>CAWUFW010011473.1:0-613276 GCA_963921515.1 Calotriton arnoldi
CATCCAAGACTAGCTGCATGACTACAACCCAATGATGCCTCTTGTGTGACTTCCTTCATATTTCTATTCCCTTTCCCTCTGTTTGCCATCAATATTATGCATAGTCTTGGACATCTTCCACACTGTCAATGGGGAAAGACACTGCAGGATTTCATGTTATTCCTGTGGCAATATTTAGCTCTACAGGGCAGTCATAACTTGATTATGACAGCGATCTTTCACACATCACCCTCATGAACTCCAACCAAATGTTACTCTCCTCTAAGAATCACATTAGTAAAAATCGTATATGTTTAATCTGTTCTAGAAGGCCTGATATCAAAGGTAAAGAATATATATGGATTATAGTAATTCTGCTGCTCACTCTATCATCAATACATGATCGAAATTCACCCCCTTTCTTTTGTATAAAAAACAGGGAAGAAGACCCTGGGGACTGTGATATCCTGAAAAAGCCGTTAGCTAGATTGTCTTCTATGTACAGCCTAAGAAGTTCTTCTACAGGCTCTGTAAGTGCATACATGCGACTATAGTGTATCTCTGCTCCAGGTTCTAAATAACTCTTACAATCATATTATCAATGATAAGGTAATATACTTGCTTTATTTTTGATCAAACACACTATGAAACAGTCAGGTATTGGTTACATATCTATTGACATTATATTTTACAATGTTTGCTAGTGCCTTATCAGAATATCTTTAAGGATAACTACAAGACAATTGTTTTTTCAGGTAAACAATGGTTGCTACAATAGTGGGGATACAAGTGCACAGTTCTAGCTGCACAATTTATAACTGTATTACCAGGAGGGTACATACAAACCTACTTACCCAGCAACACTGCAGAGGGCCCCAATGCACACACACTCTCACACAACCAACTATGGATAATCCCGGCCTAAGTTTTGATGATGACACAGTAGCTGAAATTCTGAGAGCTCGGTCTCTATTGACGGCGGAAGAAGGCAAGGCAACAGGGAGCAAGACAGAGGACTGGAAATCTTTGCAGGCGCTCAGAAAGCAACAAATCAAGACTGCCCTACATGGGTCTATTATGACTGAGTATCTGCGGGCAAACATAGCCCCCAATGGCCTTTTAGTCACCCTCACTTCTAGGATTTTTCTAGAAGACATCACCTTCCGCAGGGAGTGGTCGAAGATAGCATGGAAGTGCACTTGGGATTGGCTTGTCCTAATCATCAACACTGCAAAACGCCTCTCCGAAGCACTCCTAATCCAGATTACAGTGGCGGAAAATGCCCTGAAGGCAGGCATATCCATCACAGCGTTCAAATCACGCCTATCCAAGATCAACGAGGAAATGAATGAGCACAAAGAGTACCTCACCAAACAAAAGATCACTAAGTTACAGAAGGATGTCAGGCAATTTGATCAAGAAAAGGTCTATCCATACATAAAAGAGGACTATGTACACCAGACCACCGATGTCTCATCGGATGAAAGCACCAGCCACTTCTCGAAGAGGTCAGGATCCACGAGTAGTGACTCCAGTTATGAAGGAAGGAACTACACACCTAAATACAGGGGCGCACAAAATAACCAACCACTACCCATTTTCCAGAACTTTCCTCCACAACCTTACCAACCACAGATGTTTCCAGGACAATGGATGGGACCAACGCCAGCATGGAATTTTCCACCAAGCCATCTACCACAGGCTCAACAGTGCCAGCAGTAACCAAATCCCCCTTTTTTCAACAGAGGAGGGGGCAGAGGTTGAGGCAGAAGAAGATGAGGGCAAAAGGATGTGCACTGGCAGGAACCAGATGACCCTGAGGAGCGGAACAACAAGTCAGAAACGCTAATGGTAAACCTATCATCAAGACCATTTGTCAAGGGCGAAGTCAGACTCTTGGAGAAGGGTCTGGGTTTTGTCCAGACACCTGAAGAGGAATTTTTTCACCTCCACCAAGAACTCCATCAGTTCCTCAGAAAGATAAGGTGTAAGGCCGATTTGCAGAACAAACCCGAGACTCCTACCATTGGGACTGGTCTTAGGAAAAAATCTCGGTTCACCCCCCCCGGCTGTTTTGACACCCCATGAGGTTCTCACCTACGAACAAGCGGTCCTGAAAGATATTCCAGTCAGTACTAACGGACGGCCATTTCAGAACTTATCAGCGCAGGAGAAAAACCATCTGAAGACCCTAGCCGAGGATAACACCATCATCATCGAACCAGCCGATAAAGGTGGTGCCATCGTGATCCAGGATATCGGCACATACAATGAAGAGCGTCTCTGCTAACTGAACAATTCCCGTTACTATCTTCCCATTGAGGAAGACCCAACTGGACCTCTTTCCACCAGAATCAGGATGTTGATCACAGGAGCTGAAACAGAAGGCTGGATCACACCGCATGAAGCGGAATTTCTCATCAATAACCAACCATGGGCCCCTTACTTCTACACCCTCCCAAAAATCCATAAAGGAGTGAACCCTCCACCGGGACGACCTATAGTCTCAGGCATCGACTCCCTGTTGGAACCCCTAAGTATATTCTGTGACTTCTTCCTCCGACCCATTGTGATGACAACACCCACCTACCTCAGAGACACCACTGAAGTCCTCAATCTCATTGAAGAGTTTCCCGAACCCAACAGGATCAGTCTCCTTGTCACCCTGGATATGGAGGCATTATACACTAATAACCCTCAGGATGCCACCCTAGAGGTCCTAGAGACCATCTTACAGGACATCGAACCCTGGCCTCACCTTACTCCTGTTTCATTCATCCTAGAGTGTGCCACAGTGGCCCTCAAGGAGAACTTCTTTGCCTTCCAAAACCAATTGTACCACCAAGTTCAGGGGACCAGCATGGGCAGTACCTTTGCTCCCAGTCTAGCCTGCTTGTACATGGCAGCTTTCGAAAAGAGGTTCATCCTACATGAAAGCAATCCCTTTCAAAAAAACATACTGGTGTGGCGGCGCTACATTGATGATATTTTGGTATTCTGGACAGGTGAGGCAAATACCTATGAAACATTCTGCGATTGGGTCAACACCCTATACCCTTCCCTCAAATTCTCGAGCACCAAATCAGAGAACAGCATCCCATTCCTTGACTTACTGATCTCCCTCAAGAATGGGGTCTTACTAACCACCAACTACAAAAAAACCCACAGACAGGAACAGCCTCCTACTATACGAGAGCCATCACCAAAAAGCCCTTAGGGACAACCTTCCCGTAGGGCAGTTCCTCCGTTTAAGGAGGAATTGTAACACCAAGGCTGAATACGACAACCAGTCCACCATTTTGGCCAAAAACCTAACAGAGCGACACTGTCCCACTAAAGTGATACGTCAGGCATGTAAAAGAGCCAGGAACAATCATAGGGAGGGCCTTTTAGAAAACAAGGTGAAGACAGCCACTGACAATCTGACTTGTGTGACTACCTTCACTCCGAGCTCCAACTTGATACAGAAGGTTATCAAAAAACACTGGGGCTTCCTTGGCACAGGGAATTTCTCCCCAGGACCAACCCCTCTCTTCTCTTTCAAGCGCACCCAGAACTTGAGGGACTTATTAGTCCGCACCCACCCTAAGCTCCAACAGATACGACAACCTACCCTATGGGCTCTACCTCCGGTAGAGGGACATTTTCCCTGTGGTTCATGTGCTGTATGCCATCTCACCATGGCAACGAAAAGTTTAGACCTGGGCCTTAGAACACTTTGGCGCCAGAAAAAACACACTAACTGTAACACGAAGAACTGTGTATACTTAATCACTTGCCCCTGCAACCTGCGGTATGTGGGCATGACAATGAGACCAGTGAAGACACGTATGAGTGAGCATAGAAGCACCATCCAGTGCAAAAAAACGAACACCAAAATGCTCAGTCACTTTCTGGAGGCTGACCACATGCCTGACAGCCTAAAGTGGACTATCATTGAGTCCAACCAAAATTGGTCCACCAGAACTTTGTTCAAACAAGAACAAAGATGGGTGTTCCACCTCAAAAGCAGTATCACCGGCCTCAATAATGACATTCCGCGGGCAGAATTTATCACCTGACTCCCCGACTCTCCACCTCGTCATTAAAACTCATTGATATCCCACGCGGAGAGCAAGGTCACCTCAACCCTTAGGTTCTCCCCTCATGTATCACCCAAGAGAACTTTGCAAAGGTTTCCCGGCCATGAGACCTCTTACATATGGTCATCATGTGTCGTGCATACTATGAGGCAATATACACTACCGGCCCACACCTTGGAACGGGGTTCCCCCACAGGTTCAGGGGAAGTCATTAACAGCACCATTCCAGACAATGCCGGATTCAACCCCCTCCCCGTCATTTCCCAACATGATGATGGCAGACCTCCACCTCCCCAAGACACTATGTACACACTGTGCACTTATCTCCTCTGCAGTACTGCCATGCAACATACTCACACATGGCAAAAATGCAATAGTTAACTGTATCGCTCTTTGGCGATCTCTCAATGTCAGCCACCAAATTGTCCGCATTTAAACGTATCGCTCCAGCGATCTTCCTGGTTATACCCCTTTGTTCAGTGGAACATCACTCATCCAAGATGGCTGCCACGCATTTGACGTCCGCATGTCTCTGTGCACTTCATCCAGTCCAGGTCAGACCACCCTCACCCAAGATGGCCGCCACTTGAATGACGTGAGCACGTCTCCGTGCGCATCATCACACTCCGCCCCCATCCCCAGGGCCTTCCTGGTTGACTCCATGGGGCATGTGAATATAATCTGCACAACGCCAGCTGCCGATTACTGGCATTAGAGTAGCTGCGGGCAGGTAATAAGCTGCTTCACGGGGAGAGGCCATGTGAGTATTTTCCTTCTGGATCTCAGCGTCGTAACAGGTAACACTATTAATAACTAGCGCGCTTTGACTGTGGCCTACCATGTCGCTCACAGATATCCTCTTGCCACTTTTGCTACCAACGCCCACGCAGCCAGTCATCACGATTGGTGGGGTACGATATATTCATTCATTTTCCAACATATGTGTGCACGCTGAGCCAAGTTTGTATGGTTTGTGTGTCTTACCTGCACGGAACGGTCTTAGAGAGTAATTTGGCAGCATTATTTAACGCACTTTGCAACAGCGACCAGATATAGTCAGCATCACGGTCCATACCAGTGACCATGACATACGGGCCCCTCGGCCCGCAGAGAATGACACCACATGCACTGCACTTTAAGGCATGATTATGAGCACCGCACCGTCGGTTTCCCCGACGTTCAAGGCACAAGAAGGATAGCATGCCTCGCTGCTTATACAGTCTGCACGGGATGCACGTATGTATCAGCATGCCAAGAAGTGCTATTCTCGTGCTTTCAAAACCAGCAGAAATGTTTTTTCTTTCAATCTTCTCTTTGATACAAGTTGGACAGAGGGACACCGAGTTGGATGTTCCTCTTTGGTGCATTGACACCCACATAAGAGCCTGAATATAGGTAATATAGGGAGACTGAGTGTCGCCATCTCAGATCCCTATTTTTAACCCCCTTTTTTTACACACCTTATTCACGGTCCTGAAGAAACGCCACGGGATCCATTAGAGACCCACTAGGCGTGAAACATGTCGACCTAGACCTAACATAATCATTTACTATCATCACCACCACTCACTCACTGGCTGACAACAGAAACGGAAGGAAAATATCCACCTCTCAGGCATTATTTCCCCTGAGTCCTTAGTTGTCACTACCACCAAGCTTTTATCTTTGCCACTTGGACTCCTTAATAAAGGTACTTTGGGGTACCAACGTAGTATTTTAATCACACACTTTTCCCTCCCACACACCCGCACTCACAACTGCGGCGTTACTCCAAAAAGATCTCCAATAATGAGCCCTCTCGCGGGGCCCCTGGGGGACTGCAGCGCCACCCCCATGAGGAGCAATGCCCGATGATGAAGCATGACACCTGCATGGGTATGTGAGGGCACTTTTTCCAAAAGGAGGAATTCCCCCACATTTTTTCCTGTATCATCTCCAACCTATTCTGTGAGATTGGTTCCCACGGACCTTGTAAGCGACTGAATCAGGTCAGCTCACTGTCACCGTAGGAACTGTTACCCCCTAGTGCCCTAGTGATTACTTCTTTTAAATTTAACAACTCATCACTTAAGGAAAGAACATCTGATTTCCTATAAAACATCTTATGCATTCGCTAGTAGCAGACCAAGAAACTATATCATAGTGGACTTTAGTTTCTATTGATGGACTACTCCTATTAGCAGCATTCCCACTCAAGTAAGACGAAACAAAGATGGTCTAGGATCGATCATCTGGAAATGTTATAGTTTATTTACTACACCTAAAATCAGAGGTAATGTGGAACGAGAATCCATTGCTTGGGTTGGAAAGATAATGTTGACTTGGTAATCTGTCAGGACACAGTAACCTGGAAATCCAGATCCACCAGAAGCAATGGTATTTTACACACTTAACCAAACCCACAGCCAACCCCATATCCCTATTGTGGAGTTATACAGTAGGACTGAGGGAAGAAAATTGGGAAAATAGAGAGAATAAGAGACAATGGATGTCATCACATGCCTGGTTGCACAGCTGGGCCTGATCTGCATACATGAGTCTAGATCCCTAATATTAAACAAAAGCTTTACTGCAGGTACAGTGTAACATTAGAGTTAAAACTAGAAATAGTGTTTATGATACAGCTGTGGACACTCTTGGTACTTTCTCTCTCTAATATAATTTGAAGCATGATCTTCCGTCTGAACTGAAATACAGTAATGTTTCAATATAGTAACTGAATAGCAGTCAGTATTACAAACCGTTAGTTTGCTAACGAGAATTACCTTCAGAATTCAAAATTCTGAAATAAATATTCTGGATAATTTTTGTTCAAAACGGTAAATAGGTAACTGCAGTTTTTAAATAGTTCATAATCCACATTGGTAATTCCTTGTGCAGTAAACAGTGCAATAGGGTTCATAATTATAGGAATGACCCTTGGTGAAGCAACAAGTGCTGTAGTTCCTAATTATTATGGGTTGTTCTTGTGAAACAAACAAGATCTACATAGTTTGCAAATAGGCCTGGGTGCAGTTCGCTGAGTTCTGCTACTCGGAGCTCAGCGAAGAGCTGAAAAAACTTTGCTGCGCTCCTCGGAGTTCCGCAAGCAACGGAGTGCGGTAAATCGTGCTGCTTACACTGATTTTTAGCACCAGGAGTTTGTCCCACACTGTAAGATCAGCGCAACCAGTACCATGCACAGCAAAAGAGGGTGCTGCTTCTTTCTTCCGCTCGAGTAGATGTTCTACTCGAGTGGCAGCTTCATCAACGTGAGCGGCTGGTTGCTCAACACGAGGCAACCACCCACATTGAGAAATCTCACTGGGAAGTGGTTGAGCATATGATTTTCCTCTCTCTCCAACTTAACGCTGGTGAGCTGCATGAGAGAAAAAACTTCGATGTGCGGAGTTTTTCAGAACTCTGTGCTCTACGGGGTGCGAGGAGTAGGCAAAACTCAGCAAACTCGCCTGACAGAGCAGAATTTGTTTCCCTCCCCTATTTGTAATCTCTATGGATGACTCCATGTGAAAACAAAAACTTTTTTCTTGTGCGATACATTTGTTGTTCCAAGATGTCATTTGTTGCCTTCACGAAAGAACCATTATAAAGATGCCAATAAAAAATCCAGCTGCAGCAACTAGGTATCACAATTGCCTTGTAAGGACTCCAAGGACCCTAAGGAACATAGACTCTATGCTTCAAAATGGCCACCACCTTCATAGAGTCCCATGGGCCCATAGGACAAGTTATTTCAACTCGGATGTTTCATGAAAGGCAATGTTATGACACATGAGTGCCTATACCCTGAGGAGTTCTATCCTCCTCCACTCCTGAACACATGCATGCTTATGAGCTCCGGAGTAGGGCTCTGTACAGGAGAAGTGTGCTGCGGTAACTCCATCCTGCACCACATCCTGATATATAGTCTTCAGGATATTGAATGACTATTTTTGATTTTCTTGCATGATCTTGGCGTAGGTGTTTGATGGATATCTTGTCTTGCTTGTAGATGGATTGTTTTCGGTTGGTGAGCTCCTGTATTTATCACTGTACAGAGAGCTTAGTGTAATGAAATAAGGACCCCCTGGTGGAGGATCACAGTTCCCATGGCAGGAAAAAATTCAACAATGCAAAAATGATCCCCTTGGCAACCAATTATTTTTCATAAAGTAAAACAATATTTGCCATGTAGAACAAAATACTTCTATTTTTTATTTCGTATTAGTAGATAAATCAAGTACAATTTTTTATCCCATATAGGGTATAAATATTACAGATATTATTATCAAACGAAGGAACTCACAACACATCTATAATAAATTAAAAATCAAAAATAAATAAGCTAAAAAGTGAACACTACAATAGGAAAGGAAATACACAAACAGATATACATAAATACATATAATACATCAACTAAGAATAAAGACACATTACATCTCATACAGTACACATAACATTCTTAGAATATATGCAAGTTGAAAACTGAGCAGAGACTCAATACATTGATTTCTAATCGTAAATTAAAATAAATAAAACATATAAGAATGTTATTCTACATGGCCTATATTGTTTTACTGTATGAAAATTAATTGGTTGCCAAGGGAATCATTATTGCATTGCAGAGAGCTTAGTGTGACAGATTGTAGCTTCCTAGTGCCATGCATGTCAATGGTGGCTTGCAGAGAAAGGTGGAGTGTGTTTAGAAGAGACTGGCCATGGCTGAGGAATAGGTTGTGGTCGCCCCAATATTGTGATCTTGCTTAATTGTGATGAGAGTTCAAATCCATGACAGAGATGTAATGCTGATTATTGGTCTTAAATTGATCATAATGTGTGCAAGTGGGAAGGTGGCTATCGATTGAGAAGGTTAAATATTACCAATTTACAAATGCATTATATAGATTTAAAACGTGAAAGAAATCCATGCGTGGTATGATGTCTTTTTTGTGTAAGAATCATCTAGGACGTTGGGGTCCTGGTAAACATGTAAAAAACGGGATTGGATAAATGTACTCTTCAAGACATGTAGCCGGGAGCCATACCCTGTAACAACAAAATTTTTACCACAATATCCTTCAGATGAACACGTCTAGAGGTCATTACTGTCAGGTAACATATGCAGTACAGTTTTACTTATAAACATCCCCGAACCAATCAATTACAGAATCATATTGGCGACTGATTTTGAGACCATAATTAGGTGACCTGCAATTGCATAGACATCATTTTCCTAATGAGGGCTTTATGTTTTTGTCGGGGTAATTGATCCGAAGCAATTGTAACTGTCTCATTTCACTGCCTCTTCTTGAAGCCATTTATGAAAACAAATAATTGAAGAGGAACACTGAGAATCTTTATTTGCAATTTCATTTCTGAGTTAATTATATACTTGCAGTGCAAAAGGGCAAGTGCCCCTTTCCAGTACAAATAGTATTCACATGATAATTAATAATCATGGCCTGTCGGCAAGCTAAAAGTAGCTTTTATCTGCTTTTTGCACAAGCAAGACCTTATGGAGTCAATGGGGTACGAAGGGTTCTGCAATGTAGGTGCAGGATTCTCTGATAAAAGGTCATAGCCAGAGTTCCCAGGGTTCAGCTCGCGATGCAGTGAATTACTTAATCTCAACAGGTATTTAATAGGAGACAGAAGTGTGCTGACATCAACAGTGTCTCTATGATTCAAATAATTAATTTGTGCAAAGGGATCAAATGAGTCGTAACATACTACTAAAAACCTATCCTTTACTTCCAGTTGCTTAAAAAGGGTAGGTAAGTAGAATATTATAATCCCCAGCTCACGAGGTGTTTCTTCTAAGAACCCCCATTGAAGCTTGAGAGTACAGACAATTTTTCTGTTCAGCACAAGCATTGTGGAATATGACGGCGCATAAACTGCATAACATGATTTATGTTTAAAAGTTCAGAATGGTTTTACGAACTTCTTTCTTAATAGTGTGAGGCATCACATAGTCCGCACTGTCCAAATTATTGCAAATTCTTTTACTATGCTGACTTGTTATTTATATTTTCTTGTTTTTCCTCTCAGTTTGGAAGTTTGTGTCCTTCTCCATATTATTGTTTTACGCTTTGTTTTTATATCTTCTACGTTTGTATTTCTTAACGCAAAGGAATAGTTCAATTAATAGACGTCAGAGGCAGATTCAATAAACATAATTATTGTGTACACCCGTGGGAAAAATGTATTTGGAAGACTCTGCTCATCCAACCTGTAGCAGCAGTTCAGAGAGCGTAATTGTATGGAACCTGAATGTATCTATAATGTTTTTGGTGCACTGGCCTGCTGTTCCGACACCTGTCATGCAATGCAACAATTAATCTGGAAGGATGTCAGGGTTCCTAAAGACTATTCTCCTGGACAAAACATGGGACTGTGTTACTATCTATAAACAAGATTGTGGCCATCTGCTACGACATGTGTGAGGTGGAATCTGGGCATCTCTTCAGATGAACTGTGACAGTGAAAATTATAACTCTCTTTCTTAGACATATTCATACTCATGCAGGAATTGAGCTTGAGGGTATAATACTTCCTCCGAGTACATAATACTACACCTTTCCATCTGGCGAGTGTCTCCAAATACAGACCTAGATTGCCATGGCAGGCGTGATGTTATGCCTCTTCAATTTGGTAGCTTTCTTTAACATATCAGGGAAAACTGTGGTAGTGTGGTAAATGAAAGAAAGTCCATTCCATGTTGTATGGTAGTCATTCCAAGTATTTATTTAAGTAAAGAAGACATGTAGAGGAGAACCCCACCAGGACCAGCCTCCCTGCTGCTCAGCCCAACTGTAACTGACTCTCTGTCACACACCCAACATTCTAACAGGCACTCTCTCACCAACATTCCACACAGGCTGAACAGCAGGTATAACACATCCCCCTTCGTTGACAATAGTAAAAACAACAGCAATGAAATTTACATAAAATGAGATATACAGTACAAAGTCAATAATATAGTACAAAGCTAAAAGTAATGCAAATGTATAATGGAAGGAAAAGGTAGAGAGAATAAAAGAACAAAACAGGAAGAAGAGAGAGAATAAAAGGATGAAACAGGAAGAAATGAAAGCATACGCACACCAGCCATCCATCATACACCACTTCTCCCTTTGTTATAACAAAAACACAAAAGACCAAACTCCTAAAATCCAAGCCGTAGCAACAAACAAACTATCACACCAAGAAAGGCTCAATCAAACCCAAACGACCACACAAGAAGGCTGGCCAGGCCAACAAGGTGTAAGAGGGTCAAGCTATAAGGCGCGACAGTAAACTCCCAAGAAGCAAGAATTTAAACAGTAGTAGCATAAAAGGACATCTTCGCCCAAACAGAAGTTTGGGTTGTGAGGTGTGGCTTAGGGGTTTACCACACTGAAACATAGGAAATCACATAAACTCTGTATGAGCAACACCAATGCAAACATTGAGAAGTAATATTACGTAGTAAGGCGCAACAGTAAACTCCCAAGAAGCAAGAATTTAAACAGTAGTACCATAAAAGGACATATTCGCCCAAACAGAAGTTTGGGTTGTGACGAGGTGTGGCTTAGGGGTTTACCACACTGAAACATAGGAAATCACAGAAACTCTGTATGAGCAACAGCAATGCGAACATTGAGAAGTACTATTACGTAAGTAATCAACATCATGTATTAATATTTAGTACTACAACCATAGAATAAGACAAAATGCGGGTCCGGACCGCAATGGATGGTAGTAACTTACCAATCCATAACTACGTAGCTGTGGGAAGCAACCTTAAAAATCATAACCACGTAAATGTGGGAAGCAAAAGCACTATGTAGTATAATTCAACGGTAAACTCACCATGTAAACAAGAAGACACGTAACCGCAATTGTAACATGCAGGAAAAACGTAGACGTAAAAACAGCAAATGTATACATTTTGTAATAAGTATGAGTAAGTACTAGGCATATGTAAGCATCTCACGTAAGGGAAAAGAATGAAGCAAGCAAGTAGAAAACGTGCAATCAGAATTATAGTAAAGCTTCAAAAAGCAAACAAGGTAAGTAATTAAGCAGTACTGTATCATAAAAATAACTTGAGGTAAGTAAACTTTCAGCGGTGCAGTATGGTGAGACAAGTGGCACGTACAATTACAGGTAAATAATATTTAAATACATTTGTGAGTAAATTCCCATTCAAAATGATGTGTAATTTGTAGTCCTTGTAGACGGCATTGAGTGTACTGTGAGCTTCGGTGAATAGCTGGTTTGCAGAAGGGGTTAAAAGGAAACTAAAACTTTAAACAGTCACGACATGAAATATGAAGAACGGAACTCAATCTGCCTTAAAGGATGCACGAAGTCAAGTACAAAAACAATACATAAGTTCAGTTGAGTGGCAAAAGTTAAAGTTAATGATGTGTGACGATGAAGAAACTTCCGAGAGAGGCATGCAGTGAAACAATGCTCCTTGAGTGCAAAATGCCAAGTAGAAAGTATGGCTCCGACGTGAAGTAAGTGAGAGCAGAAGTGATTAACAAAAAAAAACACAGTACCTTTATCCTAGGTTGTATTTGCTGTTTAGGCAGGACTTACAGTTTCCCTCACAAATGACGAAGAAAAGAGAAAAAATAAAAAAAAAATAAACATGCAGGTCCAGGATGGAAACTTCAAAGCTTGAAGTGAGGGAAACAATGATGGAATTAACTTTATTATCACGACGTGGATAACAAAAAAAAAACGTGGTTGGCAAAGCGTAGGACGTGTCAAAAACATTGAAGGCTGTAGAGCAAAACGTTGTAGGCTGGGTGCCAATCTCAGGATGGAGGCACGTTTTCTGACGCTGAGACGGATGGCTCAAGGCACGTCGGTGCAGCGGAGCGTCTCTCAGAAGGAAAGAACATCCAAGAAGCAGGAACATTACCGCTGAGTTAACTGGGCGAAGGACACAGCGCAATGGTGCATGCAGGCATTCCTCGGCAGCGGTAAGGACGTCATAAGGGATTCTGTTGCTGCGCGCGGCACCCAAAGGATGGTAGGTGCGCGAGCAGAAATTCAAATGAATACACAGCGTAACTGTCACCACTTGCAAGACACTGCAACACAGTAAAATAAAAATAAAAGCGCAAATGCCAAATGCCAATAAAAGGAATGGCTCGCAGATTCCCAAAAGCACAAGAGTGGTCATGTACACTCCGCTTAAGTTGGCAATGCATGGGTGAGAGCCAAACCAAACAAATGTACTGATCCAGTAGCATTCTCGCAAAGCAAAAGGGCAAAGTGGCACTCTCTAAAGGCAACAGGGAAGGCGCTTCTTGTACCACGGTAGCATAGCAGGCAGGTAGCAGGACAACTAAGCAGCAAAGGTAGGCACTCTCCTAAAGTAGGACATCTATGTAGGCAAGCAGTAAAAGCAGACAGGCAGGGACCTGCTGGAGATTTCCTCCAAGCTAGCATGGCAAGCAGGCAGTAGTACATGCAGCTAGGCATTTAGGAAGCAGTACAGACAGGCAGGATAAAGTTCATCCCTCATAATAAAGCAGTAGGAGTAGGCAGGAAACAGTACACCTTTTGTAGGCAAGTAGTAAGTGAAGGCAGGCAGGCAAGTACTTCAAGGAAACTGCATTATGGGGTAGGGAACTGTCCCAAAATCGCAGGAATGGGACGCTACTCCTTGGTGCTGGGAAGGGAAGAAAGTAATGTAGAAACTGGCACTTACTTGTAGGGCGACCGGTGGATTGGTTACTTGTGGGGTTCTTAGTGCCAGTTGAACAGGTACCTTGAATCTTTTCCTTGAGTTCATTTTTCTTCTTACTTCTTTTCATTTTGAAGTGGCACGCGTAGATTTTCGTTTCTTAAATCGTCGCCAAGTGTGGTAAATGAAAGAAAGTCCATTCCATTTGTATGGTAGTCATTCCAAGTATTTATTTAAGTAAAGAAGACATGTAGAGGAGAACCCCACCAGGAGCAGCCTCCCTGCTGCTCAGCCCTACTGTAACTGACTCTCTGTCACACACCCAACATTCTATCATGCACTCTCTCACCAACATTCCACACAGGCTGAACAGCAGGTATAACAGGTATGTTGGCCATGTCCTAACTACGCCTTGAATGCCTGTCCTTCACTCTGGGAGCTGGGAGTAGTTATGCAGTAAGAGCAATGGCCTTTACTATGTACAGTAAGGTAGCTTGACCAAGATTAGGGTAATGACAAACTAAGATCACATTTAAGTACAAGACCTAGGAACAGGGCCGGCTCTAGCGTGGTGCGACAGGTGCAGCCACACCTGGCACGGACTTCGCAAGGCTCTCTATTTAGAAATAACTTATTGGTTTAAAGCAAAAGCACTTGCTACAGAGTTCCTTGTGTGTCAGACAGTCATCAGGCAACAATATAAAAAGTCACAATAACTGCGGTGATTAATGTTCCTGCTGCAGAGAGATGAGTTGTGTCTAGTGGCAGGTCTGACTCATCATAAAGTAGCGCAGAGGATTAATATGCCTGCTTCAAAGAATGTGTACATGCAGATCACAGAACTGTATTTTATGCGGAATGCTCAGTGGGTTACTGTTTTCGTCATGGAGATCTTTTTGTTACTTGCAGTTCATAAGTTACATTTTTGATAGAGAACATTGACTTATGAACTGTCACCAAAGATCTGCATGTAAACTGCAAGGCATAGGGTGGGAATCTTTTTTTCCCCCTAGTCTTTCATTATGCTAATGTTGTTAAAAAAGGGTTAATTTGGGTAGAAATATATTCTTATTAGCAAAGCCAACCCCAACTACTGTGGTACATTTTAAATCCAGAGTTTGTACTTCTCCAGACCAAACACTCTTAAAATATACTGCCTACTAATATGGATGACCTGATACCTACACTGTGTAATCCTCATCGTCTTATGTAACAATTCCTATATACTGATTTACATGTGTGATTAATTGTCTCTGTATAATGTGTGTGTGATGTAAAGTGCTCTGACACCCTACATGGTATGATTAGAGCCATAAAACAGACCAAATCATGTAAGAGAGGGGCTAGGGAGAGATGAGGGGCACTGTTGTAGGGTGGTAGTGAGGGAATCTCGGGAGAAGGAGGTAATTGATGTGGGGGGTGGCACCAAACAAGATTGTTGCACCTGGCCAAGGAATCTGTGCAAAGCCTAATCAAGAATTGAGAGCAATCCAGCCTGAAGAGGAGGTGGGTAGGATGAGGAAAGCTGATGTGGACATCTGAACATATTTTGGTTCATAAAGTCTAGAGGTTTTTTGAGAGGATGAAGGAATGTTTCAGGGGGCTGATGAGAAGACTGTTGCACTCATCGGCTTTACTTCATTAATGACCGATTTGTATAAAAGCTCAACTAGATGCACAAATGTGATCCTTCCTACACTTGCTTCCAGTGTGTTACATGACACTGTCCCGGTAGTGTGGTTAGGTATGTCTTACCAGTTGTGTTAGCGAATAAATATTTACTGTTATCCTCTAAAACACATGCACCAGTCTCCAATAGGATGATGAGTTAAAATAGTAAATAATCATTACATTGACATCAATGGACAGTCTTCTTTAAGATGTGCATGAGTGTGCGAGTATATATCAAGTGAAGTAGTGTTTATAGTAGGGTCCACTTTTCCCACTCTTGAGATTTACGTACTGGCAAATTCATGTAGCTTTGCTTTCCACTGAATTACCTTAA
Source organism: Calotriton arnoldi (assembly GCA_963921515.1). Taxonomy (NCBI): domain Eukaryota; kingdom Metazoa; phylum Chordata; class Amphibia; order Caudata; family Salamandridae; genus Calotriton; species Calotriton arnoldi. The sequence goes on from CAWUFW010011473.1 coordinate 15,734, forward strand.
TGTTCTAAACTCAATATATTGATGATGGAGAGTGAGAAGGTTAATGACAAGATCCTTGAATGGACAAAGTAAGAAAACAAATGAACTGTAATAATTAGCAAACATTGTCAAAGCCAGATGTCTGGCTTTAAAGTGGTGACATAGCAAACACAGGCATGAATAAATGCTGTTAGAGTACATTATATGCACAAATGTTGTTTACCACACTAAATCCAGGGCTACAGACTATGCTAATGATGGGAAAAATAAGAAAAAAATGATTGTTCTCTGAATAGAATGTTTTTAGGTAGTAAAAAAATGTGACAAAAAGCATGATGACTAAGTGGACTTTTCATATGTAAAATCGTTCCTCATTCATTCCAACGGAAGAAATTCCTAAAAGGCAAAACTATAAATTGTACAGCCAATATTATGAGATGAACGAAAACCTCTCCTGTGAGAGTTACCATGACCCATCCCTATGTATATTTTAAAGAATTTGGAAGAATAGGTCTTGCATACAGCTGTGCTGTCACGTCAGACTAAAAAAGAGTCTTGATAAAATAAATGCCTGGAAGAAGAATTGTATAAGGAAAGCAGCAAAATAACATTAAACAAGTAGAGTGAAAAGAGATCCTGCAGTCTGAGGGAAGGCAACAGCCAGTAAGTCATATGATGTCATATGATGTGTGTGCCCACTATAGAGTTCTATGTATAATAAAGTGCTCACATGTAAAAGCACCAGTTGGTCAGTTTTTTTATACTTTATAAAATGTGCACAAACGAGTTGGGTAACAGAAAACAAGCCTCTTGTTTACAGCACTATTTTTTGTATAAAACTATACAATATGATTATTTGAAGCAGTAGTGCTAAGAACACTATCAACACTACTGTAACACTAGACTAGATGGACCTTCTCCATCTTTGCACCCACCATCTAGAACAACATCCCTGCATACCTCATGATTGCTCAAACTCTGCTCCAGTTTAAGAAAGAGCTGAAGACGAACCCCTTGTAGGAAAATGGAATGTTATGGATTGAGGCTGGTTAGTCTTCACTATGTAATAATCTCACAATGCCCCAAATAGATTATTTGGATTCACACTAGTAAATCCCTAGTCATGGTGGCGTGGCACAGAGCAGTCAGGCTTTATTAGAGGATCATGTGTTAAGTATTTCAGAGTACCAACATGGACGGTAAGTAACTTGATATGACTCAAAAGAAATCCGGCAGTAATTTATAAAAATGAAGCAGATTTTTATATAATTTTAGACACAAAAATTATTTTTAAAGGAAAAATAAATCAGTGCATTTCAAGCTTGCAAAACGATAACGTTGTGGTCAATGGGGAAATACACTTCCGACAATCGGTCACTTGTAGGTCGAGTTCAGTGGAAACCACTGGTAGATAAGGTGAGGCGTTGTTCCTTGACCAGGCTCCAACAGTCAATTGATTTTTACCTGACTCGTAGGACACGGTTGCTAGTTTTACTGCTAAGATGGTGCTGGTGAAGAAGCAGGTGTAAAATCTCCACAACAGATGCTAAAGGGTTCCCTCAAGGCACAGCATCGAACAAAGGTAGTGGTCGCCGGACTGGTCACCAAAAACCTTGCAGTGGCAAGCTCAACCATTGGTCACTCTGACATTCTGGAGTTCAGGGGAAAATGGTAGCTGCCTAAAACTTGCTGAAGGTCAGAACTACATTTCCCTGAATGAGTTAGACCATTTACTTTTGTGTGGTTCCTCTTTCCTTTGGAACCAGTCTCTGGTTCAGGACAAGTCATAGTTGTGCAGTTACAGGGAGGTTGCCACAGGTGCAGTCTTTGATGCCTTTTCTTTTTTGCAGGTCCTGACGTCACAGACCCGGGTCTCTTCTTTGTCCTTCAGTTGCAAGTCAATCAGATCTGAGGTTCTGGTGCCAGGGGTGCCTCTTAAATTTTAGATTTAGGGGTGTGGGAGCTAATAGCCTATGGGCTACTAGCCGAAGCAGCTAATACGCCCCTGAGGTGACAACTTTGTGGGGAGTGCGGTACCTTTTCTACCCAGAAACTTCTATTCTACCACTTTTAAAAAAGGTAGAATCCTACAGACCAGGTAGCCCACTGTTGGGGTGTGACTAGCCTTCTGGGGGTGTATGCCTCCTGACTATTTAATTTTCCCATCTGCCTGGGTTGCAAATGTGCTTGGGGGCAGGGGTTTGGCTATTTCCTCCTCCTAGACAAGGCCTGGTTGCATTTTAGAGATTGTGGGAGCTTTGAAGCTCACCTCCTTTATGTGCGACTTCACTAGCCATTCTGTCAGCGAGGGAGGTGACACTTCCCGCCCAGGTAGACTTTTGTTTCTGACTCCTGGGAGGGTCCACACCTCCTGGCAGGGGGTTAGATTCCTGTCTTGATGACAACAGCTGCAGGCTGTCAGCCAGGGCACAGGAAAGGTTTGGGCAGCCAGGTGGGCAACCTCAACGAAGCCACCTGGGTGATTGTCACATTAAATCTGACTTTGGGAAAAAGTCAGGTTTAATGAGATAAGTTGTTTGATATCAAACATGACACTTTTCAGTGGGACAATGTTAGAAATGGGATTCCTGGTTGGTGGCTGAGGTATGCACCCAGGCCAGGCAGGAACCACCACTCTAGGGTATTCAGTCAAAATATCGAGTTGCAAATGTCGACTTTTAGCGAGAACGCAGGTCCAGTACATAGTCCAATACATCAAGTTTTGGCTCTTTGAGGGGTTTCTCCCAGCCTGTCAGTTAAGTCAGGTTTTTTTTGGGGCGTTCTCTGTTTCTTGTCCCTTAATTCTTGTCTCATTTATTTTCTTGTGGTAATAACATTTATTTAAATTTTGTTTGTTTGATAATGGCAGGGAGGAGAAATCCCCGTTTTATAGAGGGAGATTGTCAGCCATGGCGGATGAAATTATTAGAGAAGAGCCACAATTGTTTGGAGCACGAGTACAACATACAATCAAATCTCAGAAAAGGCATATGTGGGTCAGAATAGTTGACAAAGTAAATGTTGTAGGAAACCTGTGCAAAGTAAATGTTGTAGTAAACAACCTGTGCACACAGGAGGAAATTAGGAAGAAGTGAAATACCTGTGGGGGGTGCATTCACTGGCCTCCAAGCACCAGCTGGAGGCCCAGGGGACTGGTGGTGGTTCTCCCAGCTCCCTTACTTACTACTACTAGATCCTACATCCTGAAGGCTTGACAGGAATCCCTGGTGGAGGCGAGACTGGGTAGTTACACTTTCGAATGTGTCACTAAACCTAAATCTCTTTTTTGATTTTCAGTTAGCTGTTTCTAATGTGTTTTGCACCTTTCGGAAACATACACATCCATATATATATATATATATATATATATATTCACTGAAAAAACCATAGGTTTCAGGGGCGTTATAGTTAGTTGGACATTTCACTCGTACAAAACCATAGAAATACCCCCGTTATAGTTAGTTCAGCTAACTATAACTCGCGCCCCCGCAATGCACTGCTGATGACGTCACATATTACATCACTTATGACATGATCAGTGACATCACTCATGACATCACTGATGACATCTCAAATGACATCACTGATGACATCATCCTTGTGATAGAGTGGCAGACCTCCTCTCACCCTAATATAACCTTTGATACACACACTCAAAAATACAAACTAACATTTTCAAAACAATGGACATACCAATACCAGTTACAACAGACCTATTCAGTAATTCCAAGATCTACACACACATCCACTCATTCACCAACAGTCCCTATACAGTCACTCATACATGTACTCACTCATCATATGTACTCATACACCTATACATCCTGTTACACACCGCCACTCATCCATAGAGTTACTCACACACATAGTCACACATGCAAACAAAGTATCAAACATCCATTTACTTGCATATACAGTTATATACACACTACCACACTTACTTCTACAGAAACTTACACATACTTACTCTCTTAAACAATCACTTATAGAAACACCTACTTATTTGTACAGGAACTCTTCCAATCTCTCACTCTCACATATACTCACTTATATACACCAATACTCACATATACTAGTTTAAAACATATGTAGTTACTCATAAAGACACTATTGAGACAGTCATTCACTCACTAACACACCCATACACATACTCATCCACTTATACAGTCCTGCACACATGCTGTCTTCAACACATACAAACAGTGAGTCACTCATTCATGCATCTATGCACTAAGTAATACCCCCCACCGAACCATACAGACACTCAGACACTCATACTGATACTCAAAAAACCAACTAATAACCCATATAGACACTCATGTAGCTACTCACCAACTCATGCAGCCACTTATACACAAAGTGAGAGACTGATACAAATATGTTCATATTTAAACATTACTCACTAACCCATGTATTCACTAAGATACACTTAGTCAGTTATACAATCAATTTTACAAAAACAATTCATCCATTTAGACACTTATATACGCATTTATTCTTCCATCGACCTTGAGATATACATATATAAAACATATTTAATTTTCAGAAAAACACACATTTACTGGATGATGTCATCAGTGATGTCATCAGTGATGTCATTTGAGATGTCATCAGTGATGTCATGAGCGATGTCACTGACCATGTCATGAGTGATGTAATATGTGACGTCATCAGCAGTGCATTGCGGGCGCGCGAGTTATAGTTAGCTGAACTAACTATAACGGGGGAATTTCTATGGTTTTGTACGAGTGAAATGTCCAACTAACTATAACGCCCCTGAAACCTATGGTTTTTTCAGTGAATTTCTAAGGTTTTTTAAATGCTAATTTCTAACTATAACGTGCCTGAAACCTATGGTTTTTTCAGTGAATTTCTAAGGTTTTTTAAATGCTAATTTCTAACTATAACGTGTCTGAAACCTATGGTTTTTTCAGTGAATATATATATATTTATTATACTATGTATACATGTGAAAATGTCTTGGTCCCCTGTTTGCCTCGGTGGCACGGAAAAAATGGGTGGAACTGACGTCAGCACGCCGACGAGGTCCTCTTATGGCTCCGATGACGTCATACGGTGTCGCGAGCGGAGCCGTGCTCGTTGACGTGGGAGAGCTAGGAAAGAATTTCCGTGGAATGCTGGTGCAGGGGATATTCACCTAAGTGTTCAGGCTAGTCCTTTGGGAGCAACTGTTTATGTTGCCACTCCAGAAACCGAAACCAGTGATCCGAGGGCAGAGGCCCTGCAGATGGCACACGAGGTGGGGTGCCCAGTCGTGTGCACCGGCGGGGCAGCGAAGTGACAAGCACCACAACCCACAAAAAAGGTAATGAGGGCACTGAATAACACCGGATCTTCTCTTTGTATCTGGCAGGAACAACGAAGTTAAAATGCCCTAGTACCAAAATGTAGAATTAGTGCTACAACGGTCTTCAAGAGGACCTGCGATGCCGCTTCTGCCTCCCGTACCCTGGAGGCGGCACATGGGTCACGCGGTACGGTCATACTGCGGTGGGACGCACACTCGTTGACCTCTCATGGCACTGCTCCACACTTCAGGGAGGACGCTTTCCATTAGCTATGTTTTCTGATGACATGTCGCACCGGCCCCGTCCAACAACAGAACTCCTTTAGATCCAAACAGACTCTTCCACTCTCTCACCGGAAGTGAAACCAGGCCACGCGGACACTTTCACAATACAACAGCCGGGAATGCACTTTTTGGTAAAAAAACACATTCCTTCCTCCTAATTAATCAAATAAACGTCTCACTGAAGAACAGGGGCCAGCTTCGATCGGTAAACAGCCGTTACAACGACTTTTTACTTTGCGATACCATTACAACGCATGCATTACCACGCATGCGTTGTACATCACGAAAGTCATTATTACGCATTTTTTAGAATGCATGGTCATTTACCACGCATGCCTTTACAACGAATTTTGTTGTAAAGGTATGTATGGTAAATGACCATGCGTTCTAAAAACATGTAGACGATCCATGTCGTTGTAAGGAAACAGAGGCTGTTCCGTTTGCTCACAACGACATGCACCGCCCCTCAGAGATGACGAGAAGCAGGAACCACGAGGAGAGAGGAACCATGAGGAGTGAGAGGTAAGGGGGATTGGGCATGGGGTGGGGGTTTCTTTTCTAGGGTTTAGGGTAGTGCAGTGGTCTTTGGGTAGTTTAGGGGGTCATGCTGGGGGTAGTGTTTTAGGGTTTAGGGTAGTGCAGTAGAGCAGTAGTGTAGGGGGTCGTGCTGGGGGTAGTGTTTTAGGGTTTAGGGTAGTGCAGTGGTGTATGGGTAGTGTAGGGGGTCATGCTGGGGTAGTGTTTTAGGGTTTAGGGTAGTGCAGTGGTGTTTGAGTAGTGTAGGGGGTCATGCTGGTGGTAGTGTTTTAGGGTTTAGGGTAGTGCAGTGGTGTTTGTGTAGTATAGGGGGTCACGCTGTAGGTAGTGTTTTATGGTTTAGGGTAGTGCAGTGGTGTTTGGGTAGTGTAGGGGGTCATGCTGGGGGTAGAGTTAGGGTTTAGGGTAGTGCAGTGGTATTTGGGTAGTGTAGGGAGTCATGCTGGGGGTAGTGTTTTAGGGTTTAGGGTAGTGCAGTGGTGTTTGTGTAGTGTAGGGGGTTGTGCTGGGGGTAGTGTTTTAGGGTTTATGTTAGTGCAGTGGTGTTTGGGTAGTGTAGGGGGTAGTGCTGGGGTAGTGTTTTAGGGTTTAGGGCAGTGCAGTGGTGTTTGTGTGTGAAGGGGGTCATGCTGTGGGTAGTGTTTTAGGGTTTAGGGTAGTGCAGTCGTGTTTGTGTAGTGTAGGGGTTCATGTTTTAGGGTATAGGGTAGTGCAGTGGTGTTTGGGTAGTGTAGGGGGTCATGCTGGGGTTAGTGTTTTAGGGTTTAGGGTAGTGCAGTGGTGTTTGGGTAGTGTAGGGGGTCGTGCTGGGGGTAGTGTTTTAGGGTTTAGGGTAGTGCAGTGGTGTTTGTGTAGTGTGGGAGGTCATGCTGGGGGTATATTTAGGGTTTAGTGTAGCGCAGTGGTGTTTGGGTAGTGTAGGGAGTCATGCTGGGGGTAGTGTTTTAGGGTTTAGGGTAGTGCAGTGGTGTTTGGGAAGTGTAGGGAGTCGTGCTGGTGGTAGTGTTTTAGGGTTTAGGGTAGTGCAGTTATGTTTGGGTAGTGTAGGGTGTCGTGCTGGGGGTAGTGTTTTAGGGTTTAGGGTAGTGCAGTGGTGTTTGGGTAGTGGAGGGGGTAGTGTTTTAGGGTTTAGGGTAGTGCGCCCAACCAGCCACAATATCCGTGGACAAAGGGGATCCTGACTCTTTGGAACGCTCCGTCAATTGAATAATTTGGGTCAAGGGCCCTACCACGTCCAAGACCTATCAATTCCTTTCTTGGGATCCCTCATATACTTGGAGAAAAAGGTACATAGTTTCTCATCAATTTCAGGCGTGTGTGCCACCTTCCCCTTCAGTGAGGGCCTGGGGCATTCTCCCCTCATCCTATTCCTGACCTCCCTTTCAAGGGGTTGATGGATTTTCCCCACCACATACTCTGCCACTTTGGCGTCAGGTGTCCACTCTGCCGACCTAGGATGGTAAATTTGGGTAGGCTCGAACATGTCCGAGTGGACCCTGTCCCCAACCGGGGACTGAGAGGAGTGGGACTCTGGATGCCAGGGTTGCCCCGAGTCCTTATCCTCATCGTAGGAGAAATCGTCCTCCGATACACCCTCTCCCTCTAAGGGAAACCCGCCGTTGGGGTCTACAAAAGTCGTGACAGTGTCGCAATTTTCTCCGGGTCCCTCCTCCTCCCGGCAGGGTGCATGTTTTAGCGTTCGCGCACTCTTGAGGAAGGTCTCCGTAAGTTTATCAAATCCTTCCAAGTGCCCCGCGTTATGCTCAACGGCCCTTTTATTCCCCATCTGGGAGCTACTTGGACCCGCCACCACCAGATCTGGGTCACTGAACACCCCAGGGATGCTTTTCGCCAGCTTATCAACCTGATCCCTAAGAGGAGCCAGCGCCCTAGAAATAGCCAGAGAGAGAGCTTGGTCCACTGCTGGAGGGAGAAGTTGGGGGGCCATTCCTCCTCCACTTCCTGGTAGGAGGAGTAAAAATGGTCTTCTGGAGAAGACATGATAGCAGAGGGTGTGAGCACAGAACAAATGTCCTTAAAATCCTTAAGACAGCCCCCTCGCCGGTGCTCCAACAGCTGGGCTTTCCCCGAAGCTGTTATAAGAATAGACTGAGGCACAATACCAATTACCACCACTAATGTGGCCGTGTGGGGAAATCACCGCGTAGCGGTGTCAAAATTAGGCGAGGGTTGGTCGGGAATCAAGCGGTCACTAAAGGAGTGACCGGATTCCCAAACGCGCGTAAAGACCAGCGGGAGCGCTCGACGGAGCTGCCTCGCTCGGACCAGACGCGCCTGACAGGATCTCACCGCGCGCAGAGCACACAGCGGGAGAAACTACGAGAGGGAGAACGTGCTCGGGCAAGAGCCTGCTGCGCAGGGAATATGAAACAATACCAAGGCAATAATGCTAATAACGTGCACAAGAAACAGCTATACAAACAGCAACAACATCAGATTAAGCCAAGAATGTAAGGAATGCACTTAACTGACGAGCAGTGAAGAAAGAGGAAGCGGAAGGGATGTCATGATATTATATACGATGGACTGTGATATGATTGGACTATAGTTGCCTTGGAGACTACCCCCCTAATTGTTCATGGGTGGTGTAGTCTTTTGTTTAATGATTGTTGTGTTACATTTTCTTTGAACTGCTATGCAAATAAAGTGAGGAAAGATATGCATAATCCTCGCCTCCGTCCTGCCATAGAATTCATTAAACTTTATTTGATCTGTTTTAGAAACATAGATCATAAAAGTGTACATAAAAACAGTAAATCCTCTTTCCTAATACAATACAGTGAGAATTAATTAAAACCAGTAGGTAAAAGCGGGTGTTACAAAGCCCGGTTCAGAGCAACTTCAGGTTAACAGAATCGTAAAGTTCAATGTTTCGCAAGATCAATCTCATGTACTTCGTGCAAAATACGCAATAAGGGGTCCAAGTAAGATGTAATGCTCCAATACCTGACCAGTTTGCACTATATAAAACTGCAGAAAAACTAAAAATAAAAAGTGTTTTGCACACTTCTGTCATTGGGCTATATGTGGGCTACATCTGGGTGATATTTGTGCTACATTTGGGCTCTTTTTTCTCTGGTGGCCATCTTGGGAGACTTATTTGTTATGAAGTTTCCTAATTTCGTCATTTACTGCAGTCTCCTCAGTAGGAAATGCTTTCAGTTTTTACTTTGATTCCATCAAGAAGGCATTCAGATGTGTCACACATTTGCCATAAATTCAGAATGTTAGCACTCTAGTTGTTCATTAGATCACTGTAGTAAAGCTACTGCTCACCAGGGAGTTAACTGGAAGTCTACTGCTGGTATTGAAAGTGATTGTTTCAGTCTGCATTTCAGAATTTTCTAATGAAATAGAAGAGGATTTGAGATCTCACTTAAAACATGCCCTAAATTTTCTTTCTGCAGCACTAACCATAATTTCTATGGCAAAATGAACCCCCTCATTTTGTTCCTTTTTAAATTAAATGTTTTAAGTGTTACCAGTTTATTCCAATCAAGATGGCTTCAGGTGTGCCATACTTTTGTCATAATTAAGACTGTTAGCGCTCTAGTTGTTCTTTAGAACACTCTGGGAAGCTGCAGTAGAACACAAAGGCATCAACTGACAGGCTGCTCCTGTTGAAATATAACAGGAAGATATTTGAGATCTCACTTAAAACATGTCCTAATTTTTCTTTCTACAGCACTAACCATAATTTCTATGACAAAATGAACCCCCTCATTTTGTTCCTTTTTAAATTAAATGTTTTAAGAGTTACCAGTTTATTCCAATCAAGATGGCTTCAGGTGTGCCATAATTTTGTCATAAGTAAGACTGTTAGCGTTCTAGTTGTTCTTTAGAACACTCTGGGAAGCTGCAGTAGAATAAAAAGGCATCAACTGACAGGCTGCTCCTGTTGAAATATAACAGGAAGATATTTGAGATCACACTTAAAACATGTCCTAATTTTTCTTTCTACAGCACTAACCATAATTTCTATGACAAAATGAACCCCATCATTTTGTTCCTTTTTAAATTAAATGTTTTAAGTGTTACCTGTTTATTCCAATCAAGATGGCTTCAGGTGTGCCATACTTTTGTCATAAGTAAGGCTGTTAGCACTCTAGTTGTTCTTTAGAACACTCTGGGAAGCTGCAGTAGAACACAAAGGCATCAACTGACAGGCTGCTCCTGTTGAAATATAACAGGAAGATATTTGAGATCTCACTTAAAACATGTCCTAATTTTTCTTTCTACAGCACTAACCATAATTTCTATGGCAAAATGAACCCCCTCATTTTGTTCCTTTTTAAATTAAATGTTTTAAGTGTTACCAGTTTATTCCAATCAAGATGGCTTCAGGTGTGCCATACTTTTGTCATAAGTAAGACTGTTAGCTCTCTAGTTGTTCTTTAGAACACTCTGGGAAGCTGCAGTAGAACACAAAGGCATCAACTGACAGGCTGCTCCTGTAGAAATATAACAGGAAAATATTTGAGATCTCACTTAAAACATGTCCTAATTTTTATTTCTACAACACTAACCATAATTTCTATGACAAAATGAACCCCCTCATTTTGTTCCTTTTTAAATTAAATGTTTTAAGAGTTACCAGTTTATTCCAATCAAGATGGCTTCAGGTGTGCTATAATTTTGTCATAAGTAAGACTGTTAGCGCTCTAGTTGTTCTTTAGAACACTCTGGGAAGCTGCAGTAGAACACAAAGGAATCAACTGACAGTCTCTGCCCTTGTTGGATGTACATGTTTTACTGAGAATGTCAGACTTCATTCTCACATGACTGAGAAAGATAATGTGAATTTACAGAAAATATGCTCTCATTTTTGCTTCTGGAGCACCTTCCAAAACTGTATGGGACACGCATGTGAAAATAGTTTTCTCTCAAACATGATTCATGATATCCCAGCAGAAGGTTTTTCACAGGGTAAAATCACCTTAGGACACACACAATTCCTGAAATTAGTATGGTACGATCAACAAATGAATTCTAATGTAACTAAAGTCTGTTATCACCCTTTATAGTTCTCCTTTTGGTAACCCTCAAAATCTTCGATTCACTACAATGCATTTCAAAGGGGTACTATCATTTATATTGGTCCCAAGATGGCTGCCAGCAATTCCAGGATGAAGTGCTGACAGCCAATCAGATCTCACGATGACATGTGTGGTTAGGCTCCGCCTAGATATATATGTGTTTTCTTTTTCAAATTTCTCAGGAACTACTGAACGGATTTACACCATTTAACCAAAAGGCATGACTCTGAACCAAGGGCTACCTTTTTGCCAAATTTGGTGTAATTCAGTTCAGCAGTTCAGGCTGTAGCTGCGATGAAAGGAACCTCAGGATTCAAGGGGCCTTAATCCCGCAACTTAAAACGTGCCACGGGGCGCGTTTGCACACATGTCACCTCAGGCCCCCCCTCCCTTCACCACTGTACAAACGCGCCCTGTAGCGCGTTTTAAGAGGTAGTTTTAATCCCCCTGCCCTATTATGTACTAGGGACTTACAGAGGAGGTCATGCTAATTACAGGGGTACCCCAACGCATAGTGTTCCCTAGTGTATGTAGGTGTTTTCATTGTATTCTAAGTGTGTTTTAGCATAGCACTGGCTCTGGTTAGTCAGAGTCAGTTACCACCAGTACACGTCGGAAAAGTTGTGGGCACAGGATGATTTTGGAACAAGGCCTCTTTCTGCTCCTCTGTTGGTTCTTTCTGCACATCTTTTGCTTCTTCCTGCACTTTTCTTCGTCTTTGTGGACTTCTGTTGCTTCTTTTTGCATGTCTTTTGCTTCTTTCTGTGCGTTTTTCTTCTTTCTTCACATGTCCTACCTCTGTAGGCATAGTTAGAAACTAGCATTTAAAAAACCTTTGAAATTCACTGAAAAAACCATAGGTTTTAGGCACATTATAGTTAGAAATTAGCATTTAAAAAACCTTTGAAATTCACTAAAAAAACATAGGTTTCAGACACGTTATAGTTAGAAATTAGCATTTAAAAAACCTTTGAAATTCACTGAAAAAACCATAGGTTTTAGGGACAGTTATAGTTAGTTGGACATTTCACTCGTACAAAACCCGTGAAATTCCCCCGTTATAGTTAGTTCAGCTAACTATAACTCGTGCCCCCACAATGCACTGCTGATGACATCACATATTACATCACTCATGACATGGTCAGTGACATCACTGATGACATCAGTGATGACATCTCAAATGACATCACTGATGACATCACTGATGACATCATCCATGTGATAATTTGATGCATCTTCTCACACCCTAATATAACTTTTGATACACCCACTGTAAATTACAGACTGCCATTGTCAAAACCATAGACACTCCAACACCAATAACTACATACACACTCACTGATTCTTAGGTCTACACACACATCCACTCACTCACCTGTACAGTCACTCATACTTACGGTCACTCAGGACAGGACTATCATATGCACTCATACACCTACATAGATACTCACACACCGCCACTCATTCATAGAGGTACTCACACACCTAGTCAGTCATGCAAATAATTAATCACACTGCCATTTACTCACCTATACAGTTATACACACACCAGCTCACTTACTCATACAAATACTAGCACATTCTTACGCTCTTATACAATCACTGATACAAGTACACACTCATCCATACAGCCACTCTCACAATCACACACTCTCACTTATAGCCATTTATATACTCCAACACACATATATACTGCCTTTGACATATGTAGTTACTCACACATGTACCACTGAGATATACATTCACTCACTAACACACCCATACACACACTCACCCACCCATACAGTCCATCACAGATGCACTCTTGAAACCATGCACCCAGTGAATCACCCACTCACACATCTATGCACAGAGTCACACACACCCCACCCACACAAACACTCAGGCACCCACACAGATACTCAGACAACCAATCAATAACTCATATAGACACTCATGTAGCTATTTACAAACCCATGCAGCCACTTACACAGCAACAGACAGATGGATAAAGACATTCACACAGTTTAGTCACTAACCCATGCATTCTGTAAGATACGTTTAATCACTCACTTATAGAGTCAGTCACGCACCTACTAAATCATCCATCCAGACACTTATACACCCACTCATTCTTCAATACACCTTGGCATATATATAAAACATATTTAAACTTCATAGAAACACACAGTCACTGGATGATGTCATCAGTGATGTCATTTGAGATGTCATCAGTGATGTCATGAGTGATGTCACTGACCATGTCATGAGTGATGTAATATGTGACATCATCAGCAGTGCATTGCGGGGGCGCGAGTTATAGTTAACTGAACTAACTATAACGGGGGAATTTCACGGGTTATGTACGAGTGAAATGTCCAACTAACTATAACTGTCCCTAAAACCTATGGTTTTTTCAGTGAATATATATATATATAGGCCAAGGTGTATTGAAGAATGAGTGGGAGTATAAGTGTCTGAATGGATGATTTAGTAGGTGCATGACTGACTGTATATGTGAGTGATTAAATGTGTCTTACTGAATGCATGGGTTAGTGACTGATACAGACATTCACACAGTTTAGTTAGTCAGTTGGTGCGTAAGCGGTTGCATGGGTTGGTGAGTAGCTAAATGAGGGTCTATATGGGTTATTGATTGATTGTCTGAGTATCTGTATGGGAGCCTGAGTATCTGTATTGGTGCCTGAGTGTCTATGTGGGTGGGTGGGGTGGTGTGACTCTGTGCATAGATGTGTGAGTGGGTGATTCACTGGGTGTATGGGTTCAAGAGTGCATCTGTGAAGGGCTGTGTGGGTGGGTGAGTGTGTGTATGGGTGTGTTGGTGAGTGAATGGATGCCTCAGTGGTACATGTGTGAGTAACTGCATATCTGAAAGGCAGTATATGTGAGTGTTGGAGTATATAAATGACTATATGTGAGAGTGAATGATTGTGAGAGTGGCTGTATGGATGAGTGTGTGCTTGTATTAGTTATTGTATAAGAGTGTAAGTATGTGTTAGTATATGTTTGAATAAGTGAGGTGGTGTGTGTATAACTGTATAGGTGAGTAAATGGGAGTGTGATTGATTCTTTGCATGACTGACTAGGTGTTTGAGTAACTCTATGGATGAGTGGCGGTGTGTGAGTGTCTGTATAGATATGTGAGTGCATATGATAGTGCCGTATTGATGGTTGACTGCATGTATGAGTGACTGTATGGGTGAATGAGTGGATGTGTGTGTAGACCTAGGAATCAGTGAATAGGTTTGTACTAACTGGTATTGGTGTGTCTATGGTTTTGAAAATGGTAGTCTGTATTTTAGAGTGGGTGTATCAAAGGTTATATTAGGGTATGAGGAGGTGCATCAGATTATCACTGGATGATGTCATCAGTGATATCATTTGAGATGTCATCAGTGATGTCATCAGTGATGTCACTGACCATGTCATGAATGATGTAATATGTGACGTCATCAGCAGTGCATTGCGGGGGCGCGAGTTATAGTTAGCTGAACTAACTATAACGGCCGAATTTCTCTGGTTTTGTACGAGTGAAATGTCCAACTAACTATAATGTCCCTGAAACCTATGGTTTTTTCAGTGAATATATATATATATATATATATATATATTATCGCTCCAGGTACACCCGCTTGGTGCACTCACGGACGGGTGCTTGCAAAATGCGGAGGTGCATCCACATGTCAATAAACGCTCCAATTTCCCTCCAAACCATAGGAGAATTCCCAAAGGAAGACAGCACTCGCGGGGCAGGTACCGTTGATTTATTTGCACGGACCACAGGCACTCAAAACAGACGCGTTTCGGCAACGGCCTTCTTCGATGTTTACCGAAACGCCGGGTCATCCTGCTTATAAACGTCATCACTGACATGTTTCCGTTAGCAACATAAACATAAACAACAGACAATAATGTGTACATATATATATATATATATATATATATATTATCTACTGGCGGTCACCAGTAGATAGTTATAGTTAGGACCTATTATCCATAGGAAATCCGCGACATTCTATTTGAAATAACGTTGGCGCCGGTTGACGAATCTTCGCGAAAGTTTCCAACTTGTTGGGGCGCTCCGGTCCGCTCCTACCCTGAAAGTCTCAGGGTGATTCGTTAAGCGGTGGCCGAGAAAAAAGGGGGGTCCCAAAACGTGTTTTCCCCATTCATTTTCCCATAGGAAACTTTAGACACGGCTACAGCCCGAACTGCTGAATGGAATTACACCAAATTTGGCAAAGAGGTAGTTCTTGGTTCAAAAAGAACCCTTTTTGTTAAATGGTGTAAATCCGTTCAGTAGTTGCTGAGAAAATCAAAAGTAAAAGTACATATATATCTATGGCCGCGTCGGATTCGCGCACCCTCCCGATCACGAGCTGTCTGCTAATTGGCTGTCAACACTCCAAACCAGGAAGTGTTGGCAGCCATCTTGTTCCTCGGTAGAACCGAGGAACAAGAAAGCAGTAAAAAGTGCGCAAAACGCACAAAGGGGGCAGGGTAGAAACACCCTGACCCCTAGGTCTGCTCAGGGGGTCCCACAAGGACCCCTGGGCAGAAAAAGCATTTTTTTTAAATCGGCAGGATGCGCTCAGGGAGCGCGAATCCTGCCGAAAAAAAAAATCGAAGAGCGGTCTCCGCGCTTCGATGTAAATTTGCCCCCGGGTGGGCCAAGTCCCGGGGGCATGCTGGGGGGTTTATTTTATGTATGGGGGCCTCTAAGGGCCCCCAAGCCCGGGGACCACCAACCCCGGGGCTTTATCATAAATGGTGCGGGAGGGCTCTGAGCCCTCCCGCAGCCCGGGCACCGCTACCTCCCCGGGGCTTTTTTTTTTTAAACCTGTGTGGGGGCTCCAGCCCCCACACGCCCGAGGACCACCACCTCCCCAGGGCACTAAGAAAATTGAAAATGGGGGTCCGTTTTGGACCCCCAAGCCCCGAGGACCACCACCTCCCGGGGCTTTCAAAATGTAGGGAGCGCCCCCTCCTGGAGCCCTTGATGGCCCTGGGGACCGCCACCCCCAGGGCCGGCTCCTGCAGTGTCCCGGGGTGTCTACCCCGGGACACTGCTGTTTGCTATGACAGGACGGGAGCCTCGCGGCTCCCGTCCTGTCATAGCAAACTTGGTTTGCATTTTGAAAGAGAGAGCAGGAAACCTGCTCTCTCTTTCAAAATGCAAACCAATTGCTTTCCACACGGGGAGCAGCATGTTAGCTGCTCCCCATGTGGAAAAGCAATGCCGGCTCCCGTAGGACACGGGGAGCCGGCGGGACTGTGGGGGTTTGGGGACCCCCACAGTCCCCAACCAGAGGCCAGGCCCCGGGGGATGGGGTCCCCGGGGCCATAAGTGGCCCAGGAGGGGGCCACGCAGCCCCCTCCCCAAATTAAAAAATAAATAAAATTAAAAATATAAGGGCAAGGCCGGCCCCGGGGATGGGGTCCCCGGGGCCTTAAATGGCCTGAGGAGGGGGCCACGCAGCCCCCTCCATATTTTTATTTAAAAAGAGGGCATGCCCCGGGGGATGGGGTCCCCGGAGCCAATAGGGGCCCAGGGAAGGGGGGCACACGGCCCCCTTCCCGTTTTTTTAAGTTTTTTTTAAATAAAACAAAAAAAAATGCTCAGGCCCCGGGGGATGGGGTCCCCGGGGCCAAAAGTAGCCGAGGCGCATTTTAAGAAGGGGAAGTAATTCCCCTTGAATACTGGGGGTCCCTGGGGGCCAACTAGCCCACCAGGAACCTCCAGTATGCGCCAGGGGCTGCCTTGCAGAGAGGTGTACAGAGGCCACGCCCCTTTTACACCTCTCTGCAACGCAGCTCTGTGGCGCTTAATGGAGGTAGCTGGTGGGCTAGTTGCACCCCAGGGACCCTCAGGATTCAAGGGAGTTAATCCCCGACTTAAAACGCGCCACGCGGCGCGTTGCACAGTGGTGAAGGGAGGGCGGGGCCTGAGGTGACATGTGTGCAAACAGGCGCCGTGGCGCGTTTTAAGATGGGGAATTAAATCCCCTTCAATCCTGAGGGTCCCTGGGGCCAACTAGCCCAACAGGTACATCCAGAAAGCGCCACAGAGCTGCATTGCAGAGAGGTGTAAAAGGGGTGTGGCCTCTCTACACTCTCTGCAACGCAGCCCCTGGCGCATACTGGAGGTTCCTGGTGGGCTAGTTGGCCCCTAGGGACCCTCATGATTCAAGGGGACTTAATCTCCCAACTTAAAACGCGCCACGGGGCGCGTTTGCACAGATGTCACCTCAGGCCCCGCCCCTCCCTTCACCATTGTGCAAATATTCCTCTAAAATCTGCCGAACTACGAATTCTGATTTACTCACCTGTTATCAGGAGAGACCTCAGTGCTGCATCTTTCAGCCCAGTACTAATCCTGAAAAGTAAATTTAACCGTACTTACCAGTAACTTGAATTTCCTTCCATAGGATATCATTGCCTGCTTTTTGCTGAAAAAGTTTCTAAGTGTTGATTTTTGAAACATACAAATATTCCTCTAAAATCAGCCGAAATACGAATTCCGATTTACTCACCTGTTATCAGGAGAGACCTCAGTGCTGCATCTTTCAGCCCAGTATTGATCCTCAAAAGTAATTTTAACCGTACTTACCAGTAACTTGAATTTCCTTCCATAGGATATCATTGCCTGCTTTTTGCTGAAAAAGTTTCTAAGTGTTGATTTTTGAAACATACAAATATTCCTCTAAAATCAGCCAAAATACGAATTCCGATTTACTCACCTGTTATCAGGAGAGACCTCAGTGCTGCATCTTTCAGCCCAGTACTGATCCTGAAAAGTAATTTTAACCGTACTTACCTGTAACTTGAATTTCCTTCATAGGCTAACATTGACTGGTTTCACTTGGAAATTCTTCTAAGTGTGGAGTTTTGGAACTTTATAATATTCCTCTAAAATCAACCAAAGTACGAATTCCAATTTACTCACCTGTTATCAGGAGAGAACCCAGTGCTGCATCTTTTAGCCCAGCACTGACCCTAAAAAGTAATTTTAACCGTACTTACCAGTAACTTATATTTTCTTCCATAGGAATCCATTGTCTGGTTTTCAGCAGAAAAGTTTCAAAGTGTCGATTTTCACAAACTACAAATATTCCTTAAAAATCGCCTGTATGACTTAAACGCATTCTTTCAACTGTTTACAGGAGATGCACCAGTGCTGGATCCAGGATCCAACACTGAGTAAGAAAAAGTAACGATAACAGTTTTTACCTGCTAACTGAATTTCCTTCCATTGGATAACATTGGTGATTCTATGAGAAAAAGTTCCTAAGTGTCAACTTTTAAAATACAATAATATTCCTTAAAAATCACTACTGTAACCAAAACGCTTTTACTCAACTGTTTACAGGAGATGTCCCAGGACTGAATCTAGGATCCAGTCCTGTGGTTAGAAAAGTAATCCATAAAGTAACTAATTGCATTTAACTAGAAATTCACATTGAGCTGAATGTTGCATTGTGTTTGAAAATGTGTTGCCCATTGCAACAACTGTAACTACTGTACTTAAAAGTCTATTGCCTATGTGCAAAGTATTTAAACTAAAGTAATTCATTCTGAGAAAGTATTTTTTGTAATGTAATGTATAATGTAATTACAATGTAATTTAATAAATAAAATATCTAAAAATAAATAGTTTTAAAAAATGTAGTAAATCAGTGTCAAAAAAATAAATATAACAATTTATACATTTAAAAATTGTCATTTACAAAACCTTTGAAATTCACTGAAAAAACGATAGGTTTTAGGGGCGTTATAGTTAGAAATTAGCATTTAAAAACCTTTGAAATTCACTGAAAAAACCACAGGTTTCAGGCACGTTATAGTTAGAAATTAGCATTTAAAAAACCTTTGAAATTCACTGAAAAAACCATAGGTTTCAGACACGTTATAGTTAGAAATTAGCATTTAAAAAACCTTTGAAATTCACTGAAAAAACCATAGGTTTTAGGGACAGTTATAGTTAGTTGGACATTGCACTCGTACAAAACCCGTGAAATTCCCCCGTTATAGTTAGTTCAGCTATGTGATGTCACTGACCATGTCATGAGTGATGTAATATGTGACGTCATCAGCAGTGCATTGCGGGGGCGCGAGTTATAGTTAGCTGAACTAACTATAACGGGGAATTTCACGGGTTTTGTACGAGTGCAATGTCCAACTAACTATAACTGTCCCTAAAACCTATGGTTTTTTCAGTGAATATATATATATATATATATATTTATCAATTCTCTTTCGTCTTTTTTGTTTGTTTGAATGTATTTTGTTGAATATAAGATTACAGGTTTCAATGTCCATTCCGTTTCACATGATGTAATGTTGCTTGTAAGTGTTTTTACACCAAATAACATATTGAATATATGTTTTTCAAAATTGACAATGTCTGTTCTTTTTAGCAGCATAGTTTCACTAGGTATGTTTAACTTACAAATTTTCAAGTGTTGTTAATGTTTAATTGAATTGACTACAACTACCAAGATGCCTTGGTTTTGTTTTGGGAAAAAATTATTGCAATGTTATCTTGCTCATTCTCTCTTTCCTATCACATTTTGATATATGTCAAAGTGTGTTGACCAATCTCTATATCATGCTATGTTTTGAAATGCTTTTGTGTTTAATTTTGTGTGTTGTCTTATCCCTGTTATTTGATTAAATTGACGTTATTTGTTGCACAAATCAAAGTTTATTTATTTTAAAAAATTAAGTTATATAATTTTGTATGCTGGCTATTAGTGGTTATTTTTGTGAAAATGTACTCTGCAATATTCATGTGATAACTAATGCTATATGTCCTTCTAAGGGCTCGATTATGATGTTGTTCGGAAAGCAGTCCAACCGAATCGGTTTAGGAATGCTTTCCTGAATGACTCATGTTCGGGAACACCAACCAACCGATTACGGTGTGTCCGAACACAGTTCGGTCGGACTCCCATTGAGTTCAATGGGAGCCTGTGTTCTGAACAAGAACACAGGATCCCATTGAAAAAAGGGGTGGTTGGGGAAAAGCTTGCGCCCTGTGGCAGGCACCACATGGTGCCTGTCACACTGTGCATGCAGGGAAAAAGGGGACCCATGGGTACTCCCATAGGCCTGATTTGGATGGCCCTGGGTGATGGGGGCCTTCTATGGGCCACCAAAGTCAGATTCCGGCAGTCGATCCGTGTTGGAACAACAGACTCAGAAAGGCTGTCTGATTCCAACATCCTAATTGCTCGTACGGAAACGTGGCCCGTAGACCTGTACGAGTCGGCTCTGAACCGAGTCAGACAATTCGGACGCTTTTGGGACATCATGATCCCTCGTCCAGAAATGTGTCCGAGTCGGTCTGAAACAAGGCTTCCGAAATGGTTTCGACTGAATCGGATGCAGTTCAGAGCCTCTCTGGACGGCATCGTAATTGACCCCTAAGTTGTGTAGGATCAGAATATTAGCCGCTAGTCCTTGGAATGGCTGAATTCACATATCACCTCTCTACTGTTTGGTACATTTTATGTATACTTTCTAATCATCTTATTGCATTTCAGGACATCTTTTCACCTGCTTTTTTGAAGCAGTTTTGTGTGCAATTTAAACTGCTTGTGTAACCTATTATAATACCACTGAAAGGTACAATCATTATAATTTTTTACTTCTTACTATTAGGTTGCTTAATATTTTTCCCTAAAAATAATTAGATGTATAATCCAGAGTTTTAAAATTTGTATTTTTTTTGTTAATTCATAATAGGCCCAACAGCCAGGGTACATGGACCACCATCTGCCACTGAGGATACCTGCACTCCAGACCAGGTTCAAGCCTTCAGTGAGGATTACATTCCTGGAAGTCTAGTTGACAAGGAGTAGCCTGGTCCATCTAGTCTGTATGGGCAGACAGCTACAGTGAGGCTCACTCGGCCCACACCTGCACCTCCCACCCCAGTTATTACCACACCTCAGCCTCCAGATACCTCCACTTCCTGTGTCCAAGCCAACATCACACCACTCTTGTTCCCCCCAGTCCTGATTGTTGTTGATATACCACCACCACTACCTCCAGTTCAGCCAGAAACCAGTGGGATGGGGCACACTGGGTCAAGGGCACATGGTAGTGGGGGTAGGAGTCATAGGAGGGAATCTGTGGGTCAGCAAAGTGAGGCCACTTAGTGGACTGTCACCCAGGCCACCATCTACCAAGTCTTGGGATTCCCTCAATCAGCCCCAAGACATTATGGGCCAGGGACTGACAAAGCTCCGGGAGATGAATCAGTTGCAGAGGAAGCACAATGTACAGATGGAGAATCTGAACTATAATTTCGGCTCCCTGACTGGGTAGCTGCATGATATTTTCACCCAAATGTGCTGGGCTTTTCCAGCACCACTTTCCCTCTCTGTGGTCCAACTACATCTGACCCAACTACATCTGCCTCAGCCACAGAAAGGGAGGCCATGCCACAAGAGGAAACAGCTGCACCCACCTAAGTCCCTGTAACTGTGGCTCTACCAATCCCTCTCAGGAGGGGACGTTAAGGCGGACTACCAGGAGAGGATAGCAACACCTCCACCACCACCAGCAAGAGAAGCAGAACCTAATTTCCTCTGTGGACTATTTTCTGGACACATTTACCTTTCTGATGCCAGTTGCATTTTTAACATTGGACTTCAAATAATTTTGGCTCTGCAATTATAGTTTCATTCACCATGATTGATTGTTTTAATTTTTGGTTTGGTTTTTAGATTTCATCTTGTGTTGATTTTTTGTTTATGTTCAATAAAACAAAACTGACAAAGGCAGCAACTTTGTTGTATTTTATTTCTCAATTGGTTTATTGTTTTCTTTACATCATACATTTTGAAATTTAAGCATTACAATGATTGTTTAGTCATAAATAATTTCCATGTAGGTAATGTGTCCCACATTTTTCAAAAATTAACAAAAATAACAAAAACACAGATCAGTAGTTTATTAAATTGGAAGAAATACATTTTTGTCATTTTTTCTTAAACATGCATTACCCAAATACTTTGTGCTTTTTTCTCATTTGCAGTTCTTGGCCTTGCCACCTTCGACAAACAGAATATAATCAAGTACATTAGATTAAATGTTACAATCTGAAGGGTGATCCGACCAGGGTGATGGCGCTCAAATGGTAGTGCACATATATTGGCTTAACCAAACACTCGTATCTGCGGTGCTTAAGGATTTGGAGAGTCACCCCACTCCCTAAATGTGATCAGACAATCACCAGTACAAATAGCCTCTAGCCCAAGCACTCGCAATTCTACAGTACAGACAATCTAATATCCCTATAACACTATTCAAGGGAAATCACAAATAAGTCCTTGCCTATAACAATATTCAAGGGAAATCACAAATAACTCCTTGATCTTTAGTTTTCTTAGGGTCCAATTCTTTTATACTTAGCCACAGAGCCAGCACGTGTTTCGTCGCTGTTCGGGATACACCCACGACTTTGTCAGGGCTGTCACAGTCTTTAGATTTTCTTAATTCCAGTGCCGGGTTTTACATCTGTCCCTGTCAGTTCCCTGTGAGATTCTTGTGGAAATGCTGCCCCTCTGTAAGGAGTTAAAAGACTCTCGTTATAAGAGGGTCCAATACTTCCCAGTACGCAGTATTAAAGTTAACTTACCATATCCGGCGGTAGAAATATGGCTGCGCCTTGTAAACGTCTGTGAGACACTTTTATCAAGGAGTTATTTGTGATTTCCCTTGAATATTGTTAGAGGGATATTAGATTGTCTGTACTGTAGAATTGCGAGTGCTTGGGATAGAGGCTATTTACATCAGATTAAATAGGCTAACTGTTATTTATTTATGTCATCAGCTGCAGCCAGATCTCCTGACCCAGAATAGGAATCCCCCATCAATAACACCAATAGTCTAAATCATGGCAGTACTCTAGTCAGTGGCCACATGGTCATTTCAGTACAGGGTTGCAGTATCTGGTATAATGTCACAACCAACTTTAAGTGCTGTGCTACAATAAGTTCTTTCTACAATGATAACACACATCAACAGACTCAAACACTTAACAAAATGAGGATTTTGCAAATGTGAAGGGAGATTAGTATG
Organism: Calotriton arnoldi; assembly: GCA_963921515.1. Lineage (NCBI taxonomy): Eukaryota > Metazoa > Chordata > Amphibia > Caudata > Salamandridae > Calotriton > Calotriton arnoldi. The sequence goes on from CAWUFW010011473.1 coordinate 38,990, forward strand.
CTTTGTGTCGACTACCACATGTGGTTAGAGCAATTTAAGCAGCACATATTGGCTAAGTGCAAATATTCCACAGAAAACAAGTCTAATGCAATCTTAAAAACTTCAATTCAATCATTGTGCAAGTTGTCTTTGTATAAGATATGTACACCCAAAGTCTGTGTGTGTCTTTCACAGGATCAACCTGCATTCTCCTTGGACTTTGCAACAGCAGCATATAACTGCAAATGTCACAACTTTGAAATTTTCAAATGAAGATTACCTGGTGAAGGAATCTAAAACAGATTAAAAAACAAAAGCAATTAGCTGATTACATTACAAATTTTCACATAACAAATTATTACTTTCGAGGACACATTTTCTAAGAACAATCAAAGTTATACAATGTAAATGAAGTACTCAATGTGTCAAAACTTTGGTCAACAAACATCTTTGCACTGTATTTTCCTTAACTTGCCCTTTCTAAAACTTTTCCAGCACAGACTGTCATCCTCATTAGATTAAAAGTTGGTTTAACATGTAATGTAATAAACTGCAAATCTATACTTACACTCATGTGAATTAGTTGTCAATAGCATCTTGACGTAAGTCAATTCCGTACCACTGTCTTCTTTATTTGGTATTTAAACTAGGCCTGGGCAGTGAACTCTGCTCCATTCGCCGAGTTCGTGGAGTTTTCTGCACTCCGTGCTCCGCGGAGCTCACAGAGTGCAGAAAACTCCACTCCACGCAGTGTAGCAGAGTTTTTTCTCCGCTCGCGCTTGCGAACGGGAAGTTCGCAAGCACGAGCTGCCACTTGGGTAGAATTTCTACCCAAGCGGCAGGAAGACCAGCGCAAACGGCAGTTCGCACTGCACTCCACCACGTGCGGAACTCCGCTGAGTTTTTTTGTCACTTTGCGGAGTTCCGCATAGCAAAACTCCACGAACTACGCTTAGGCCTGATTTCAACATCCTTATCCGGTGACTCTTCATGGTCTCTATCCTCTGCAATGTATGGGGTGTTCTGTCGCAGGGCTACGTTGTGTAACATGCAGCAGGCCATGGTGATGTGGCACACCTTATCAGGTGGAGGGCTCCACCAGTCTTATCCAGACATCGCAATCTGGCCTTGAGGAGCCCAAAAGCCTGCTCCACCATGATCTTCCAAGAGCCTCATCGAAGTAGACTTCCCCTGGCATTGTTTGATTCCTCAGCAGTGCCAACAATCATGGGCGGTTAGGATGAGCTGAGTATCGTATAAGAAAAAAAAATAGACAAAAAGTGTAACAATATTTTACATCATTAAACTTGAAATTAACCAAATAATATATTGACAGATTGTACTTACCAACAATCCAGGCTCTCTCAGGTCCAAGTTGTGACATTTGCAGGGATATGCTGCTGTACCATAGTACAAAGGAATCATGGGTTGATCCTGGGAATGCACACACATGCTTGGGATTTTCAAATCTGGTATGGAGACAACTTGCACATTGATTGAATGAAAGTTATTTTGATTGCAGTATACTTGTTCTCTGGTGTGTGTTGGCACTAAGGCAATATGTGTGCCATCAACTGCTCCAACCACATGTGGTAGGTAACCCAAAGCATATAAATCTCCCTTCATGTTGGCAAAAGCCAACACCAAAAGCCCACATGGGCTGAATGCCAGTGAGGATTTCTACACTTGTCTATAACATCATTAAGAGGTTGAGACAAGAGTACAATACTCCTCACTATAATCATCCTTAATAGAAGGTTCAACATCAACATGTCCATTTGTATATATAAATGTGAGTACATACACACAATCCCTGCTTCTATCTATATTTTTTATTTAAATATTATAAAAGTAAAATTTTATTAGTGGGGTGGCACATATGGAGGTGGTTTTAAGCACTAAGCACTTTATAATACACTTTATATTGAAAACATACAGCAACTTAGGCCCACTTGGGCAATACTATGATACTAGCCATGAGCAACAGAGAATAAATAAGGGCTAGATGCTGGCTGGTTGCAAATTCATTAAGGGTAAATTAAAAAGGTGGCACACACACAGATATGACAAAGGAGAATGGTCTCAACAGTGTGCTACAAACTGCGCCTAATGTTATTCTTAAATGTTTTAGACCAGTTACTTATTTGTCTATTTATTTATTTATGTATTTATACATTCATATTTTATGCATTTCTAAAACGGTGAATACATATTTATCGATTGTCAAATTGACTTGCCATGTAGTTGTCATTTGCTGAGACCACGCAAAATTGAACGTGAGTTTGTTTTCTCTATTTATTTTGCACTTGTCACTTTAAATACTAGCACTAGAACGTAGCCGCGTCATGTGATCAAGGCCTGCATAGGCCGAAATGCGTCATAAACTAAAATCCACCAGCAAAAGTGGAGTCCGTTCCTGTTTTTTCCACCGAAGGGAAAGGAAAGCAAATGAACAAGGGATTGATTTTATATATAAATATATATATGTATATATATATATTCACTGAAAAAACCATAAGGTTTTAGGGACAGTTATAGTTAGTTGGACATTGCACTCGTACAAAACCCGTGAAATTCCCCGTTATAGTTAGTTCAGGTAACTATAACTCGCGCCCCCGCAATGCACTGCTGATGACGTCACATATTACATCACTCATGACATGGTCAGTGACATCACTGATGACATCACTGATGACATCTCAAATGACATCACTGATGACATCATCCAGTGACTGTGTGTTTCTGTAAAGTTTAAATATTTTTAATATATATAGGGAAAGGCGTATTGAAGAATGAGTGGGTGTATAAGTGTCTGTATGGATGATTTAGTAGGTGCGTGACTAACTCGATAAGTGAGTGATTAAACGTATCTTACTGAATGCATGGGTTAGTGACTAAACTGGGTGAATGTCTGTATCCGTCTGTCTGTTGCTGTGTAAGTGGTGCATGGGGTTGTGAATAGCTACATGAGTGTCTATATGAGTTATTGATTGGTTGTCTGAGTATCTGTATGGGTGCCTGAGTGTTTGTGTGGGTGGGGTGTGTGCGACTCTGTGCATAGATGTGTGAGTGGGTGATTCACTGGGTGGATGGTTTCAAGAGTGCATCTGTGATAGACTGTATGGGTGGGTAAGTGTGTGTAAGAGTGTGTTAGTGAGTGAATGTATGTCCCAGTGGTACATGTGTGAGTAACTACATATGTGAAAGGCAGTATATATGTGTGTTGGAGTATATAAATAGCTATAAGCGAGAGTGTGTGTTTGTGAGAGTGACTGTATGGATGAGTGTGTGCTTGTATCAGTGATTGTATAAGAGCGTAAGAATGTGCTAGTATTTGTATGAGTAAGTGAGCTGGTGTGTGTATAACTGTATAGGTGAGTAAATGGCAGTGTGTTTAATTATTTGCATGACTGACTAGGTGTGTGAGTACCTCTATGGATGAGTGGCGGTGTTTGAGTGTCTATATAGGAGTATGAGTGCATATGATAGTCCTGTACTGAGTGACTATAAGTATGAGTGACTGTACGGGTGAGTGAGTGGATGTGTGTGTGTAGACCTAAGAATCAGTGAGTGGGTATGTAGTTATTGGTGTTGGAGTGTCTATGGTTTTGAGAATGGCAGTCTGTAATTTAGAGTGGGTGTATCAAAGGTTATATTAGGGTGTGAGGAGGTGCATTAAATTCTCACATGGATGATGTCATCAGTGATGTCATTTGAGATGTCATCAGTGATGTCATCAGTGATGTCACTGACCATGTCATGAGTGATGTAATATGTGACGTCATCAGCAGTGCATTGCGGGCGCGAGTTATAGTTACCTGAACTAACTATAACGGGGGAATTTCACGGGTTTTGTACGAGTGCAATGTCCAACTAACTATAACTGTCCCTAAAACCTTATGGTTTTTTCAGTGAATTTCTAAGGTTTTTTAAATGCTAATTTCTAACTATAACGTGCCTGAAACCTATGGTTTTTTCAGTGAATTTCAAAGGTTTTTTAAATGCTAATTCCTAACTATAACGTGTCTGAAACCTATGGTTTTTTCAGTGAATTTCAAAGGTTTTTTAAATGCTAATTCCTAACTATAACGTGTCTGAAACCTATGGTTTTTTTCAGTGAATTTCAAAGGTTTTGTAAATGACAATTTTTAAATGTATTAATTGTTATATTTATTTTTTTGATACTGATTTACAACATTTTTTTAAACTATTTATTTTTAGATATTTAATTTTTTAAATTACATTGTAATTACATTATACATTACATTACAAAATATACTTTCTCAGAATGAATTACTTTAGTTTAAATACTTTGCAAATAGGCAATAGACTTTTAAGTACAGTAGTTACAGTTGTTGCAATGGGCAACACAATTTCAAAAACAAAGCAACATTGAGCTCAATGTGAATTTCTAGTTAAATGCAATTAGTTACTTTATGGATTACTTTTCTAACCACAGGACTGGATCCTAGATTCAGTCCTGGGACATCTCCTGTAAACAGTTGAGTAAAAGCGTTTTGGTTACAGTAGTGATTTTTAAGGAATATTATTGTATTTTAAAAGTTGACACTTAGAAACTTTTTCATATAGAATCACCAATGTTATCCTATGGGAGGAAATTCACTTAGCAGGTAAGTAGTGTTATCGTTACTTTTTCTTACTCAGTGGTGGATCCTGGAACCAGCACTGGTGCATCTCCTGTAAACAGTTGAAAGAATGCGTTTAAGTCACACATGCGATTTTTAAGGAATATTTGTAGTTTGTGAAAATCGACACTGAAACTTTTCTGCTGAAAACCAGACAATGGATTCCTATGGAAGGAAATTCAAGTTACTGGTAAGTACGGTTAGAATTACTTTTCAGGGTCAGTGCTGGGCTAAAAGATGCAGTACTGGGTTCTCTCCTGATAACAGGTGAGTAAATCGGAATTCATAATTCGGCTGATTTTAGAGAAATATTATAAAGTTCCAAAACTCCACACTTAGAAGAATTTCCAAGTGAAACCAGTCAATGTTAGCCTATGGAAGGAAATTCAAGTTACTGTTAAGTACGGTTAGAATTACTTTTCAGGGTCAGTGCTGGGCTAAAAGATGCAGCACTGGGTTCTCTCCTGATAACAGGTGAGTAAATCGGAATTCGTATTTCGTCTGATTTTAGAGGAATATTTGTATGTTTCAAAAATCGACACTTAGAAACTTTTTCAGCAAAAAGCAGGCAATGATATCCTATGGAAGGAAATTCAAGTTACTGGTAAGTACGGTTAAAATTACTTTTCAGGATCAGTACTGGGGTGAAAGATGCAGCACTGAGGTCTCTCCTGATGACAGGTGAGTAAATCGGAATTCGTATTTCAGCTGATTTTAGAGGAATATTATAAAGTTCCAAAACTCCACACTTAGAAGAATTTCCAAGTGAAACCAGTCAATGTTAGCCTATGGAAGGAAATTCAAGTTACTGGTAAGTATGGTTAAAATTACTTTTCAGGACCAGTACTCGGCTGAAAGATGCAGCAATGAGGTCTCTCCTGATAACAGGTGAGTAAATCGAAATTCGTATTTCGGCTGATTTTAGAGGAATATTTGTATGTTTCAAAAATCAACACTTAGAAACTTTTTCAGCAAAAAGCAGGCAATGATATCCTATGGAAGGAAATTCAAGTTACTGGTAAGTACGGTTAGAATTACTTTTCAGGATCAGTACTGGGCTCAAAGATGCAGCACTGAGGTCTCTCCTGATAACAGGTGAGTAAATCGGAATTCGTAGTTCGGCTGATTTTAGAGGAATATTTGCAAAATGGTGAAGGAAGGGGGTGGGGCCTAAGGTGACATGTCTGCAAACACGCCCTGTGGCGCGTTTTAAGTTGGACAATTAATTCCTCCTCAATCCAGAGGGTCCCTAGGGGCCAACTAGCCCACCAGGTACCTCCAGTATGCGCCAGGGGGCTGCGTTGCAGAGAGGTGTTCAGAGGCCACGCCCCTTTTTACAACACTCTGCAACGCAGCTCCGTGGCGCTCACTGGAGGTAGCTGGTGGGCTAGTTGGCCCCTAGGGACCCTCAGGATTGAAAAGGAATTTATTCCACATCTTAAAACGCGCCACGGGGCCTGTTTGCACACATGTCACCTGAAGCCCCGCACCTCCCTTCTCCACTGTGCAAACGCGCCCCGTGGCGCGTTTTAAGTTGGGGGATTAAGTCCCCTTGAATCCTGAGGGTCCCTGGAGTCCAACTAGCCCACCATATACCTCCAAAAGCGCCACAGAGCTGCGTTGCAGAGAGGTGTAAAAGGGCGTGGCCTCTGTACACGTCTCTGCAACGCAGCCCCCTGGCGCATACTGGAGGTTCCTGGTGGGCTAGTTGGCCCCCAGGGACCCCCAGTATTCAAGGGGAATTCGTTCCCTCTCTGCAAACGCGCCAGGGGGCGCGTTTGCAGAGTACTGCAGGGAGGGGCGGGGCCTCCGGCACGATGCCGGTCTTTTTTTTTTTCTATTTTTTTAATGGGAGGGGGCTGCGTGGCCCCCTTCCCTTCCCCACTTTTGGCCCCGGGGACCCCATCCCCCGGGGCCTGAGCATTTTATTATTTTTCATAAATTAAAAAAAAAAAAAAACGGGAAGGGGGCCGCGTGGCCCCCCTTCCCTGGGCCTGTATTGGCCCCGGGGACCCCATCCCCCGGAACATGGCCTCGATTTTTTTATTTTTATTTGGAGGGGGCTGCGTGGCCCCCTCCTCAGGCCATTTAAGGCCCCGGGGACCCCATCCCCGGGGCCGGCCTTGCACTTTTTTTTCGTTTTTTTAAATTTGGGGAGGGGGCTTCGTGGCCCCCTCCCTGGCCACTTATGGCCCCGGGGACCCCATCCCCCGGGGCCTGGCCTCTGGTTGGGGACTGTGGGGGGGTCCCCAATCCCCCCACAGTCCCGCCGGCTACCCGCGTCCCTTGGGAGCCGGCATTGCTTTCCACATGGGGAGCAGCTAACATGCTGCTCCCCATGTGGAAAGCAATCAGCTTTGGATATTGGAAGCGAGAGCAGGTTTCCTGCTCTCACTTCCAATATCCAAAGCAGCTTGCAATGACAGGACGGGAGCCGCGAGGCTCCCGTCCTGTCATTGCAAACAGCAGTGTCCCGGGGGTAGGCACCCCGGGACACTGCAGGAGCCGGCCCTGGGGGTGGCGGTCCCCAGGGCCATCACTGGCTCCAGGAGGGGGCCGTGCGGCCCCCCTCCCCACATTTTCAAAGCCCCGGGGAGGTGGTGGTCCCCGGGCTTCGGGGTCCAAAACGGACCCCCATTTTTAATTTTTAGTGCCCCGGGGAGGTGGCGGTCCCCGGGGCGTGTGGGGGGGCTGGAGCCCCCCCACACAGGTTAAAAAATTTTTTAAACAGAAGCCCCGGGGAGGTGGCGGTCCCCGGGGCAGCGGGAGGGCAAAGAGCCCTCCCGCACCATTTTTTGTTAAAGCCCCGGGGGGTGGCGGTCCCCGGGGCTTGGGGGGCCCTTAGAGGCCCCCATACATAAATTTAACCCCCCCCCACCATGCCCCCGGGACTTGGCCCACCCGGGGGCAAATTAACATCGAAGCGCGGGAGACCGCGCTTCGATTTTTTTATTTTTCGGCGGGATTCGCGCACCCTAAGCGCATCCCGCCGATTTTTTTTTTAAAAAAATGCTTTTTTCTGCCCAGGGGGTCCTTGTGAGACCCCTGAGCAGACCTAGGGGTCAGGGTGTTTCTACCCTGCCCCCTTTGTGCGTTTTGCGCACTTGTTTCTTTTTTTTTTCTTGGCGGGATCCGCGCATCCTGAGCGCATCCTGCCGATTTAAAAAAAAAAAATACTTTTTTCTGCCCAGGGGGTCCTTGTGGGACCCCCTGTGCAGGCCTAGGGTCAGGGTGTTTCTACCCTGCCCCCTTTGTGCGTTTTGCGCACTTGTTTTTGTGCCTCGGTTCTACCGAGGGACAAAATGGCTGCCAACACTTCCTGGTTTGGAGTGTTGACAGCCAGCTGACAGCCAATTAGCATGCAGCTCGTGATCGGGACGGTGCGCGCAGGGTGCGCTGAGGGTACGCGGACCCTACTCGGCTATAGATATATATGTGACTTTACTTTTGATTTTCTCAGGAACTACTGAACGGATTTACACCATTTAAGCCAAAGGCACCAGTCTGAACCAAGGGCTACCTCTTTGCCAAATTTGGTGTAATTCCGTTCAGCAGTTCGGGCTGTAGCTGCGACTAAAGGTTCCTATGGAAAAATGAATGGGGAAAACGCGTTTTGGGACCCCCCTTTTTTCTCGGCCCCCGCTTGACGAATCAACCCGAGACTTTCAGGGTAGGAGCGGAGCGGAGCGCCCCAACAAGTTGGAAACTTTCGCGAAGATTCGTCAACCGGCGCCAACGTTATTTCAAATAGAATGTCGCGGATTTCCTATGGATAATAGGTCCTAACTATAACTATCTACTGGCGACCGCCAGTAGATAATATATATATATACATACACATACATATATACATATATATATATATATACATATATATATTCACACACGTATATATACATACATACACACGCATATATATACTATATATGTAGATTTGATAATTTCATGTGCATTTTCTATACAAAATAACATAAATATATACTTTTTATACCAAATGAAATTGATATTTGCTGTTTGTATTATCCCACAAATCAGCCTAGATTAGGTGTCTCCAACAGTCGATTGTGAGCTACCAGTAGCTCCTAGACACCTTCAGAGTAGCTCACAGTCTTGAGTTAATTCTTAATATAGCACAAGGTCATATTTTTCTTTAAAAGTTAAGGAAAGGCTGTATTCATTTTAGATTAGTATCATCACGCTGCAGATAGCAGGGCCTGATACTGAGCAGCGTGCAGTCAGATTCATGTCCCAGCCTGGGGCTGGGTCACAGAGGTGAACAACTGAAGCATGTATGTAACTCTGAAATAAAAGTCCTGGTCAACTCAACTTTGAAGCTGTGAACAAAATGATGTTTCTGAATTCATGCTTTTAAATGGGAGAAAATGAAAATGGAAAGTTACCTTAATGAGTAAGTTAACTCTTCATTTCAATTTTCTCCCATTTCAAAGTGTCACATTTACAAACAGCAGGTCTCTAACTCCCAGTGGCCAGTAGACACTGTGCCATAAGTATAACGGAAAAATTCAGCCATTTTTTAAAAAGAGACATTTAAAGCACAGAAGAATGTTCCATATTATTTGGCAGAATAATTTTCTGCACTTTAAATTTTGCCCATTTAAAAAAATAAAATTGTATGTTTGTGTGTTTCATGTAACTGTGCCACATATAGCGTAAGGTATATCCTGTGCTGTAAGCACATATGACTCAGGCTCTCAGTCACCCATTTAAAAATGTCCCATTCATACACACACATGTTCATACATCCCCCAAAGAACGCGCTCTCACAGACACACATGCAGCCCTTTCATAATGCTCTTAGTCATGTTATTCAAACCATAGTATTTGACTCAATCAACATTAGCCGTAAAGTCAAAGAAGCTGGGTGTGGGGGTGTCTGGTAACAATGCGCAAGTTATTCAGCCTTCAGTAGTTCACAATGAGTTTTACTGATCAGAAGTAGCTCTTACTACAGAGAAGCTTGTAGACCCCTGGCCTAGATGATATCAGTGACCTGGATTAGTAAGATAAGGACATGACAAGGGTACTCAATAGGTTACAACAATTTTGTTTAATTGTATTAATTATTTTTTTTAAATGCTGTTGGAACTTTTTGCTAATGCTTATGATTGATTTCTCAAATTTGTGTTACATCAATAACAACAAACAAAAAGTCCGAAAACATTTTTTCTTTGTTTTCTGTATCCATCCAGGGCAAGACACATCAAAAGAAATCCATCTGGAAGGCCGTCAAGAAGGTGCGGACACTCGGGGCTACAAGCGGAGCAGCATCCATTGCACGCTAGAGATGGGAGGACCTACGGCGCTGGACCAAAAAGTCATCTAAAGTCCAGCTCAGCCGTTCTCCCCAACACAAGAAGCATGTGTACCTACCCTGACCCCCCTAATGGCCTGCATACTTGAGGTGGCCCATCCCCAGCTTGATGGGCAGTTGAGAGCCCAATAGCAACATCTAGGAAGTAAGTAATTTTGGGAATTTTTCATGTTACATAAGTAGTTTTTGTTACAGCAGGAAATTATGGCATCAATATACATGCTGACACATGTCCAACTCACAAGAAGAGATATTGAAGGTGTAAGCTTTACACAAGGTATATGATGATGTGTTTTGAATATGAATTTGTGAAAAATGATTCCACCAAATTTCTATTCAGTACCAAAGGACTTTTTTGAGCAGACACATGTCTGCCTAAACAACAAATATACATGAGTTTGTTCGGTGTTATAAGGGACAGTTGTACCAAACAGGCCACAAGTTATAATTGTGTCAGGTGTGATATTCTGTCACAATTGTGGAGGATGTTATATTAGCCATATTACAGGTGACATAGCATTAAATGCATGTATGATGCAGTGGATGTTCCAAACGACACAATGGTGAGTTGGCATTATAAACAAACAATAGTGAGCATGTGAGCCAAAATGACTAGAAACATTAGATTAAATATCTATAGTTTTATTAAAAACATCTCACAAATAGTTTGAATCAAAAAAACTATTTAATTTATGTTATAAGTGACAGAATTGCATGATGTCTTACTCCTTCACAAATGTGCTTGTAAGCCTGTCTGTTTTTAGAAAAAACAAAATTTGATAGGCATACATTTTTTGAAAAATCAGACAGGAATGTGTACACATTGGTGACAGAGTAACACATATTGCAACTTTTTTTAAATGTCCTTTTTATATCCAGATGAAAACCAATGATGAACAAAAACAGGATACTTAAAGGGACTTTTGCAGATGGAATGTCCTGTCACATATATGTTGAAGTATCCCATCTTGAAAACTCAAAATCAGGCACATCTCATGAATTATTATGAAATTGTAGGAATGCGTCAAGGTTTGATCTGTTGCATATTTTGTTTTGCATTTTGATTGAATTAAAAATTGTATATGAATCAGTATATGGAATATTTACTGTGATGTTGCACCAAATTTTGCCTAAAGTGAAAGCAAGCATATTTTTAAAAAATATTTACACAATGGGAAAACAAACTGGAAATCACTTCAGATATTTTGGAGTCAAATGTAAAAATGTGTTTGCTCCGTATTGAGTTGGATTAGAAATGTGTCAAGCCCTATGTATTTGCTTATGCTGTAGAAGTCATTTGCAAATCCCCTAAAAATGATTTCTTAATTTTTCCTACAGCATAAGTGAATACATAGGGCGTGATACATTATTTGGCAACTTCAGTATTGATTCCATTTAATATTTTTAACATTTGAAAAATACTTTAGTTACTTGAAGTAAGTGTTACCATTGTGAAATGCCCCAAAAAGGGAACAGGCTTTCAGATTCTACAAATGCAAACATTGCAGTAACGGTTCTCACACTTTTATTCACATTTGAATTTTTATAAATATATTTCAGCTTTTTTTGCCTTGTACACACTCTGTACAAAGGTCTTTTTCTTTTATATAATTTTTTGTGACATAAGTTCGCGATTCTAAACAACAAATCAAAACCATTCAGAGGTGTTAAACAGTTCCTGGAGTGAATTTAAAATGGTTAAGAGACAAGATCAGAAATGACATAGGAGCAATAATGGGAAATTAAAAACATTTGACCAAATGATTTCTGAAGATGTTCCCTACATGCATGAGATATTGATAAAAAGAAACCAAAGTTTGAAATATTTGATGCAGGTGAAATCTGAAAATTTGGAAAATGTTTTGAAAAAAAAGTTAATAATCAGTTCTAATTAAAAAGATGCTATAAAACTATTGCATATGTCTTCTCAGCATCTTAAGGAGCAGGCAAAGGGAACAGTGGCCACGAATGTGGGGAAGCAGCTGGCCACTGTTTTTTGGGTGGTGAGACCATGGACAGCGTTTGACACAGTGGCATGGAGGGTGAGGAGACTGGAACGGAGGCCACCAGCTGCGTCAACATCTTGGGAGGCCTCCACTAGATACCAGTCCTTAGTGGTGGCAGACCCTACAGGAACTGTACCACCTGCATACTTATCCACCACCCAGTGACCCATCTCCACCCTCCCTCTTGCTTCTCCCAGTTGGCCAAACCTGCCCCCTAAAAAGGCTGGGGTCTCCTTTGCCACAGGCACCTCACCCTCTACCCCTTCATTCCAGCTGCGCTGAGTGAGGAGGCTATTGACCTCTTATGCAGCATCTCTGTGTAGGCCAGACTGTACTCCTGAATTGGCATCCAGGGCCTTAGTTGCCAATTGCAACAAATAGTAGCATTCATAGTTCTATGTCTAGCCTGCAGAGATCTTTTGCAGGACTAGCCTCCGCCCTGACCACAGCCTTCCAACCAGCCCAACCTTGTGCCCCAACTCAGGTCCCTTCCTCATCCCAATTCCAAAGTCCAAGCCCTATTCCAAGCACACTCACTTCTTTGCAAGGCACCCACTCCAACACACACAAGCAGCACACTCACACACACACATAAACACAAACACACAAAGAAAAACAAGCAAACACCCAAACAACATATAGTCACTATTGACACTATACCCACAGACACCTCAACCACTACCTGACACACAACCACCACAACCACCACCACACCCACAGCCACCACAAGCATCACCACACCCAGAAGCAACACAAACACCAGCACACCCACAACCATCACCACACCCACAACCATCACCACACCCACAACCACCAGCACACCCACAAGCACCACAAACACCACCAACCACCTCAACAGACTCATTCAAATGCACACCTACACACAAAACAACGAAACATAAACACATACACTCACCTGAATACAAAACACTTGAGAAACCACACAAATCCAAACATGCAGCAGACTCACATGTAACTGCAAGCATTCACCCACAGGCACCACAACCACACCAACCACCTCAACACCACACTCATCCAAACCAATACCCTCACACACAAGCACACCTACAAGCAAAATAACACCCACCAAACACAAACACACACGCTCACCCGAACAACATACACCTGCCCAAACATACACAACATACACCAGACCCACATGCAACTACAAAAACAACAGACACATGAATATCACACACTGCAGCTTCCTATACCTCCCAAACCCAATCCACTTCCTCCCCTCCTACCTGTACTCCTCCTCCTGAATAAATGTCTTATATGGCCATAACCCCTGTCTAAACCCTCCCAAGAAAGATCCTTGAGGTGCCTGCTCTGTGTCCACTATATGCCCCTGCCTGAGGAGGTTCCCCTTTGGCAGTCTGTTTCAAAAGCAAGTTTGGGTTAACACTCCAACATCATGTCTTTGTGACAATCAGTTTGTTTTTTTAGTCTTTTATGTTTTGCAATAAAATATATTGATTTGAGAGAAGTATCTCATTTCGTAATAATAAATATTTTAATTTCACCAAGTTTGTCCTGACATTATTTTTCATTTACAATTCTTTGATTCCAAGAACTGTTAATGATTAAAATGTGATTTACATATTTTAACCAACCCTTGGAACTCCGTGGAACTCCACCCCACTCCGCTCCGCCACCCGCCTCCACCCCCCCTATTAAAAATTTATTTGACAGTTTTCGCAATGATCACCCAAGTTTCAAGAGAGAGACGGCGAGGAAGAGTGCAGTCCGTGGACGCCGCAGTTCAGGTAAGTGGTTTTTGTTTGTTTTAATTAATGTCAAATTCATTTTTAATGGGGGGGTGGAGGCGGGGGCTGGCTAACTCCGCTCCGCAGTGGAGTGTGCGGAGATTTGCCGGACTCCGCGTTACGCGGAGAACGCGGAGTAGGCAAATCTCCGCACACTCCGCTGGCGGAGTGGAGTTCTCCGTCCGCGCTTAATTTTAACTTAAAATTATGACAGAAAATGAAACAGTTTTTTTAGATGTCTAATTTGTAAAGTCAGTACACTAGTTAAAAAAACTGTGTGTTGGACATTTACATTTTGGTGCGAGCATTCATTATGGTGATGGACACTTACACCAACAAATGGATTCGCCTTTTTTTTTATAAGTGTTAATTCAGATGTGTTTATTTGTACTTGATAAGAGATGAAAATAAACACATGCATTGCTCCTTAAAATAATAATGATACAAATTACGTTTAATGAAATACAGGAAATGCACTAGACAAGGGGAAATGTTAAATTAATAAATAAATTAATTGATTAAAGTTCAGAACTAGCATTAATTTTACTGTTATTTTAAAACAAACGTTTTATCTTGTCAAGTGCAATTTCTACATTACATTACATTTTAATTATCCAGATAATCTGTAATGAATATGTTTATGATTTTATAGTTTAGGAAAATAAGTTAACATACCTGTATGCTCAGTTTTTGATTTTTTGATTGATGTCCATTATTGTGTAAGTGTCCATTATCATGAAGATCACTTGCACCAAATTTAAAATTAAAGTAAAATTATACAGGTGTGTTTCTTTAAATTTCTTAAACTACAATATTACACACATATAAATTACACACTGGTATGTTACTGTTTGTAATAGAGATTTCAACATGCACAAGCCCAGATCAAATGTAAACAGACAAGTCAAAAGGTACCAAGTAAAATGTAAGCTTACCTTTGATTCCGGCAACGACAGGGTTAATTTGCTTCATGGTCAAGTAGCAGCAGCAAAGGCAGGACTTGGACGATCAGCTCCATGATGGAAAAGGATGTGTGAAACAGAAAGAAGGTACAAATCAGCCTTATATCCATTCCAATCTGCCAACTAAGATGAGGAGGCTTCCCCGCCACAGTTATGTTGGTGGGAAGGCACATCATGATTGGCACGGCGGACAAACTTGCTGACCCCCCCGACAGCTGCTTTTGCCTATGGCACCATCGACGCAGGTGAAAAAAATCTTGCAGAGACAACAGCACTCTGATGATCTTTCATCAATCAACCTGCCAATATCTAAATAGAGTGGGCGGACAGCCTTCTACGCGGAAGGTGAATTTGATGTAAAAGCAACAGTGGGACCGATTCCGTCAAGATCAGGCCCTTAACCTGTTCCCAGGTGCAGTTTAAGGGTCAAGGGGACCTACAATGGCAATCCCTACCTTCTCAAATGGAGTCACAACCATGGGAAGTGGAATTAAGGGAGCCTTTAGTTGTCCACCTGTCTTGCTACTTACCTGACAGTTGACAAAGCAGTGACTTTTTCAGACATCTGGGGCCAATAAAAATGGGAATCCAACCTTTCCCAGGTTTTGGTTTGTCCCAGATGTCCAGCTAGGGGAAGGTCATGAGCAAAGGTCAGAATGAACTCTCTGTACTGCTGGGGACCACCACTCTCTTGGTTGCCCCTGGTTTGGGATCCCTGATCTCAGTGTATAGGAGCCCATATTCCCAATATATCTTGTGGGTTCTACTGACATCTCCCTGTTCTTGCATTTCAACCTGCTGCCTAAGGCCTTCAAGAGTAGGGCAAGTCTTTTGCCCTGGGCATAGGTCCTCTCTGGCGGGTCCCCCTACACTGAGGAGCTCTGCCAGTTCAGGCCAGGCTCCCTCAGATGTAGTCCCCTTCCCAGGCTCCTGGACATCTCCCTCAGGAGAACAACTCCCACAGGAGAGAGCCCCAATGTTGGTGACCTATCCTTCTCATTTTGCTGGCTGCAGACCATTTATCTATATTATCACCATCACTAAACTTAGGGGCAATCCATTTGGGGATCTTATAGTCAAAAGTTTCCTCTTGTTCCCTATTTACTTTGCTGCCACCATTATCTATGGGCTTTAAGCCCATCTTAATCCTTTCTTCTAGGACTAGTCTCCTTTCTTCGAGTTCAATCTTTTTCCCCTCTAGTGAGAGGAAGTCAAGCTTTTCCTCAAGGTTATGTACCACCTTACCAATAGGGGGGTTCCTAGAGTGACCTTCGTCACTCACTTCTGGAGAAGGGGTTTAGGGAAGGGTGGAGAGTTTTGGTCTTCATCTTCTTCCCCTTCATCTTTAACCTGGGCCACAACATAATCTTCATCCTCTACAGGATCTTTTTCTGAGGAATGGCCTTCCCTCTCATTGGAGCTGTTGGCTTTCTCAATCAAGATCCTCCTTTTTGGAAGTCAATCTGAAGCCAATGCCCCTAATTTTGCACAAGGCTCTCAGATCCCTGATCTTCAGAGCTAGGAGGATGGACAGGCCAGGGATCTTGTCAGACTCCATTGTGCATTAACCTTTTATTTGAAAGTTAGACCTTTTAAAAACTTTATAAGAACTTTAAAACTTTTGCCTCACTTTCTAACTTTTACTTATTTTGGAACGGCGGTCTACACTGGGCCCTAGCATTTGCAATTAAAAACATTTTATTTATTTTTTATCTGAAAAAAAGTCATTTGGGTCTAAGTCAATAGTGGATTTTTCGTGCAAAGTCACTTATGATCAAGTGGTACTGCAAAGCACAAGTTCAGGATCCCACCGCTGTAACACCAATGCAGGAAAGTGGATTAATATGCAGTGAGGCTGGTTAGGCTTCACTGTGTAATAATCTCACAAGCCCCAAGATAGGTCCTTTGGATTCACACTTATAAATCCCTAGCTCAGTCCAGGTAGTGTGGCACAGAGTAGTCAGGCTTTTACTAGAAGACCATGTGTTAAGCCTTTCAGAGTACCAATGTGGTTGATAATTAATTGACACAACTTGAAAGAAATACGACACCAATTTATGAAAATAAAGCAGATTTTTATATAATTTTAGACACCAAAATGAAGACAATTGGATGAGTTTAATCAGAGTTATGGATCTTTAAAGGAAAAATAAATCAGAGCATTTCAATCTTGCAAAATGATAACGTTGCAGTCAATGGGGAAATACACTTGTGACAATCAATCACTTCCAGGTCAAGTTAAGTGGAAACCACTAGGGGATAAGGTGAGGCAGGTGCCAGGACATGGCTCCAACAGTCAGTTGATTTTTACCTCGCTCGTAGGGCCCGGGTGCAGAGTAGTTCTGGCTGTCTCTGGTCCTGAAGAACGGGAGCCACAGTTGCTGGTTTTACCACTTTGACAGTGCTGGTGAGGAAGGGGGTGCACAATCTCGACAAAGGTGCCACAAAGGTATCTGGTTGAAGATGTTGCAGGGTTCTCTTGACGCACAGCATCGAACAAAGGTAGTGGCCACCAACAAGCCTTGGCAGTGGCAAGCTCAGCCTTCAGTGACTTCGGCATCCTGGAGTCTGGGGGAAAATGGTAGCCACCTGAAACTTACTGGAGGTCAGGACTACATTTCCCACAATACACTAGACCATTTACTTTTGGGTGATTTCCTAGGCAGGCCCGATAGTTAGTGACTCTTTGGATCCGGGTGCGGTTCTGGGCTGCAGAAGACTAGTATCTCTAGTCCAAGGGAGTTCTGGAGTTGCCTTTGACTTGCAGAGGGGTCCCTTTTTCCTTTGGAACCAGTCTTTGGTCCAGGATGAGTCGTAGTCATATAGTTGAAGGGTGGGCACCACAGGTGCAGTCTTTGGTGCCTTTTCTTTGTGTAGGTCCTGAAGTCGCAGACTCTGGGCTCTGCTTTGTCCTTTGGTTTCAAGTCGATCAGATCGGAGGTTCTGGTGCCAGGGGATTCCCTTGAATCCTATATTTATGGACATTAGGGGTATGTGAGATAGTAGCCAATGGGCTACTAGCCCCAGAGGCAAATCTGCCTCTGAGGTGACCACTTTCTGGGGAGCGTGGCGCCTTTTCTACTCAGAAGCCTCTATTCTAGCACTTTTAAAAATGGTCGAACCCTTCTTCGGCTGTACAGACCAGGTAGCCCACCTGAGGTTTGTAGTTAGCCTTCGGGGGGTGTACGTCTCCTGACTATCTAACTTTCCCACCTGCCCGGGTTGCAAGTGTGCCTGGGGAGGGGGTTGGTTTTTTCCTCCTCTGGGAGGAAACCTGGTTGCATATCAGAGGCGATGAGAGCTTTGAAGCTCACCGCTTTGATGTGCCACTTCACTAGCCATCCTGTCAGGGAGGGAGTTGACCTCCCATCCAGGCAGACCTTTGCTTCTAACTCCTGGGAGGGTTCACATCTCCTGGCAGGGTATCAGAATCCTGTCTTGGTGGCAGCAGCTGCAGGCTGTCAGCCAGGTGGCAACCTCTAAAATTGCCACCTGGGTGCAGGTCACATTAAATCCAACTTTGGGAAAAAGTCCGGTTTGATGAGACAAGTTGTTTGATACTGAACATGACACTTTTCAGTGGGATCATAATGGAGCTGGCAACCTGGGGGTGCCTGGGTCCCAGACCATTTTATCCTATGCCACCCTGAACACTTATAGCAGCCCCTACTGGAAGAAGGATACTTTAGGGACATATAAACTTGCACTTATATGTTCACACCTTTAATATAATGCATCCTGCCTCCGGGGCTCAGGAGGCCTACTTTAGGAGTGAATAGCATATATTAAAGACAGTGCTGTGACTTTGCCACTCATGGTGAGGGCAACATCGAGTTTGGACAGTTTATGCTGCTCATGCAGTCTGCAATGGCAGCACTGCTGTCATCTTCTTACTTGGGTCAATCGAGGTGGCACAATCAGTGCATCAGGCTCTGGTGACCCCTTTAACTCTCATTCCTCAGGTACCCCTGGTACCACTTATCAGGGACTTATAAAGGGGTTAAAGTCCTTGCAAATTGGGATTACCGATTCACCTGCATCATATTTTTGGGAGAGAGCAGTTGACACTAGGGCCTGGTTAGCAGGCTCCAGTGCACTTTCAGAGTCAAAACCATCAGCATTGGAGAAAAAAGCGTGGGGGGTGACCATACAAAAATGGCACTTTCCTACTCCCCTTTATAGAACACATCATGATGCAGCAACAGTCCACTTTTGTTCCTAGAAACCAGCAACTTCTACAACCAATCAGACTTTGACTGTATCTTTGCCTTTGACCTTTTACAGTGATCTGCCTTTTATCGGGCCTGGTTCGTTCTATACAGATGCCATTAACATGCATACATATATATGAATTCTACTTAGACTACTAATGAGAATAAGAATACATTTATTGAATTATGAAAACTGCAATAATAATTATAGAAAAAGTACAGATTTTTAATACTAAAACATTGCCAAAAAGAAATAAAGTTGTTCGAAAAACAGAAACACAGGGACAGATGGCACAGTGGAATCTAACTATAGGAAAAGCAGAGGAAAGATCCTTATCAAAGTCGCAGTATAACATAACACAAGTACACCATTTTTATTCTAAAAAAAGAAATTAGCACCAAATCTAGTATTGCAGTTGGGATGAAGCTTTTAATTTTAAAGCTGGTGCCTTTCCATTATGAGGCCCATTAATTGCCTTGCCGCAGCAGCTGGACAAAGGACCAGATTTACTGTACTTCATGAAAGGCAGCGCGGTATTGCAAGAAGAACTGAAAATAACACAGTACGACATTTAGTAAGAGTCGCCCGCTGATGATGTCATCAGTCACCTCCTAATTCTGGCTGTTCTGCATCACATAATTTTGGTGCATGACAGTTAAGCCTTTGCTGCTGTTAGCAGTGCTTAGTGATGCTTTGCGATGCCTTTCATCACTCAGCATCAAGAGTGCTGGTGCAAACCCTTAGTAAATCTGTACCAAAGAGACTAAAGGTCACAAGAGGGACAGGGCATAAACATCCACTAGGCACTAGAAGAACAAGATGAATACAGATCTAAACTCCAAAAATTAAATTTTATGTTAACATAGAGGAAAGAACGATAGCCTAACGTAAACACTCTAACATGAGCAGTTAAAGGACAAATGTGATAGATGAAACGTACAGGACATGCAGTTGAGAACTGAAAAGGAGGGGGGCAGAAAACAGATGGGACATAAAAATTAATGCAATGTAAGATTCTAAAATGAAAGAAAAGAGAATAAAGGCAAATGAAGAGCCAGTATAGGGTACAAAGGGGAAGCCAAGGGGACAAGCCTTAGGTTGGAAACAGGACCCGGCACCAGGAGCAACATGCATCCTGGAAACATGACTAAGAGCAAACCTTTCATTCATGCAGTGCCGGCAGAGAGAGTATCTCATCTACAAGAGAATTTCTTGTAATACCAAGAAGTATTGATTCCCAGTATTGAAATTCACAGTCAATGTATTCTTGGCACTGAGACACTGTCAAGCGGATACACTATGGCCACATCCTGTGAAGCCAGAAATAATGTTCTTGTTATATCGAATAATTCTTGAAGTGTAATTAAACAGTAGTCCTTCTGCTCTGCTGGGACGCATTCACATCAAAAGATATTACCTCATCGTCCCTTCTTTCACTTCCCTTCACTGCAACATTGAGGCAATCCGGCCTCGCCAGACAACCATACAGCGTGATTTTTCATGAATAAAAGACCCTCCCCACCTCCAATCCTCCTGATGTATCTTGTCTTACCAGACGCGAAATATCGTGCCAGCCATGTGCAGTGCGGCGGCTCTTTCCTTTGTTCTTTGGATCACGCCATTCTTCATTTTGTTTTTGGAATCCTACTCAGATAAAGTCTAGTATTGCTGATCGGGCACCACGAAGCCCGCCCGATTAGCGTGTCGGCCAATATGCGATGCTGCATGGGGAGCTGCGGTGTGGTTCTCACTGGCATGTTTGAAGCGAGCCAGGAAGATGGTGTTTGCCAGCTCGTGGTGGCTGGGTATGTGCTTCCAGGTGACGGACAGAAGGGTGAGGCTGGCAGCGATTGGGGGAAAGCGAGGCTCCTCTGCTGGCCTGTTCTGTCAGTTACAGTAAGGGCCTCACATGAGGTCGTTTTTACATATTTTTACTGATGTGGTGTAAGTTTGTGATTGGTTGAGTGGAGTACAGCCAGTGTTATTGGTACCTCTAGTACTGTTGTAATTTAAAGTCTTTGGGGTTGGTTCCTAGTGGTTTTTTCTCCCTATATAGAGGGGGCAGTTTGTTCTTTCCCTAAATATGTGATAATGGTGGGGTAGAGAGTATCGAAGAGAATGCATGTCTTGTCTTCTTCAGATGAGGTTGAGCCAATTCTAGCTTGATGAAGCAGATATGGGGATTCTGTTGACTCTCTGGCTTTGATACCAGCAGCAGAGGCCCCAGCTATGATTGAGGCAGCAGTGGCCAGGGCATTGGATGAAAGTGCTAAACCCAAGTCCAAAGGCAAATATCATGCTGGAGGAGTAGGGGGTTTCTCCCTCTGTGGATTCATCTATTTCAGAGGCTAACCTCCCATCCACCTCTACGGGGAAATATGTGTGTAGAGAGGAGGTTCTAGATATTCTGCAGCACATTCAGAAAATGTTGGTTTTTCTCCTTTTCCATCTCTGGAAGCGGTAGAGGGCCTGTTTCCTCAATATATCAAGCCTCCAATTTTTGCAATGCATTTTCATGGCAGAGTTATAGACTTGATTACTGGAGAAAGGCGGGATCTGGGCCAATCCTCGGTTCCCAGATTTGTGCAGAAGCTTTATTCGCTGGAGGAAGGTGTGGACTCTCTTCCGCATAATGTTAAAGTGGATGCCATTCTGGCTTCTCTGATTGGTCGAACGGCCATAAATCCAGAAGACTGTTCACCTTCGGATGCTACCCACAAGGTGTTGGAAGGGGCACTTAAGAAGGCCTTTTCCACAGAGAATCTGATCCTGAAAGCTGGGATTTATTCTGCTTATGCTGCACAGTCTCCTGTCTCAAACTTTGAAAAGTTGGCCACAGCAATTCAGAAAGAGACTGACTGTTGGGAATTGCATTTGAATATGGAACAAGAGGCAACATTTTTGCAGATGTGTCTTCAGATATCTTGAAAACTTTAGCCATGGCAACAGGTTCATTGGTTTTGGCAAGAAGAAATTTGTGGATGATTGATTGGAAGGCAGACTATTTGAGTAATCTACTCTGCTGAAGAATCCTTTTGAGGGAAAAATGCTGTTCGGTGATCAATTGGATGATATGACTACCAAGGCTTTCAAGGATCAAAAGCATGCTATGCCTTACAAAGAGAAGTCATATTCCTCTCAACACTTCTGGGATCAGCCTTTCTCTTCTTCTTTTCGTTCATTCAGGAAAGATTCAAGGCCATTTTCGGAGCATAGGAGGAAGTTCCAGAACAAGTAGTCATCTCCCTTGGTGGGAGCAAAAGGGCAGCAAGGTTCCTCAATATGGTAGTCCTGCCAACTATAGCACAGGGACCTCGGGTCCCATGGGAGGCAGACTTTCGTTTTTTCAGGTGGCCTGGGAAAAGGTTTACAGGATCAATGAGTCTTGAATATTATCAGGAATGGCTGACTTTGCCAGTCAGCCTCCGGAGTGGGGCACCATCCGTGCTCCTGTCCCCAAGGATCCAGAAAGGAGACATGCACTTTTAGGAGGGTTTCAGGCCCTTCTGGGGAAAAGGGCAATCATTCTAGTATCCATGGCAAAATGGGGAAAAGGACTTATTCAATTTTGTTTCTGGTACAGAAGGTGTCTGTAGATTTAAGGCCAGTTCTGGATCTAAAAAGAATGTTTGGATCAGGACGGTTTATTTCAAGATCGTCACCTTACAGTCCATAATTCCCTTAGTAAGCGTCAATGACTTTATGACTTTCATAGAACTTCAGTACGCTTCCTTGCATGTTCCGATGGCCCAAACACATCAAATGTATCTGCAATTTGTAACAGGGAAAGATCACTCTCAATTCGCAGCATTTCCATTCGGTCTGAAATCCGCCCCCAGGGTGTTTACAAAGGTTCTGGCCCCCTTGGTAGCATTGGCTCACTGTCAAGAAATCTTCCTTCATCCCTACCTGGACGAGTGGCTGGTTCATGCTGCTACCAAGCGGATGGCTCTCAAACACGTGGTGGCTTTTCCATTTTGCACGGGCACAATTTTCTTATAAATCGGGGAAAATACAACCTTGTGCCAGAAAAAGACAGTCAGTTTTTTGGGGCACGGTTTCGTACAGAGTTGGGGTTGATCACCTTGCCAGACATAAGTGTAGCACAAATCCGAGCCCACATTTTGTGTCTTTTGGCCCAGCCCGTTCTAGAGGTGGCTCTTTGGCTGCAGGTTCAAAGGAATTTGGCAGTGACAGTGTTTCTGGTTGCCTCGGCTTGCTCTGATTTACACAAGCTGATGGCTCACATCCTGACTTATTGGTCTCCCGTTTGTCTACCTCTGTCCTTTCTGATTCCTCTCTCTCCTCAAGTCAGGAGGGGCCTGGGTTGGTGGCTGGAAGAGGAGCATATCCTGAAAGGATTCCCTCTCTCCCTTCCTACTCCCAGAATTATCACAACAGATGACAGTGTCGGGTTTGGCGGCACGGATGGGCATACATTAGGTCAGGGGTTCTTGCTCCCCATCTCAGGGCAGGAGGACTTAGAACTGTAGAGAAATGTAAGCTGTCCATTTCTCTGAAGGCTTTCTCTCGTATCTGAAGGGGGCAGTTGTTCTGATAAGGACAGATAATGTTACAGCAGTGGCTTATGTGAACAGGCTGGTGGCACGCGTCTTTCTCTAGCAAAGATTGCGTGCAAGCTGTTTCATTGGGTGGATTCCCAACTGTTGGCGGTGTCTGCAATTCACATACAGGGGGTTTCCAATACTCTGGTGGAAATCATTTCCCTGCTTGGGATCTATCTTTGGTTTTGGAGGCCGTTGATAGGTCCTCCGTTTGAACCCCTGGACTCCATTGATATCAGGATGTTGTCCCTTAAAACCTTCTTTTTGCTGGCTGTTTCTTCAGCTAGGCATTTGAGTGAGCTGGGCGCTTTATCTTTCAATCATACTTTTTGTCACATCTTTGATGACAGAGTCATTTTGAGGCCTTTTCTCTCCTTTTGTCCCAAAGTTGATTCCCAGTTTCATAAGAACCAGGAGTTGATTTTGCCCTCCTTTTTTAAGTCTCTTTCTTCTGAGGAGGAAATGCGGTTGCCTGACAATGCAACAGCATTTCCTCCTCAGTAGAAAGAGAATCAAAAAGGAGGGCTCTTCTTATATATTTGGACAGAAGACCTCCTATCTGTCTGTTTGATTTGCTGTTTGCGAATTTTGGTGCAGTGAATAAGGGGTTGAAGCATTCCACTTCCTCTTTGAGTCGGTGGGTTCGGTCCTTGATTTTCTTGGCCTACACGGTTTCAGATCAGGTCTCTCCTTTAGGTTTTCATGGTAGACCTATGAGAGCAATGTCTACTTTTTGGGCAGAGATGCAGGCGGCTTCTCTTGCTGAGACCTTCAGGGCAGTCACCTGGTCATCTCCATTGACTTGTGCCTCTTATTATTAGATTGTTCAGGAGACCGAACTGTCTGAGGTGTTTGGGTATAAGGTGTTGGCCACTATGCCTTCTCAATAGGGGTTCATTCCTTTAATTTAATAAACTTGAGTTTGTACATTACCTTTTTGGTTGTCATGTTTGGTTTTGTTCATCAAAATTTCGTAAGGAAGGGATGCAAGGGAAGGGACGATGAGGTAATGCCTCAATTACTTACTGATAAATGAATTACTCTGAGTCCTTTTTCCCTTGCTTCTATTCATTACATCACTCCCTCCCTCTCAAATTATCCAGGCCAACCAAATTTGGAGTTGTGTCGGGTTACATGATATATACAGGAGGATTGAAGAGGGGAGAGGGTCTTTTATTCATGAAAAATCACACGGTATGAGTTTCTGGGGAGGCAAGATTGCCTCAATGTCGTAATGAACAGAAACGAGGACTTAGAGTAATGCAATTACTGGTAAGTAATTGAGGCAATACTGCTTCACCATCACTTTTTTCCTTCTTTTTATATTGTGATTATCATTGCTGGGTATTGATTGCTGCATTTGGACATCAGCGTTTATCACATTCTTCAATAATGAGGGCCAAACAACCACATTGTGATCCCACTTCCAATGTTTCAAAAATGAATATCAGGTAAGGAAACCAAGAGTTATTCCAGTGGCGGCTGGCATGTATGAAGGGAGGTGGGGTGGGTGGGAGGGAGGGACAAAAAAAAAGTACCCAAAGAAGTAAAAAAAAGAATTACACTTACCTTCCTGGTGCGACGTCCTCCTCGCTCGGGTCTTCTCCAGGTAGGCTCCAACGCAGAACCCAGGAAACTGCAGTAACCAATCCTGGCGCTGCTATCATGCAGCATGAAAGAATTGACTAGATTGGAGGGAGCAGGCTCCTGTGGTGCTCCAGAGGACACTGGAGCCCTATGTTGTCTCTAACCCAGCTGTCCAAGACAGAGGTTTAAAATGCGCATGTCTGGCCGGCCGTCGCAAGACGGCCGGTCAAAGAGACATGCACACTTTGAACCTGCCCATCACTGCTTTCTGCTGCTGCCAGACTGGCTCCGGACAGGGATTTGAAAAATAACATGGTAATAAATTAACTTTATAACCATTTTATTTCTTCCATCTCTTGGGGGCAATTTATTTAGTGGAGCGATGCTCCTCCGCTCAAGGGAGGAGCCGCCCCTGACCCATCCAACCTTTCTTGTCAGCTATTCCCTAGGCCATGATAAGTGGGCAGCAGTAAAATCATGCCCAGATTACTGCAACTGCCAATATGCCTGATTGTCTGCTTGGCAAATCCAATGTCCCCACCAAGCTCGATCAGCTGCCTGTTTAATTTTTTAGGAAGAGTAGCGTGTAACCCAACCTAACTCTGCACTACAGTGGCTGCCTGTCTGGGACAGAATTGTGTCTACACTTGGGTCACTCACGTTTAAGGGTATTGACAACTTAGCTTTCAGTTATCTCAATAGAAAAGTCACTTTCTATCATCATGTCAGAATCGTATGCAAGCTGGACCAGCAACAGCTGGGGAGTCTCCGTTCTAAGCTCAAAAATAAGGAAGGCAGAGCCTTTTCAGTACAGGTTTGCATCCTGCCAAAAACAAATTAGACATAGATCCAATCTTACACTCTTTAGAAAAGTCCTCAAAACATTCCTGTTTCGGTGAGTAAATGACTGGTAACAGTAACCACTAAAGAGAGGGTGAGGGGGAGAGAAAGCAACCCTACTATCCCCCAAGCAAGATAAATCAACCACAAAAGAAGTGGGTTGCCTAAGCAACTCAACAAATAAGAGCCCAAAGGTTGGATACGGATGATGTCTACTGCAGGTCACGTGGGGCTCATTCAGAACAAGGAGGCCATCCTTAAAGGAAGAGGATGCCTCACACACAATATTGTGTCATGCTTCATCATAGGCATCCTCTCCCCACCCTGGTAAGGTGATACTACCAGGACGGACTCAACCTCCTTGAACACTTGGCAGTAGGAGGGAGTTCTTACATAAAACTTGCAGGACAAGGTCGGGATAAAGTTTAATTCAAAATACCTTCAGGTTCCTCGGTTGTCACCTATATTACTGAGGACCTAAGGTGCACTAAAATCAAATCAAGTGATGGAAACCTAAGAGAATTATGACTCTAGTCCATCTTAAAATTTGCCAACATGTTTCTGCCCATATTGGTAGCCAATAGGTCTGGGGCATTTGTCAGGGCTGTCGGATCCCTATCTAAACACTACCAGGTGCCCATCGTTTTTCTGAATGCTAGTGTGGGGAAGTGCACCTAAGACATAACCCAAGTGAGTTCTACCTGGGATACTACTATGCACATTTCGTCTTTCACCTTTATATTGGAAATCACAACACAGAAAGTGAGTAAGACATTATAACTGTGCTAATCTCACACATGCCAAAGGCCATAGTCTAGTGAACCACATGACTATGAACGCAGGCATCCTATCATGCATTGTACCCTACCCAACGCGTGCAAACAGATTGTGAGTACGGGTGGTCATTACTATAAGAGTCCCCCATCTGGTTAGAGGGGGTGTCATTACATAGATTGTATGTAAGACTGACCATACCAATCCAATATCAAAATTTGATATCCAAAAATAAACAATGTGTCAGCTATATTTATTAGTGACAGTAGTAGTGAAACACCTCCTCCTTACCCTATGCTTTAGGGGATACCAGAGACTCGGTCAAACGAGGGTTTGTGGCCTTCGTAGTCACACACTAATGAAGAAGGGGTACATAAAAAAGGAAGGACAACATAAATCAAACCTATTACAAGGTAAAGAGAAACTAGGGGGGTTTTAACCCTTGGAATACATAATGACAGCTGTGAAGAAAATCATTCATTACAAAAACTCATATGGTATCTTCCAATGTTTGCATGAATACTGGCAAAGGCTCGGTTTTCAAGTATTGTACTTGTTCTGAG
Organism: Calotriton arnoldi; assembly: GCA_963921515.1. NCBI lineage: Eukaryota > Metazoa > Chordata > Amphibia > Caudata > Salamandridae > Calotriton > Calotriton arnoldi. The sequence continues at coordinate 66,225 of CAWUFW010011473.1, forward strand.
GACCAGAGTAAAGAGGCCGTGAAGGACCACTTAAACCAGAGGCCCATCAGCCATTACTTGGTTCCAGATTGCATAGTTAAATACTCCGTCACATCAGACAAGGTCAGTGCTTAAGGACAATATAATGTGGTTTGAAGATGCGTTCCTATTTAAGAAGGCCGCTACCCAGGGTGGGTAATGTGTAAAAAGAACCAGAGACAAAAGCTTAACAAACACACAGGGACAAATGTTCAATTGGTTGTAAATGCCATCTGTGACCAAAGTTGCCAGAGAAAGTGTACTTCTATTGAGGCAGCTAGATTATAGTGGCAATTTGCCAAAGGATATCACACTCAATGCCGGATAATAAGCCAGGTGTACTCGGAGCAATTTCTGTTGATTACCAAGTTTTGTAAACAGCAGTGATGTATCACAACAGGGGGGGGGGAATAAGACCAAAAAGTATGTTGCGCATTGCGTAATTACATGCCAGATTTAATGGGAGGGTAATAGCAAGTGAATCGGCAGGCACATGCGGCCGATATCCAAAACAGAGTGTCTCCCAGCCCCCTTTACCACTTGTTATTGTGTGGCACCCTAGGGGCCTGTGGTCGGCATGAGAGAGCCCCGATCTAGTGCCCATAGCCTGCCCCCTGCTCCTTACTTCATCAGAAGGCATGCCACTCTTCAACACCTACTCCACTCCACTCCCTGCCACTTGGTACGCCACTATGCCGATATGGCACGGCTAATATACTTGAAAGTGAAGTGCTTGCGTAAACATGAGGGAGTGGCACTGAAAACGTGCTACTACCAAGGAAATCTGGGTAATGTAGTACCAATCATAACCTCACCCTCCTTCTTGGCCCAAGACAGCTCCCACAAGCATTCATTCACATTCCCATGCTGTTAATCATAGACAGTGGGCGGGTCACCATCAGGTGTGGTGCCCATAGTAGTGATTTAAAAAACATAGACCCTCAAGTGGTCCTGGGCGGCGCTGGCAAAACTAACGTGCTATTATCATGGGTGTCTGGGTGGTGGTGGTGTGGTTCTCAATATCCACTCTCCCTCCTACCCGGTCTTATAAGCAACCACACGCATTCATTAACATTATCATACTGTAATTCAAAGTTAGTGGTCAGTTCGCCACTATGTGTAGCGCCCGCAATCAACATTCAAAACAACTGGACCCTTATGTGGGCATCAAGATACTAACTGACGTGTGCTACCCCGGGAGTCTAGATTTAACAAACTTGTTCAGACAGAATTCTCAGCTCCACTTTGTTTATCGTGCCCATTCGTGACATAATGGGATTGGACCCTGACGTGGACAACATACTACTGCTTGACCAGTTCTAACCTGGAGGTCTGAAAAATTTAGACGTGTTAGTTTACATAGTCGTAACCACAGTTAACGTGTCAATTCATCATTGTGAGTACCACTCGCTTACATTATTGTAAACCAGGATGGACTGGAATGAATTTGGCTGTCAATCGCAAATCTCAATAAAGCAATAGGACTCTATAGTTGTGTGTACCTCCACAATCTCTTCTGAAATCTTATACTGATTCTATGACCATCGTAGATTGGTATGATACCACCTATTTCTATGCTTTTTTCTACACTTTGAGCCATTTCTCATTCTTCAGTGATAGGACTAATTTCTCGACCTGCCAGTAAACTTCCCTATGGGATATCATCATTGAGTCCATGTCGGTCAGAGCGGAGCCTATGCACTCATCTTTGTTCGTAAAAGAGAAGGGCGTTTGTAATGTCCGAATGATTTTGTGACAGTTTTTCTACGATAGACCACTCCAACTGATCGGCACTCTGGCCCTTCTCGACATAGTGGGCAGTCAGCTTGGTGGTGTCTCTCTTGCACCTAATTGTGCTGCGGGTGTTCCAAAATATGGACACACACCTAGCGCGTCATCATCCCAATGTACAACAAACCACATGGGCAATTGAACACGTACACGACATTTGTGGTATCCCTTGACCGAGACTCTGGTATCCCCTAAAGCATAGGGTAAGGAGGAGGTGTTTCACTACTACTGTCACTAATAAATATAGCTGACACATTGTCAATTTGTTGGATATCAGATTTTGATATCGGATTGATGTGGTTAGTCTTACATACAATCTATTTAATGACACCCCCTCTTACCAGATGGGAAACCCTTATCGTATTGACCACCCGTACTCACAATTTTCTTTCAACTATTTGCACACGTTGGGAGGGGGTACAAAGCATGATAGGATGCCTGCATTCATAGTCATGTGGTTCACTAGACTATGGCCTTTGACATGTGTGAGATTAGCACAGCTATAATGTCTTACTTGCTTTCCTTTCTTTATTGTGATTTCCAATATACAGGTGAAAGACGAAATGCGCATAGTAGTGTCCCAGGTAGGACTCACTTGGTTTATGTCTTAGGTGCACTTCCCCACACTAGCATTCAGAAAAATGATAGGCACCTGGTATTGTTTAGATAGGGATCTGACAGCCCTGAAGAATGCCCCAGACCTAGTAGGCTACCAATATGGGCAGAAACATGTTGGCAAGTTTTAAGATGGACTAGAGTCATCATTCTCTTAGAGACATGTAGGTAGTGGGTGTGTTAGAAGTGTCACAGTTAGTTAAGATGTTTGCCTCCCTGGCATCTATTTACATATATTGGTCATGCAGAGATAACATAATAGCATAATTACCACCAATCAGTGACCTGTGAAAGGCTCCAATTCTTTCACAAAGCTTTAACCTGCTTTGCTTTTTCTTAAATACATTATGAAGCCTAGAAACCGGCAACTCATACCTTTTTTCTTTTATCTCATTTGTATAGGACACTTTTTACTAATGTTGTTTGTTTTTGTGCAACACTTGTCAATGCGTTAACCCATGTCAACCTATACTTTTTCATTTAATTCAGTACATTTCTAAGCACCAGATGATAAAACACACATTTACTAAAGCACATTGGGCACTTTGGGCTCTATTTGAACATTATTAAATTCACTGGTGCTGGAGGCCTGATGTCAGGAGTATCCAAAGACCAAATGGTTGATCCAAATAATGATACAGAACTATTCACTGAGAGGACGTGAGTGTGGGAGACAACAGGGAGCTGGAAAACACATGTGGTCTCACTGTGTTCTAATCTTACTGTTTGATCTGACCCCCTCGGGTGGTAGTCCTGAATCCGTTTGTCTCCACCCTGTCTCTTTTGCTGAATTCCTTTTTGTTGGCTTCAGGACTCTGTCTACTTTACTACCGCTAACCATTGCTAAAGTGCATGTGATATCTCCCTTAAATATGGAACAACTGGCCTACACATAATTGGCACATTTAATTTACTTGTAAGTCCCAGTAAATGGTACTCCATGTGACCAGGGACGGTATATTAAATGCTGCTAGTGGGCTTGCAGCACTCATTGTGCCACCTAAAAAAGGAGTCTTTTAAAACATCTCTTGGGCATGCTGCGGCAGCCTCTAGTGCAGTATTAAACTGTCATTATGAACTAGCAAAATTAACCTTTTGCCAGGTCTAGACCATCCTTTTTAATATACATAAATCGCTGCTAAGGTAGGTCTAAAGACTCATAGGGTCGGATGTATTTTTTTAAAAGAAAAGTTGGACATGTGGATTTAGGTTTTACATATCCTGGTAATTGAAAACTCTTAAAGTCATTTTTCACTATTGCAAGGCCTTTCTCTTCCTTAGGATAACATTGGGTTATATTATTACAATTTAATAAGTTATATCTTTCAATAAGAGTAGGTAAGAATGTCAAGCTTAGAGTCTAAAGAATTGTAATTTAAAGCCCTCTTCAAAGGTAAAGTCAGATTTTAAGTCACAATTCTGAAAATGCTACTTTTAGAAAATTGACATTTACTTGTCCCAACGATTTGGTGCCTGCAGCCTGTATTCTGGGTCCCATGACTAGGTATAGCAGGCAGTTGGTCTTTGCATATTACTCCCAGAGAGTGAGATAAAGGGGGAATAGGTGTTGGCAGGATGGGCCACCTCTGACTTGATGGGGGGAGGAGCTGTCACCTACCACACTTGCACATCACATGGCCTCTGCCTCAGCACACTCATAATGGATTTGGCACTAGACGTTTGTCTGGCATGGAGGCTGGAAATTCCAAGCAATTCTGGAGTGAAAAACTCCAGAAGCTTCTCCTATTGCAAAACATGCAACAAGTATAAATATGGAACCTTCAGATCCACCTCTTCAATACACACCTGGACCTGTTGAAGACTCAGAAGAAGGACTGCTGTGCTGCACAACTGCAAGAAGGACTGCTGCTCTTCTGTTTTGCTTCCCTGCTGTCTGAATGAGAAGGACTTGATCTGCATCTTGAACCCAAGACCACCAGAGTGACTCCAAAGGCTAGTTGGCTGGCCTCCTGATCAGAGCCTCAAGGATAGAAAAGGCTACAACTCTCTTGAACCCGGCAGCTGGACTCTGCCTGCAGTGTGTCCTAACACTCCAAGTGGTATCCCTCTAGTCCTGGACCTTTGGAAGTGGGGATAGAGGTGCCTTGCAAGCCCAGCTGTGGTCATTGGCAAATCCGGCATGAAGTGACACGAAGCCCAAAACAGCCTCACCACATGGCTACAAGCTTCATCGGAACCAATGCTGAGTGGATCTGAGCGCCTCAGAACCTTGTTGCAAGCTAGCCAGCCTCAACATAATTGACTCTGGGTGACACAGACCTTCGCTCCACAGCTTCACCAGAACCAAAGCAGCGTAATGCAGCCCAATGCAAGACCTTGCATTGTGGACCTCACAGCTCCTCTGAACCAACATCGGATGATGTAAAGCCTCGGAAATCGACACCACACAGACCGTGCACCAGGATTGAAGGTACTTTGTTCAGTGGGACTATCTTGTTCACAGTATCCAGCCCACGCTCCATTGCTGTGGGCTTGAACTTGTGACTTTGACCTGGTCCGGCGTGACCAGTGCTGTGAATCGGCAAATGGGAGATGCATCAAACTATGAGAATCTTACATTTAATCCTATGTTGGAAGACAAAATATGTCTAGATAAACAGCAAAAGGAAGGACATATGAAAATGCTAATCAATGATGATGAATAGAACTTCAGAATGGAGAATCCCATCACTGCGCCACAATTGGCGCTTTGTGCTTTGAAGCACTCTTTTTACCAAAATCTAAAATTTCATATCTACTAATTGGATGTTTGTTGTTTTGGTCTCAAATAATTTATTAAATGTTACTCTATTTTCTTAAGTTAGTGGCCCATTATGATGGCGGGCGGACAAAGTCCGTCCGCCACCGTAACGGTGAATGGGACCGTCCGCCATAGGAGCGGCGGTCCTGCCGTGAGTATGAGGATGCCCCCGCCACGGTGGCGGTGGCATCCCCTATTCCCAACATTGTGGTGGGCGGTGTTCACAGCACCGCCCGCCACAATGCTGGGAATGCATGTTGGGCATTCACATGCACAAGGTGACAGGCACCGCGCGGTGCCTGCCACCTTGTCCATGCCAATGCAGGGGGGTACCTTAGGTACCCCCCATGTGCACCCCCCACCCCTCCAACATCCTGGGGGCCCGCTATGGGCCCCCAACAGCGAGACAGTATGCCTTTCCATGGCGGCAACGCCGCCATGGAAAGGCTGCTCTCCGCCATCATCATAATATGGACGGCGGTGTCTTGCAGACACCGCCGCCATATGATGTATGTTTTCCGCCCGGTCGACGAGTCGACCGGTGGAAAAGCGGCGGAAAAGCGGCGGATGGTCTTTCCATCTGCCGCGGACCCCCCAGCCATCGTAATATGGTGGGGGGAAATGCCATGCGGGCGGTGTGTAATGGCGGGCGGATCGCCACCGCCGTACACCACCGCCATCCGCCCGTCATCGTAATGACCCCCTTAGTGTGGGATTTTTCTTGTGTTGTTTTTCTTCACTTTTTTACTATTTGAGTGCTGCATAAATACTTTACACATTGCCTCTAAGTTAAGCCTCACTGCTTTTGTGCCAAGCTACCAGAGGGTTGAGCACAGGTCAATTTAGGGTTTGCTTGTGTTTCACTATGCCACGAATTGTAGTTGGTGCTTGAGCAGGGTTTTACCCCCTCAACAAGTAACCCAATTTACCACATGGTTGTTTTGGCTCTGTTAACATTCTTCTATAACATGCAATGATTCACTGACAAAATATCGAGGTAAAAAATATAGAAGTAAAAAATATTGATGAAAAAATATATAATGCAAAAATATCGACTCCCAATAATTAAACAGGTAAGTACAAAAATATCGAAAAAATATCAATGTAAAAAATATAGTTGTACAAAATATCGAATTTTATATATATATAAAATAAAACAATAAATATTAAATATATTAAATAATAAAATTAATATAAAAAAGTATATTTAATATAAATTTAAAAAATAATATTAAATAAACTTAATAAAAAAAGTTAAACACATACATAATAATTAATTTTAAAAATTATATAAAAATGTACATATATATATGATTTACTGGTGGTTGCCGCACGCCGTCATGTCACATGGTCTGCCACTGAAGAGGGCGTTGGCCCGAAACGCGTCTGGCATGAAACCAGAAAAGGACTTTGTTCATGGCGTGTGCCCTTGCTTTGGCGTAATCTCCACCTGGGAGTGCATCCCACCTAGAGGCAACTCTTTTTGTATTATATATATATATATATATATATATATATATATATATATATATATATATATATATATATATATATATATTCACTGAAAAAACCATAGGTTTCAGGCACGTTATAGTTAGAAATTAGCATTTAAAAACCTTACAAATTCACTGAAAAAACCATAGGTTTTAGGGACAGTTATAGTTAGTTGGACATTGCACTCATACAAAACCCATGAAATTCCCCGTTATAGTTAGTTCAGCTAACTATAACTCGCGCCCTGCAATGCACTGCTGATGACGTCACATATTACATCACTCATGACATGGTCAGTGACATCACTGATGACATCACTGATGACATCTCAAATGACATCACTGATGACATCATCCAGTGACTGTGTGTTTCTGTAAAGTTTAAATATGTTTAATATATATAGGGAAAGGCGTATTGAAGAATGAGTGGGTGTATAAGTGTCTGAATGGATGATTTAGTAGGTGCGTGACTAACTCTATAAGTGAGTGATTAAACGTATCTTACTGAATGCATGGGTTAGTGACTAAACTGGGTGAATGTCTGTATCCGTCTGTCTGTTGCTGTGTAAGTGGCTGCATGGGTTTGTGAATAGCTACATGAGTGTCTATATGAGTTATTGATTGGTTGTCTGAGTATCTGTATGGGTGCCTGAGTGTTTGTGTGGGTGGGGTGTGGGCGACTCTGTGCATAGATGTGTGAGTGGGTGATTCACTGGGTGGATGGTTTCAAGAGTGCATCTGTGATAGACTGTATGGGTGGGTAAGTGTGTGTAAGAGTGTGTTAGTGAGTGAATGTATGTCCCAGTGGTACATGTGTGAGTAATTACATATGTGAAAGGCAGTATATATGTGTGTTGGAGTATATAAATAGCTATAAGCGAGAGTGTGTGATTGTGAGAGTGACTGTATGGATGAGTGTGTGCTTGTATCAGTGATCGTATAAGAGCGTAAGAATGTGCTAGTATTTGTATGAGTAAGTGAGCTGGTGTGTCTATAACTGTATAGGTGAGTAAATGGCAGTGTGTTTAATTATTTGCATGACTGACTAGGTGTGTGACTACCTCTATGGATGAGTGGCGGTGTTTGAGTGTCTATATAGGAGTATGAGTGCATATGATAGTCCTGTACTGAGTGACCGTAAGTATGAGTGACTGTACAGGTGAGTGAGTGGATGTGTGTGTAGACCTAAGAATCAGTGAGTGGGTATGTAGTTATTGGTGTTGGAGTGTCTATGGTTTTGCGAATGGCAGTCTGTAATTTAGAGTGGGTGTATCAAAGGTTATATTAGGGTGTGAGGAGGTGCATCAGATTATCACGTGGATGATGTCTTCAGTGATGTCATCAGTGATGTCATTTGAGATGTCATCAGTGATGTCATCAGTGATGTCACTGACCATGTCACGAGTGATGTAATATGTGACATCATCAGCAGTGCATTGCGGGCGCGAGTTATAGTTAGCTGAACTAACTATAACGGGGGAATTTCACGGGTTTTGTACGAGTGCAATGTCCAACTAACTATAACTGTCCCTAAAACCTATGGTTTTTTCAGTGAATTTGTAAGGTTTTTTAAATGCTAATTTCTAACTATAACGTGCCTGAAACCTATGGTTTTTTCAGTGAATTTCAAAGGTTTTTTAAATGCTAATTCCTAACTATAACATGTCTGAAACCTATGGTTTTTTTCAGTGAATTTCAAAGGTTATGTAAATGACAATTTTTAAATGTATTAATTGTTATATTTATTTTTTGATACTGATTTACTACATTTTTTTAAACTATTTATTTTTAGATATTTAATTTTTTAAATTACATTATAATTACATTATACATTACATTACAAAATATACTTTCTCAGAATGAATTACTTTAGTTTAAATACTTTGCAAATAGGCAATAGACTTTTAAATACAGTAGTTACAGTTGTTGCAATGGGCAACACAATTTCAAACACAATGCAACATTGAGATCAATGTGAATTTCTAGTTAAATGCAATTGGTTACTTTATGGATTACTTTACTAACCACAGGACTGGATCCTAGATTCAGTCCTGGGACATCTCCTGTAAACAGTTGAGTAAAAGCGTTTTGGTTACAGTAGTGATTTTTAAGGAATATTATTGTATTTTAAAAGTTGACACTAAGAAACTTTTTCACATAGAATCACCAATGTTATCCTACGGGAGGAAATTCACTTAGCAGGTAAGTAGTGTTATCGTTACTTTTTCTTACTCAGTGGTGGATCCTGAATCCAGCACTGGTGCATCTCCTGTAAACAGTTGAAAGAATGCGTTTAAGTCATACAGGCGATTTTTAAGGAATATTTGTAGTTTGTGAAAATCGACACTTTGAAACTTTTCTGCTGAAAACCAGACAATGGATTCCTATGGAAGGAAATACAAGTTACTTTTAAGTACAGTTAGAATTACTTTTCAGGGTCAGTGCTGGGCTAAAAGATGCAGCACTGGGTTCTCTCCTGATAACAGGTGAGTAAATCGGAATTCGTAGTACGGCTGATTTTAGAGGAATATTATAAAGTTCCAAAACTCCACACTTAGAAGAATTTCCAAGTGAAAGCAGTCAATGTTAGCCTATGGAAGGAAATTCAAGTTGCTGGTAAGTACGGTTAGAATTACTTTTCAGGATCTGTACTGGGCTCAAAGATGCAGCACTGAGGTCTCTCCTGATAACAGGTGAGTAAATTGGAATTCGTAGTTCAGCTGATTTTAGAGGAATATTTGTATGTTTTAAAAATCGACAAACTTTTTCAGCAAAAAGCAGGCAATGATATCCTATGGAAGGAAATTCAAGTTACTGGTAAGTACAGTTAAAATTACTTTTCAGGATCAGTACTGGGCTCAAAGATGCAGCACTGGGTTCTCTCCTGATAACAGGTGAGTAAATCGGAATTCGTAGTTCGGCTGATTTTAGAGGAATATTATAAAGTTCCAAAACTCCACACTTAGAAGAATTTCCAAGTGAAACCAGTCAATGTTAGCCTATGGAAGGAAATTCAAGTTACTGGTAAGTACGGTTAGAATTACTTTTCAGGATCAGTACTGGGCTCAAAGATGCAGCACTGAGGTCTCTCCTAATAACAGGTGAGTAAATCGGAATTCGTAGTTCTGCTGATTTTAGAGGAATATTTGTAAGTTTCAAAAATCGACACTTAGAAACTTGTTGAGCAAAAAGCAGGCAATGATATCCTATGGAAGGAAATTCAAATTACTGGTAAGTACGATTATAATTACTTTTCAGGATCGGTACTGGGCTCAAAGATGCAGCACTGAGGTCTCTCCTGATAACAGGTGAGTAAATCGGAATTCGTAGTTCGGCTGATTTTAGAGGAATATTATAAAGTTCCAAAACTCCACACTTTGAAGAATTTCCAAGTGAAACCAGTCAATGTTAGCCTATGGAAGGAAATTCAAGTTACTGGTAAGTACGGTTAGAATTACTTTTCAGGATCAGTACTGGGCTCAAAGATGCAGCACTGAGGTCTCTCCTGATAACAGGTGAGTAAATCGGAATTCGTAGTTCAGCTGATTTTAGATGAATATTTTAAAGTTCCAAAACTCCACACTTTGAAGAATTTCCAAGTGAAACCAGTCAATGTTAGCCTATGGAAGGAAATTCAAGTTACTGGTAAGTACGGTTAGAATTACTTTTCAGGATCAGTACTGGGCTCAAAGATGCAGCACTGAGGTCTCTCCTGATAACAGGTGAGTAAATCGGAATTCGTAGTTTGGCTGATTTTAGAGGAATATTTGCACAATGGTGAAGGAAGGGGGTGGGGCCTGAGGTGACATGTCTGCAAACACGCCTTGTGGTGCGTTTTAAGTTGGAGAATTAATTCCTCCTCAATCCCGAGGGTCCCTAGGGGCCAACTAGCCCACCAGGTACCTCCAGTATGCGCCAGAGAGCTGCGTTGCAGAGAGGTGTTCAGAGGCCACGCCCCTTTTTACAACACTCTGCAATGCAGCTCTGTGGCGCTTACTGGAGGTACCTGGTGGGCTAGTTGGCCCCCAGGGACCCTCAGGATTGAAGGGGATTTAAATCCCCATCTTAAAACGCACCACGGGACCTGTTTGCACACATGTCACCTGAAGCCCTGCCCCCTCCCTTCACCACTGTGCAAACGCGCCCCGTGGCACGTTTTAAGTTGGGGGATTAAGTCCCCTTGAATCCTGAGGGTCCCTGGGGACCAACTAGCCCACCAAGTACCTCCAGTAAGCGCCACAGAGCTGCGTTGCAGAGAGGTGTAAAAAGGGGCGTGGCCTGGACCACCTCTCTGCAACCCAGCCCTGTGGCGCTTACTGGAGGTACCTGGTGGGCTAGTTGGCGCCCCAGGGACCCCCAGTATTGAACGGGAATTATTTCCCCAATTTAAAACGCGCCACAGCGCGCGTTTGCAGAGTGGTTAAGGGCGGGGACGGGGCCTGACGCTCGATCGAGTCTTTTTCTTTCTTTTTGTTTTTTTGAAGGGGGGCTGTGTGGCCCCCCTTCTTTACTTTTTGGGGCCCTGGGGACCCCATCCCCCAGGGCCTGATGCCTTTTTCCTTTTTAAAAAAAAAATAATAATGTAGGGGAGGGGGCCGCGTGGCCCCCCTCCCGTGGCCTATTCCGGCCCCGGGGACCCCATCCCCCGGGGCATGGCCACTTTAAAAAAAATAATTTTGGAGGAGGGGGGCTGCATGGCCCCCCTCCTAAGGCCTCTATTGGCCCCAGGGACCCCATCCCCCGGGGCCGGCCTTTTTTAAAAATGTATTTATTTATTTATTTTTTATTATTTTTGCAGAGGGGGGCCGCGTGGCCCCCCTCCCGGGCCACTACTTGCCCCGGGGACCCCATCCCCGGGGCTGGCCCTATCCTTTGGGGTCCGTGGGGGACCCCAACTCCCCACGGACCCTACCGGCTCCCGCGTCCTGCGGGAGGCCGGTATTGCTTTCCACATGGGGAGCTGCTAACATGCAGCTCCCCGTGTGGAAAAGCAATGTGCTTTGGATATTGGAAGAGAGAGCAGGTTTCCTGCTCTCTCTTCCAATATCCAAAGCAGTTTGCTATGACAGGACGGGAGCCGCGAGGCTCCCGTCCTGTCATAGCAAACTACAGTGTCCCGGGGTAGGCACCCCGGGACACTGCAGGAGCCGGCCCTGGGGGTGGTGGTCCCCAGGGCCATCAAGGGCTCCAGGAGGGGGCCGCGCGGCCCCCTCCCAACTTATTCAAAGCCCCGGGAGGTGGTGGTCCCGGGGCTCCGTAACGGACCCCCATATTTAAATCTTTAGTGCCCCGGGGAGGTGGCGGTCCCGGGCGTGTGGGGGCTGGAGCCCCCACACAGGCAATTTTAATTTAAAAGAAGCCCCGGGGGTGGCGGTCCCCGGGGCTGCGGGAGGGCCGAGAGCCCTCCTGCACCATTTGTTTTTAAAGCCCCGGGGTGGCGGTCCCCGGGCTTGGGAGGCCTTAGAGGCCCCCACATATTATAAATAAACCCCGCATGCCCCCGAGACTTGGCCCACCCGGGGCAATTAACAACGAAGCGCGAGAGACCGCGCTTCATTTTTTTTTTATCGGCAGGATCCGCGCACCCAGCGCGTTTTTGCCGATTTAAAAAAAAATATATAATAAATTTTTTTGGGCCCTGGGGGTCCTTGTAGGACCCCCTGAGCAGGCCTAGGGCGTCAGGGTGTTTCTACCCTGCCCCCTTTTTGCGCTTTGCGCACTTGTTTTTCTCTTTTCTTGTTCCTCGGTTCTACCGAGGAACAAGATGGCTGCCAACACTTCCCGGTTTGGAGTGTTGACAGCCAATTAGCATGCAGCTCGTGATCGGGAGGGTGCGCGGACCCTACGCGGCCATAGATATATATGTGATTTTCCTTTTGATTTTCTCAGGAACTACTGAACGGATTTACACCATTTAACAAAAAGGGTTCTTTCTGAACCAAGAACTACCTCTTTGCCAAATTTGGTGTAATTCCGTTCAGCAGTTCGGGCTGTAGCCGTGGCTAAAGTTTCCTATGGGAAAATGAATGGGGAAAACACGTTTTGGGACCCACGTTTGGGGACCCGCCCCCGCTTGACGAATCAAACCGAGACTTTCAGGATAGGAGCCGACCTGAGCGGGCCATAAAGTTTGAAAATTTCGCGAAGATTCGTCAACTGACGTGGGACGCGCGCTGGGACGCAGATCGGGGCCAAGACCGGGCCAAGACGGGCCCGTATGAGCCTGTCCGAGGACGAACGAGGCCGGGCTGGGCCCACTCCCTTGGCCTTACGGACTGGTCAGACGGCCACCTGACAGGTATTACGGACTCGGCCCATATAGTGACGGAGAAGGGACACATTGTAGATAAGACGTTGAAATATTAGATCTATCAACCATATCCAATAAGAGGTTCTAAAAGTGAATTTGATAGATAGCTTTTCTGTTTATCAAATTTGTGTGGGGTAAGGGCCTGGGGGCGGAGCATCTACTTATAGATAAAATGGGGAAAAGAAAGGCTGTAACTACTCAGACCCCTCATGGGAAAAAAGCTACGGGCCTCACACAACACACGTTATTGAGCTATCTCACAGGGGCAATGGGGGCTATAGAGAAACAGATATTGACGGTCGAACAGTCCTTGGTCACAGGTCCGACAAGGCACTCTCGATATAAATGTAGGGGTTAAAAACCTCTCTGTAAGTGGTGGAGATGGCTCGCATGAGATTGTTCCACATAATGGTTGCTTACAAAATATAGCAGGCCAAGTTATTCTTAGTGACAGTGATTCATTTACATTACCCCCACAAAAGCGGAAAAAAAGCCATCTCAAATAGAAAAACGAACTGAGGCAATAGAGGAGGGGGGAACGTAATAACCATAGAGACCCCTGCGGTGATTATGGCTAAAACTATCAAATCTGGTAAAAAGCTCCTAGAGCTAAAAAAGGCACTGTGAAAATTATAGAAGACAAAGGCAGGAAGCTAAACTCAATAACCCAGAGTACGGAGCTAAGAAATTTAACAATCACAGTTCAAAAGCTAGATCTCTTCTTGAGAGCCTCAATAGCAAAGATAGGGGACAGAGTGGATCAATTAGAGGTGCATCTGACAAATTTCATGGCCAGGGGGAATTGTGCTAAGCACATAACAACTGATCAAAGGCAAGATAAAAAGGGGGCCCCAGATATACGTGGGTACACCAACGTAAGGAGCGACAATCATCAGACTACCCTAGATATAGAAAACACAAAGCCAAAGGAGCTTAATTCTAACTTAGCTCCTTTCTGTGGTACTTCCACTGATAAGTTAATGGACGTATATCCAAATGTCATGATAAATAAGGGACATAAGAGTGGAGTTATACAAGATAGTCAACTTCATATACAACCTAAAATACCTTTATCTGTTAGGGCAAACTTTACTGAACCACCCCACTTAGATCTACCACCTGCGTGTACACTGTATACTGTGGAACTTGCACATGTACCCATGTTAAGAGCTCATGCTACCGAATCTTGGGAAACTCTAAGAAATAAAACACTTTATTGGTTAAGTGAAAAAGTTGGGTTTACGGAACAACTTTTTATAGAGTTTAAGATGGCTCATAGGGTCAAGTGGGTTGGTAAAGGTCGGAAAAGTCTATCAGGCGACTGTGTGGTCCTAACATTTCAAACACACCCCAGCTAGTGAAGAAGATCTTATGGGAGGCGAGGAATAACAACTTGATTGTAGGGAGTATTAATGTCCTACCGCTCGGCTTCTTCTATCAGCCGCTTTTTGTGCAAGAAAGAGGTGGAAGAAGTAGAGCCAATGAGACAATAAACGAGGTTACATATAATGTTCCGGTGGAAAATCGATTCTCATTACTCCCTTCATTAGAAGAAGTAGATTGACTGGATCAGTCGCCTATACTCCCCCTTATTAACTTGCAGACTCAAATCCTTGCTGATATAGGAATCGAAGATCTAAGCCCAAATAATGTCCTTGTAGGAGATGTAAATAGAGCATATAAAGAAACTACTGTTGAAAAAGACTATACTATAGGCATTGACGATATCCCTCACTGTAGATCAGAGACAGGACCAGGAATGGACCAAGTGGGGAGTCCAGATCTGACTGTTATTCAGAAGGGACAAAGAGTTAAGGGGAATTCTATCACGATTCTATACTGGAATATAGCGGGCATATGCTCTAAATTAACCAATCATTTATGGTACGAATTTGTGAGGAAATTTGATATACTCTGTTTTCAAGAGACGTGGTCTCTTAGCGAAACACACATTGAAGGTTATAAGACCTACCATACATCAGCTATACCATCCACACACGGGAGGTCTAAGGGAGGTTTGAGTATTCATGTTTCAAACTTGTTATCGATTAAGAAAACATTTCTCACTGTTTCTGAACCAAACTATCAAGTTGTGATCATGAATATGGACAAATATAATTCTGTTGTTCTAATTAATTTTTATAATAATGCCCCATAAGAGTACTTGGTGGATATTATAAAACAACTCAGAAATATCTTGCAGGAACTTCAGAATGAGGGTACAGAGAATGTTTTATTTGTGTGGGGGAATTTCAATACTCCTTTGTGCTCGTATGATAATAATGTGAACTGTGGATTAATAGATGAAGAGAATTGTAACTTACCTCACTTTCCGCATAGTGTCTATTGTGATGCTTTAAATGAGATTCTATTTATGCTGGAAATGGGTTTTGCTAATGTACTAAGCTCTCCACCAATCCCATTTACACAGACTTTTAATGGGAGAGGGCTGAGTTCAATTATTGATTTTATAATAATTTCAAGTAGGTATGCACATCGCATATTGAATTATAAACAGCACAAGAATGCAATAAGTGATCATTTCCCTCTGAGCGTAACCATATCTTTCCCCTTAAAAATCTGTAACACTCATAATAAAGGAACATACGCGACTCAAAATCTGGAAATTAATAAAATTAATGGCTACTCATTAAAGTGGGACAAAGTAGAACCTCACAAGATCACGAAGATAGTGGTCCAGACAAGCCTAGACCCAATAATGAAATGTTTGAATAATTTTACATCATATGAGGAAATATTGGTGTCTTTTGCACAAATAATAGTAACAATTAGGAATGCTTTGACTGTTGAAATAAGAAAGGGAAAGGGGAAGAACAAGGGGTGGTTCAATAGTAAATGCACATAAGCATATAAGGAATTAAAAAAGGCTTTACAAAAATTGGAAAGGGATAGAAACGAAATAAAACAGTGTAGGAAGGTATATACTCAGGCGGTGAAAACACGTAAAAAAGAAATGAAAAATGAAATCTGGGCCGACTTGCATAAAGCAAGTAGTAACAAGGATAGTACCGCCTTCTGGCGAGTAGTCAAATCCCCATTTTTTAGAACTGAAGACACTCCTACTATTGAAGTTGCTAATGACGAAGCAAGTTGGGTTAAACATTTTTCTAATATTTTTGGACAGGCTCAGGAGGAGGACGGGAAAGTAGAAGGTCTGGCAACCCTCTCTACGGCGAAGTTAAGTTACCCAATAGATTTAGCCTTTACATTAGATGAGGTACAGTCTGCTCTAAAAGCAAGTAAGGGGGGAACGGCTCCGGGCCCAGATGGAGTACCTGTGGATATTTTTAAATATAACATTGAGCTTTGGGGCCCACTATTAACCCAAGTGTTGGAGGCGTGCTGTAGGATTGGTCTAATAGAATCATGGTCAGACTCTTTTATGGTTCCAATTTTCAAAAAAGGTGATAGACAAAATCCGGCTTGTTACCGCCCTATTTCTTTGCTGGATTCGGTGGGTAAAGTGGTAGGGCGGATAGTCCTTACCGGCTCCAACAATGGGCTGAAGATAATGACATAATATCAGACCTTCAATTTGGATTCAGGGAGGGGCTGGGCACTTTTGAACAGGGCCTTAATTTAACTATTTTGGTGGAGAAATACATAAAAGCCAGAAAGGGAAAAATGTACTTGGCCTTTGTTGACCTAACCGTCGCATTTGACTGCGTTTCCCATGAAAAATTATGGAGTAATTTGGTGGTAATGGGGTTTGAGGCTCCTTTAATTAATTTTTTAAGAGAATTATACTCAAATGCTAGAGCGAGGGTTCGTTATGGAGCCAATGGAGAATGTACAGCGTCGTTCCAAGTGGAGAGGGGGGTTAGACAGGGATGTGTTCTAGCACCTTTCCTTTTTACTTTATACACTAACGGCTTAGAAAATGCCATGTTGGAGAGGTGCCGGGACCTACCCCAGTTGCAAAAGTGCCCCATACCAGCCCTACTCTACGCGGACGACGCTGTAATTATGGCAAGAACACCATTAGGGCTACAACGGGCTCTGGAGAGCTATAACGAATTTATGAAAAATTTAGATCTAAAAATAAATATATCAAAAACCTTCATAATGAACTGTGGGAGGGGCGGTAAGAAGCAGAGGGACATTTTTCTAGAGGGAAAAAGGTTGGAAACTACGGTAACGTATCCATACTTAGGATTTTTAATAGATGATAAGGGATCGTGGCGGCAGGCTATAAAAGCTAGGAAATTATTATTTATGAGAACAACGACAGCACTAGTTAACTTTGCACACAAATTAGGAAAGAGACCTCCAGGAGAGCTGATAAAAATTTACCAAGCCAAATGTATTAGCACAGCCACGTACGGGGCGGGCCTATGGGGATATTGTGACGATAGTGAAATACAGAAGGTTGAAAACGCTTTTTTAAGGTATTTATTGGCTCTCCCACGTTGCACATCTACTCATATTTGTCATACTGAACTGGGCCTCTCGTATATCTCAGACGTGATAAAAGTGCAACCAGCCTTGTTATGACACCGTATTTGGACCTCGCCAAAAACTTTATTTAACCGGCAAGTGTTGACTGATAGTCTCAACATGGAACACACTCTAAAGATCAAGTGGTTGAAATACATTAAAAAATTTATGACAGACCTAGGTCGGCCAGAATTTTTTCATGATCCTCCTTCAATGGGTTCTATCTCTAGAAAGGCATTTAAAAAACTATGTTTGACCCATTTGGAGGAAATTAGATTTGCTAGCGAGGCTGCTAAAACCACGGTTCAAACTAATCAATTGATGCGTTCTACCACTGCTATCCAACCATACTTAACACATACAGTAAGTGGGTACGATAGATTTGTCCTCTCGCGCTTTAGATTAGAAATTTTCCACCATTTGGTAAGTTTTCCAATTACAAATGATTGGTCCAGATCCCTACAAAATTGTCCTTGTGATGGAATATCCGCTCAGACGACAATTCATGTCGTTCTGTTCTGCAAATTTTATCTGGCTTTGAGGAAGAGGTGGATTAAACCCATATTGAAAATAAGGGGCTTGAGGCAATGTAGACCGGCCTTCCTTGCTTTGCAATATTTAGATAACGAATGCATCATAAGAAACATTGCTGTATTTTTGAGGGGCGCGATTAAGAGTAGAAAATATCACTGAACCTTGCTCTCTTGTTGTAATATATTGTTAGTTTTTAGCTTTTTAATTATTCTCGCTTTTAATCTGTTTAATGCTATTTTTTAAATTAATTCGTCATAAAACATTTGTGTAAAATAAAACACAAAATGAATGAAGGTATAAGGTTTTCAAAGATCATTGTAATATAATAAGAAGGTGCTATACTAGAATTGTGCTTCTTGGTCACTTGAGTGTTAAAATGAAATTATGAGAAAAATTCCAAGTAAGACTTTTTAAATACATGTGAAAATGAAATCTTTGTACTTAACGTGTATGCTTTTATGATTTTAAAGTAAAAATCGAATAAAGCTTTTTCTGATCTATTTAAAAAACAAAATAAATGTAAAAATATATAAATATGTTAAAAATAAAAATACCAATATATATTTAATATTATTATTTTTTAAAAACATATTATAATGTTAAATACATATGACAAATACCTACATTTATTATATAAAATCAAATAAAAATAATTTCCAAACAAATAAATGTTTTTAATTAGAAATTATTTAGAAACAAAAACATTAATTATTACATAAATTTACTTTTTTATTTCCTACCCTATAACACCACACAATTCACAACCCACATCTAAATTAAAAAAAGTACTTCCTTAATTAACTTCCCACACTTTACCCCTATAATCCCCACACCCCACAGCTAAAATTAAACTGTAAAAAAATTAATTACACAATTAAAACCTATTTTCAGTTAAACAACTAATAAAATTTAACAACTAATTATAAAGTAAGTGAAATTAATTTACTCCCCACACTGTACCCCTACAACAATAAAACCCACACACCAAATATATAAACAAATACCCTAATTAAAATAAATAAATTAATGAATATTAATGATCAACTAATTTTGTATTAATTAAACATAAATTACTTCCCACCCTTTACCCCTATAAACCCCACAACGCACACCTAAAATGAATTACACAAATTCCATATTTAATTTTCAATTAATTAATTAATATAAATTAACAACTAATTACTAATTAATTAAACATGAATTACTTCCCACCGTTTACCCCATAAACCCCACAACCCACACCTAAAAAATATCTCACAATTACCATAATTAATTATCAATTAATTCGTTAATATAAATTAACAACTAATTATTAATTAATTAAACATAAAATACTTCCCACCCTTTACCCCTATAAACCCCACAACCTGCACCTAAAATTAATTACCCAATTTCCATAATTAATTTTCAATCAATTAATTATTATAAATTAACAACTAATGAATAATTAATCCCCCAAAAATTAATTCCCACCCTTTACCCCTATAAACCCCACAACCCGCACCTAAAAAAAAATTACACAATTACCATGATTAATTATTAATTAAATAATTAATATTAATTAACAACCAATTAATAATTAATTACAAATAAATGACTCCCCACAATTAACTTTATAAAATCTAAATTAAATAAATAAAAAATAATCATCAATTTATTATAATTAAATTACTTCCCACCTTATTCCTCTATAAACCCACAACCCACTAAGTAACAAAAAAAATCAAAAATTTAATCAAAATTAAATTCATAACTACTAAAAATGTAACACATATATTAAAAAACATAAACTATACTTAAACAAAAAAACATACATTTAAAATATAAACTAAAATACATAACACTAATTAAAAAATCAATATTTTATACAACTATATTTTTGCAAACAATATTAATGACTGCTATATTTTTAAAACCAATATTTCTTACTTTAAATTCGATATTCTTGACCACGATATTCTAGCTGTCGATATTTCTGAATCACGATATTTCCAACTTGATATTTGTGTAAGTCGACATTTCCAACTCGATATTTTGTCTCAACACCCAGTGTGATGTCACTTACTCGGATGTTATTATGAGGGTCAATAATCTGTGATGTCACTTTCTTATCCCTACAAATTTGGATTAATGAAGGCCCCAGCGTGCTCTTAGAACAGCCTATATGGATTTTGCAAGACTTTCTGCTAATGGATGAAAATAAACCAATACTACAGAAACCAAGACATTTCAGAATCTCTAGATTGGCTCTGGGGGCACCGTTTCTCTAGATACTTGGAGACATTGCACTGCACTGTGTATGAACATCTGTCACAGGATCAATTCTAGTGCCTTCTAGGGCTGAACACATGGCAGTGATGAATCATGCACTGATGCCAGGGGCCTTTTACATCTGCCTCGTACAGGGTTGAATGTATACAGCGGAGGATTTAAAAGCTTTGTTTATTTTGTTAGTGATGAAACGTTTTCTACTTTCACCAGCACAATGTAGTATTCTTATACACAACCATAGTTAAGTAGCCTCTAGTTTATTGCACTGCAGGTGCCTTGCACTTATCTACCTCCTATATACCCGCCCCTAAACCCACAGGTAGCATCAGGTTTGCCTAAGTTGATGGCTATCTGTCTTTACACTGTAATTTAGAAACGGAAATAATGAGGATATGACAGCAGCAGCCTCCTAACAAACTGAGCACTAACCACTTTCACACCTGTATTATCCCGGCGATGGCAATGCCTCTGCTGCTGTGAACGGGTTTGAGGCTTAGTGCATTTAGCAAATGTCTAGCTCCAGGCTGTCTGACCTGAACAGGCGCTCCTCTTGCCTGGAAAAAGTTTGGGTGCATGGCCCCTCAGCCTGTACGGATGGGCCGTTGCTGGAATCAGGCAATGCCCAATGGGTTTGTCTGACAGGTCAGTGTGTGGGCCGTTTCTAAGGCTATTTGTGGACCAGTTTTATGATCTGCCGGGCCAGTGTTTCCTGTTGATTTCCCTGATATTAAAACAAACATTGCCTGCAGCAAGCTCAGTGTTCCACACTTTGCAAAACATTTATACAGCGTGCCTTTACAAGTTCAAAACTGCCCCAATTTGCAAACATTGGTCACTTTTTAAGCTATCTAATTCACTAATGTGGAGAGGTGTAGTGCAGCGGCCAGAGTGGCTGACTCCAAAGTGCGGGGCTCACGGTTCAATCCCCGGCAGCAGCTCAGCTCAGCATCATGTGATTCTGGGCAATAGCTCACTTAATCTCCCTGACGGCCCCCATTCCCTTGAAACCTTAAGAGGTGATATGTTCTCACTTTACAAATATGAATTATTATTATTTACTAATGGGGGCCATTTTTACTTTGGTTCTGGGCCTATTTTCTCTCCCAGTCCAACCCTGCATATACACTGAAAGAAATTAAAGCCCCATACTTAATTATAATCGAAACTAATGTGGCCAACTATAATGGTCTCCAAGATGGCCGCCGAGCTGGAGCTTGCCAAAGAAGCTCCGGGGCTAGGGATCACTATCTTATGAATATCCCTGTTTATGCCCCCATCCACCCTGCTACACGACATCCCCCCATTGAGAAATTTGTCGGTAACGCAATGATCCGTCTTACACCCTGCAAAGAAGAGTACTTGGCTAGAAACCTACCTGAAGTCCTTTCTGCAACAACGATGCTCCTCGATGACTGCCTTTGACTTGAGAGCGGAGCCTCTCGAGTCTAGGCTGAAGCCGATGCCTGGAGTTGCCGCTGGCCCGATAGTCCGATCCCCCCTGCGGCATTGCGTCGTCCCACAGCGCTGCTGGAGCTGAATGCCCGGGCCCCTAGGGGGCTGCCGCTGCCGACGGAGATATTGCCTGCCACTGCACTGGGAGCTAATGCCCGTGCTTTAGGAGCCCTGCTGCCTATGGAGAGACTAACTTGCCACCGCAATGGGATTTAATGCCCGTGACTACTGAGGTGCTGCGGGAGAGACCACTGCAGGCTGGGATTCTCGAGCCTCGTGATGGACTTTGAGCTTGAGGGTCCGATCCACCCGCGGCCTGCGGCGCTGCGGCGCTGCAGCGCTGCGGCGCTGCAGAAGACCTTGAGGAAGGGGATTAACCAGCGGAATCACCGTGGTGCCACATCGCGAGCTTGCCCGAGCAGTGGGAAACAGTCATCGTGTGAGCCGCCAACGATTGGGCTTTCCCTCCCCCCCCGGGAGGAATGACTAGAGTGCAGCCTCCATAGGAGAGCTCAGGAGCGTTGTTAGGGGCCTCGTGGACCCAGTTGGCTCATGATTAAATATTGGCCAGATAGACTACCGAACGGCCGGCCGAAGCTTCACAGGAAGCATGGAGGATCCCCACTGGTGCGGTGAGAAGCTGAGGGACGTACGTGGGGGCCGATGCCTGAACCTAACATGGCGGCCGTTTGAACCACGAACGAGCCTGTGATTGGATAGTGGCCAGATAGATTACCGAACGGCCGGCTGCAGCATCTCAAGAAGCATTGAAGATCCCCACCAGTGCGGTGAGAAGCTGCGGGACGCACGTGAGGGGCCGATGCCTGATTCCAACATGGCAGCCGTTCGAACCACGAACAAGCCACTTTAGAGCAGTTAACAGAGGAGCTGGTGGTGGCTGCAGGGATACCAAAGGGGCGCATAGAGGCTTAACGAGCGGTTCGTTCGGGTTGATGGAGGCATCTGGGGAGCCTGACTTCAACATGGCCACCGCACCCAGTGCATGAAACAACCACAGACACACTGAAACCTACAAGTGGAACACGTCGAGGTCTGGTGATTGATGAGGCGTGATGCGCGCGCTGGGACTGAACTCCTGTGGTCCCGTTGGTTCCTGCTGCCTCTTCATCTTGCCCGGAATTTTATCCAAGGTAAAAATTGTACAATATGGGACACAGAGTAGATATGCTGACTCCGCCTATCACAGCCTGAACCCCCAGCTGATGTCAGACATGGTCCCCTCTGCACGTCTCCTTGTCTATTACATCCTGACTGGAGACCAGACCTCAGAGCTGGTGGCCGACTCAGTGTGGATTATTGTTGAAGATAAATGTGTGAATAATCAAAAGGTCCAACTCTCTACAGACAAGCAGTCCTATGAACCAGGCAAAGTCATGGAGCTCATCATGAAAGCCAAGAGGGGCTACTTCATATCTTTGAATGCAATGGATATTGCACTGTATAAAGTCATGCAAGTCATGTGACATGTGAGGAGCTCCGGCCGGGAGATCCCTGGCTAGGGATTTCCTTTCCGGCTCTAATCCCCTGAGTTCTACCCCCTCCTTGATACTTTGGACTCACCTGAGGTTATATGTGATGGTGGCCCTTCAATCTCTCCAATTCCCACGATTTTGGTTCGTGATCTTCTGATGGACCGTGTATTTTTGCTAACCTCGGAGCCCGAACAATCATGGCCGCTGCCCGGTGGAGCTGTTTTATCAGCTATAGAGGAGATTAGGCTCTGGTTCACCCCCTCGGCCATCACCTACCCAGCCGGACATTGGACATGGTTTCCCTCATCTCTCCCCTGTGTCTCCTTTCCTCCCCCACTCTCCAACGAATCCATCCCCTGAAGTACTTTCCTCCTTGCCGGTCTATCTGACCCAATCTGCATTCCCTACCCATTTTTACCTTCCCCCCTCTTCCTTGTTTGCCCCTAGGACCTGTGTCCTGGTTATGCTATCCGCCAGTAACTCATGTTTTTGTGTAGCACTGTTTGTTTTTCCCTATGTTATACTTGGCTCCTGTAATTGTTGTAATTTTGTAACTTGTAACTCGCTGATCCTCATGTAAAGCGCTCTGATACCACCGGGTCTAGCCAGCGCTATATAAAACTCTGCAAATAAATAAATAAATAAAATAATGTCTCTTTAACTTTAGGTTCTTTGAGTGATTATGCATATATATACTTATATGTATAATCAATGTGGATACTTGTTCCTAAGTGAAAAAAGCTAGAAAAGGGTGAAGATGTAACTGGTTGGAATCTATGGTTCTGGGGGGAGGTCCTTATTTGGAAATATTGCCCTATGACACCCATGTGGGTGTCATGCTTCATCATCAGGCCTTTTGCTCCACGTGGGGCCAGCACTGAAATGCCCAATGGGCCCCGGAGAGGGCTCTTTGTCGGAGATCTTTTTTTGTATCAGCCGTGATGGTGTATGTGGGTGTGCAGAGCTCTATATTAAAGGTGGAGAGTGTGATCTAAAATTACTTCAAGGAAATTCAATCAAACTGTTAGAAATGGAGGTCTCTAGTTGGCAGAGGTAGGTACCTTTGTCCAAATAGGGACCCTTACTTCTAGTCAGGGTAAGGGGGATACACTTCTAAAATAACCCCTGCTCACCCCCTTGGTAGCTTGGCACGATCAGACAGGCTTATATCAGAAGCAGTGTGTAAAGCATTTGTGAACACATACAGTAATACAGTGAAAACACTACAAATGGACACCACAACAGTTTAGAAAAATAAGTAATCTTTATCTAAAACAAACTAGAACAAAACAACAAAAATCCACAATACAGTAATAAAAATAAGACTTTCAAATGGTAGAAATAGTTCAGTTCAAAGCAAATTGAAGATGGAACAGTTTTAACACAAAGTACCTTGGATGCGTCGCACACACAAACCAAAAGGGTCACAGGGAAGGTGATGCGTCGGTTCCGTACACTGTGGGAAGGTGATGCGTTGGTTCCTTGCTCCGGGGGAGGTGACGCGTCGGTTCCTTACTGCTGCGCAGGGGAGGTGATGAGTCGGTTCCTTACCGGAGAGGAGGTGATGTGTCGATTTCTTACTGCGTGGGGAGGTGATTCTGTTATATTCCAAATAGGTACCCTATATAGGTGCAGGTAACACTGCAACCTTTCACCTATATCCTTCCCTACATTTCATACATAACGGTTCATAGGGACTGACCTTTTACCTAGATATGACACTGCATTCAGAACGCAGGTTTTTCCCTGGTTCAATACTCATACATTATGCATGAGGCTTCTTGGAAGCACAGCAGGACTCACAGCAGGATGAACATATCGTGCATAATATCTATGTTAAAGTTCAGGCCTGACATCATCCTTTACGCCAACACAGTAACGCAGCAAGGTAGGACCGCTGGGGAGACCTATGGGTATATATACATCATGTCTTGCTTAGACAGAGAGAGGAGACCGTGACTTTCCAGCTGACACACTGACCAGAGACGCTGAGGTTCCTGCATGCAGACGCTCCAGCTAGCAGTGGTCTAACATCCCTTGCGGGGTGTCCAACTCGAGACCAGGACAGGGTCCCACATTCTCTAAACTGTCAGGTAATGGGGTGGACTAGATCTTAGAGGGATTCTTGGCATAACACCTACATAGATGCTAGGTACATTTAGGTACATCTAGTTAGGGAGGCATCGTAGGAGTACGCACTTTTTATCATGTGTTTTATGTACTTGTATATATTCATGATTTCTGCAAGATGGTAGAACTTTACCATCCTTTTACTTTCATAGTACTGCTAATCATATATCTCTGCTACTGTCTAATGGTTGTTGCAGCTCATATATTTTACACTAGAATAACAACTGTTCAATAAATACTTATTGAAACGCATAGACTGTTTATTCTGTGTATCTCTCTGAGACAAACTAAGTGAGCATGAGTGACTGAGCGAAAGGTAGTATATTGTTTCCACGATCCTGGGGGATCAGGGTTGTCATGTTCTGAGGTTGCCAAGAACTATTCTCTCCCCGATAAGAGGAGACTCTAGTGGCACTGTGAGCTAGCTAATACAGACAAGCTAACGTATCTGGTGGGGGTGCACGGAATCCGTCCGCCACCAATCCCACAGTTCATGTTATCCGAACGCGCAGACCCTGTATAGGTAATATAGGAACTACACGACATGGCGCCGCCAACGTTGGTTGGGTACTTATTTAACAGTAGAATCTGAGTAGTTCAGTCGTGCTATTCTCAGAAAACCCCTACTCACAAAACACCAGAGACGTCTGGAGTGGGTGGGCACAAACTCCACCACAGCTGAGTAGGCGAGAAATCCTATTTATTGGCTGTTGGTTAATCAAGCTTGAAGGACACAGTGTTCCTAAAATTGTGCATAAAAACCTTATCTTAGTTCCCTTGAACAAGCTTCTTCTTTACACAAATGACTGAGACAAAAGATAACGTAGTGGTAGACCTAAACCTCTCAGGAGAAGAAGATGCAGACGCAATTCCGATTGCAGAAAAATTCAGATATACAATCACCCTGAAACTGTTAGAAAATGGTTTATCAGCTAGGGGTGGCTTGGAAGTTTTTGTGATTGAGGCACACGAATCAAACAAAACAGAGGTATTTTATTAATGGGTTACATTCCCAGCAGCAAATGCAAGAACACAGACATTTCACTCTTACACAGAAGGAGATGCACCAGTGGAATATTGTCAGTTCGAGGACATAGAGGTTCCACTCACGTACCAGGAACACTTATACTGGTTTAAAGGCGCCCTAACCCACATAATAAGAAGAGTAAGATTAGGCCCGCTTGGAGGAGAAGGGGCAACATAGCCGATATTAGTGGCCTACACACCACATCCTGACATCGACACAGTGCCACCAGGAGACTTACTCATACAACACAAAGATTTAGTTAAAATCTATAGAAACATGATGCAATTCGTCATGAGGACATTCACTGTCCAACCATCAATAGTTGCAACTATTGGAACTCAAGTACAGGGTACAGCAACTAAAATCACACCACAAACATTACATGCAGTGATGGGTAAAATGCCCTCTAAACGTGAACAAATGCCATTCTGGGTAGCTCAGAAAATCACACAGCTCGAGGCAGTATTCCCGAATACTACCCTGTATGAAAAACACAGAATCCTAACAATCTGCTTGCCCATGGGGATAACACCACAAGTAGAAGATTGTACCACATGGGGTACAGTCTTTGCTGCCATTAATAACAGGACTCATGATATTCCTTCATTAGCGGTGATACCAGACGTATTAAGACAAATACAAAATGGAGCAGAACCTGCCCTAAATTTAGGGATGAAGTTACTAGGTAACTATGCCCAGGTATCAGCCATAATACTAGCTAACATTTAGGGGAAGCAGCTTCAGTGGCAATCCGCCAACGCCTGAGGAAGTTCGATCCTTTAGAACAGGAACACGAACTACCCAAAATAATTGAAACTGCGTATGCAGAATTAGGCAGACAGTTTGGGTGGGAAAGCTTTAAAACCACAACTGATGGGCAGTTCTGAAAAGGACACTTCCAAGCAGACACCTGCTTCTTCTAAAAAGAAGTGGGATAATAAAAAACAACAAAACTTTAAAGGAAATAGATCTCAATCCCGAGGTAGATCTCCACCACAGGAGCCCTGTGAAAAGAGGTATAATCTCAGGAATAGGGATAACATTAGGAAACCTGACAGGTATCAGGATACTGATACACGTTCCTCTCGTTCCTTTCAGGGTTCATCGAAAAACTCCGAGAGGGAAGGACGGTCAGAAAGACAAGAAGAGCGTACAAAGTCCAGAGACAAGCAGCACGCTCAAGATTACACTTCTAAGAAAGTTAGAAAAGCCAAAGCAAAAGCCACAGTTCAAAAAGAAGAAAGTTGCAGGTCTAAAGATTAGACATGCCCAGAATTCTGAGGACTCGACTACCGAACGGGGAATGGGCCCTGACAATGCTAGACAGTGCGGCAGAAGTAACAATAGCTCGCCAGAACCTGAAGGAATTTCTGGTGACAGCGGACTTGAATGGTTATATCACGGTAGAAACACCTGATACTAGAGTAAGTGTCCCACATAAAGTATATGAAATAACACTCCAGATGGAGGGGGACAAGAAAAGGAAAGTGAGAGGTCTCTTTTGGGAGAACCTAACGTTTGGCTATGACATTTTGTTTGCTGAACAAGATTGGCTGCCAGCATTCGTCATGGGCTGTCCTAAAGGAGAGACGGTAATTCTTCCGGCGTTCTCAGATCATATTCCCAGGCATTTGCAACACACACATGCGCAGGAGTGGGCGGTAGCCCAGGCTCCGGCATTATACAAAAACCATGTTGGATGGGATGAGGATTCAACCCACCACATAATTCCTATAAAAAATACTCCAACTGCACAGAGGCAGTATCCAATAAAGCAAGAAGCTAAAAAACAGGTCAGGGAGGTCTTAGATCAACTTGAATACCAAGAGGTGATCGAAAATTGGTCCTCACCAATGAACAATCCTTTGTTTCCTGTCATGAAACCATGAAACCTGACAATACATATCGTCTAGTTTTAGATTACAGACACAAACACTTGCACTAAGACATTTGCAGTCTAAAATGCACACAGTGCCGCATTAATGAATAACATTGTGCGGGAAAAATATAAAAAAATACAAATTCAATTGACAGTCATTGTAAATGCAATGTAAATACAACGACTGTCAATTGAATTTGTGCCACATTGTTTTGCCCTATTTTTTATGTAAAAAAATTATATACATATGAGAAAAAATATTCAACAATTGTATATATGAAGAAGTATTATATCAATGCATTGTTGTTGTCAACATTGTGACAATGATTTTAATTGAGTCATTTGTGGTATGGTATGTATGATGATACGATTGAGACAGTATGAATGGGATATGTTATTGTACTAAATATTATTAATAAAAGCATGTTTTGTACTTTTGGATAAAAACAGTATCTGATTTGGTTCTTTCTTTTTCTAATTACTATTAATGTAAGATTATTATATTCTTCTGTTGCCTTAAGTCTTTACATTGATTCATTGATCCCTGCCTTAAGGAACTTCTACCCTACTAGCAGGGGGCCTCTCTCTCTTTACACTAGTTCCTCTTGAACCTGAAGTTCAAATTCAAAATCAAACACAAAATCAAATTGCAATTAGACCAAATACAGATGTCCACGTCAACATGCCTCGACAAGAGCAAACCACGATTTCTACAAATCCTGATGCAATTCCAACAATTGACCGAACTGCTTCTGGCTACTTCATAAACTTTGATACATTTTCTTTGGATCCAAGTGAACCTGAAATGACGCCAGCCCAAAAATCACACAAACAGCAAATGAAAGACTTTATCAAATTTCTTAAAAAGACTTACCTGGCGTCACCCTGGGTAGAACTATGGATAAGCACCGGGATACTTTTCTTTCTTTTCTGGGTAGGCTTGGTAATAGTATTTAGTATGCTTATTAATGGGAAATACATTCAACAAAGCTCTGCAGCCCAAAAGGTGAACTTACTTTTAAAACCACATCAATCATCTCATCGAGAACAAAGAGACTTGTCATCAGTGAACATTACAGCAGTTCTTATACCTGATGGTATAGTGTGGGACAAGGTTGATTTCGACATATTTGGTCCGACTGAAATTTTGAAAATTCCACATTTATTTAAAATATCATTAAGTGATATGATTACCTCAAGTACATTTTCCGATGATTGGGATTTTAAAACTGTTAATAACATGTTGTCTGATTTGGAAAAATCTGCTGCGTTTTCCAATAGTGAAACATTGGAAGACACATCAGACTATAAATCAATGTATTGTTATCAGCATTATGGTCATCATTTTCTGCATAAATCTGCAAATCCTAGAAATGTGTTCACATACCACCAGTGGGAACATTGTCCAACACCGCCGAAAGGCAGTTCAAAAACATTTGCACAGAAGTTTCCATATTTTTCAGGGTTTAATATATCTGACCCAGCCTCATATTATTATAAGGTTGCACCAACATCAGCACAGAAAAATATGTTAACAAACACCAAACAGATTTACTCTGCATCCTTTATTGCCCAGTTGTCCGGACAAGGTTACGACTTATTGAAAGACACCATAGACTTAAAATCAGTCTGAGGTACTAGAGAATGGCAGGTGCAGGGGTTAGAAGCTTTGTTTAGAGCATGTCTCATCCCTCAGCAGATCATGTTTTTGAACAAGGCAGTGCAACAGACGTCTTGCCTTGGACTAGCCAAGAACAAAGACTTAAACACACCTCAAGTGCCGACTCCATCGAACACCGAGGGAAACGAAACATCACAAACAGGGAATAAATTAGATGACATCATACAATACAATAGATCAGACCCCGATTGGAAGAAATGGTTGATTTGGCCCACAGACACAAATGGTTGTCAGGAAAGATTCATGGGTAAAACCGAAGGGTTCACAATCCATAGGCCAGATCCACGCTATGTACAGAGACATCACACCCAGGGGTAGTGACGTCATACAGTGTTGGGAAGTTGTGCCTTAATTGGCTAGAAACCTCAACACTCAGAGGTGAAACAACACTTATCCTTACTCACACAAGACATGGATCTTAGGGATTTTTTACTAGGACCCAGGAAACCACGCCAAAAACGCTTCATATATGCAGGCATTTATGCTGCCTACTATGAAAATTGGAAAATATCCCAACAAGAGGCCGCAGGAAGAATACGGGAAATAGACCGTATTAACTTAGAGAAATCTCTAGCAGTGGTAGACAATGGGTTAACAACATTGACCTCCAGGATATATTCCTTAGGCAACATTGTATCTTCTGCGATAGACATTCTAGAACAAGATTTGGCTATATGACAACACGGGCAATCTCAGTTACGTTCTATAATGTTGTTAAGCTGAACGCTGCAATCTATGCGTACAGGCAACGTGCCTTGGCGTTTTATCAACAGTACGTTTCTGTTTTCTGAATACAATCTAACAGA
This sequence comes from Calotriton arnoldi, assembly GCA_963921515.1. NCBI lineage: Eukaryota > Metazoa > Chordata > Amphibia > Caudata > Salamandridae > Calotriton > Calotriton arnoldi. Next base: position 96,944 of record CAWUFW010011473.1, read on the forward strand.
TAAACAGATAGAAATGGCACAAAGGGGAGCAAAATATACAATGCTGCGTATCGAAAAACTGGATAGATTACCATTCACAGTGGCGGAATCGTCGTCTACAGAATGGCTAATCCATGGCCACATAACTCTACCGGTCACTACTTTTCAGTTTCAATATTGCCTTGAACAAAAGCAGGCAGGCAATTATGAAAAAATGGGTAAGGAGTACATTAAGGAATCTTGGGAATTACCATACAGATTTCGATGCCGGAGTGGGGATCGAGAAGTGCTTCTCAGTGGTACAAACTGTGAGAGCGCTTTAAGTGGATCACTCATATGCCAGGATATAATGTTGCACAGAGCTTGTAATGGTTCTGTAGTAAACCTGTCCTGTCATTTGAAGGGTGCCCCAGCTGCAGTGATTACTCCAGCATTCAGGCTACTTTCAAATGGGAGTTACTTGATGCTGAACTGTCAAGGCTGCTGTGGCATGCTCCCGGGCATCGCATATTTGGTAACCGTGAGCTCCAGGGTTACTTGTTGTATGCAAGTATTGTTGCCACCGACACATACAGTCAGGGAGGCGCCGTTATGGCCTTCACTGAATGTTTCCTTAATGCGGTTTGATACTCTAAGCAGAATGAAAGCCATGCTTCTACAGAAGTCTGTGCCCTTAACCTCCGCTCGAGAGACTTTTGATCTCGAGATCGCAAGGTCTTCAGCTGAGATACAGGCGCTTATTAATACAAACTTCCCTTTCCATTTCGTAGAAATGGTGAATCGTATCTTTAACATGTCTGATACGATTGGCATTGCCAACCTATTTAAGGTTCTGGACTTCTAAGCACCTTTCAGACGGTACTTGGAGTTATACCAAACTTCAAACACTCTGTATTCGGAAGCATCTTTGGAGGACTTCCGCTGATCCTGTTTCCAATAGCATGTATCCTGATTGTTATTTTTCTGCTATGCAATGGACGTCCCAGTCACCAAGGAGATGGAAAGAGCGCTCCTGGAGTGGAAATACTGTGACCGAATGGTACAACACCTGGCACGCCTCGCCTGAGAGAACTAAGTGCGTCTTGGTTCCTGTAATTTTGACCAGTCTGGATGGACTGCATCTTACCTGTCCTCTGATGCCTATTTGTGGAGAAGATTGCGTTAGACCTTTGTTTGACACTCCCATCATGTGCGCAACCGGACGTGAATGCTCTACTGGACCCGATAACGGCCCATGTTCTGCAGGGTCCTCAGCGCATTCCAATGTTGTTGGCGGCATTCCTTGAGCCACCACAGGTTGTAACTACACCTGTTGGTATGAACACCGGCTCCTCCACTGGCACCCAGGCTTTGGACGGCGCACAGGCTGCCCCAGCGCCGGCTGCGGACAGCGCGGAAGATCATCTGTGCTCAATTGACGTACTCTGCGAGGTGTTACAGGGGCCGTCTACTGCTGAAGCAGGCAACGGATATGTTGCGTCTACCAGCCAGGACACATAAACAATTAACTCATTTTGGCTCGTCGTGTCCTGAATAAAAATTTGCCCTTTTTCATAACAAGCTCAAATTGGAACTCAGATAAAAAATTGACATTCCTTTTAATTTCTTTGGGGATGAATGGCTTTCTAATGCTTATAGTTTTTCGGACTATAACTACGGACACTTTTAGAACTATAGTTTGCAAGCATTTTTCTCGTTACACATTTTAAGGTTTTTCTTATACATTTTTAAACATTTTAGCAAAAGAAATGTTTCTTCTTTAGTGCGTACCAATGTCTTGTTAGAATGGTAATACACTTATAAGTTACATATGTCGTCCAGTCGGAAGAGGAGTGGGTGTTATATTCCATATAGGTATCCTATATAGGCGCAGGTAACACTGCAACCTTTCACCTATATCCTCTGAGACATACATCGGTTTCTTACTGCGTCCCCTAACGATGCAACAGACTTGGCGCCTCGATGCGATACGACAATCCAGGAAGATGCGTGGGTTCTTGCAGCCCCACAGCAGGCCTTGTGTCGGAATCGGTGTGGTGATCTCGGACTTCGGAGTGCGGAGATTTCTTGAGCCGCGGGCAGGCGCTGCGACGATTTCTTCGGCAATGCGTTGAAAACAGGTGTGGATGCGTTGCGCTTCTCGAAGTTGCGTTACTTTTCCAGCTCCCAGTGGCAAACATCCTCCAGAGGTCCAAAACAACAGCAGGCACCTCTTACCAGCTCAGAACTCCCAGCAAGGAACTTCAGGGGAGCTGGTGGTGAAGTCTTTGTGTCCCTGAGACTTTAGAACAGGAGGCAAGCTCAGTTTCAAGCCCCTGGAGATCTTCCTCAAGAAGGGGACACAGCAAACAGCAAAGTCCTTTTCCCTTTCCTTGGCAGAAAGTAGCCACTGCAGGCCAACCCCAGACAGCAAACAGCACAGGGGCAGTACTCCTCCTCAGTTTCTCCAGCTCTTCTCCCTGGCAAAGGTTTCTCTTGATTTCCCAGAAGTGATCTAAAAATCTGGGGTCTGGGCCCCTCTTTTTATACAGTAAATCTCTTTGTTCTCTCCTGGCCCAGGGCTCTGAGCCCAGTCCAAACCAGTTCTGGGAGGCACTTTGCAAGTGCACAACAACCTCCATTGTCAGTGTGAGCCCTGGCTCCAGACACACCACAGGGGGGCAGAGCCATCATTGTGGAAGGCAGGCACAGCCCTATTCAGGTGCAGGTGCTACTCCTCCCATCACTCCAAATGCAGACCAGGCCTATTCAGCCTAGCGCTGACTCATCCAGACTCTCTGGAGTCACTACACATCCCCAGCCCCTGTCACTCCAAAGCCAGACAGTCAATACACATCCTAGCAGAGGCACACTGGATGGCTAAGCAAGAAAATACCTAATTTCTCAAAGTGATATTTTCAAACACAGAATGTAAAAATCACCCTCACTAAAAGATGCATTTTAACATTCTGAGTTCAGGCATACTGAACTTTATTTTCCTACCTTGTTCCCAGGAGTAGTTAGGCTCATACAATGTTATAAGCAAACTCCCCATTCTATCCTATGGGAACAGATAGCCTTGCAATAGTGAAAAACGAAATTGGCAGAATTTCACTATCAGGACATGCCACACACACCAGGGCATGTCCTACCTTTCACATATAATGCACCCTGCCCACAGGGGTACCTTGGGCCTACCTTAGGGGTGACTAACATGTAGGAAAAGGGAAGGTTAAGGCCTGGCAAGTGGGTGCACTTGCCAAGTCGGCATGGCAGTATTAGACTGCACACAGGCACTGCCATGGAAGGCCTGAGTTACATTTACAGGCTGCTTATGTGGGTGGCACAACCAGTGCTGTAGACCCACTAGCAGCATTTGATTTACAGGCCCTGAGCACACACAGTGCACTGTACTAGGGACTGACTAGTAAATCAAATAAGCCAATTATGGAAACACCAATCCGCAACAACAATTTACAAAGGGAGCACTTGCATTTTGGCACTGAACAGCAGTGGCAAAGTGCCCAAAGCATCTAGACCAGCAAAACGAAGTCCAACACACAGCAAAAACACAGGAGGCAAAGTCAAAAATACAGGGGAAACCCACGCCAATGATGCCAGGTCTAACACAAACTATATTCAAAGATGCTTGGGTAAGGTTAAAAACTAGGTCAGGGTAGTGTGCGCTGAGTTAGGAAGTGCCATTACTCAGTGAATGTGATGTAGTGAACTGTCGAGGTTTCACTATTCAGGTCGACATGTTTCACGCTTTGTTGGTCCAATACTGGATCATTTCTTCAGGACCAAAAATTGTGTTCCCATACCCTCTTTCAGGGTGGGTGTCTAGAGTGTTGTTTTACGTAATCCCTGGTTATGCCGCATTAGATACTAAGTATCCATATTATGCTCACCCCAGTAGGTATCCATAAATCAACCTAGAAGAAAGGAATAAAGTGCAGAGAAAAGAGACTTGAGACATCCAAACAATGATTGTTTCTTGTGGACAACAGACATAATGCGAGCCTGGTTTCTGCATATTTTCAAATCATGTAGTGCCTTGCTGTGTTGTCGGAGCTCTAAGTTAGCTCTTCTGTTGGTGAATGCCACCAGTGCCTAGATCACTCGTGATATCACAGTGTAAATAAACAGATAATCATAAAAACGACTACACATATAGGGACACACAAAATACACTTTCATTGTCACAGAGTAAAAACGTCATCACTATTCGGATACCCATGAGGTAATCATATTTCTTACCCCTACTTATATGCCATAATGTGCCTTAGGTCAAGGCAGGGGACCGCAAGATTTTTGCGGTTTCTGCAAAACAAAAATCAAGAGCTGTGGTGCTCAATGTCTTGTTTCAACTGCAAAGTACTCACATGTCGCTCTCCTCACGGCGGTGACTGCCATACTCACAGCTCCATGCGCGGTCTACTGCCCGTAACCTGCCCCTCGTCCTGCCTTCCTGTAGATGAAGTGCTTGTCGAGTGGGAAGCAGTTAAATACAGTGAGCCTGTTACAATGTAACAAGTCTCACCTGGGGCCATGACCCGGAAGTGTCTCCAGCCTCAGAAAGTAATGCTGGTATGTGTATGACTCAAGTGGTTGGGGCATACTATGGCAGCCATGTTGGAGTGGGTAGGAAGATCGCATATCGAGACTCCAATATGGTTTATGTGTGCAATAGGTCAGTAGATGATGGCATGAGATTGACTCTTTTTGAATCCTGGTGTTGCGTGATCATGGTAATCATCTCAATAACGTGTTTGGCTTAGTGGTCAATACCAGTATGAGTGTGACCCTAGTGGGAGGGGCATACTGTGGCGGCCATCTTGGAACAGTGTAGAAGTTCTCATATTCCCTATAGGACTCCAGGGTGGTTAATGTGTTCAGTAGAGTACATAGGTAATGGCGTGGAATTATCTCTCTATGGATCGTGGATTTTGCATGATGATAATACTTTTCTCATTCAGGTGTTTGGCTTGTGGTAAGGCAGATTCAGTGGAAAATGACTATCAGTGAGTTCATATAGTACAGCCTGGGAATAATGCGCAATAGGAATGTTGTAGGTGTACTCAAAAGGAAAAAGGGGATGTACTCTAAGTCCCTATGGTACAGCCAGGTAACAACGGGCAATAGGAGCATGGTCAGGTGAAGAGGGTATGTACTTTAAGGGGGTACCTATTAAATACGTGGTGTAAATACTGGTGGATCAGGGATGCTCCTGGTCCTGTTTATCATACATAAGATACTCGCAGATTTCTCAAACTTGAGAGGGAAAACAAGGTGCTCACGTGTGTCCTACCCATGGTGATCGTCCCTAGTGCCATCACCGGGAGGACCTGTCCGTTGTGTCCCAGTGTCTCATAAAGGGAATGGATACACTTGTGATATGTTAACAAAGAAGTTTCCAATGTTTTATTAAATGTTACATTCAAGCCAGGGGATTTCATCATTCAATCCATGTACGTGACTTTTCAGACGGAACACCCATCATTGTTCTCTTGTAAAAAACGACCGCTGGCCTCAGTGGTCATTTGCCTCTAATATTGTCCATCTAATGTCATCTGGGGTGTGGTTGGTGTTTACAAAATGTGTTGACATCTTAGTTGCAATTCGCTTATAACAGATGTTGCTGCAGTGTTCCGTGATTCTGGTTTTGATGGGTCTGATGGTCATACCTACATATTGTAGATCACATGGGCATAATATAAGGCAAATACAATTTCTTGTGTTACAATTAGTATGTCCTGTTTGAACCCATAGGCGACTTTCTCCTAGGTTGATTTCTGTGCTCATTTTTGTAAGTTTGCATACTGCGCAGTTTCCTCATGGATAGTGTCCTTTTATTGGAGGTAGTCCCCAGAGGGTCTGTTGGTTTGTTTTTTTCATCTTGAGTGGATGTGTGTGGACCAAAAGATCCCTTAGATTTTATATCTGTTTGAATGCGAACCTGTGGTCTGGAATGTTTAGGGTTTCACTCTTAAGGATCGACCACTGTCTCTTTATGATCTTCTGTATCTGATTTTGCATGATGATAATACTTTTCCCATTCAGGTTTTTGGCTTAGTGGTCAGGCGGGTTCAGTGGAAAATGACTATCAGTGAGTTCATATAGTACAGCCTGGTTATAATGTGCAATAGGAATGTTGGAGGTGCGCTCAAAAGGAAAAAGGGGATGTACTCTAAGTTCCTATGGTACAGCCCGGTAACAATGCGCAATAGGAGCATGGTCAGGTGAAGAGGGTATGTACTTGAAGGGGGTACCTATTAAATACGTGGTGTAAATACTGGTGGATCAGGAATACTCCTGGTCCTGTTTATCATATGTAAGTTACTCCCTGATTTCTCAAATGTGGGAGGGAAAACAAGGTGCTCACGTGTGTCATACCCATGGTGATCGTCCCTAGTGCCATTACCGGGGGAACCTCTCCGTCGTGTCCCTGTGTCTCATAAAGGAATGGATACACTTCTGATATATTAACAAAGAAGTATCCAATATATTATTAAATGTTACATTCAAGCCAGGGGATTTCATCATTCAATCCATGTACGTGACTTTTCAGACGGAACACCCATCGTTGTTCTCTTGTAAAAAGTGACCGCTGGTCCCAGTGGTCGCTTGCCTCTTATATTGTCCATCTAATGTCATCTGGGGCATGGTTGTTGTTTACAAAATGTGTTGACATCTCAGTCGTGTTTCGTTTACAATGGATGTTGCTGCGGTGTTCCATGAATCTGAGTTTGATGGGTCTGGAGGTCATGCCTACTTATCGTAGATCATATGGGCATTTTATAAGGTAAATACAAATTCTTGTGTTACAATTGGTATGTCCTGTTTGAACCCATGGGCCACTTTCTCCTAGGTTGATTTCTTTGCTCATTTTTGTGAGTTTGCATACTGCATAGTTTCCACATGGATAGTGATTTTTTATTGGATGTAGTCCCCAGAGGGCCTGTTGGTTTGTTTTCATCATCTTGAGTGGATGTGTGTGGACCAAAAGATCCCATAGATTTTGTTATTTTTCACTTAGGAACAAGAACCCACATTGATTATACATATCATTCAAATTTAGGAGCACGGGTACTGGACCTTTATCTTGCTCCTAGTCCCCCTCTTTGTGATTAATGATATATATATAGATATACATATATATATATTTATATCTACATATATAGAAAGACTTCTTCTCCCAAAATTGTCCACAGAGAAAGAACGGCACTCAGCAGGCCTTGAAGTTTACTGGAAGTAGTTTATTCCATCAAGATACATCGGTAAAAAGCGTCTACGCGTTTCGGCACAGAGCCTTTGTCACAGCAATTAGGGTCAATTCCAGGCGCGCTCTCTGCGGGTGCCCACGAAGGGCTAGACCCTAAAGCCCAAAGCAATTTCCACAGTACAAAGTACGTCGCACTCAGTGATTCCTGTAATCCAAATTTTATTTTGAGAACAGCACTGATCCACCAAAGCGTTTCGACCTCACAGGGTCTTTTTCATGGTGAGTTGGTCTTGTTTATTTTTTTAATTTATACTCTCACCATCCTCTGCCCATTATGATGCATGATGGGAGTTGTAGTTTATAAAACATCACATGTTATGCTACTATGAAGCATGGCATTAACATTATCATTTTAATACTGAACCAACATTGCCGTTTTATGGAATGGTGTTTTATGTGCAAACAATTCTCATTGTGAATCAATAATTCATTCATTAAGTAATTCATCCAGTAATTATTAAATAACGGGGACATTCTACCATCAGTATACAGATTTTCAAATCTCATTATAAAGGTGTGGGTACATTTGCTTAGGCGTGCTCTCAGAGGGTGCTCACGAAGGGCACTGTCAAAATGCGGATTGGAGATCAATGTGTTACTATAGCCTCAGCACAATCCCACTGGATGAACGTGGGGGAGATAGAATGAGAAAATTAAGACAGCTTGAATCGCGATACATAATAAGACTCAAAACTAAGGCGCCGACAGGCCTCAATGTCGATGAGGAACTTTTTAAATAAATAATCACTGGGGGACTTTTTTGTACTACAACGGATAAAATGAGTTTGAAAAGGAGTTTTGGAAACTGTGTTAGTGGGTATCTAGAGCTTTGGTACTAAACCTAAATGAAGGTGGAGTTACTATTAGCCTACCATGTACTAAACATAACAGAAGGTCACCATCTCTATAGGCTCTGATGATACTATACCGATTATGCATAAGCAAATATACCCACACCTTTAAAAAGAGATTTTGTCATACTCTACCAGGAATTGCATCAAGGTGCGTCTCTCTAGATCCAGGGAGGCAGAGCAGACACAAGTAGGTGCAATCACGAGAGACGCACCTTGATACAAGTTGGACAACAGGGGTCTTTCCTCCACTCTCCTCCCATGGAGCGTGTAGGATACTAACTAAGGGTTTGTTAAGGATAATTCCTGGTAGAGTTTGACACAGGTCAACCTACCAAGTGGTATTTTCATACCATTAATTTGGTAAGAACGGAGCCCTTATCATTTATTTGTCCTGATGAATGCCGCGGACCCTTTGGGCCATGAAGGCAGAAACATGTTGACTAAAGTAATCACTACGGTGATGGGGCAGTAACATTCCCCCAGCTTCACTGTCCTTGTATTTTAATACCACATAGTTACCTTTCTAATTAAATGTAATTTGGTAATTATATTGGTTTTTAAACATCACTCACTTTCACGGGCCCGACGTATCTTTAGAAGTGCTTCCCTGTCTTCAGGTGAAGGCCCGCTCTCTACCAAACCCAGTTTCTAGAGAGCGAGGACTGCCGATGATGAAGCATGACACCTGGTGGTGTGTGAGGACAGTCCTTCACTTTTTGTGAGATGCCAGCATCTTCACTTAAGATTTAAGAGTTTTCGGTCAAAACTTTAGGAGCAGCTTCTATTGTGTATGCATATTCGGTTGGAGGCTAGCTTGCTCCTAGTGCCCCGCGCCTCTGGTTCCCCCCCTAGAAGTTCCCTTGGGTTAGTGTGTTGCATGGTCAGTGACATCACTGATGACATCACTGATGACATCTCAAATGACATCACTGATGATATCTTCAGGTGACTGTGAGTGTTTATGAGTGTTAAATATATATATCAAGGTGTATTGATGAATAAGTGGGTGTATGAGTGCCTGTATTGATGATTTAGTGGGTGTGTGACTGACTATATAAGTGAGTGATTAGGTGTCTCAGTGAATGTAAGGGTGAGTGACTAGGTTTTGAGAATGTCTGTACCAGTCTATCACATGGTGTCTAAGTGGCTATATGGGATGGTGAGTGGGTATGTGAGTGGCTATATGGGTGATTGGTTGTCTGAGTACCTGTATGGGTGTATGAATGTCTGTGTGGGTGGGTGAGAGGCTGTATGACTGCCTGCATGGATGAGTGAGTAGTGAGTCATTGGCTGTATGGGTTAGTGAGTTTGTAAGTGAGGGGCTGTGTATGTGACTGAGTGTGTGTATGGGTGAGTAACTGGATATGTGAAAGACAGAATAGGTGAGTGCTGGAGTATATGAGTGACTATGTGTGAGTGAGGGATTGTTATAGTGGCTATACGGGTGAGTGTGTGCTTGTGTCAGTGACTGTGTAGGTGAGTGAGTATGTGTTAGTATCTGTATGAATAAGTGAGTGGGTATATGTCTAACTGTATAGCTGAGTAAGTGACTGTGTGATTGACTCTATGGCTGTGTGAGTAGGTGTGTGTATAACTCTATGGGTGACTGACAGAGTGTGAGTGGCTGTATGGGTATATGAGTGGATATATCAGTGGCTGTGTTGGTGAATGAGTTGATTATGAGTGGCTGTATGGGTGAGTGAGTGGATGTGTGTGTAGAGCTATGAATTAGTAAGTGGGTGTGTAAATACTGGTATGGGTGTGTTGATGATTTAGTGTGGAAGTTGGAGTGGGTTTATAAAATGCTATATTAGGGTGTGAGTGGGTGCATCAGAGATTCTATGGATGATGTCATCAGTGATGTAATTTGAGATGTCATGAGTGATGTCTCTGACCATGTCATGAGTGATGTAATATGTGAGGTCATAAGCAGTGCATTGAGAGGGCACGAGTTATAGTTAGCTCAGCTATCTATAACTGCTGAGTTTCTCTTGTTTTGTACGAGTAAAATGTCAGCCTAACTATAATGTCCCTGTAACCTGGGGCTCAGTTATTTTTCCAGATTAGCACCACTGTGGGACTCCCCAGGCACACCCGCATGTTTTCAGGACAGTTTGATTAAACCAGTGAGAGATTCTGGGATCACAACGTGGGGGGATTTGATGAATGGGGGTTCCCTACTCCCTTGGGAAGATCTACGAGAGAGAGTGGGGTCTGGCCTTTCCAGATTTAAGTACATTCAGATTAAAAGCTGGGCCCAGGCCCAGCTTAGCCATAATATAGTTTTTGGGAAGACCAGTAAATTGGAAGAACAACTAGTGGTGAGGCCGGTGGGTAAAAAGGAGGTCTCAGTGTGGTATTGGGCAATAGAGGAGGAAAGCAATGGCGTTTTTAAACTACCAGAAGAGCTATGGAGAGAGTTGATGGAGGTTCAGTGTGATTCAGTCTGGATGGATTCATTTAGTATCCTGCACAGAATAGTTAAACCTGCCTGGTTGAAGCGAAACCATCTGTTCACGGCCCATAGAGCGTACCTTTCCCCACTTAAGCTATCGAAATTTCAGATAGGGAAAGTCTGTAACAAATGCGGGTTGCCTGAAGCATCAGATGTGCATATGTTTATGGATTGCCCCGCTATTTGCCCCTTCTGGGAAAATGTGAAGAAGACTCTTGAGTCCATCCTGAAGTTATCATTGGATATCAGTCTGCCGCTAATCATCTTTGGCCTCAATGACTATATTATGGGCCCTGCTAGATCTCTATTGTTTTATGCAATTCTAATGGCTAGGAGACAAATATGCAAGTATTGGGTGGATTCAGTAGCACCATCTCACTCAGAATGGTTGACCTCGTTATATGAAGTATCCAAGATGGACATGGCTAGATCCTGCAGGAAGAATAAGATCGCTTTCTGGGATTTATTGATACAGTAAAGATAGTGAGCCCAGGTTTTTTTTTTTGCCCGGGTCCTATGATTATGCCTTTTTTGGTTACTCCTTGGACCTTTGTTTGGGTTCCCCAGGTCACCGATATGGTCCGTCAGGTCTATAAAGACCGAGGTGGAGTAAAAAACCTATCCTCACCCCTTGACAATCCTCCCGTCTACTGAGCGTATCCTGGTCTGACTTTTTGATCTATCAAAGTCTCCTGAACTTGTTCAGTAGGGATACGAAAGGCGGTTGGCTTCTTTTCAAGAGGGTTAAAGGCGAATGAGGACAAAAAAAAAAAAAAAAAGATGGTACGGAAGCTGTTATTTTGGAATAGTAAAATCAGTGGAACCAATGGGAACTCTAATGGAGTAACACGTAAAAGGAGGGCTAGTTTTCCTGAAATTGTACGAGATATTTTTAGTGCACTGATACCCTCAGTTGGAGTCATCCTGAATTCACAGAAAATGTGTAAGTTATCAACCATAGTTGATCGTCTTTCTACAGATACTGCAGGAGGATTTTTAATGATTAACACAGAAATGGTTGCAATTAGATCTATGGTTTTACAGAACCGTCTTGCTCTTGATATATTATTAGCAAAAGAAGGTGGAGTTTGTGGCATGTTGAAAGTTCAACATTGCTGCACTTACATTCCAGACAAGAGCAGAGAAATTAAAGGATATATTGAAAATATTACGGGAATGCATAAAGACTTGACCCAACTGGAGGTTGAAAGTGTGTGGGGAAGACTAACAAAAAGTATAACATCAATAGGGAAATGGTTTGTTGATTTTGGGAAAAGTTTTCTAGGTCAGATAATAATACCATTAGTTATGATAATAACAATAGTGCTGTTAATAATGATTATATATAGATGTTGTAGAAAAGGTACGAAAGGAAAGGTACACTTGAACAGAAAAGGAAAGGGACAGACACGAAAGAGAAAGTACGAAGAAATACAATTGGAAGAAATGAAAGGCAGGTTATATAAGAAGATGCGAGATTTAGAAGGAAACGAAATCATTGATGAAAGTTTAAGAGGACAAATGGAGAAAACTGAGAAGTGTTAAAGTTGGTATCTGGGATGGATGGGAAATTTTGTGATGGCTTAATATGCCATCAGAGAGGGGATTGATGGAGCAAGGACTCGAACACGAGACTTGCTCGGAAGCAATCCTCTCGTTTAAACTCATTAACGAAATTACTAACAACCTGTTTTTTGTGATTAATAATATGCATTTTCATCATACGCGGGAAAAGAATGAAGCTTGCCTATGTGTTTACTAGCCACAATAACATGGACGTAGGACTAGAATGCATTTAACACGGGATCTTTACTGCGCATGCGTCTACTGCATCTACGTTCAGGCAGAAGAAGAAGAAACGTTTGAATTAAGACCTGAACAGGACCAGATAGAGTTAGAAGAACAAGCTGAGGCAGAAGAAGAAAGATTTGAAGTAAGACCTGAGCAGGATCAGACAGAATTAGAAGAACAAGCTCAGGAAGAAGTAGAACAAAATACGGTAGAACCTGAGCAGGAAGAAGCAAAAGAAGGTACAAGCACAGAAAACAGAGAAATAGAACAGATTGTGCCCAGAAAAAATGAAATAAAAAGAACTTTACAAGGAGATAAGGAAGGTGAAAACACAGTACAAATTAAAAGAGTCAGAAAGAGAGACAATTGGCCAACTGGAGTAAAGAAACTAAAATATCACCTGAGAAAATCTGAAAAGAAACCAGAGCAAGTGAACGAAATCACAAGTCAAACAAGACCTAAGCAAACTTTAGCGAAAATAACTCGAAGAAGTTCAAGATTGAGAAATTTAAACAGAAAATACAAGGCTCCAGAGTGGACATACGTCATTCTTGAGGAATTTGAGTCCCTGGATCTGTCTGATGAGACAGAAGAAGTCCATATTGCACAAATTGACGAAAGCCAATTGAAACCTCCTTAAGAACAGAAAGAAGGGCAAAAGACTGAAAAAGGAAAAAGCTAAGAGAAAAGAAATGTTTTCAGGAACAAAATGGCCGACAATGAAGTTAGCGGAAAACCAAAGTGTGGAGTTAAAAGAAAGTGTCTTAGATTTAGTTTTTGTAGTATTTTATTAGCAGTATTAGGATGGTTATTCCTAATAGTAGCGGTACCTTAAATAATGAAAACAAGTAACAAGAATAATACAGAAACTAATGTTAAGGTAGATAGATTAAGAGAAACTAAATTAGAAATAGGAGTGGAAGATGAAGCAAACTATCACAATGAGTCAGACTATAATACGTCCTCTAATGTGTTTATTAAATTGTTATTTCAGTATGTTAGCACTAACCAAATTAACAACTGTTATGTATGTATGAAGTTGCCCTCATCAGTATCAGAAGGGATTACATATCACCATATACCTGCAATAAACAACCACTGGTGTCAGCATACTCTGAGTGATCCCTTTACTCGAACTTAAGCAAACATATATATATATATATATATATATATATATATATATATATATATATGAACAAACCATCCTGCTTCCTTAGATACTTCCAACGAAGAAGGCACGGACTACAGGCTGTTAGGAATATGGCTTCTTTTATTGTTTCAGGTCACCCTCCACCCGGACATACGAGAGACGCGTTTGTCAATCTGAATGGCGCCAACATCAGGTAAGTATATATAGTGTCCTTCCCACTTAAGACATTGATAAACACAGAAGAAATACTTTCAAGCAATGCTTTGATATACACATGCTGTAACTCGTAAAACAAAAATATGTACAGTGCTAATAATCAATCCGAATGTTTTACAGTGAATTTAAAAGCATGAAAGATTATAGATGCATTTCGAGACTATTTATAGTATCCGCCTTAGTAGGAATATTTTATACAATGAAAATATGGCGCCCATCACTCGTGGTATGTTACCTGTGCATTCAACACTCAATATGGAAAATAGTTAAAAAGCGGCGCTGCTACGTGTTACAAAGTTGTCACTTAAAAACAACCCATAACCCTAAATGTTAATACTTCAGGGGTGCCCGGACCACCAATAGCAAACCTCTGACCTTGGTTGCGGAACAATGTTCCAGGCTGTGTATTAAAAATACATGGATTACAGCTAAGCTCACAAAGGTCTAGCGGATCGCAAAACATGCCTCAAGACTGAACTGTGAATGGTTTAAACACTGGACCGACTTAAATGCCGATCTCCCAGCACCCGCCTATATTTTCAATGGGACTGTCTGTCCCATAATGCAACTTGGCGGGTACATATTTAATAGTAGTTCATGGGTAGATGTCCGTGAGAAAGTCAGAGGCATAATATAACGGACCACAAAACACTATATGGATAAAAAGGACAATGAAATATCATCTCTTGATGGTGAAAGTTGCAATGTCAATAATGACGAGCAGAGTCGAATATGAGAATAAACCAAGCACAAACTCCGGGTAGAGGGGGATCGGTAATTAAAAAGTTTCCTGTTCCTGAGGATACCGCAATAGGTTGTGCAGCGGGAGAGACCATGACACGAAAGTACGTGACTTAAATGGCTCCCCCGTCCCAGGATCAGAAGTGTGAGCCAGTTATACTAGTAGTGTACTAGCCCATTGTGAGGACCCTGAGTACGGTTAGTCCTCTTAGCATGTATGGTACTCCTTAGCGCGAGTACTAAAAATGCTTTAACACGTGGTTCATTTTTACCACTCACTTTTTTTCACTTCACTCACCAAGCACTTTATATGAGAGGTCCTGAAGAAAGCCCCAGCAATTTTCTAAGCGGGCTGAAACATGTTGACCATCAATGGATAATACTGAGATATAAGCATCACACTCAGTGAACTATCCACTCTCTTGTTTTTAACATACCCTGGATCACTGGGAATAAAATAATTAACAGGTAGAATCCCAGAGGTATTTTTAGTTTCACATTTACTTCATCACATGCACTAACAGTACAACCCGCTCCACTGTAATCAGGTGTTGCAGCACAGCTGAGTAGCATTCGGCTACTCAGCTGGGACCCAATGATGAAGCATGACACCAACCAGGTTGGTGTGTGAGGGTTTTCTAGATAAACATTCAAGTGCCAGACACTTCTGTGTCAGATAGCTATATAGCTTGGCCGTCTCATTTGGTTTGATATATCATTAAGGGACAAGGACGGCTATCCACCAGTCCTAGCTCTCTCTTTTGTTTTTTGAAGTTACAACTTTTATAGGCATCCAGTATGCCCGATTCATTAGTATTGCATGCTGGGAGTTGCGGTTTATTTTTCATTCCTCCAGTGGATTTGAACAATACAAAACATTTTGGACTGTCTTTTCTAACCCTCCAGTGGGTTCCAGGCTGGAATTCCGGTTCCTGCAAATGTTATCTGCCGCGCCCCATATCTACCTAAAGAATTCAAGCCTAGTGGTCCCACTTGTTTTGGCACACCGGAGGCCAATTGACTATTTAAGGCAGCACGCAGGGAACTGTGGATATGCGCAAAGAAGAGGTGCCGTTCTAATCTGCCTCTGATGAAAGAGCACGAATGCTCTGAAACGCGTCAGGCTAATGGACATTTAAAAGCAGAGCTGTAATCCTGTTTCCTTGAAAATAAAAGTTTGTTAACTTACCGGCTGGAGGAGTGCGTCTCTAATGCAGGGCATCCTTGTTTGAATATATATATATATACATATATATATATATATATATATATCTATACGTAGATATGGATATTGCACAGTGGCAGTAACCACTGTGTAGTTATAGTCAGGTCAGCTCTTCCATAGGAAATTCCTGCTAACAACTTGCGCTATTCGATGAATCATTATGAAACTTTCAAGAAAAGTGCTCTTTTTGGCTTAGTTTGTGCAAGAAACGTTTTGAGGTAATCTGTCAAGCAGGGGCAAGGAAAAAGGGGGATCCCAAAATGCAAAATCCCCATGCACTTTCCATAGATTTTTAGGAAGCACTACCAAAAAAACTGCTGAATATAATTACACCAAATTCGGCAGGATGCTAGATCTTGGTCGAGGAAGCGTGCTTTTTGTGATTTGGTGTAAATCCATTCAGTAGTTTTTGAGAAATTAAGATCCAAAATGTATAGCTATCTGCACAGTTGGTCTACAGATATGCGCTGCTTGGCCAGTGTAAAGAAGACTAGTTGAGCAGGGATTCCGCAGGGATTCTGCTGGAAAACAGAACTGTGGCTTGGGATGTCAGGACATCAGAATGTAGGGACTGTGTCTCTTTACCACGCCAGTACCTGGCAACCCAAATCTGGGCTAGCTCACAGTGCCTCACCTGTACTTCTAACCTTCCCAGTGTAGCAGGTGATTTTGACAAGCCTAAAAGATGAATCTCTAGTCTCCAAGGGTACTCTAAATTAACTATAAATTGCGCCTTTGCCATTGAATTGGTATGACCAGTTGAAATCAGCTTGCGCTGCTTGTATGTAATCATCAGTTCTTAATTTAAGCTAGTGGTTGCCGGTGGGGGACACTAGCACTTATATTTGGGAACCAGCACTTATTTTGCTGCATTGGATATTTACCAAGTGCAATAGAGGGAAAAACACACAAATTGTAAAGACGGAGGAAGAGAAAGAAGGCAAAACCGGAACAAAAGATGTAAGTAAAAACCTGCAAGAGAGAGAAAATGGCGCAGGGGGTGCTTGTAGGCAAATTAAAGAATACCAGCCTTGGTATTCGATGCACCGTCATTTAATTGCTCTGGCTTCTTAGCAGAGCTTCAGTTACCGGCACTCTTTCCTTATCAAACTAAGCACTGGTAATCATGCTAAGTTTTAAAAAGGAGGTTATAATAAGAACATTTTACTTTAAGAGAAAAATGCACTCGTCACCTTTTGTTCTACTACAAATCTTAGAGCGCCTCCAGGATGCCATGTTGGGATACTATGTAATAGGCAGCGAGATCAGACTTGCTGGCCTCGAAGAAGACCTTTTGGTCGAAACGCATCAGTGACTTCTTACCATTACCTTCATTGTGCAATAAACATGGGCTTGATCTCCAGTCTTTGGAGTGCCACAACTGTGTTTTTGATATATACACACATATATATATATATATATATATATATATATATATATGTATATATATATATATATATATATATTATCTACTGGCGGTCGCCAGTAGATAGTTATAGTTACAACCTATTATCCATAGGAAATCCGCGACATTCTATTTGCAATAACGTTGGCGCCGGTTGACGAATCTTCGCGAAAGCTTCCAACTTGTTGGGGCGCTCCGGTCCGCTCCTACCCTGAAAGTCTCGGGGTGATACGTCAGCGGGGGCCGAGAAAAAGGGGGTCCCAAAACGCGTTTTCCCCATTCATTTTTCCATAGGAACCTTTAGTCGCAGCTACAGCCCGAACTGCTGAACGGAATTACCCCAAATTTGGCAAAGAGGTAGCCCTTGGTTCAGACTGGTGCCTTTTGCTAAAATGGTGTAAATCCGTTCAGTAGTTCCTGAGAAATTCACAATTAAAATCACATATATATCTATGGGCGCGTCGGATCCGCGTACCCTCCCGATCACGAGCTGCATGCTAATTGGCTGTCAACACTCCAAATCAAGAAGTGTTGGCAGCCATTTTGTCCCTCGGTAGAACCGAGGGACAGAAACAAGTGCGCAAAGCGCAAAAGGGGGCAGGGTAGAAACACCCTGACCCCCTAGGTCTGCTGAGGGGTCCCACAAGGACCCCCTGGGCAGAAAAAGATTTTTTTTTTTAAATCGGCGGGATGCGCTTAGGGTGCGCGTATCCCGCCGAGAAAAAAAGAAACAAGTGCGCAAACGCACAAAGGGGGCAGGGTAGAAACACCCTAACCCCTAGGCCTGCTCAGGGGTCCCACAAGGACCCCCTGGGCAAAAAAGCATTTTTTTTTAAAAAAAATCGGCAGGATGCGCTCAGGGTGCGCGAATCCTGCCAAAAAAAAAATCGAAGCGCGGTCTCCCGCGCTTCGATGTTAATTGGCCCCGGGTGGCCCAAGTCCCGGGGGCATGGTGGGGGGATAATTTAATGTGTGGGGGCTTCAAAGGGCCCCCAAGCCCCGGGGACCGCCACCCCCGGGGCTTTTAAAAAAATGGTGCGGGAGGGCTCTGAGCCCTCCCGCAGCCCCTGGGACCACCACCTCCCCGGGGCTTTTTAAATTAAAAATAAAACCAGTGTGGGGGGCTCCAGCCCCCACACGCCCTGAGGACCGCCACCTCCCCGGGGCACTAAACATTTTAATATGGGGGTCCGTTATGGACCCCAAAGCCCGGGGACCACCACCTCCCCGGGGCTGTGTACTGAATGGGAGGGGGCCGCGCGGCCCCCTCCTGGAGCCCTTGATGGCCCTGGGGACCACCACCCCCAGGGCTGGCTCCTGCAGTGTCCCGGGGTGCCTACCCCCGGGACACTGTAGTTTGCTATGGCAGGACGGGAGCCTCGCGGCTCCCGTCCTGCCATAGCAAACTGCTTTGGATATTGGAAGAGAGGCAGGGAAACCTGCTCTCTCTTCCAATATCCAAGCGACTGCTTTCCACATGGGGAGCAGCATGTCAGCTGCTCCCCATGTGGAACAGCAATGCCGGCTCCCAAGGGACGTGGGGAGCCGGCGGGACTGTGGGGGATTGGGGACCCCCACAGTCCCCAACGGAGAGGGCCAGCCCGGGGGATGGGGTCCCCGGGGCAAGTAGTGGCCCGGGAGGGGGCCACGCGGCCCCCTCTCCAAAAAAGAGAAAAAAAAAGTTGAAAAAAAATGGAAAGGCCGGCCCCGGGGGATGGGGTCCCCGGGGCCTTAAAATGGCCAGAGGAGGGGGTCACGCTGCCCCCTCAAAATAATAAATATAGAGGCCATGCCCCGGGGATGGGGTCCCCGGGGCCAATACAGGCCCAGGGAAGGGGGCCACGCGGCCCCTTCCCGTTTGTTTTTTATTAAAAATTTAAAAAAGGGGTAAGGCCCTGGAGGATGGGGTCCCCAGGGCATAAAAACAGGAAAAAGGAAGGGGGCCACACAGCCCCCTTCAGGGGACAATTTTTTTTTTTTTTTAAACGATCGGGCCCGCAGGCCCCGCCCCTTCCTTCACCACTCTGCAAACGCGCCCCCTGGCGCGTTTGCAGAGGAGGAACAATTTCCCTTGAATACTGGGCATCCCTGGGGGCCAACTAGCCCACCAGGAACCTCCAATATGCGCCAGGGGGCTGCGTTGCAGAGACGTGTAGAGAGGCCACACCCCTTTACACCTCTCTGCAACGCAGCTCTGTGGCGCTTTTGGAGGTATATGGTGGGCTAGTTGGACTCCGGGGACCCTCAGGATTCAAGGGGACTAATCCCCAACTTAAAACGCGCCACGGGGCGCGTTTGCACAGTGGTGAAGGGAGGGCGGGGCTTCAGGTGACATGTGTGCAAACAGGCCCCGTGGCGCGTTTTAAGATGGGGAATTAAATCCCCTTCAATCCTGAGGGTCCCTGGGGGCCAACTAGCCCAACAGGTACATCCAGAAAGCGCCACAGAGCTGCGTTGCAGAGAGGTATAAAGGGGTGTGGCCTCTCTACACGTCTCTGCAACGCAGCCCCCTGGCGCATATTGGAGGTTCCTGGTGGGCTAGTTGGCCCCTAGGGACCCTCAGGATTCAAGGGGACTTAATCCCCCAACTTAAAACGCGCCACGGGGCGCGTTTGCACAGATGTAACCTCAGGCCCCGCCCCCTCCCTTCACCATTGTGCAAATATTCCTCTAAAATCAGCCGAAATACGAATTCCGATTTACTCACCTGTTATCAGGAGAGACCTCAGTGCTGTATCTTTCAGCCCAGTACTGGTCCTGAAAAGTAATTCTAACCATACTTACCAGTAACTTGAATTTCCTTCCATAGGCTAACATTGATTGGTTTCACTTGGAAATTCTTCTAAGTGTGGAGTTTTGGAACTTTAAAATATTCCTCTAAAATCAGCCGAAATACGAATTCCGATTTACTCACCTGTTATCAGGAGAGACCTCAGTGCTGCATCTTTCAGCCCAGTACTGGTCCTGAAAAGTAATTTTAGCCGTACTTACCGGTAACTTGAATTTCCTTCATAGGCTAACATTGACTGGTTTCACTTGGAAATTCTTCTAAGTGTGGAGTTTTGGAACTTTAAAATATTCCTCTAAAATCAGCCGAAATACGAATTCCGATTTACTCACCTGTTATCAGGAGAGACCTCAGTGCTGCATCTTTGAGCCCAGTACTGATCCTCAAAAGTAATTTTAACCGTACTTACCAGTAACTTGAATTTCCTTCCATAGGATATCATTGCCTGCTTTTTGCTGAAAAAGTTTCTAAGTGTTGATTTTTGAAACATACAAATATTCCTCTAAAATCAGCCGAAATCCGAATTCTGATTTATTCACCTGTTATCAGGAGAGACCTCAGTGCTGCATCTTTCAGCCCAGTACTGGTCCTGAAAAGTAATTTTAACCGTACTTACCAGTAACTTGAATTTCCTTCCATAGGCTAACATTGACTGGTTTCACTTGGAAATTCTTCTAAGTGTGGAGTTTTGGAACTTTAAAATATTCCTCTAAAATCAGCCGAAATACGAATTCCGATTTACTCACCTGTTATCAGGAGAGACCTCAGTGCTGCATCTTTCAGCCCAGTACTGATCCTCAAAAGTAATTTTAACCGTACTTACCGGTAACTTGAATTTCCTTCATAGGCTAAGATTGACTGGTTTTCAGCAAAAAAGTGTCAAAGTGTTGATTTTCACAAACTACAAATATTCCTTAAAAATCGCCTGTATGACTTAAACGCATTTTTTCAACTGTTTACAGGAGATGCACCAGTGCTGGATCCAGGATCCAACACTGAGTAAGAAAAAGTAACGATAACAGTTTTTACCTGCTAAGTGAATTTCCTTCCATAGGATAACATTGGTGATTCTATGAGAAAAAGTTTCTAAGTGTCAACTTTTAAAATACAATAATATTCCTTAAAAATCACGACTGTAACCAAAACGCTTTTACTCAACTGTTTACAGGAGATGTACCAGGACTGAATCTAGGATCCAGTCCTGTGGTTACAAAAGTAATCCATAAAGTAACTAATTGCATTTAACTAGAAATTCACATTGAGCTGAATGTTGCATTGTGTTTGAAAATGTGTTGCCCATTGCAACAACTGTAACTACTGTACTTAAAAGTCTATTGCCTATCTGCAAAGTATTTAAACTAAAGTAATTCATTCTGAGAAAGTATTTTTTGTAATGTAATGTATAATGTAATTACAATGTAATTTAAAAAATAAAATATGTAAAAAAAAATTGTTTCTAAAAATGTAGTAAATCAGTATGAAAAAAATTAATATAACAATTAATACATTTAAAAATTGTCATTTACAAAACCTTTGAAATTCACTGAAAAAACGGTAGGTTTCAGGCACGTTATAGTTAGAAATTAGCATTTAAAAAACCTTTGAAATTCACTGAAAAAACCATAGGTTTCAGACACGTTATAGTTACAAATTAGCATTTAAAAAACCTTTGAAATTCACTGAAAAAACCATAGGTTTCAGACACGTTATAGTTACAAATTAGCATTTAAAAAACCTTTGAAATTCACTGAAAAAACCATAGGTTTTAGGGACAGTTTTAGTTACTTGGACATTGCACTCGTACAAAACCCGTGAAATTCCCCCGTTATAGTTAGTTCAGCTAACTATAACTCGCGCCCCGCAATGTACTGCTGATGACGTCACATATTACATCACTCATGACATGGTCAGTGACATCACTGATGACATCACTGATGACATCTCAAATGACATCACTGATGACATCATCCACGTGATAATCTGATGCACCTCCTCACACCCTAATATAACCTTTGATACACCCACTCTAAATTACAGACTGCCATTCGCAAAACCATAGACACTCCAACATCAATAACTACATACCCACTCACTGATTCTTAGGTCTACACACACACATCCACTCACTCACCCGTACAGTCACTCATACTTACGGTCACTCAGTACAGGACTATCATATGCACTCTTACTCCTATATAGACACTCAAACAACGCCACTCATCCATAGAGATACTCACACACCTAGTCAGTCATGCAAATAATTAAACACACTGCCATTTACTCACCTATACAGTTATACACACACCAGCTCACTTACTCATACAAATAGTAGCACATTGTTACGCTCTTATACAATCACAGATACAAGCACACACTCATCCATACAGCCACTATCACAATCACTCACTCTTGCTTATAGCTATTTATATACTCCAACACACATATATACTGCCTTTCACATATGTAGTTACTCACACATGTACCACTGGGACATACATTCACTCACTAACACACTCTTACACACACTTACCCACCCATACAGTCTATCACAGATGCACTCTTGAAACCATCCACCCAGTGAATCACCCACTCACACATCTATGCACAGAGTTGCACACACCCCTCCCACACAAACACTCAGGCACCCATACAGATACTCAGACAAGCATTCAATAACTCATATAGACACTCATTTAGCTATTCACAAACACATGCAGCCACTTACACAGCAACAGACAGACGGATACAGACATTCACCCAGTTTAGTCACTAACCCATGCATTCAGTAAGATACGTTAAATCACTCACTTATAGAGTCAGTCACGCACCTACTAAATCATCCATACAGACACTTACACACCCACTCATTCTTCAATACGTCTTTTCCTATATATATTAAAAATATTTAAACTTTACAGAAACACACAGTCACTGGATGATGTCATCAGTGATGTCATTTGAGATGTCATCAGTGATGTCATCAGTGATGTCACTGACCATGTCATGAGTGATGTAATATGTGACGTCATCAGCAGTGCATTGCGGGCGCGAGTTATAGTTAGCTGAACTAACTATAACGGGGAATTTCACGGGTTTTGTACGAGTGCAATGTCCAAGTAACTAAAACTGTCCCTAAAACCTATGGTTTTTTCAGTGAATTTCAAAGGTTTTTTAAATGCTAATTTGTAACTATAACGTGTCTGAAACCTATGGTTTTTTCAGTGAATTTCAAAGGTTTTTTAAATGCTAATTTGTAACTATAACGTGTCTGAAACCTATGGTTTTTCAGTGAATATATATATATATATATATATATATATATATATATATATATATATATATATATATATATATATATATATATATATATATATATATATATATATATATATATATGGTACTCCAACCAATGTTATCTCCCTCAATCAGAAGAAAAGACGAACACGGACCACCATTTGCTTGTGCATAATCTTTTAATTCAGACTGTCCGCCATAACGAGTTTCGGCCTTCACCGGCCTTGATCACATGACAGTGCTGCATTGTGGGATCAAAGTATTTAAAGTGACTCGTGCTGCAATCAGGCAATGAACACTGATAACAGACTACTTAAACATATATATGAATTAATTCTCAACTATGCTTGTTCCACTAATGATAATAGATGGCTAAAATCACAGTTTAATACCCATGTTGTAAAAACTCATATTATCAAAGTTCATAATCATATAAACAATGGTAGCTTTTAAAAAAAATACTAGCATAAATACTGATTCAACTACCTTAGCATATGTAGTCTTCACTTGTCAATTGGCAAGCTACAAAAGTGCCCTGTGCAAAAAGTGCCTCACAATTTAAAGTGCAAATGTGATATGCATATTTTCACAATTTAAAGTGTCAAAGTGCCAATAAAACACATGATTCGGGTAGCAGCAGTCTTCATTATATAACATACTAATATCCGTGAAGGATTTGTTTCTCTCTTGTTCCTATTGTGGATTCCCTCAATATAAATAATTTATCTTTCAATATTTTAGTTAATTGAATATTATAGTTAGAACACAGTCTCACATGAATTCAAGGTTATCATGTTGGATAGTAGGAGATCATTTGTGTCACCAAAAATATGTAAAATTTTCTTGACCGATTGAAAACTTCCTGACAGTGCTATAGACTGGTAAATAGGTCCTCGCTGGTGTTCAATGCCTCTGGCATCTTGGTATCTAGTTCCAAGATATAACGGGTTTCCAATTTTCTTAGCATGGACTCTCTGTTACCCCCTTCTGAGAATAGGGACTGCATCTAGTAAGTAATACCTGAGATGTTCCAAATTGTTATTGTGCTTCTCTTTAAAGTGTCGGGCAATAGGGTAGGTGGAATCCGAATTGGTAATTGCCCTTATGTGCTGTAGTATGCATTTGTGGGCTTGTAGTTTAGTGCTACCAATGTAGCGAAGTCCACAAGAGCACTCCAGTACATACACTACATGGTCTGTTTTGCAAGTCAAAAATGTGTTTATCTTAGATGTTCTATCACTAAATGGGGTTGAATAGGAAATTATATTCACCCCAAATTTGCAGGCTCGACAAGTTGTACATTTGTAAAACCCTTTTCTAGTGGATAACCAAGTGCCCCCCTCTGTAACCTCTGGACTGCTCTTAACCAGACCATTACTTATGGAGGTGGCTTTTCTGTATGCAACAGATGGTGCTTTGGGCAATAGATGACCTATAGTGGGGTCATACAATACTAGTGGCCAATTACCCCTAATGATGTTCCTCAATTGTTTTTCCTGTTTATTGTACATGAAAATCAATCTAATCTGCTCTATAGATTCTGTTGTATGAGTAGATTGACATTTTGATTCACAATTGATATTAGCAAACAGTAACTCAGATCTATTGCGTAGTCTTGATTTCGCGATTGCTGTAGCTATCATCTTGTTGGAATAACCTCTTGCCAGATATCCTATTTTGCTCTCCTGTTGCACCTTTGCCAGATCTGCATTGTTGCTGCATATTCGCCTCAACTTGAGCATTTCCCTAGAGGGTATACTCTGAATCAGATGGTTGGGATGCGAGCTAGTGGCGTGCAGCACGGAGTTCCCAGCTGTTTTCTTATGATGTAATGAAGTCACTAGTTTGTTATCTATGATACAGACCTGTACATCTAAGAAGTTCACAGTGTGTGAGCTTACTGTTGCAGTAAAATTGAGATTGATATCATTATCATTGATCACTGAAACAAACTCCAAGGTACTTTCCTTAGTGCCCCGCCAAATGATAAACAAATCATCTATATATCTTAACCATGTCACCACATGTTCATCCAGTGTAGCCCCGTGTTAAGCCCTGAGGATCAGCTCCTCCCACCAGCCCATGTATAAACATGCATAGCTTGGAGAGAAGCTGGCCCCCATTGCAACACACTGTACCTGTTGATAGATCTGATTTTGAAACATGAAAAGATTGTTTTCAAGACAAAACATTGTCATATTGATCAACTTTTGCTATGTTGGAACAGACAGATCGCTCTATTACTCAGATAGTGTTCCAGTGCTTGTATGCCATCCTTATGTCTGATGATCGTGTAGAGCGATGTAACATCTATATATATATTTCACTGAAAAACCAGAGGTTTCACGGATATTATAGTTAGGCTCAGATTTCCCTCTGCAAAACAAGTGAAATTCAGCAGTTATAGTTACCTGAGCTAACTATAACTTACACCCCCTACAATGCACTGCTTATGACCTCACATATTACATCACTGATGACATAGTCAGTGACATCACTGATGACATCTCAAATGACATCACTGATGACATCATCCACAGAACCAGTCACACATCCACTCACATACCCACACAACCACTAACACACCCACACAACCACTCATACCCACTCACAGATCCATACAACCACTCACACACCCACACAACACTCACACACCCACTTATACACCCACAAAACCACTCACAGACCCATACAAGCACTCACACCCCCACTTACATACCTAAACAACCACTCACACAGCCACTCGCACACCTGCACAACCACTCACACACCTATACAATCACTAACACACCCACTCACATACCCACACAGCCACTTACACAGCCACTCACATACCTGCACAACCACTCACATACCCACACAACTACTCACACACCCACACAACCATTCACAGCCCTTCACAGATCCATACAACCACTCACACACCCATACAAACACTTACACACCCACTTACAGACCCATACAACCTCTTACAGACCCACACAACCACTCACACACCCACTTATTTACCCACAAAACCACTCACACACCCATACAAGCACTTACACCCCCACTTACATACCCAAATAACCACTCACACCTTCATAACCACTCACACACCCCCTCTCACACCTATACAACCACTCACTCACCTGCACAACCACTCACACACCCACTCACATACCCACACAACCACTCACATCCAACCACTCACACCTACTCACAGATCCATACAACCACTCACACACCCATACAAACACTCACACACCCACTTATAGACCCATACAATCTCTCACACCTTCATAACCACTCACACACCCCCTCTCACACCCACACACCCACTCACACACCTGCACAACCACTCACACACCCACTCACATACCCACACAACCACTCACATCCAACCACTCACACCTACTCACAGATCCATACAGCCCTTCACAGATCCATACAACCACTCACACACCCATACAAACACTCACACACCCACTTATAGACCCATACAATCTCTCACAGACCCAAACAACCACTCATACACCCACTTATACACCCACAAAACTACTCACAGACCCATACAAGCGCTCACACCCCCACTTACATACCCAAACAACCACTCACACACCCACACAGCCATTCACACACTCACTCACACACCTGCACGACCACTCACACACCCACTCAAACAGCCATACAGCCACTCACACACCCACTCACACAACCATACAGCTTTTGAATTCTATTTCCTAAGTATAACGTCCCTGTAACCTTTGTTTTAGTTTTTCCATATATATATATATGACAGTTTCCTACGAGCAGGTAACTCAATGATTAACGGGTGCACTCAAGGGTGACATTTTTGCTTCGTCCTTTGATCAGAGAGTCACAGAGCACTGACAGACGCGTTTCAGCACAACATCTTTTTCAATGTCAGCGTAATTCAAAATTCAATAACAATTAAAACAAAACGGATTACGTTACGTAAGAAAACATTTTTTTCAATCATTCATCAAAATCAAAATCAAAAACGCCTTCTACGAATGGAAAGATCCTGTGTTTTAGCAGGGCGGCCATTTTGGAACATGTTCGTTATTAGAGAGAGACATCACAATTCATTCAACTGTTCAGAAAATCAAGAAATTAAATCTCATGAAGGACGTGTTTTGCCATATAAAACCAAAATCATACTTATTGAAAAGGCATGAATAGTGCAATCAGGCATGGCTACTGTATATTCTGGTACAAGTCGAAGTGTGATTCCAAACTATCATGATTAATACAGGGGACAAAGTCGTATATACATTTCCTAATGCACTAATAAACTCTAGCCTGTGCAAACAACCAATACATTATAATTAGAATCATGATATGCCCTGTTTGTCACAGTGTCCTTCAATATCGCACATTTGGTGGAAATCACAATTTAACATTTCAAAAATGATTCTTCATTCACTCCCTGAATGGGCCAACTCGTAAGTATATAGGAGTTAATTTTATTGCATGAATGCATAGAACATGAAAGGGGCATTCATGCAATAAAATAGTTTCTAGACAAAAGGGCCTTGAAATATCAAGAACATAATACCATGTTAATATCTATAACAAAATTTTGCATTCAAAATAATATATTTTTATTTGCAGGACAATTGTACCGCCAACAACAAGGGACCGCTATGGGCACGTGCTTTACCCGCAGCTACGCTGGTGGGAGAAGGACGTGACCTGGGCAGAAAGACTTGAGCAATGGTTTGATCGCATGGCCCTTTGGGCCCGCTATATAGATGATGTATTTATCGTAGAAACGGAATCATATGTAACTGCCCTCTATAGTAATGATCTTTAATTTGACATTTACTTTGAACGTTCAGTGAAAAGAGTGTATTTTAATCAGTGATGTCATTTCACCTGTCATGAGTGATAATAAGTGAGTTTAGAAGCAGTGCAGGGAGGGGGCTCAAGTAACAGTTATAGTTAGTTGAAGTCACTGAATTGCAATTGGTGAATTTTAGTAGTTGTTTGGGTTATAGACATTAGTTTATAATCCATTTCAACACCTAGCTATAACATCAATTGAAACTTTTTTGAGTGAATTTCTTTTTTTAATGAAAGGAAGTTCATAGTGCCATACCTAACTATAAAATTTTTAACTTTATGCACTGAATTTTGAATTAAAAAAAATCATATTCAGATAAAACCCCAACTGTGCACGGCCTTCAACCATGCGCATTGGGGGGTTGTTCCAGGCCTCCCCACCACAGATAGCTTACCCATGACAGCCTGCCCTCGAGGTCATTTACTGTCACTGTACCCTCCTACCTGCCCTCTGTTCTCTGTCTGCTTGTTCCTACTCTCTCCGGCCCTCTGTGTTCAGCTTACTGGCCCGGCCCATGCCCATGCCAGACTGGCCAGAATAGTCACTTTGCTTCCCCTGTCCTTACACCACTTCCACTAGCACTCTGTTTGCCCGTTGCGTGCCCCTGCCCACTCCTGCCAGCACTTGATGGTTAGCTTGCTGCCCGCCCCCTCCTGCCTGTCCTACATTTTCAGGTTATGTGCCCCTGTCCCCTCCCTTCTGCCCTCAGTAGTCTTTTTTACTACCCCCGACCATACTGGCCTGCCCTCTGTGGTCAGCTTGCTACCCCTGCTCTTCAACCCACCTCATATCCTTCATTTTGTGTGTGTAAGCCCTTGCCCCTCCCTTATTCCCTCTGTGGTGTGTTGCATTTCTGCCTGATCAGCTGGATTCCCTTACCCTTCCTCCTCCCCCCTTGCCCAGTGCCTTCCCTCCTGCCCTCTGTTGTCTGTGTGTGAATCCCTCACCTCGTTCTCCTGCCCTCTGCTACCCATTATCCCTGCCACTTACCCTGCCTAGTCATATTGCAGCCTGCCCTGCCTTTTCATTTTGCTGCTTAACCCTCCTTACACTCTTTTGTCAATGTGGAAGACGTTGTCCCCTCTCGCCTGTCATCTGCAGTTCATTATGTTGCCACTGCCCCTAATATGTGCCTGTCTTGTCAGCTTGCTGCCTCTGCCCCCTACCCTCAGTTGTCAATGTGTGTCCCCCTGCCTGCATTCTGAAGCACACATGGATAGAGCAAATTGCTTGTTAAGATTGTTTTTGTGGAGGAACGTGTCCCCTCCTGCACATAAACAATCACCCCTGCAGCACAGGCACCCTAGCAAAATGGCGCTAGGGTGCCTGCACTGGTGCTAGGCAGCTATTGTAGCGCATGGGGAAATGCAGAGGTGCGCCGTATTTTTATAAATACGGCGCATCCCTGTATTTTAAAACTGTCAGAGCCGAGTGTTACCAACTTTAGAGTAACACTGCACTACACCAGTTTATTGTATAAAGGCCCCCTAAGTTATGGGTTCCCAGAGTAAATCTTTTCCATTTCCAGCACTGTATGCACATATATACACAAACATATATGCATTTTATCAATGTATATGGACGTGGAATTCTCTTAACTCCATGTCTGATTCCATGTGCAAAAAGTCAGTGCACAATTTGGGACCACCTTTTGTGAATGAAATCTTAGTATATCTGGAGCTTCATCTTTCTTTATATTCTGTTTCTTGTATGAGAATGCAGCTATCCCCTTTCTTGTTTCCTCGTGCCCAGTCCAAGCATAACATAAGTAAAGTGAAAAGGCAAAGGCTGCGATGCTACTTGGATACATTTTTAAATGGTCACTTCAATTGCAGACTTTCAAATGTTAACAATAGTTCAAGTCTAACCTCGCCCCTTTCTACCACAAAAAAACAATATTCTGCAAAAGTGCTATGGCACTATGGTATTGGACACGGTTTTCGAGATAATCAGTTCATTCTGTTCTATGAAAACACTTTTATGAATGACCCTACAATCCATTTAACCCCCCTAAAATCATTAATGTATTGGATTAAATAGTTTTTATCTATTTTCTGTTTCAGTATTTGCTTGTGTCCTGAATCGATAGAAGCTGCCATAATGGATGTGCTGTGGAACATCAGAATGAATCAATACAAACACCTTCGGAAAAGATCCTCTGTTCGATTGGCCTTTTGAGACGCTCAGCCACTTTCCTTTATTGACTGGGTAGATCCACCATGCATACATTAAACCTGCAAGGCAGTCAGAAAGGGGTCGAGTGAGTTCACCTAGAGCTGTGCGATGGCGATTATTGAGGCCTATTGTCTCGTTGTTTCGCAATTATTCCAGTGGAACTAGTTTGTGAGAAATGGAGGTGTCTCTTTCGTGGTATGAGCCTTAAGTGAGGCTGAAATGAGTGCCCGGGAACTGCTGGGCAGGAGGTTGAATGTGAAATTGAGGAGGGTGCCAGTCGTTGAAGCAGACTCTGCCTCAAATGGAGGTTATTAATTGCTCATATTAAAATCATTTTTCCTGTTAGTGCTGGCTAAATAATTGTTTTGAATTGAAGAATTGATAACTTGGAGCCTTAAATCTGTAAAGAGAGCTATTGGTCGATGTACTAAGGGGAATGTGTTTAGGGATTAGCCAAGCAAAAAAAAGCACAGTAGTGAATGAATGTCCCGTGAAAGTCAACTTACGTCTCAAGTACAAATTTCAAATTCACTAAATAGTATTTAAAAGAGTGATAGAAGTTAAGTAATCAATGTTAAAGTTACTATTAAATGTTATTAGTTAAAATATTGCTATGTTTATCTTCTTGATCAGTCCATGTGCTAAAAATGAAGGTCAGAAGGGCACCAACCCTGCTCTTAAATGGACGGAGCCCGTATATAGCACTTAACTGGGACTTTTATTATACTTATTATGATGTTATGGATGGCAAGTAGCTACTTTTTGTCTACTGTTGCACTGAGTCTAAGGGCTTGTTTACAAATGGGTCGGTGTATTCTCACCCGTGTGTAAACAAACTCCTGTTTGCGGACTGGTCGGAATTACAAGTTGGGATTTACTTATCGCATCTGATAAATATCTGATGCCTTAAATGCCCCAACCTTTGTTAAATTTCGCCAGGATAAGCCTGTTGAAATTTAAGGAGGGAAGTGTGTACGATATTTACCATACCATACAGATTTTTGTGCGTTAAACACTGAAATCAGCAAGGGGCATATTATCAACGGCCAGCGATAATTATCGCTGGCCGTACATAGCGATAGAAATATTATCGCTGGCTATCGCTGAATATTATCGCCATGATAACGCTATATTTACAACGCATAGCGCTATGGCGATAATATTTCAGCGATAGCGGTGTTTTCAATGGAACATCACTGGTTTTCCAGCGATGTTCCATTGAAAACAGCGATAACATTGCTGATACGACCCTGTGGTCGTATCAGCATAATCCATCTCCCATTAAAAGTATGCCTTAGTCAGGAATTTAACAGACGTTAAATTCCTGAGTTAAGGCTGAGGTAGCGCGATTTTTTTATCGCTGCACCTCCTTGTTAATATCGCGGCTGCCTTCACGATATTAACATGTGTTGTTTTCACAGCCACGCCTTCTTTGCATCTCATTAGCGAGGCGAGGCTGTGAGAAAACGGGCTCTACATCAAGGAAACACGCGCTAGCGTGTCCTTGATGATATTGCGATATAATTATCGCCGCTTTTCGCCCAAAACGGACGCTAAAGCGGCGATAATTATATCGCCAGCCCTTGCTAATATGCCCCCAAGTTATTTCCAAGAAAACTCGAAATAGGAGCTATTTATTGCACCCGATAAATAACATACCCTGCGTTATCGTTATTCATGAGGTGCGATAACTAGCAGCTTGTTTCCCAACCCACTGGTAATTGGAACCTTATAAAAGCTGTTAGGTTAATGTGCATGCATGTTGAATCCTTACACATATAGCATGTGAGCTACTGTTCTCAATATTCAAAACAGTCATTTTTCCCTAAGATGGCATCTGAATGCACACTTTTTCATTTCAGCTTAGACGTTTTTCTATCAGCTTCTGGTATCTAACATGGTGCCCACATCAGCACATTTACAGCCACTACCTGTGAACACGTTTTTAGTCAGTGGTGGCTTCTCCACAATGGCGGAGAAGCGCCACCCCACTGCCTGGCTCAGAGCAAGAGAATGAAAAATAAAACAATGTTCTAGCATCATTTATTTTTATTAGTGGCTCTGAGCCAGCTCTGTGGCAGGGCGGAGGCATAGAAGGGGGTAGGGGAGTGCTATCTGCACTCCCTAAGTGCGCATATATGTTTTGGTTGGCCATCTCAGGCTGACCAGAACACACATGTGCACTTAAGTTTCTCCAGCCCGACTGCATTGAGCAGCTGGGCTGGAGAAACCCCACAGACTACCTGACCTGAGTGGAGCGTCTTTCCAACCCTGCCCCGCTCTGCAGCATGGTGATTGGATGGGAGTCAGTCCCAGGGGCTGCTGGGACCAGGAAGAGGAGAGTAGGCGCGATGCGGGAGGCGGCTTCAGGTAAGTTCTTTTTTTTAAATTAATATATTTTTACTAAACCACCCGCGTGACACGACCCCTACGCATTTCCTCCACCTGCCCACCACTCTTTGTTTGTGGCGCCTGCCACTGTTTTTAGTACATACACACTGATGTTCTCCCTAATCCCCAATAACTAACCTGGTGCCCACATAAGCACACTCACAACAGTTCTAGGTAGTTTTATCATCCACATACCAATGCAGACTCTTTATAGGTTCATAGCATCTGTATCTGGCATGCCGTGGACTGGCGCTACCGTGCACCATTTGTTGTCCCGATGGGATGACATGGTGGTGGGGTGGTGTTTACTGCTGGTGGGGTCCAGTTTTGTTTCTGGGGACAGGGTGTCTTCGTGTCCTGCTTTTAGTGTTTCAGCTTTTAAGAATAAACATTGCAAAACAAATGAAAGAGTGTTTCAAAACCATTAGTATTTGTATTTGGGTGGTTCCTGATTCCGCCAAGGTCCCACGTGCAGCACCAACGTTCAGGGATTGTGGTCCAAGGGGATAAGGGGTCTGCTGTTACACTGCTCGGATAGTCAAGTGTTTGTATGATATAGACTCTTCAAAATTCAAAACATTGTGCTTCTTTATACTATGATCTTTGCAACACATTTCAATTTAGTATGTTAAATTATACCATTGCATTGAGTTACAACTCTTAGAAGTGACAGATTCTAATTGTTATAAATTGGGTTTATGGTTGGCTATGGTATGCACCTAAGCCAGGCAGAACCCACCACTCTAGTCAGAGTAAGGGAGTTACACACCCAAGATAACCCCTGCTCACCCTCTTGGTAGCTTAGCAGAGCAGTCAGGCTTATCCCAGAGGCAATGTGTAAAGTTTTTGCCCAACACACAGACACACACCAGTGACACACTAGGCACACCACAAAAGAGACCCCACATAAGGTTATATAAAAATATCACCTGTATTATGTATTAAACACATAAGACCACAATTGCATAAATCACTTTGCCAACTAGGCAATTGTCATAATAATGCATAGATCATAAACCACTTTGCCATAAAGCAATTGTCATAAACATAACAGCTGTGTCTTTTGTCCCCTAAATGTGGCCAAGAGCTTTCCTTCAGATGGAGTTACACTACAGTTTTTGCCTATGTGCAGTGCACACTGCAAGGAGCTCTCATGTGATGAAGTAAAAGGAGGTACTGCGAAAAAAGTAACTGCCTAGGATCACACAATGTGGTCAAATGGAAGTCTGGATTGGCACAAGTTTATATGCAATTCAGTCACTACATATTGATTGCATTCTCTCTCCTTTTTTAGATCAAAGTTTAATGCTTTGTGTTTATTTCTTAGAAATGCTAAATCAGAGCACTGTGTTAAATACGTCCAGGCTATAAAAGGATAGATTTTAAGATAAATCCTTCTTAGACTTCATAAGAGCTACAGAGGGAACACAGGGCTGTGACAGAAAATATTAGAATGTGTAACCAGATTTGAGTATTTGGGCATCACCCTTGATTGCAACCTGTTGTGGTCTCACATATTCAAAAGAGCAGAGCTGTTCTTTTACATAGTACCATGGAAATACTTAAAAAGCAACAGGCAATGTTATCTAGAGAAATCTTCCAGGCTTTTGAAGTTTATATATCAAAGGCTCAGGCAGCGTGAACTTAGGGAGCTGATAATGCTGAAAAGCTGACTTTGTCTGTGAATAATTACATAAGATACCTATTGCACCTTACTAAAAAAACTCCCCTCATCCTTTTGTTTCAGGATGTAGCCCTCAAGTGAATAGAGCATCCAGAAGTTCTGAGACCTCAACTTTATTGTCTGAGAATTTGGACTGTACAGCAAGTTGCACCATATAGGGAGGACATGAGGGAACTATTGATGTTAGACAAGTCCATCAGTTTCCCCTGGTTCTGGCACGTAGAATCCTGGTTTGTTAAATTGGGCCTAAGATCTTTTTGGAATGACCCCCAATGCTTGGCTGAACTTTCAAAAAAGCGACTGAAATTAATTTACTGGGAATTTGTGACTGTTAACCTATACCAAAGCTCTAGGACAGAGAGATTGTCAGCACAATTCTTTAGCCATTAAACCCAGACCACAATTCAAAGTATTTTTGGATGATATACAACCTCAGTTGGCTAAAACACTCTACATAAAGTTTTGAAATGAAATTCTAGAAATCAGGTCACATACAATGAAATGGAAAAATGATAATGGTGCTTTTGGAGACTGTAATTGTACCTTGTGCCACTTGAATACTAAAGAAAATGTGGCGCATGTTCTGTACTTTTGCCCTGTCTATGCAAGTCCTAAAAGGAAATGGATTCGCCCCATATGTCGCAATTTAGGCTTCAGGAAATATTTAGAAGTTTTCAGGGCCTTACAAAGTGATACATCCCCGCTTATAATATATAGTTACGATTCCGGTGATAAATCCTTATACAAGCAGGCCACCCACGTCTATAAAGATATGGCTTCAAAAGCTAAAACTTGCTACTTTACTGCTAAAATTAAATTTTCCTGAACCGTTCCTAAAGAACTTTTCACAACAGTTAGGAAAATGAGCAAGTTACCTGACCTCTAAAATAACAATGCGAGTCAAGAGTTTTGTAACTCAGTAGCTAATTTCTTTCAGAACAAGGTTCAAATAGTCTATAATATCTTCTCATCAAACCAACAGACTAATGGTCCAGGCGAAGCTGATGATACATCCTTAACTCCAAATGGGGTTT
Organism: Calotriton arnoldi; assembly: GCA_963921515.1. Lineage (NCBI taxonomy): Eukaryota > Metazoa > Chordata > Amphibia > Caudata > Salamandridae > Calotriton > Calotriton arnoldi. Next base: position 132,239 of record CAWUFW010011473.1, read on the forward strand.
CGTCCTCAAATAAATTTGACACATAGGTAGTACTCTCATGCCTTGTCTGCCCGCGTTAGCAGTTCCATTAGCTAACAATGCCTGCTTGCAGTCATTTAACCCTCTTTCTGAAGAAGGTGCTCAGGCACTACTCAGCCAAATTAAATCTGCCCCCCCCCTTGATCCCTGCCCTCCTAAGATCCTCCAGCTCATGCCAGATGCCATTGCTAGACACCCGAGGGGCATCTTTAACAAGATGTTCAGGGAAGACCATTTTCCAATGGAATGAAAGATGGCCTCTATTCTTCTGCTTTAAAAAAAATCCAATTTGTATAGCAGTGACTCAAATAACTATAGGTCTATATCTCGGCTTCCCTTCCCTGTTTTAATAGCCAACACAGCACTTAACTAGCCTTAATCACTGCTTCTGAGGAAAAAAGGCAAACGTTGGATTCTGGTGGAAATGCTGCTTTAATTCTAGTGGACCTCTGCGCAGATTTTGACACGGTCAATCACAGTCTTCCTATTGACCATCTCTTTACCATTGGCATCAGAGGTAAGGCTTTCATGCTTCTTAAAGCTTTTCTCTGAGATAGAGAACAGTTTGTTGAGCTTAATGGCTTTAAATCCCCCCTTTTCTCTACTTTGCGGGGTCCCACAAGGCTCCTCCTTGAGTCTGACACTTTATAATCGGTACGTTACCCCCTTGGCCAATCCAATTAAACCCTTTGGATTTGCAGTAGTGTCCTATGCTGATGGCACTCAAATAGTGGAGTCTGCGTCCAGCAATCCAGAGGATACAGCTTCTAGATTTCAGGACTGAATCCGCTATATTGGAAAATGGACGTCAAGCAACTGCTTGAAATTAAATTATTTTAAGACCGAGGTCTTGCTGTTTGGCAGAAATGCACCTTTCTGGTCTCCAAAGTGGTGGCCTCAGGAGAAGTGGGAGGTTCCCACCCCAGTTGATAAGGTAAACAATCTCAGAGTTTACTTTGACGACAAGCTCTCCTTTGAAGGCCATGTTAATTCTACTACCCTTTCCGGTTTCTTCATGCTAAACACACTTTATTGATTGATTACTGCAGCTCGTTCTTCTCCAATATTCAATTTTTTTTAAAAAATAAACTGCAGATTATTCAGAATGCGGCTGCCCATCTTCTTCTGGCTATCCCTAAACATCAGTCAGTAGCCTATGCTCTCCCTTTATTGCAGTGGCTCACTATCAAAAAGTGGATCAATTTCAAGGTCCTCTGCATTGCTTTTAAAGCATTACATGATTCTGGACCTGCATATCTCAAACATTGCTTTCAGCCACATGTCCCTTCTAGATCGCTACAATCCTCAGCTACATTCAATCTTGTGGTCCCCAGAGTCAGAAGAGCTAATTGAGGTGTCAGAAGCTTTGTAGCCTGTGCAGTCAGGTTATGGATCTCCATGCCGCCAGATTTTAAGAATAAATCTGATTATCTCTACTTCTGTAAGGCCCTAAAAACCTTGATTTTTTTTTTAGCAAATAGCTTTAGTTTTAGTCTTTTATTCCTCTATAGCTTCAGTTCAGCTTATTTCTACCCCTAGAGCTACAGAGCCTAGACACCCTGGGGTAGCAGAGCGCTCTATAAATCCAAATTTAATTTAATTTAATTTGAACAGATATCTATTTGCAGTAGGGCTCTTACGAAGGAAGAGAGGCCTGAAATTTAAAATAAATTCAAAAAAATGTGAAATTTCGCTATATTCCTGAAGGTGTTACTGGAAAGCTGTTGAGTCATAACGACCACAAAGATACAATTTCAGTGATACTGCATACTTGAACTTCTACTGCGTACCTAAAGAATTTGCACTTTACATTTTCAATCCAGCTATTTTCATGTGATTGGCCCTTCCTGAAATATCCCAAGGAATAACAGATCTAATGGCAACACTCAACGCATTAAAAGGTGGTTGTATCTTATATGATTTTAGAGTTTTATTCGAGCGAGCATAAATTGTCTTATAAAAATGGAAATATTTGCTTTAAACACTATCTGAGAAGCATTTTAAAATGGAGCAGGGAATGCACTTTATTAGTCCAATAGATGCTGTATAAGCAACTTTTAAGGAAGTTTTACTCAAGTTTATTTGCATGATGAACACTGTTTCTAAGATTTCATGTACTGTATTGCATAATGGTGAATGGTAAGTGATCTGGTGCTATGTTATTAAACGTAGTTGGAATTGATTTTTACTGTAATATATTTTTATGGAATGAATTTTCCGAAAGAAACTATTGATTCATTGATTGAGGTAAAAGTCTTTATTCATTTTCATCTATTCTTAAATTAATTCATCCTCTCACTCTTCCACCCAACTATTTATTAATTGGGCCATGCAGCCCTGTCTCCAATCTCCATCCATCCATTCAATGACTGGTCAAGCTTCTATAATGAAAACATTCTGGTAAAAGGAACCATATTTCCAAGTTTTTCAAACATTTTGTTTTGGGGGAAATTCCCCACAAATCCCTCTTGTAGTGGTCAGACACACTATATGTGCTTGTGTGCCACATTTAGTATGGGGAATAGTCTGACAAAATTTTCCAGGGTTGGTTTTAGTTCCCGGTTTGGCCCTGGTTTCTAGATTATCCTTCCCAGAACCAGTATGCGAAAGCTCTAGCCTCCATACTGGGATGCAGAATGGTGTACCCAGCAGTATGCCACCCCTGAGGCAGTCGACAGGTATTAACAGCACTGACATGTATCATAGTGGTATATAAACTATTTACATTTAATGTCAACAAGTGTTCCTTCTCCCATACTATGGCCTCAATAAAAGATAGAAAATCACTTGTGTCCTGTATGTAAGATCTATGCCTCAGCGGAGTTTAACTCTGCTGTGCTATGTGGAGTTCTGCAAGCGGCAGAATGCGTTAGGTTGTGCCGTGCACGCTGATTTTTGGCGCTGGTTTTTGTCCAACGCTGTAAAATCAGCGCAAATGGAATCATGCACAGAGCAAGAGGCTGCCGCTTCTTTCTGCCGCTAGAGTAGATGTGTTACTTGAGTGGCATCTTCCTCAACGCGAAGGGAAGGTTTCTCAATGCGAGCAGTAGCGGCCATCCACGACCGCCCACACTGAGAAATCTCAACGGGAGGTGGTCTGGTGTAAGATTTTTCGTGCTTGCCAACTTAACATTGGCGAGTTTGGAAAAAACTCTGCTACGCGGAGCGGAGTATTTCAGAACTCCGTGAGCTAGGCGGAGTGAAAAAATACTCTGCAAACTCCACGAGCGGGGCGTAATTTCACACCCAGGCCTAGTAAGATGGCAGAGCTGAAAAGCGTGACCTCAAAAGGAAATCAATATATTTGGAGTTGTTCTTCACTAGACTTCCTATAGCAGACACAATCAAACGTTCAGGGTCATTGGTGGAACACTTGTGCTGGTGGTAAAGAATAGACATCCTTGCATAATCACACCCTAGGAAGAGTAATCATATATATCTAAACATAGTACTTGTATAATCCTGATCACTTGAGATCCTGCTGAAATCATCGATGTTTGGGATCACTGTTTATTGATTCATGCACTGTAATTCTTGAGTGAAAGCAATGAACTGGGTGAACAATCTGACTCTATATATAATATTGAATTGACTGGTATTGTCATGCATCAACTTGTGCTACAACGATGTGGGTACATGACAAATTTCCATATATAGCCCATGCAATACTGATGAATTGTAGATTGTACTGACCATTATCCATGTCTGTTTCTGACTTAAAGTGATGTCTGTTACATAGAAGCATGTGATATCATATGGCTGTATATGAGGTACACAAAATGATATATCCACATGCAGCACAGATCTAATTCTGATGACCTGCAGTCTTGTTAAAATCATTGATGTCAGTATTTCTTGCTTATTTTAGGGAAAGCAATGTGTTGAAATTGGTGAACTATTTTACTTTATACATAGCATTGATCTGGTTATGATTGTCATATATCAAGTTATGCTGCATGGATATGCTTATGTGACGCATTTCAAAATGGGCAATATTGTTGTAGTGAAGGTTGTGTTGAACGACATATATGTCTGTTACTTTTGTATATTTAATGTGATGTCTGTTGCTAAACCACTAGGCGTGAGCAAGGCCAAATGACCAAAACGTGAAGGGTTAATATTTGTCTAAGACCAAAAAATTGCAGCTGAAACTACAACTCCAGAGTACATGTCTCCTTACCTACATGAGTGAGTTTATATATATATATACATATACATTCACTGAAAAACCAAAGGTTACAGTGATGTTATAGTTAGGGAATAGAATACAAAAAACTTTAGAAATTCACTAAAAATCCAAAGGTCACAGGGACATTATAGTTAGGTTCAGATTTTACACACATAAAACCATAGAAATTCAGCAATTATAGTTATAGTTATCTCAAGAAACTATAACTCATGCCCTAAGGTAACTATAACTCGTACCCCTGCCATGCACAGTTTTCTCATCAAAAAATGTATTGCAAATGTTGCAGTGATATTATCAGTGATGTCATAGAAGATGTCACGACTGATGTAATATATGGGGTGTTAGAAATGGAGGTCTCTAGTTGGCAAATTTGCACCCTGTCCAAGTAGGGACCCTTCCTTCTAGTTAGGATAAGGGAGTTACACTTATAAATTAACCTATGCTCTCCCACTTGGTAGCTTGGCACAAGCAGTCAGGCTTATCCCAGAGGCATTGTGCAAAATGTTTGCACATAACACACAGTAATACAGTGAAAACACTACAAAAGGATACCACACAAGTTTTGGAAAAAATAGCCATTATTTATCTGTTGAAAACAAGACCAAAACAATAAAAATCCAACATACAGTAAAGATGTGAATATTGCAAGAATCAACTTAAAAGACAATTCCTTGAAGTCGATAGCTCTGTCCAGAGCTATCATGGCGTCATGAGCAACAAATCCAACAGTTCAGGCCAACCGTAAGGTTGGGGCCAGCTAGGATGTCAGGGAGACCTGCAAAGAGTAGCCTTTGAAATGGAGGGTGACGGGGACCTTGCAATCAGCTCCAAAGCATTGGCAGGCATCAGTTCCGGAGTAATCAGGCCCTTGAAGTCACACATGTTGCGGCTTGCACTCCGTCAGGAGCACTAGCATCGATGGCATCAGTGCTGCGATGCAAAGTGGGGCAATGTGACGTGTGGTGCCCACAGATCACAGTGCAGTCACCGACTCAGTGACGGTGCCTGACAACATCATGAGACCAGGGCTGCAGTGTGAAGCGGAGCGATGTGACGTGCAGAGTTCACAGGTCACGGTGCAGGCAGCAGCGCTGTCATTGTTGAAGCGCTGTCGTCGGTAGACCCAAGGTTGCAATGCAAAGGGGGGTGATGCTTCGTGTGAAGCCCACAGGTTGTGGTGCAAGCAGCGGCGTCTGTTGACGAGGCTGGAGTCGAGGGCACTGACATCAGTGGACCAGGGCTGCAGTGTGGGATGGGGCGATGCTTCATGTACCTCATGAGCGGTGTCCATAGGCCACGGTGCAGGCAGCGGCATCGATGTCAGCAGGGTGGGACATTGTCGGAGAGACCAGAGCTGTGATATGAAGCAGAGCAATGCTTCATGTGCTCAATGAGCGGTGTACAAAGGTCACGGTGCAGGCAGCAGCATCCGTGACGAAGCTGCATCATCGTCAGTGACACCAGGGTGGCGATGTGAAGTGAGGTGATGCGAGGTGCGGTGCCCACAGGTCACGGTGCATGCAGTGGTGTCAGTGACAGCATCATGTGGTGGCATCGGTGAGACCAGGGCTGCGTTGTGAAGCGGGGCAATGCTCCACGCGGTGCCTTCAAGTCACGGAGTCGGCAGTGGCATCGTTGATGGCGTCGTAGTTGTTTTTCTTCTGTTGCAGCACAAAACACACTGTTCCCAGTGCTGTTGACAGATGAACCTGAAGACTTTTATGTTCTTGAGACTTTCAACAGGAGGCAAGCTCTACTTCAAGCCCCTGGAGAAACTCAGGCAATAAGTTGCAGAAGGTTCAGTCCAGTCCTTTCACTACCCAAGACAGAAGCAGCCACTGCAGAGCACACTGCAAAGTGGCAGCTCCTCCTGACAGCTTCTCCAGCTCTTAGTTTTGGCAGGTTCTTTAGTCGAAATGAGTTCTCAAGTTCTGGGGTCAAGGCTGATATACTTATACTAGTTCTGGCCTCTGAAGGAGGCATACTTCAAAGACAGACCTTCTTGCTCACAAGATCCAGTTCTTTCCTGCTCTGTCCCAGCCACTCTCCGGGGGGTGGAGACTGCTTTGTGCAGGACAGGTCCAGCCCTATTCATGTGTCAGTGGCAACTCCTCCTGCTTCTCTTAGCCCAGGAAGACCCATCAGCCTGGCGATGAGTCATCATGATATTCAAGGCACACCTAAGCTCCCTTTGTATGACTATCTAGAGTGTATGCAGGAGGCCCCAGCTGTCAGCGACAGAGATGTGGATTTCACAGGCAGGCAGAGAATGGTTAAGCAAGAAAATGCTCACTTTCTCAAAGTGGCACTTTGAAACTAGCAATTTAAAAACTATATTCAATAAAAGATGTATTTTTAAATTGTGAGTTCAGAGATCCCAAACACAAACTTTCTATCATCTCCCAATGGGAATCTGCACTTGAAAGACATTTCAAGGCAGACCCCATGTTCACCTATAGAAGAGATAGCCTTTCAATAGTGAAAAATGAAATGCACAGTATTTCACTATCAGGACGTGAAAACACACTACTACATGTCCTACCTTTTAAATACACTGCACCCTGCCCATGGGAATGCCTTGGGCCTACCTTAGGGGTGACTTACCTATGATGAAAGAGAAGGGCTAGGCCTGACAAGTGGGTGCACTTGCCAGGTTGGCATAGTAGTTTAAAACTGTGCACACAGACACTGCAGTGGCAGGTAGGCGACACATTTGAAAGGTTACTTGTGTGGGTGGCACAATCAGTGCTTCAGGCCCACTAGTAGCATTTGATTTACAGGCCCTGGGCACACACAGTGCACTTTACTAGGGACTTATTGGTAAATCAAACATGCCAATCATGGATAACCAATTAGTAACACTGGGAGCACTTGCACTTTGCACTGATAAGCAGTGGTGAAGTGCGCAGAGTCAATAAACCAGCAGAAACAAAGTCCAGCATACCATCAAAAACAGGAGGTCAGAAAGCAAAAAGACATGGGAGCCATGCCAAAAGATGCCAGGTCTAACATGGGGTAACTAGCAGTGCACATAGAGGGTCATTACGTCCTTGTAACCTTTGGTTTTGTCATTGAATTTCTATTGTTTTTTAATGCTATTTACTAACTGTAGCATCCCTGTAACCATCGTTTTTCCAGTGAATTTCTAGTTAAAAAAATGTAAAGTAGTTACCACACGTTAATCCAACTGCTGCCATGCATGGCCTTCAGCCGTGCATGGTGGAAGGTTAGCTGCAGTCCCTGCAGCCAATCCCATGCTGAACACAGCTTTTGGCCGTGCACAGTGGGCGGTTGGCCATATACATAGACACATATACACTAAGACACTCATACACCCAGTCAGAGACACATATAGATAGAATATATATATATATATATATATATATATATATATATATATATATTTTCACTGAAAAAACCACAGGTTTCAGGCGCGTTATAGTTAGTTGGATATTTCACTCGTATAAAACCAGAGAAATTCGGCCGTTATAGTTAGTAGAGCTAACTATAACTCGCGCCCCCGCAATGCACTGCTGATGATGTCACATATTACATCACTCATGACATGGTCAGTGACATCACTGATGACATCACTGATGACATCTCAAATGAAATCACTGATGACATCATCCAGTGACTGAGTGTTTTTTAAATGTTCAAGAATGTTATATATATATATATATATGCCAAGGTGTATTGAAGAATGAGTGGATGTATGAGTGTCTGAATGGATGATTTAGTGGCTGACTGTATAAGTGAGTGATTAAACGTGTCTTAGTGAATGCATGGGTGAATGATTAATCTGTGTGAATGTCTGTATCAGTCTGTCAGTTGGTGTGTAAGTGCATGGGTTGGTAAGAAGCTACATCAGTGTCTATATGGGTTAATGATTGGTTGTCTGGGTACCTGTCTGGGTGCCTGAGTGTCTGTGTGGGTGAGGGGGTGTGACTCCCTGCATGGATGTGTGAGTGGATGATTCACTGGGTTTATGGGTTTATGAGTACATGTGTTAGGGACTGTATGGGTGAGTGAGTGTACGTATAGCTGTGTTGGTGAGTGAATGGATGTCTTAGGGGTATATGTGTAAGTAACTACATATGTGAAAGGCAGTATATGTGAGTGTCGGAGTATATAAGTGAGTATATGTGACAGTGAGTGATTGTGACAGTGGCTGCATGGATAAGTGTGTGCTTATGTCAGCAATTGTTGAAGAGAGTACGTATATGGCACTATCTGTATGAATAAGTGAGGTGGTGTGTGTGTATAACTGTGTAGGTGAGTAAATGGCAGTGTAATTAATTCTTTGGGTGACTGACTAGGTGTTTGAGTAACTCTTTGGGTGAGTGGCAGTGTGTGAATGTCTATATGGGTGTATGAGTGGATATATCAGGGGCTGTATTGATGAATGACTGCGTGTATGAGTGACTGTATGGGTTAGTGAGTGAATGTGTGTGTAGACGTTGAATCACTGAGCGGGTATGTACTAACTGCTATTGGTCTGTCTATGGTTTCGATATTAGTAGTCTGTATTTTAGAATGGGTGTATCAAAGGTTTTGTTAGGGTGTGAGGAGGTGCATCAGATGATCATGTGGATGATGTCATCAGTGATGTCATTTGAGATGTCATCAGTGATGTCATCAGTGATGTCACTGACCATGTCATTAGTGATGTAATATGTGACGTCATCAGCAGTGCATTGCGGGGGCGCGAATTATAGTTAGCTCTACTAACTATAACGGACGGACGGACAAGTTTGTGATGGTATGCATGCGTGTCTATGCTTTTACCTAGTGACATGTTAAATGAAAATAAACTTACAAACACTTGAATACCTGTGTTTCAAACAGCACACTCTGTAAATTTGTGTAAAAAAGGTGTATGCATTTCTTTCTGCTCACAATACAGGGCACACAGGTATTCAATAGTATATTTGAGGGGCTCTATAACACATATATACATAAGACATGTCTGCCTGTGCAACCGAATGACAGAGCAGAACTGAGAAAATCTGACCACCTATAGAAGAATTTATCCGCTTTTAAGCTACCATCTTCAGATGCATAACACATGTAAGAATACATATACAAGTAGACATATACCTCAGTCACGAGAGCCCGCAGACCTTTAAACTTGACAGCTTGCACTTCCCATTTGAGTACAGAAAGAGGCGAGAGTAGTTCAGAAAGAAGCAAGAGAGTTGGAGAAACAAGCAAAAGAGGTGCAGAAAGAGGGAACAGGGGTACAGACAGAGGCAAGAGAGGTGCAGAAAGAGGGAAGAGGGGTGCAGAAAGAGGCAACAGGGTGCATACATTTGCAAGAGAGGTGCAGAAAGAAGCAGTGCAGAAAGAACCAACAGCGGTGCAGAAGGAGGCAAGAGGGGTGCAGTAAGAAGCAAGAGAAGTGCAGAAAGAAGCAACAGAAGTGCAGAAGGAGACAATAGAACTGCAGAAAGAGGAAAGAGAGTTGCAGAAACAGGCAAGAGAGGTGCAGAAAAAGGGAACAGGGGTGCAGAGAGAGGCAAGAGAGGTGCAGAAAGAGGGAAGAAGGGTGCAGGAAGAGGCAAGAGGAATGCAGAAAGAAGCAACAGAGGTGCAGAAAGAAGCAAGAGAAGTGCAGAAAGAAGCAACAGAGGTGCAGAAAGAGGTAAGAGGGGTGCAGAAAGAGGCAAGAGAAGTGCAGAAAGAAGCAACAGAGGTGCAGAAAGAGGCAAGAGAAGTACACAAAGAGGGAAGAGAGGTACACAAAGAGGGAAGAGGGGTGCAGAAAGAGGCAAGAGCGGTGCAGAAAGAAGCAAGAGAGGTGCAGAAAAAAGCAACAGAGGTGCAGAAAGAGGCAAGAGGGGTGCAGAAAAAGGCAAGAGAAGTGCAGAAAGAAGCAACAGAGGTGCAGAAGGAGGCAAGAGAAGTGCAGAAAGAGGCAAGAGAGGTACAGAAAGAGGCAAAAGGAGTGCAAAAAGAAACAAGAGAGGTATAGAAAGAAGCAACAAAGGGCAGAAAGAGGCAAGAGGGGTGCAGCAAGAGGCAAGAGAAGTACAGACAGAAGCAACAGAGGTGCCAAAGGAGGTAAGAAAAGTGCATAAACAGACAAAAGAGGTACAGAAAGAAGCAAGAGCAGTGCAGAAAAGACCAACAGAGGTGCAGAAGGACACTAGAGGAGTGTAGAAAGTGGCAAGAGGGGTGCATACATTTGCAAGAGAGGTACAGAAAGAAGTGACAGAGGTGCAGAAGGAGAAAAGAGAACTGCAGAAAGAGGCACAAGAGTTGCAGAAACAGGCTAAAGGGGTGCAGAACGAGGGAACAGGTGGGCAGACTGAGGCAAGGGAGGTGCAGAAAGAGGGAAGAGGGGTGCAGAAAGAGGCATGAGGGATGCAGAAATTTGGAACAGAGGTGCAGAAAGAAGCAAGAGCAGTGCAGAAAGAACCAACAGAGGTGCAAAAAGAGGCAAGAGGGGTACAGAAAGAGTCAAGTGTAGTGCAGAATGAAGCAAAAGAGGTGCAGAAAGAGGCAAGAGAACTGAAGAAAAAGGCAGGAGAGGTGCACAAAGAGGCAAGTGGGGTACAGAAAGAGGCAAGAGGGGTGCAGAAAGAAGCAAGAGAAGTGCAGAAAGAAGCAAGAGAGGTGGACAAAGAGGGAAGAGGGATGCAGACATTTGCAAAAGAGGTGCAGAAAGAACCAAGAACAGTGCAGAAAGAACCAACAGAGGTGCAAAAAGAGGCAAGAGGGATGCAGAAAGGGGTAGGAGAGGTGCACAAAGAGGCAGGAGGGGTACAGAAAGAACCAACAGAGGTGCAGAAGGAGGGAAGAGGGATGCAGAAAGAGGCAAGAGAAGTGCAGAAAGAAGCAACAGAAGTACAGAAGGAGACAAGAGACTTGCAGAAACAGGCAAGAGAGGTGCAGAAAAAGGGAACAGAGGTGCAGAAAGAGGGAAGAAGGGTGCAGGAAGAGACAAGAGGAGTGCAGAAAGAAGCAACAGACGTGCAGAAAGAAGCAAGAGAAGTGCAGAAAGGAGCAACAGAGGTGCAGAAAGAGAAAGGAGGGGTGCAGAAAGAGGCAAGAGAAGTGCAGAAAGAAGCAACAGAGGTGCAGAAAGAGGCAAGAGAAGTACACAAAGAGGGAAGAGGGGTTCAGAAAGAGGCAAGAGGGGTGCAGAAAGATGCAAGAGAGGTGCAGAAAGAAGCAAGAGAAGTGCAGAAAGAAGCAACAGAGGTGCAGAAAGAAGCAAGAGGGGTGCAGTAAAAGGCAAGAGAAGTGCAGAAAGAAGCAACAGTAGTGCAGAAGGAGGCAAGAGAAGTGCAGAAAGAGGCAAGAGGGGTACAGAAAGAAGCAAGAGGGGTGCAGAAAGAAGCAAGAGAATTGCAGAAAGAAGCAAGAGAGGTGGACAAAGAGGGAAGAGGGATGCAGACATTTGCAAAAGAGGTGCAGAAAGAACCAAGAACAGTGCAGAAAGAACCAACAGAGGTGCAAAAAGAGGCAAGAGGGATGCAGAAAGGGATAGGAGAGGTGCACAAAGAGGCAAGAGGGGTACAGAAAGAACCAACAGAGGTGCAGAAGGAGGCAAGAGGGATGCAGAAAGAGGCAAGAGAAGTGCAGAAACAGGCAAGAGAGGTGCAGAGAAAGGGAACAGGGGTGCAGAAAGAGGCAAGAGAGGTGCAGAAAGAGGGAAGAAGGGTGGAGGAAGAGGCAAGAGGAGTGCAGAAAGAAGCAACAGATGTGCAGAAAGAAGCAAGAGAAGTGCAGAAAGGAGCAACAGAGGTGCAGAAAGAGGTAGGAGGGGTACAGAAAGAGGCAAGAGAAGTACAGAAAGAAGCAAAAGAGGTGCAGAAAGAGGCAAGAGAAGTACACAAAGAGGGAAGAGGGGTGCGGAAAGAGGCAAGAGGGGTGCAGAAAGATGCAAGAGAGGTGCAGAAAGAAGCAAGAGAAGTGCAGAAAGAAGCAACAGAGGTGCAGAAAGAAGCAAGAGAGGTGCAGTAAATGGCAAGAGAAGTGCAGAAAGAAGCAACAGAGGTGCCGAAGGAGGCAAGAGAAGTGCAGAAAGAGGCAAGAGAGGTGCAGAAAGAGGAAAGAGGAGTGCAGAAAGAAGCAAGAGAGGTACACAAAGAGGGAAGATCGGTGCAGAAAGAGGCAAGAGCGGTGCAGAAAGAAGCAAGAGAGGTGCAGAAAGAAGCAACAGAGGTGCAGAAAGAGGCAAGCGGGGTGCAGAAAGAGGCAAGAGAAGTGCAGAAAGAAGCAACAGAGGTGCAGAAGGAGGCAAGAGAAGTGCAGAAAGAGGCAAGAGAGGTACAGAAAGAGGCAAGAGGAGTGCAAAAAGAAGCAAGAGAGGTACAGAAAGAAGTAACAGAAGTACAGAAGGAAGCAACAGAAGTGCAGAAAGAGGCAATAGGGGTGCAGCAAGAGGCAAGAGAAGTGCAGACAGAAGCAACAGAGGTGCCGAAGGAGGTAAGAGAAGTACAGAAATAGACAAAAGAGGTACAGAAAGAAGCAAGAGCAGTGCAGTAAGGACTAACAGAGGTGCAGAAGAACGCTAGAGGGGTGCAGAAAGTGGCAAGAGGGGTGCATAAATTTGCAAGAGAGGTACAGAAAGAAGTGACAGAGGTGCATAAGGAGACAAGAGAACTGCAGAAAGAGGCAAGAGAGTTGCAGAAACAGGCAAAAGGGGTGCAGAGCAAGGGAACAGGTGGGCAGACTGAGGCAAGAGAGGTACAGAAAGAGGGAAGAGGGAAGAGGGGTGCAGAAAGAGGCATGAGGGATGCAGAAATTTGGAACAGAGGTGCAGAAAGAAGCAAGAGCAGTGCAGAAAGAACCAACAGAGGTGCAGAAAGAGGCAAGAGGGGTACAGAAAGAGTCAAGTGTAATGCAGGATGAAGCAAAAGAGGTGCAGAAAGAGGCAAGAGAACTGCAGAAAAAGGCAGGAGAGGTGCACAAAGAGGCAAGAGGGGTACAGAAAGAGGCAAGAGGGGTGCAGAAAGAAGCAAGAGAAGTGCAGAAAGAAGCAAGAGAGGTGGACAAAGAGGGAAGAGGGATGCAGACATTTGCAAAAGAGGTGCAGAAAGAACCAAGTACATTGCAGAAAGAACCAACAGAGGTGCAAAAAGAGGCAAGAGGGATGCAGAAAGGGGTAGGAAAGGTGCACAAAGAGGCAAAGTGCAGAAAGAAGCAACAGAAGTACAGAAGGAGGCAAGAGAACTGCAGAAAGAGGCAAGATAGTTGCAGAAAGAGGGAAGAAGGGTGTAGGAAGAGGCAAGGGGAGTGCAGAAAGAAGCAACAGAGGTGCAGAAAGAGGTAAGAGGGGTGCAGAAAGAGGCAAGAGAGGTGCAGAAAGAAGCAAGAGAGGTGCAGAAAGAAGCAAGAGAGGTGCAGAAAGTAGCAAGAGGGGTGCAGTAAAGGGCAAGAGAAGTGTAGAAAGAAGCAACAGAGGTGCAGTAGGAGGAAAGAGGGATGCAGAAAGAGGCAAGAGAAGTGCAGAAAGAAGCAACAGAGGTGCAGAAAGAGGCAAGAGAAGTACGCAAAGAGGGAAGAGGGGTGCGAAAGAGGCAAGAGGGGTGCAGAAAGAAGCAAGAGAAGTGCAGAAAGAAGCAACAGAGGTGCAGATGGAGGAAAGAGAAGTGTAGAAGTGGGCAAGAGAGGTACAGAAATAGGCAAGATGAGTGCAAAAAGAAGCAAGAGAAGTACACAAAGAGGGAAGAGGTGTGCAGAAAGAGGCAAGAGAGGTGCAGAATGAAGCAACAGAGGTGCAGAAAGAGGCAAGAGGGGTGCAGAAAAAGGCACTAGAAGTGCAGAAAGAAGGAACAGAGGTGCAGAAGGAGGCAAGAGAAGTGCAGAAAGAGACAAGAGAGGTGCAGAAAGAGCCAAGAGGAGTGCAGAAAGAAGCAAGAGAGGTACAGAAAAAAGCAACAGAAATACAGAAGGAAGCAACAGAGGTGCAGAAAGAGGCAAGAGGGGTAGAGCAAGAGGCAAGAGAAGTGCAGACAGAAGCAAGAGAGGTGCAGAAGGAGGTAAGAGAAGTGCAGAAACAGACAAAAGAGGTACAGAAAGAAGCAAGAGCAGTGCAGAAAGAACCAACAGAGGTGCAGAAGGAGGCTAGAGGGGTGCAGCAAGAGGAGTGCAGAAATTTGCACAAGAGGTACAGAAAGAAGCAACAGAGGTGCAGAAGGAGACAAGAGAATTGCAGAAAGAGGCAAGAGAGTTGCAGAAACAGGCAAAAGGGGTACAGAAAGAAGGAACAGGTGGGCAGACTGAGGCAAGAGAAGTGCAGAAAGAGGGAAGAGGGGTGCAGAAAGAGGCATGAGGGATGCAGAAATTTGGAACAGAGGTGCAGAAAGAAGCAAGAGCAGTGCGGAAAGAGCCAACAGAGGTGCAGAAAGAGGCAAGAGGGGTACAGAAAGAGTCAAGTGAAGTGCGGATCGAAGCAAAAGATGTGTAAAAAGAGGCAAGAGAACTGCAGAAAAAGGCAGGAGAGGTGCACAAAGAGGCAAGAGAGGTGCAGAAAGACGGAAGACAAGTACAGAAAGAGACAACAGGGGTGCAAAAAGAAGCAAGACAGGTGCAGAAAGAAGCATGGGAAGTGCAGAATGAAGCAACAGGGGTGCAGAAAGAGGCAAGAGGAGTGCAGAAAAAAGCAACAGAGGTGCAGAAGGAGGCAAGAGAACTGCAGAAACAGGCAAGAGACTTGCAGAAACAGGCAAAAGAGGTACAGAAAAAGGGAACAGGGGTGCAGACAGAGGCAAGAGAGGTGCAAAGACAAGTAAGAGGGCTGCATAAAGAGGCAAGAGGGGTGCAGAAGTTTGCAAGAGAGGTGGAGAAAGTAGCAAGAGCAGTGCAAAATAACCAACAGAGGTGCAGGAAGAGGCAAGTGAGGTACAGAAGGAGGCAAGCAAACTGCAGAAAGAGGCAAGAGAGTTGCAGAAACAGGCAACAGAGTTACAGAAAGAGGGAACAGGGGTGCAGACAGAGGCAAGAGAGGTGCAGAAACAGGTAAGAGGGGTGCAGAAAGATACAAGAGGGATGCAGAAATTTGGAACAGAGGTGCAGGAGGAAGCAAGAGTAGTGCAGAAAGAAGCAACAGAGGTGCAGAAGGAGGCAAGAGAAGTACACAAAGAGGGAAGAGGGGTGCAGAAAGAGGCAAGAGGGGTGCAGAAAGAAGCAATAGAGATGCAGAAAAGAAGCAATAAAAGTGCAGAAAGAAGCAACAGAGGTGCAGAAAGAGGCAAGAGGGGTGCAGAAAAAGGCAAGAGAAGTGCAGAAAGAAGCAACAGAGGTGCAGAAGGAGGCAAGAGAAGTATAGAAAGAGGCAAGAGAGGTACAGAAAAAAGCAACAGAAATACAGAAGGAAGCAACAGACATGCAGAAAGAGGCAAGAGGGGTGCAGCAAGAGGCAAGAGAAGTGCAGACAGAAGCAACAGAGGTGCAGAAGGAGGTTAGAGAAGTGCAGAAACAGACAAAAGAGGTACAGAAAGAAGCAAGAGCAGTGCATAAAGAATCAACAGAGGTGCAGAAGGAGGCTAGAGGGGTGCAGAAAGAGGCAAGAGGAGTGCAGAAAGTAGCAAGAGAGGTACAGAAAAAAGCAACAGAAATACAGAAGGAAGCAACAGGTGCAGAAAGAGGCAAGAGGGGTGCAGCAAGAGGCAAGAGAAGTGCAGATAGAAGCAACAGAGGTACAGAAGGAGGTAAGAGAAGTACAGAAACAGACAAAAGAGGTACAAAAAGAAGCAAGAGCAGTGCAGAAAGAACCAACAGAGGTGCAGAAGGAGGCTAGAGGGGTGCAGAAAGAGGCAAGAAGAGTGCAGACATTTGCATGAGAGGTACAGAAAGAAGCAACAGAGGTGCATAAGGAGACAAGAGAACTGCAGAAAGAGGCAAGAGAGTTGCAGAAAC
Organism: Calotriton arnoldi; assembly: GCA_963921515.1. Taxonomy (NCBI): domain Eukaryota; kingdom Metazoa; phylum Chordata; class Amphibia; order Caudata; family Salamandridae; genus Calotriton; species Calotriton arnoldi. Next base: position 148,317 of record CAWUFW010011473.1, read on the forward strand.
AGCCAAAAGGGGTGCAGAAAGAGGGAACAGGTGGGCAGACTGAGGCAAGAGATGTGCAGAAAGAGGGAAGAGGGGTGCAGAAAGAGGCATGAGGGATGCAGAAATTTGGAACAGAGGTGCAGAAAGAAGCAAGAGCAGTGCAGAAAGAACCAACAGAGGTGCAGAAAGAGGCAAGAGGGGTACAGAAAGAGTCAAGTGAAGTGCAGAACGAAGCAAAAGAGGTGCAGAAAGAGGCAAGAGAATTGCAGAAAAAGGCAGGAGAGGTGCACAAAGAGGCAAGAGGGGTACAGAAAGAGGCAAGAGGGGTGCAGAAAGAAGCAAGAGAAGTGTAGAAAGTAGCAAGAGAGGTGGACAAAGAGGGAAGAGGGATGCAGACATTTGAAAAAGAGGTGCAGAAAGAACCAAGAACAGTGCAGAAAGAACCAACAGAGGTACAAAAAGAGGCAAGAGGAGAGGTGCACAAAGAGGCAAGAGGGGTACAGAAAGAGGCAGAAGGGGTGCAGGAAGAAGGAAGAGAAGTGCAGAAAGAAGCAACAGAGTTGCTGAAAGAGGCACGAAGGGTGCAGAAAGAGGCAAGAGAAGTGCTGAAAGAAGCAACAGAGTTACAGAAAGAGGCAACAGTGGTGGAGAAAGAGGGAAGAGAGGTGTAGAAAGAGGCAAGAGAGTTGCACAAAGAGGGAAGAGGAGTGCAGAAAGAGGCAAGAGGGGTGCAGAAAGAAGCAGGTGAGGGGCAGAAATGTTATGTTTCATATAGGTACCCTAATATAGGCCTGGGTAATATCATATAACTTCACCTACATTATCTCCCTTATACTACACAGTAACGAGCCTTTAGGATTGAACCTTTACCTAGTTCTAGTCCTGGGCACAGAAGGAGGGTTTTCCCTGAACAATAGCATCCTACAACTCCATCAATAGACTCATACAGTATGAATGAATATTCATGAGGGTTCCTGGAAACCAGGCAGGGGCTCCACACCACCTGCATAATATGTACGTACAAGGTTCACCCATACGTCATCCTCAAATCCAACAATGGCTAATACAAGAAACAAGGGACAAAGAAACCCTAGATACTTTTTGTATAAATACAGCACATCTTGCTAGGGTTGGGAGAGGAGACCGAGACTTCCAGGCCGACACACTAGCCAGAGACGCTGAGGCTCCTGCATGCAGACGCTCCAGCTGACAGTGGTCTAACACATCCCTCGCGGGGTGTCCAACTCGAGACCAGGACGTGGTCCCACACTCTCTCACTTCAGGTAGTGGGGTTAGACTAAATCCTAGAGGGATTCTTGGCTTCACACCTACTCACATGCTTGGTACACTTAGGTACATCTAGATAGGCATCGTAGGAGTACGCACATTTTATCAAGCATTTTATATTCATGTATGTATTCATGATTATTGCAAGATGGTAGAACTGTACTATCCTTTTATTTTCACTGTACTGCTAATCATATATATCTGCTACTGTCTCACGGTTGTTGCAGCACATCTATTTTACACTAGAAGAACAACTGTGCAATAAATTCTTATTGTAACACGGCCAGCTGTTTCTTCTGTGTAACTCTCTGAGACCGAATAAGTGAGCATGAGTGACTGAGTGAAAAGAAGTATATTGTTTCCACGATCCTGGGGGATCAGGGTTGTCATGTTCTGAGGTTGCCAGAAACTATTCTCTCCCCGATAAGTGGAGATTCTAGTGGCACTGTGAGCTAGCTAAAACAGAAAGGCTAACATTCTCGGTGGGGGTGCTCAGAGCCAGTCTGCCACCAGTCCTACAGTTTATGTTATCCGAACGCGCAGATCCTGTATGGGTAATATAGGAACTACACGACCTGGTGCCGCCAACGATGGTTGGGTACTTATTTAACTGTAGAATCTGAGTAGTTCAGTCGTGCTAATTCTCAGAGACCCCTACTCACAAAATGCCAGAGACGTCTGGAGTGGGTGTGCACAAACTCCACCACAGCTGAGTAGGTGAAAAATCCTATTTATTAGCTGTTGGTTAATCAAGCTTGAGGGACACAGTGTTCCTAAACAAATTGTGCACATAACACCTTATCTTAGTTCCCTTGAACAAACTTCTTCTTTACAAAAATGACTGAGACAGGGGATAACCCAGTAGTAAATCTACACATCTCAGATGAAGAAGAGGATTTAAACGCAATACAAATTGCACCAAAATTCAGATGTACGATCACCCTGAAACTATTAGAAAATGGTTTATCAGCTAGGGGTGGCAAATAGCTTTCGTGATTGAGGCACACAAATCAAATAAAACAGGTATTTTATTCATGGGTTACATTCCCAGCAGCAGATGCAAGAACACAGACATTTCACTCTTACACAGAAGGAGATGCACCAGTGGAATATGGTCCATTTGAGGACATAGAGGTTCCACTCACGTACCAGGAACACTTATACTGGTTTAAAGGCGCCCTACCCCACACAAGAAGAAGAGTAAGATTAGGCCCGCTCGGAGGATAGGAGGCAACATGGCCGATATTAGCGGCTTACACACCAGATCCTGACATTGACACAATGCCACAGGCAGTCTTACTCATACAACACAGGGATTTAATAAAAATCTACAGAAACCTGATGCAATTCGTCATGAGGACCTTCACAGTCCAACCTGCAACAGTTGCAACAACGAAACATGAACAAATGCCATTCTGGGTAGCTCAGAAAATAACTCAGCTCGAGGCAGTATTCCTGAATATTACCCCGTATGAAAAACACAGAATGCTAACAATCTGCTTGCCCATGGGAATCACACCACAAATAGAAGATTGTACCACTTGGGGTACAGTCTTTGCTGCCATTTATACCAGAACACATGGTATACCATCAGTAGCTGTAGTACCAGATGTATTAAGACAAATACAAAATGAGTACGGAGCAGAGCCTGCCCTGATCTTAGGGATGAAGTTACTAGGTAACTATGACCAGGTATCGGCCATAATACTAGCTAATATTAAAGGGGAAGCAGCTTCGGTGGCAATCTGCCAATGCCTACGGGAGTTCAGTCCTATAGATCAACAACACAAACTACCCAAAATAATTGAAACTGCATATGCAGAATTAGGCAGAGACAGTTTAGGTGGGAAAGCTTTAAAACCACAACTGATGGGCAGTACTGAAAAGGACACTTCCAAGCAGACACCAGCTTCTTCTAAAAAGAAGTGGGATACTAAAAAACAATAAAACTTTAAAGGAAACAGATCTCAATCCCAAGGTAGAGCTCCTCTACAGGAGCCCTCCGAAAAAATATATAATCTCAGGATTAGGGATAACATTAGGAAACCTGACAGGTATCAGGATACTGATACATGTTCCTCTCGTTCCTTTCAGGGTTCATCGAAAAACTCTGAGAGGGAAGGACGGTCAGAAAGACAAGAAGAGCGTACAAAGTCCAGAGACAAACAGCACGCTCAAGACTATACTTCCAAAAAAGAAGAAAAGCCAAAATCAAAACCTCAGTTTAAGAAGAAAAAAGTTGCAGGCCTGAAGATCAGACATGCCCAGAATTCTGATGACACAACTTCATGATGGGGAATGGGCTCAGAGGATGCTAGACAGTGCGGCAGAAGTAACAATAGCTCACCAGAACCTGAAGGAATTTCTGGTGACAGCGGACTTGAATTATTACATCACGGTGGAAACACCAGATACGAGGGTAAGAGTCCCACATAAGTTATACAAAATAACACTCCGGATGGAGGGGGACAAGCCCAGGAAAGTTAAAGGTCTTTTTTGGAAAAATCTGTCATCTGGTTATGACATCCTATTAGCTGAACAAGATTGGCCGGCAGCATTCGTTATGGAGTGCCCTAGGGGAGAAACAGTAATTTTTCCAGCCTTCTCCGACCTCGTTCCCATTCATTTAAAACACACATATGCACGGAAGTGGGCAGTTGCCCTATCTCCTGCATTATACAAAAATCATGCCGGATGGGATGAGGGTTCAACCCACCACGTGATCCCGTTAAAAGTTTCACCAAATGCACAGAGACAATATCCAATAAAGCAAGAAGCTAAAAAACAGGTCAGGGATATCTTAGATCAACTTGAATATCAAGGGGTCATTGAAACATGTACCTCACCAATGAACAATTCTTTGTTTCCTGTCATGAAACCTGACAATACATATCGTCTAGTTTTAGATTACAGACATTTAAACACTTGCACTAAGACATTTGCAGTCCAAAATGCACACAGTGCCGCATTAATGAATAACATTGTGCGGAAAAAATATAAAACAACACTTGATAGCTCAAATGGATTTTTCTGCCAAAATATAGTGCCTGAAAGTAGGTATCTAACAGCCTTCTCAGCTCTAGGGACCCAGCGTCAATTTTGTCGACTCTCCCAGAGGTATAAGAACAGCCCAGGGTTATTTTCGGCTAGGGTAACAGAGTTACTTCAAAAATTGGACGAAGAGGCATTGTCCTATGTGGATGATATTTATCTGATGGACGATGACCTGGAGGAACACTTGAACAGAGTAAATACCATAATTATGGGATTCGCTTCTGAGGGCTACAAATTCAATTTTAAAAAATCTGGCACCTAACTTTTTAGAAAAGTGTGCGCTGCTCCTGCCTCCAAATCATTAAAAAATTTACAATCAGTACTGGGATTCCTAAATTTCAGCAGAACATACATTTTGGATTACGCAGAAAGAGTAAAACCTTTCTACGACTTAATAAAACCTGACTTTTCAGTTAGACAATGGACACAGGAACACACAAACATCCTACGTTCACTACAAGAAGACATGATAGCTTCAAAACACTTACAGACGCGATTAAACGTACGCAATTTAGTGATCCGTGTAATAGCGGGTCAATGCGGGTACACCTACTTAACCTTCAATGAAGGCGAAACAGTACCAATTGCTTACAAATCACACCTGTACACAAACGCAGAAATGCGTTTCACTTCAACAGAAAAAATCCTGACAGCAGTTCAGACCGAGGTAGCAAGAGAAAGAGCGCTGGCTCAGGGAAAGCGCATAATTGTCGTAACACCAGTACCGGCTTTAGAAGCTGTTACAAAGGCTAGCATTCCAAATGCAAAAGCCTTACATCTGAGATGGATACAATGGGCTAATTCTCTTTCTGCAACGGATGTTGAATACAGATTTGATCCAAGTCTAAAAACACAAGCATTTCTGCAATACGAACAGGAATACCCTCTGCCGAATGAAATCTTGCCTCTAGATCAGTATGAATATATTATTTACACTGACGGATCGGCTCAACCGGCCATAGGGAAGTAAGCTACAATACAGCGCAGCATGTGCTATCGTTAAAGGTCGCATGCGGTTTGGAAAGTTCCATCCAAGTTGCACCAAAACGCAACCTCTAGGAGACTGCACGGCTCAGTTGGCAGAGTTAAAAGCACTGATACTGGCACTGGTGAATACGGATCACGAATTGCCCACACTAATAGTGTGTGATTCTTTTTACTGTGTGCAATCATACAATGAATATTTACATCATTGGGAACTAAACGGGTTCAAAGACGCAAAAGGTGGCACAATTAAGCATAAAATGCTATGGGAACAGGTAGTTGAGTTGAGAAATGAACTACCACGGGCTCACATGATTCATACACTGAGTCATCAACGCGATGGCGTTCACGTTGAAGGGAATTCTCTGGCTGATGAAGCCGCGAAGGGGGCTGTACGCACAGCTTCCGTAGATGCAATCACTCGTTCAAAAACGAGGATAGACGGTGAGATTATGGTTGCTGTCATTGCTTCAGGCAAAGGCAGCTCAGCAGTACCAAAGAAATATCTACTCAAGTACTCCTACAAGTTAGATGCAAACAACATTCCATATGCTCAGATTCCTGGAGTGGGGGACAGAGTAATACTAAATATGGATCGTAGGCAAGGTTTGATTATTGCAGCACACAAGGGTTTGGGCTCTGCGCATACAGGCGTTACAGCGACTATTTCATTGTTGAAACAGCGCTATTGGTGGCCAGGTCTGACAAAACAAACTAAAGACTACGTCTTGAAATGTGTCATCTGCCAGCAGATGAAAGGCTCCACCATAGCACGCCCGGCACAGACACCGTTATTAAAATCAGACAGACCTCTTGCTTGTGTATATCTGGACCACTGCGGCCCCTTACAATCAGACGGGGCTTACAAGTATATCATGGTTGCAGTGGATTCATGCTCAAGATTCCTATGGGTTTGGCCTCAGCGCTCGGCTGACGCTCGAACTGTTATCAAAGATTTGCGAGTCTTTATCGGGACATACGCAGTTGGCACGTTACATTCTGAAAGTTGCCCGGCGTTTAGCTCTCGGGCTGACAAAGAGGCCATGGAAAGTATGGGCGTAGCATTGCGGTACTCCTCTCCATACGATCCTGAGGGAAATTCAGTTGTGGAAAGGAAAAACCGGCACCTAAAACAGATGGGTATTAGGCAAGGGCGGTAGTTGGGTCAATCACATATATGGGGTACAACAAGCTCTCAATAACCAGCCAAGAAGCTCTCTAGGGGGTGTCACTTCTTACAAGGTCCTATTTGGGACAAGAATGTGGGTACCTGATCTTGATTGTGAAGGCGCAGTCGCGGATGAGAAACCATTTGATACCCATGATCGTTTGGCTGTTTTACAGGATCTAAATGAATCCAGGACAGAACAAAGTAACGTCCACCTGAAACAGACCGCCACTGGGGAAGTCAAGGCAGTCACCGCAAGACCTGTCTGGATCCCAAAAGTCGGGGATCTGGTCAGAGAAAAAAATAGCGGATAAAAAAGAATTTGGGCCATCCTACAGAAAACCTGTACCGGTCCTAGCAATTCAAGGAACAAGAACTGTACTTCTACTGCCTCTTGCCGGGAAAAAGGAGAAAAGATTTGTCTCAATTGACCTAATCAAACCACACTATGTGGCCGATACTGAGTAGTAGGCCACGTGGACTCCAAAGTAGCAGATGCCCTCCTCTCGCTACAATCCAAGAAGTTCAAACGGAAAGACTCATCACGTTCGAAGAGCCTCCAACATGGAATGAAGGACTAAGCAACAATGCTATGGAATTCGTTCCACTTGAACCCGAAGTTCAACTTCAAAATCAAACTCAAAATAACACACAAGTTGCAATAAGACCTGATACAGATGTCTACGTCAACATGCCTCAACAAGAGCAAACCACAATTTCAACAAATCCCGATGCAATTCCAACAATTGATCGAACTGCTTCTGGCTACTTCATGAACTTTGATACGTTTTCCTTGGATCCAAGTGAACCAGAAACGATGCCAGCCCAACAAACACGGAAGCAGCAGATTACGGACTTTCTGAACTTTCTCAAAAAGACTTACCTGGTATCGCATTGGGTAGAACTCTGGGTAATTACTGGGATACTGTTCTTTCTTTACTGGCTAGGCTTAGTTATAACTTTGAGCATGCTTATTAATGGACGATACCTTCAACAAAGACCTGAAGCCGAAAAAGTAATTTTGATTCTGAAACCACATCAATCTTCTCATCGTGAGCAAAGATACTTGTCATCAGTGAACATTACAGCAGTTCCTATACCGGACGGTATAGTTTGGGACAAGGTTGATTTCGACATATTCGGTCCTACTGAACTTTTAAAAATTTCTCATGTATTTAAAATTTCATTGAGTGATATCTTTACCTCCAGTACATTTTCTGATGATTGGGACTCTGAAACTGTTAATGATATGTTGTCTGATTTAGAGAAAACTGCTGCATTTCCGAACACTGAAATGTTAGAAGGTACTTCAGACTATGACACTTTGTACTGTTACCAACATTATGGTCATCATTTCTTGCACAAATCTATATCACCTAGAAATGTTTTTGTGTACCACCAGTGGGAACATTGCCCTACACCACCAAAAGCTAGTTCGCATACATTTGCGCAGAAGTTTCCATATTTTTCAGGGTTTAACACCACTGACCCGACCTCGTATTACTACAAGGTTGCACCGACATCAGCACTGAAAATTATGTTGACAAACACCAAACAAAAATATTCTGCTTCCTTTATCACCCAATTGTCTGAACAGGGTTTTGACCTATGGAAGGACACAATAGACTTAAAATCAGTCTGGGGTTCTAGAGACTGGCAGGTCCAGGGAACAGAAGAGCTATTTAGAGCATGCCTCATTCCACAGCAGATGATATTCCTAAATGACACTGTGCAACAAACATCCTGTCTTGGACTAGCCAAGAACAAGGACCTGAACACACCTCGGTTTCCAACATCATCACAGATGGAGGGGTGGCAAAATTCAACTTCACAAGAAGGGGCAACAGTGGATGAAATTTTACAGTACAATAGATCAGACCCTAATTGGAAGAAATGGGTGGTTTGGCCCTTAGACAAGAAAATACATGTCAGAAGAGATTCTGGGGAATAACAGAAGGGTTCAGTATCCATAGGCCAGACCCACGCTATGTACAAAGAGAACACCCAGGGGTAGTGACATTCTAACGTGTTGGGAAGCTGTGCCTCGATTGGCTAGAGACCTCAACACTCACAGAAGTGAAACAACATTTATCCTTACTCACACATGACATGGATCTTAGGAATTTTTTGCTAGGTCCCAGGAAATCACGTCAGAAACGTTTCATATATGCTGGTAGTTATGCTGTCTACAATGAAAATTGGAAAATATCCCAACAAGAGGCCGCAGAGAGAATACTGGAAATAGACTGTATTAACTTAGAGAAGGCATTAGCAGTAGTGGATAATGGGTTAACAACTTTGACCCCCAGGATCTATTCCTTAGGCAACATTGTATCTTCTGCAATAGACATACTGGAACAAGATTTCGCCATATTACAACACGGGCAATCTCAGTTACGTTCTAATATGTCGTTAAGCTGGACACTGCAATCTTTGCGTGAAGGCTATGTGCCTTGGCGTTTTATCAACAGTACTTCTCTGTTTTCTGAATATAATCTAACAGATAAACAGGTAGAAATGGCACAAAGGGGAGCAAAATATACAATGCTGCGTATTGAGAAACTGGATAGATAACCATTTACGGTAGCGGAATCACCATCCACAGAATGGCTAATCCATGGCCACATCACTCTACCGGTCACTACTTTTCAGTTTCAGTATTGCCTTGAACAAAAACAGGCAGGCAAATATGAAAAATTGGGTAAGGAATACATTATGGAATCTTGGGAATTACCGTGCAGATTTCGATGCCGGAGAGGGGATCGAGAAGTTTTTCTAAGCGGTACAAACTGCAAGAACGCTTTAAGCGGTTCTCTCATGTGCCAGGATATTTCCCTGCACGGAGCTTGCAATGGTTCAGTAGCGAACGTGTCCTGCCACATGAAAGGGACTCCAGCGGCTGTGAATACTCTGGTATTCAGGCTACTCTCGAATGGGAGTTACTTGATGCTGAACGATCAAGGTTGCTGTGGGATGCTTCCGGGCATTGCCTATCTGGTCACTGTGAACTCCAGTGTTACTTGCTGTATGCAAGTATTGTTTCCCCCAGTAAATACAGTCAGGGAGGCACCGTTATGGCCTTCATTGAATGTTTCCTTTATACAGTTTGGTACTTTGAGCAGACTGAAAGCCATGCTTTTACAGCAAACTGTACCCTTAACCTCCGCTCAAGAGACCTTTGATCTTCAAATCGCAAGGACCTCGACTGAGATACAGGCACTTATACGTACAAACTGCCCCTTTCATTTCGCAGAAATGGTGGGTCGTATCTTTAATATGTCTGATACGAGTGGTATTGTACACCTATTTAAGACCATAGGATCAGAATTTCTAAGCACCTTTCAGACGATCCTCGGAGTTATTCCAAATTTTATACACTCCGTATTATGAAGCGTTTTTAGAGGTCTTCCGCTGATCCTGCTCTCAATAGCAGGTATCCTGATTGTTATATTTTTGTTACGCAATGGACGGCCCAATCACCAACGAGATGGCAAAATCACTCCTGGAGCGCAAATATCGTGAGCGCATGGTACAACATCTGGGCACACCTCGCCTACGGGAACTGAGAGCCTCTTGGTTCCTATCGTTTAGACCAGTCTGGATGGACTGCATCTTACCTGTTCTTCGATGTCTGTTCTGCTGAGAAGAATGCGTGTTGGATCTCTGTCTGACACTTGCAACGGACATGCCTACGGACTTGAATACCAGGCTGGAACCCATGAGGTCCCATGCTCGGCAATGTCCCCAGCGTATTCCTATACTGATGGCTGCATTCCTCAAGAACCCGCAGGTACCTTTTACTACAACTGGGTTAAGCATCAGCTCTTCCACTAGCACTCAGGTATCGACTGCAGCACCAGCCGCCTCTGCACCAGCTATTGGAAGCTCTGAATTTCATCTGTGCTCCATTGACGTACTCTGCGAGGTGTTACAGGGACCGTCCTCTGCAGCGGCAAGTAACAACGATGTTGCGTCTCCCGGCCAGGACACTTGGGGGCATATTAACAAGCCGGCGATAAAAAATTATCGCCGCTTTAGCGTCTGTTTTCAGACGAAAAGCGGCGATAATTTTATCGCTGTATTAGCAAGGTCACGCTATCGCGTGAATCCTTGCCCTATCGCCCTTTTCCATAACGCCACCTTTGCATCTCTAATGAGATGCAAAGTGGGCGTTCCGTCCCAAAATAACTGGAGAAATGTCGTTAACCGACATTTCTCCAATTATCAAGGGAATCGCTAACAAGCATAGCGATGAGAAAAGTAGCGCTAACCTTGGTTAACGCTACTTTCCTTACGCATGCTTTTAGTTTGACTTAGCCAGCTACGCGCTGTATAAATCTAAACTAAACTAAACTAAACTATATCCAATGGAAGGTGGATATCATGGTTAAGTATGCCCAGCCCTATCAACAAGCTATCGCCAAATGTCGTGCGATTATCGCTGGATTTCCAGCGATAATCGGACATTTGGCAGCTTGCGCCAGGAATTTTATCGATTCTGAGATAAGCGTTGCTAATAGCACGCTATCTCAGCGATAAAATTCATCGATAGCCGGCGATAAATATCCTAGCGCTAAGTGCGCTTAGCGATATTTATCGCCGGTTGTTGATAATATGCCCCTTAATCTATAATTGGCTCATCGTGTGCTGGGAAAGAATTCGGAATTTTTCTTTTAAATTTCAAAACTCAACTTAATTTGGAACACTTCCTAAAATTGACACTTTCGCTGGAAAAGCATGGCCTTCTGACTCTTGTAGGACTTTGGCTTAAAGTGACATTTCCAAAACTAGCTTTCGAAAATAATTTTTTTCTTCCCCCCGATTAGACTGTTTTTAAATGGTTTTAATGACAATATTTTATGAAGCTCACTGATAGTTTTATGCGCTGCTACCTAGTAAATACAGTAGTTCGCTAGCATTTTATCATTGTTGACTGTTCGGAAGAGGAGTGGGTGTTATGTTTCATATAGGTACCGTAATATCATACACCTTCACCTACATTATCTCCCTTATACTACACAGCAACGAGCCTTTAGGATTGAACCTTTACCTAGTTCTAGTCCTGGGCACAGAAGGAGGGTTTTCACTGAACAATAGCGTCCTATAACTCCATCAATAGACTCATACAGTATGAATGAATATTCATGAGGGTTCCTGGAAACCAGGCAGGGGCTACACACCACCTGCATAATATCTATGTACAAGGTTCATCCCATACATCATCCTCAAATCCAACAATGGCTAATACAAGAAACAAGGGACAAAGAAACCCTAGATACTTTTTGTATAAATACAGCACATCTTGCTGGGGTTGGGAGAGGACGTTCCCTACCAGTCGGCCCAAGCTGCAGAGCTCGTTGCCCTTATCCGAGCTTGCGAGTTGAGTGAGGAACTGGCTGTCAATATTTATACTGACAGCCAGTACGCTTTTGGAGTGGCCCATAATTTTGGGTGACTCTGGGCAGAGAAGGGGTTTCTCACTTCCCATGGGATGAAGATAGAGAATGGCCCTCTTATACATAGGCTTTTGTCGGCCCTGACACTCCCCAAGAAATTAGCAATAATAAAATGTAGCGCCCACAAGGCAATAACTGATGATGTGGGTAGAGGGAATGCATTTGCAGACCAGACAGCTAAGGAGGCAGCCCGAACAAAGGTGAAAATGATATTTGTAGCAGGTCCAGCTAGGTGGGTGCCCGAGGTTACTATGTTTGAGGATACGTTGGCAAATGTTAAGGAGATTCAGAGTGAGGCAACGATCGAGAAGTTAGCAGTATCGCAGGAAAGCACAGCGGGAAACATCCATCACAATGCCTTTACATCGCGGTCATTACAACGCAAGTCATTACAACGACTTGCGCTGGATGGCGCTCTAACCTAAGGAATAGTATGATTTACTATTCCAACACCTTCCCTACTGTACGTAGACTGCAGTTGGAATAGTAAATCATACTATTCCTAAGTCCAGCGCCATCCAGCGCAAGTCGTTGTAACGACTTGCATTGTAACGAACGCGATGTAAAATACCGCGTTGTAAATGTATGCGTAGTAACGTCATACATTCAAGCACAGCACGTTTGGATGAGGAAGGGTGTTGGACGGATAAGTCAGGGAAACAGAGATGGATGTTACCAGATGCATATGTTCCCCCCGTAGTCACTATGGCGCACGGGCCAGCTCATATCAGTGCAAAAGGTATCTGTAAATTGTTAGATCCTGTATGGCACAATGACAATATCCCAAAGACAACCGCCCATTTGGTCAAATATTGTATGGTGTACATGATGCACAATCCTGGGAAGGGTACCCCTACACCACCTGGCAATTATGCACCCGCTACTTTCCCTTTTGAGGTCCTCCAATTAGATTGCATAGAGATGGATCGAGTCAACAATTTGAAATATGTGTTAGTGGTTGTTTGCGCATTCAATAAATGGGTTGAGGCTTACCCCACTAAAGAAAATACAGCCATAGCAACTGCAAAGGTATTCATGAAGGAGTTCTTTCCTCGCTTTGGCTTGCCCCGTTTGATTTGGAGTGATAATGGAAGCCACTTTATTGAGAGAGTCATACAGTTGGTTGGCGAAGGACTCCACATCAAACAAAAGTTTCATGCTGCGAATCACCCCCAGTCAGCGGGTCTGGTTGAGAAGTACAATGGTACTCTCAAACTGAAATTGGCAAAGATCCAGGAGAGCACAGGGTTGCAGTGGCCAGATGCTTTACCATTAGCCCTCTTGTCTACAAGAACAACAGCTCATTCTAGAACAGGATTGTCACCTTACGAGGTCGTGGTTGGGCGCCCGGCAAATGTCTGGGGCATCCTGCGTCCTCAAACATTTTCCGAGATTGAATATCCTCTGTTAGTAGATTATTTGTATGAGTTAACTAAAAGTCTGCGTTCTATTCAACAACAGATCCAGGACACACTTCCGCCAGCACCTGAGGCCCAGAGACTACATCTTGATGCGTAACTTCCAGAGGAAGAAGGCCTTAGAGCCGATGTGGAAGGGCCCAGTCCAGGTACTCCTTGCCACCCACACAGCAGTCAAGGTTGCTGGCCGAAAGAATTGGATACACAGTCAGCTTTGTCGGAAAGTACCTCTTCCTTTGTCCTACAACCAGAGGGTCCTTGACGGCATTGGGGATTCGGAGTGGGAGCAGGTGCCCCGCTTTGTCCCCTTTTCGGTTGCCTAGCTAACTTGGACCCAAACAGAGGATGAGAGTGATGCAGTGTTGAATGCGGCAGTGCCCCCTGAGGTCAGGGCCATTCAGGAGCCCCGTTCTACTGGCCCATCTGTGCTCGAGTCCCAGTCTATTGGCCCCTCTGTGTCTGAGCCCCCTGAGCCTCTCTTTCCTGACCCCTCAGTGCCTGGAGCAGTTAGGTACAATTTGTGCCCCCGACGGAGGAACAGTGCACCAAAGGAAAAGTCAGATTAGCAGGGATGGACTCGATAAGTCAGGCAACAGTAGCGTAGGGAGAGGCGAGATTGGTGCATTGTTCGGACACTGGACAGGATAAACTGAACATGCTCCCCTGGAGGGGGGTACCTTATCCTGAGCAACTTGGGATTTCTTCAAGATCTGGTCCGACAGCTCCACCGCCGATGCTCAACAGCGCCAGCGTTGATAAACAATAGGAGTCTGCCAGCGAGGCTCTAATGGACGCTGGAAACATTCGCCTTTTGCCCTTAGTTTTCTTGCATTCTTCCCCCCCTTGATTTTAGAGCGGGATGGACCTAGTTGGTCTGCCTGGTCTACAAAGAGTAAAATAGTTTTCGTAGTGATCGTTGTGATTTTCTTAATAACAGTGCTTGGGGTAGCATTGTTCCTGGAGGAGAAATACCCAGTACATTCCCTGATTGGTACAACGCCTGTTCCCCTGAACACATGTTTGTTACTTTGGCCCCCATAAAGGAGAACATCGCAAAACACATGTAGACAATGTATTTTTGCAAATGCTACATCAAGCCCATGATACGTCTAATGTTACTAATTGTTGGATCTGTGGTTTGCTCCCCTTAGTTACACATTAGAGTGATATTCTGCTGTCAATGCCATTATCTTATCTGGGGAGCTGCGAGGGGTGGTTTGAGCTATTTACTATGGTGCATTATCACTTTCATTCCTCTGCTATGAATATGACATCTGCTGGCTCTCGCACAGTGGTAGAATATATACGCTTCCACCAAGGGTTTAATTCTACGGGTTAAGGAGGACAAAGGACCCTAGGTACATTGTCGCCATCAGCTTGTATGAATATAAATGAGAAGATAAAGAACGAAACATGGCTTCGAAATGAAATGTTAGATTTCCAGGGGTTCAATGCCACTGAATATGTCCGATCCTTTCAGGTGCGCAATATTACTAAAGATGAGGCAATGCCGGTGTCAGTAGTTAACACCGCAGCTGGGTTTTGTGTCCAGGGAATAGGGAAGGTAAAAGTGGGAGAGAGTAACTGCAATTACACATATACGCTGAGTACGACCAGTAGTCCACCTTTGCTCCCACCGTATAATGTCTACTTTGTTTGTGGGTCCCAAGCTTATGTTTGGCTTCCTAGGGGATGGTCAGGTACCTGTTATCTCTCTTTCCTTCTTCCCCCAGTGTACATAGCACCGTCCAATTACCATAAGGACCATCAATTGCAACGTAGGAGCACATACCTGTCCCGAGTCAGGAGGGTTATTAACACAGAAAATATAGATCAGACAGACATCACTCTGCAGCAGTTCACCGATGCCATGAAGGGTATTATACCCTTTTGGTGCCCTATGTCCAATAGACTTAACATTCGTCGGCTCACAAGAGTTATAGAAGGGGTCATTAATACCACAGCTGGAATATTGACAAATATTACAGCTGAGCTCCAGGCTGCAAGGCTTGTTGCTTTACAAAACAGGATGGTGTTAGATGTCATCCTTGCTGATCGGGGAGGGGCCTGTCGCGTCATTGGCAGTAGTTATTGTGTATACATCCCAGACCACGCCCCTAATGTATACTCTGCCATCCAGAAGTTGCACCGATTCGCATCTGACATCCACCAAGAAAATGGTACATGGACTCTCTCTGGATGGTTCTGGGGTCTATTCGCGTCCTGGCGTTGGAAGATTCTTATCTTCCTAGTTGCAATTGCTAGTATAATTTTCATCTGTTGCTTGTGCATACACTGTCTTCCTGCTTGCTGTGCTTACTGGATAAAAACACTGACACCCAAACCAAAGATTCCAGTACATGACCCTAAGATGACGGCTATGATGATGAAGGATATCCATGACCTGATGTCAATAGATGAAGGCATTTTTGAATATTGATAATGCGTGTATTAACTTGTAGCCGTAGTTTTCATGATATATAAGGAGTTATTTACTTCTAGACAGTAGCAAAATGTGTTAGCAAATGCTAAAAGGAGGGTCTGTTGGAATGGAAAATGCTTTTGGTCAATTTCCCCTTGCATTGTACGATTTAAGTTAGCATTTGCTGCACCATTTTGCATTTAGCTGCCATTTTGTACCATGATCGAAACTAAAATTCCGCCTCATTCTGTTTGCCTCAGCAGAAAGCAGTCTCAATATTTTTTCTATTTCTCCAAGGTTGAGCTTCGCTGCACTAATGAATAGACTGTTTTGTCATTACATAAGTTTCCCGTTAGATAGGCCTGCTCCCACCCTTAGAGTGGCGGGCAAGGGCAGAATAACCTTGAAACTGAGATAGCATGTACCCGGTCTCAGGATTGCAGCTCAACCTTCTGTTTCTCCTTTGTTCACCAGCTACTAACTGTAAAATTCCAGTCTGGGCGTGTCCTTAGGGGTACTGGAAATGTATATCATATATTACCATGTTGGCGGGGGTCAGTCCCTCTGCATCAATCCAAGGAGGCTGGTCAGACTGGACTCCGCTCGAGTGTATGACTAATAAATAACTTTGGTTTGTATTCTCTACTGTCTGACCGACTCTTCATTTGTTTGGAAGGCTGAGAGGTGGTCATGAGTGACCCGCGTGGCCCTAATTGGGTCACATCCTTCAATTGTCAAAATCACCTGCCACCCCAGGAAGGTTAGGGGTTTGAGTGAGGCACTGTGAGCTAGCTAGGAATTGGGCCAACAGTCTCTGATGGTGTATATGGACTTAGTCCCTGCACTCTGACATCCTGTTGTCCTAATACACAGTCCTACCTTTTTAAATAGGAACCACATAACACCCTGGTTCCCACCCAGGATACCAACCACACTATGGTTGGGGCAGCAGGTGGGCCCAAGTGGGAGCCAGCATTGCTCCCGCCCGCAGGGAGCAGCTAAAAATGCTGCTCCCTACAGATGGGAGCAATCTTTTTGTCTGTTTCCCTGCCAGCTTCAGCGCAGGCAGGGAAACAGATGAAAAGTCCACTCCCACCCACTGGGAGCAGACTTAGTGCTTGGCTGGAATTTTGAAATTACCTTAGTGACAGTTAGGAAAAGTTTATCTATTCTTTCTATACAAACCTCAAACTTAAACCACAAAAACATTAGAAACTCTAAAGGTATACTTATACCTTAAATTTGTAATTTATGTAACACCTTGAAACTATTATAACTCATAGAAACTTATAAATAATTTTCCCAACCAATTATCACTTTAATATTGTGTAATAGGTAGAGAAAAAAATGCAAAACCTATTACTTACCTATATCTAAGGCCCTAACCCACAACAGAGCCAAGGTGCACCTAAAACAACATGGTAGCCCTTAACTTTTGTAAAAGCAGTCAAGCAATCACATAATGCTTTTCATCAACATGTACCACAGTACTTTGGCAAAATTTCACAAAACTACCGGAGGCAGAGATGACACTAAGTTAAAATACCTTACAACTTTTAAAAATAGTTACCCTACTTACCTGTACTTCCCAAAAGGATCATCTACACACTATAATCTATCTTCCTTCCAAAATTACATTCATTTTCACTCAGCCATTCTTGGACTACGTGTGATGCAAAAGTCTATGGAAAATGCGTTGGTGGAAAAATGGCAGTAGATAGTTATAGGTAGGACCATGTTTCCATAGGTAAAGCGTTTTTTGCCTTGCCTATATCTTTGGTGTCCATAGAGATTTTGAACATGACTGCAGCCCGAACCACTGAACGGAATAACACCAAATTTGGCAGAAAGCCAGCTCTTGGTCCATAAAGCATGCTTTTTATCATTTGGTATAAATCCATTTAGTAGTTTTAGAGATATTAGCTGAAATCCAAATTTGTATCTCTATGGACACGGATCCTCGGCGGATCCACCCTCGGGGAATCCTGACTCTTTGTGCATTTTAAAAATGAGAGGCAAGGATGTGTACTCAGGTCAAAAATACCCCAAACCATTTTTTTTGCCACTAGCGAAATCCGCGGACCCATTGCGGGCCTGAGCATGGCCCACCATGTAAATCTGTGATGGATTTGCGGATCTCATGCGACTTAAAAAAATACAGACACTCACACCCACTTATATACCCATACAGACATTCATCCACACACTAACTTACCCATACAGACACTGTTACACCCACACCGATACAGACACTCTCATACCCACTTACATACCCATATACTCACCCACACACCCACATGTCCATACAGACAATGTTACACCCATACTTACACCTCTACAGACACTCTCACATCTGCTCACATACCCATACACACACTCTCACACCCACTCACATGTCCAAACAGACACTCTCACACCCACTCACATACCCATACACACAATCTCACACCTACTCACAACACTCTACAGGCACTCCCACACCTACTTACAAACCCATACAGACACACTCACATACCCAGACAGATATTCTTACACCTACTCACAAACCCATACAGACACTTTTACACTCACTCGCATACCTATAGAGACACTCTCACACCCACTCACATACCCATATAGACATTCTCACACCCACTTACTGGCACTTTCACACTCACACTTACACCTCCCATACCCATTCACATACACACAGAGACACTATTATACCCACACTTACACTCATACAGATACTCTCACACCCATTGACATACTCATACAGATAGTCTCACACCTACTCACAAACCTATACAGGCACTCTCACACCCACTCACATACCCATATAGGCACTCTTACACCCAGTCACAAACCCATACAGACACTCTCATACCTACTCACAAACCCATACAGACACTCTCACACCCACTCACATACCCATACTGATACTCTCACACCCACTCACATACCCATACAGACACTATCACACCTACCCACAAACACCGACAGAGACCCACCCACACACTCACATATGCATACAGACACTGTTACCCTCAGAATCTTAAATGTGCTGTTTTGTATTGGATGTGTGGTTTTGGTTTCCGGATCTGTGATGGAACCTCGATTCATGAGAACATTATTTAAAAGGGTTTTACAAATAAAAAAGAACAAGTGCTTGGGAAATAGGGTGGCTCTGATAAGAACCGTTGTGTTTATTGTGTGTATGTCATCACTACACATAAAACAGGATGCAGTCTTTCAAGTTGTTCATGAACACCCTGTTGCCTTTCTCTGTGAAATGCACTCCATCAGGTCTGTAAATCTCGTCCATGTCAAAGCACAGGTAATTATTGTAGATAGAGCCCATGTTATGGTCTCTGAGGAATGCAGAAACAGCTTTATTAACATGTTTCCTGGCCTGGTCTATTTGTGGGCAAAATTCAGTTCACCACTTCCATTACTGCCTCTGGCATATGTTGGAGAACAACAAGGCAGCGTGAGTTTCACAATTGACCAAAGGTATCCTTCATTAGGATTTTCAGTCCTACCCCAGTCAATGTGCCTAGGTCATTGCCGCCACAGTGCACAATCATGCGGTCTGGATGTTGGCAATCTATAATGCTTTCAACCAATGGAACCAATTGATGCCACTTTAGCCCTTTCAGGCCAACCCAAGTAATTCCTACATTAGGCAACCCCAGGTCCCTGTGAATGGCACTCTTTCTAGCACACTCTCTAGCCCAAAACAAAAATCTATGGCCCACATTCCACACTCTAACCATTTTGAAGGCAGTAGCACACAGGAGAAGGCTGTAGCTAAATGAGGTAGTTTTCAAAATGAAGGCTGTTAAAAAAGACCCTATAAAGGAAAATGTAACCGATCACATTTGATTGAATGGTGTAAATCTGCTAGTGGTTAAAACTAGTTTGTGATATTAAGTTAAAGTAAATACATGTGTGACTGGCTGTGTAGATATTACAAAGAAGTAATGATGTTTGGGATATGTTTGTAATTGCATACAGTCTACCACACCTGCTGCATTTGTTTTAGGAGTTAGCAAGCTGCTCTAGAAACTGTTGTGAACTTGTGACCTACTGGTAGCAGAGAATGCTACAATGTTTGTCACCATGGTAACAGAGGTGAATATGAAGTGTTTAACTCCAAATTTAGGCTTTAATACCAAGTGGTGTGCAAGTGATAGTATTTAGGAACTGTTTAATAAAAAGACTTTGGTTTGCCACTTGGATCCATGTATCTGCCCGGAGGAGACACAGGTAGCCATGCTGAGCCGTGCGATGGATCCACAGACCCGCCCAAAACACCTACCAAATTGGGCATGTGAATTAAGCTGTAGTATGAAAAAATATTTGATTGAGAAGGAATGACTGCATATAAGGTTGATGAATGTGAGTAGGATGTTTAGAAAAAGTAAAAGGGAATATAAAAAGAGAGTATATGATTAAAATAAGAGTACAGTGTTAATAGTTGTTAATATTTGTTGTAGTTGTTAAAATTTGTTAATAGTAACAAAACACAGGTATACACCAATGCAGCTGCTGACACAAGCAGTGAAATACTAATATAAGCAGTGAGATACCCAGGCTTTCTGTCACTAATATATTGACATGCACAGATATACACTGATATATATATATTGAGACAACCTGGCACACACTGTTATTTACAGTAACGCAGCCAGGTATAGTCTGATATATACTCTAACACACATAAAGATAAACCTATGGATACACTAAGAGAGCCAAGCATACGCTAATGTATTCATTATCACCGTGAGGTAGAACCTGATGTATACAGTAACACATCCAGACAGCCACTGATGCATACAGTGAGACAAGTAGGTACACATTGAAGTGTATCCTGATGTAGCCAGAGAGAAACTGATAAATATATTAAAATATTCAAAGACAGTGAAACATAGACTGAGACATTAAAGTGTGACATTATGCATAGAATAACACACTTATGCAGACAGGCACACAGTAAAGGGGCACTAGTACAGCTATGTACATAGAGGTAGGTACTGACAGAACCAAATTGACAAAGTAGTGCAGGGAGAAACACACCAAGGTAAAAAGTACAATATCTATAAAGATAGGCAGCTAAAGAATAGTGCTGGTATTTAGAGGTCCAGAATGATATGGAGTGAGGCACACAATAATAGACTGACTGAAACAGTAATGTATGACGTATCACTAATACCTATGACCAAGAGAGGTAGATGGATATACAGTTACATCTGCCTACTGTAGAAAAGAGAGCAGAGAAGAAAAGGCAGATATCTTTTGTATAACTATTTACAAAACATAGAGTAAGAAATACAACAGTTATTCAGCGAATTAGTAGATTTAATGCATATGTTAATTTATTGTTTATTTTTCCAGATAAAGATGAAGAATTTACATGCCTGACAAGAGACAAAGAAGAAAGAAACAAAGAAAACAGTATTACCTATTTCAAACTTAGAGAGAAAAAGGAAATTAGCTGGAAAATGTCCAGAGGAAAAAAGAGAAGCTGGTAAAAGTACTAAGCAGTTTCGAAAAAAATAAGTTGCATAATGCAGAATGAGGGTAAAGTTATTATCTAAAAATTTAATTTTCACATCAACCTGCAAAAAAGCAAGGAGTACATGTTTCTGACAATAGGAAATGTTCTAAAAAAAATAAGGAGTTTGTCAAGGAAACAGAAACAGTTCAACGAGTGTAATATGTTTCGGACTAGAGTAATACAGAATTTGCAGCAAGGAATGAAGAAATATAAGAGGAGTAGTGCTGCATTTAAACAAAGGCAACAGATTGAGATTGTTGTTGAGAAAGCATTTGCTCTGAGGAGGAAACTATTATCTTAATATTGAATAGAATGAAGACACTAGACAAAAGAGTATTCTGTATGAAGAAAAAACCCATGGAAAAGCCTTATTAATAGAACACATTTTTGCAAGATTTTTAAAGGTGAATGGAAGCATACCTCTAGTACAGAACCCTATTTTAATGAAGACAGCTATTTCCAAGAGAAAATAGGAGTGCATGCAGTTGATTTAACTGGTCGTTGTTATGCGGCAAAAGATGGTACTCCTGTTGCAGAAAAGGATAGTGTTCTTAGGAATATAGAGGAAGTGATAGCTGAAGTGGTGCAAGGAAGGTGTAGACAGGCCCCAGTATACAAATAGAACTATAGTAGTATTTGCAGTGATTGTCAGGAAACAATTAAATTAGCAATAAGTTTCATACGTGACTTTTTATGCAGAAATCTGAAACAGAAAATTGCAATTTTGCAAAGATTAGATCCATGCAAAGAGAGGAAGTATACTAATTTACAGGGTCATTCAATGGCATGTCTTTCAAGGAAAGTTTGCAGAAGCGCCTTTTTATCATTTTAGGATGTTAGCTGTTCACCCCACTAATATTCAAAAATTGGTTAGGAGAATTTACTATGTAACAACTCCCGCCTTATGTTTAGGAGAGATGAATAGCAGTCTATTGCATGGTACAGTAGCAGAGGTGGAAAATGTTTGTGAAGATATTCAGTTTCATTTCTTTGATCCTAAAGAGGAGTCTAGGGAAAATGAAGAGTGATTTCTGGACATGTAAAAGAACAAAATACAAGAATTAGTAGTGAAAAATTTGCACGAAAGATTGCAAAGTTTAACACAGTTTGTTCAGAGAAACCAAACCATGTTTGTATTTGTTGTTGATGCATTCACTACAAAAACCAAACTTGTAATGTAGTTGTGTACTCACAAACTGCACAGGAGAACAGAAATAAATGGCAAGAGTTTGCTATATATTTATTTGTAAAAGAACGGTTTGATATGAATACACCGCAAATTATATGTAAGTTCTGCTATGATAATTTAGAGGCTAATAAAATGTCAGCTAGAGAAGAACATAACAAGTTAGAATTAGTTTCAGTTCCACAAGAACTTCGAGATTTAAATATGTATTAATCAATTCTTATAGAATGCATACATCCTTTCCAAGTTATAGTTTGTATGGATCCAAAAACTGGGAGATTACCTCCAACAGAGATTCAGAACGATCTTAAAAGCAGAGTTGTATACTTGCCCTTACATTTCAAAAAGAATATTGACACTATAGGGGTACAGAGAGATTTTGATGAGCCACTTATTATTCTAGTAAACGGTGTCCCTACTAAGAGTAGAGAAATATGGGAAGAGTTTGTGGATGTTAATAAAGTGAAAAAAGCAACATTATACCTGGTAGAAAATATTTATTATAAAAATGCTGATGTTGTCCAAGATATAACACATATGGAGGAAGAAACATTACCATCAAGTGGTCATATTGAAAAGGTGGATCAACTGAGATCAGATGAAATTTATGAATTTATTAAGGCTCTTTGCCTAGTCCATAAAGCCCTCTATGGAGGAGGGGCGTCAGACATTCAACTCTTATTCCCGCGATATCGGCCAGTACGCTGCCTCAGGTTGGCAAATACTGGACTGGTTCTTCTCTCTACGATAAGAAGAGCTAGATGGGGCGGAAGGGGGTTCTCCTACCAAGCTGCTAAATTGTGGAACTCCCTCCCAATCCACATGAGACTGCAGCCCAGCAGGACTCTCTTTAGAAAGCTGATTAAAACATGGCTCTTCTCTAAGCTCTAGGCCTGCCAATCAGGTGGACGGCTATTACCTCAGCGCCAACACGACTTGGCATTAGTGCGCTTTACAAATATTTCAGTCAGTCAGTCAGTCAGTCAACACTGTAGCATCCATCCTCTGCATTCTGAAGAAACCATCGGTGATGCTATTGATCACTCTCAAATGAAACAAGCAAAAGGAGCTCCTATGAGTGTCTGGGAAAAAACATTAGAGGCTTGCTGTTCTCCCCAACTGTTTCCTACTGGAGCAGGTGACCGCTATGATGATTCCCTTTCCAGATACCAGCAGCTGAATACCAGTCAACACAGTTTTATTCAAAGGATATCAGATTTTACCAGTTCATTACATATATTTTCCATCTTCTATTTGAGAGTGACTTGTCTGGACTTTCATGTGCTGCAAGCCACATACTAAAGACAGGAGTTAATCTTCAAAAACCTTCAATAGGATTTTGTGGAGAAAGTTCATGAAAAAGATGAATACTTAGAATACAACTTTATTAACTTGTCGGCGTGCCAACTTGACACCAGTGAATATTGGTATCGGCGTCATGGAGAGCTCAAATGTATGTTAAGAAACCTAAGTGCACCTACTTGGTTTCTGACACTCAGTTGGGCTGAGTACCTTTGGGTTGACCTGCTTGAAATTTTGAGAGAAGCAATCTCAAACATTAAGAACATCAATGTCAAGACAGAAGGAGAAATTTGCTCCTTTGATCCTGCTAATGTTTATAGATATTTTAACCACAGGTTTTCAGCTCAGTTGTCTTTCATCTACAACAAAAGTAAACCACTTCTTGGTGAAGTAATTGATTTATTTTGGCAAAATAGTACCAAGCAAGAGGTGCTCCTCATGTTCACATACTGTTATGGATAAAAGATGCTCTGAAATTTGGAACAGTATGTGACCTGGACCATCCCAAAAGATGGTGGTGAAAGGGGCTTGAGACAACAAGTTCTAAGCTTTCAAACTCATAGATGTGGGAAGTACTGTCATCAAAAATACAGATCCAAAGGAAAAAGTTACAAGAGATGTCGATTTGCATTCCCACGACCTGTCATTTCTCAAGGAAGAGTGAATAACTTTTTGTCTGCAATCTGACATACACTGACACAGAAATCACCAAATAAACACATACAACCTGAAAAGAATAGAGGCCTCCAAGTATAATAATGACTATAATCCAGTCACTCTGAAATTGTTGAATGTAAATATGGATCTACAGTTTGTTGCAGACAACTTCATCGCTGTTGCTTGGTATGTTACTTCATACATCATAAAATCAGAGAAGACAGAGATGAAAAAGATGTGGGAGGAGATTTCTGCAACAAAAAAAACTCTAACCAAGAAATTGTACAGCTTCAGCTTGAAAATGCTTTCCCTTAGGGAGATGTGCTACTATGAGTGTTGTGACTGGTTGAGCTCAGCCAGTTTGTTCTTGAAGTGAAAGGGAATTGTTTGGGTAAGTTTAGGCCTTACAAGTACAAGACACTGAGTCGTGAAGTCTTTCCCAGAAATGCAGCACCTAGCAGAGTTTGACCCGCAAAGTACAGACATTGTGAAATCAAATAAGTTGGATACATAGGGGCAGATTTACAAGCCCCCGGCGCCACCAGTACGTCACTTTTTGTGACGTACTGGAGGCGCATTTCACGTCTCCATATTTACAAGGAGAGAAAAAGCCACCCTGCGTGACTTTTCCTCTCCTTGTAAATATGGCCCCTTCACACGCAGCACTTTGCGTGGAAGGGGCATTCCATGGGTGTTGCTGTGGGTGTTCCCAAGCAACACCCATGGAATGAGACACATTTCCAGATTTACGAGGAATTGTAAATCTGGAAATGCGTGTTAATCCTACGCCTCCCCAGGGGAGGCGTTGCGGCACAACGAGGAGAAATGTTTTCATTTCTCCTCGTTTTCCTCTCTTCAAGCGTGCTACATTCTATAGCACGCATTGAAAGAGGAAAATGCCTGTAGTGATTGTATTTGTGCAGGAAGGTGCCCCTTCCTGCACAAAAACAATCTCCCCATGACGCAGGCATCCTTGCACCATGGTGCAAGGGTGCCTGCGCCGGCGCATGGCTGCAGTTTGTGCGCCAGCTCAGGGGAGAGCACAGGAATGCAACATATTATTGTAAATATGTTGCATTCCTGTGCTTCGGAAGTGCCGCAGCTTGGCGCAGCCAGAGGGCTTGCGGTGCCGCGCTGCGCCACTTCCTTGTAGATCTGCCCCATACTATCCAAGAAGGAGTCCACCTCTGGAAAACATGTACCTTTATGAAGTACTTCAACAATACTGATACAAAAGCAGTGTAACAGAAAACATAGAAGAAGGGAAATATGCAGTAGCTGGATGTGATGGTTGTTTGGTGAAATATGCAAAAGGAAATCTAATTAACTATAGAAAACTGATTTGTCAAAATCAAGACAGAAGACAGTTTTTCTATTTGGCACTTCTACAACTCTTCAAGACTTGGTGTGCTGAATTAGAATTACTTGGAGACTTTGATTGCTATAAAGATTCTTTTAACGCTGTAAAAGAAGAATATGCCACGTTGCCTTGCATGCTTTTGTAACGCATGCCCTTACAACGCGGTCATTACAATGAACGCGTTGTAACAACGCATGCCACTACAACGCAAGTCAGAACAACGACTTGCTCTAGGGGGGGGCGATGGATGTTGGAATAGTATAATTTACTATTCCAACTCCAGTCTGTGCAACAGTAGGGAAGGTGTTGGATTTAAAATCCAACACCTTCTGACCCCTAGAGCAAGTCATTGTTCCAACTTGCAGAGTAATGGCATGCGTTGTAACAACACGGTCGTTGTAACGACCGTTTTGTAATGGGGCGCGGTGTTCCAGAATCGTGGTAAACGATGTTTACCATAAAAGGCAGCATTCAGTGTTCAGTCTTCCCAAACTACTTACAAATGTTAAAAGGTGAGATTGAACAGGAAGAAACCATTGCTGCTGAGATAGCTAAGGAGAGATCACAAAGCAGCCAAAGTATTGGACCACTGATTCAAGATCCCCTTGAAAAAACAGTTATTCAAAATGAAGCAGCCTTAGCTATGAATGAGGTGGGGACTGCAATGCAACAAGCAAGAGACGAAAGTGTTGATTTCGAACATTTAGTTGCACAACTAAACGATGAACAGAAAGAAATTTATATTGAAGTAAAAGATAAAATAGATCATGGATTTCTGCATAAGTAAGAATATGAATGCTCTTCATTTAAGCCAATACTATATATCAGTGATCAAGCTGGCACCAGGGAAAGCAGTTAAATTAAAGTTCTTGCTGCTCGCTGACAGAGGACAACAGAATCAAATTTATTGTGTGAAGTAACAGCACCAACTACATTAGCTGCACACAGTATTAAATTAATGTCTCTGCTACCTGTTGAACATGACAATAAACTGACATACCAGAAGTTATCCGGTGAAGCTTGTCAAGAGGTGTCTACAGTATTAAAGAAACTGAAGCTTTTAATCATCAATGAGTAAGCATGGTCTCAAACTTAATGCTTGCCTTCAATCACGTGAGGATGCAACAGATTTTAAGGACAGAGTACAACGTGCTGTTTGCAGTAAACCATTAAATTGTCTTTGGTGAACTACAGCAACTAAAATCCCTGAAAGTACAGCCTGCTTTCAAGACACTTCTGCATGATGAAACTCACAATTGTTTAGGGAGTATTGGAAAGGTAAACATTTGACTAAACTTTAAATACAATGAACTACTGAGGAATATGCATTAAACATCCAACTTAGAATACGAAAATAGTCTGAAGGACATTAGAGTAGGAGTTCTGACAAAGGAGGGGAAAGGTACCTTAGAAAGCCGACTTATCAACAAACATTTCTCCTCTAAAACACAGCAGCACAGCTAATGTTCAATTTAATTGAAGAAGGCAAATCTATAGTCTGCTTAATGTCTAGTCTTCAAGAGTGCTCACATTCTAATAAACAATTACTAAAACTGTAGAAACAAATAATTATGGAACTCCCAGGTATTGATAACACCAAGGAGTAACAATACTACTAACTGAAAAACTACACGCTAAATTGGATTCTTTGAAAAAGTCTGTATCAAGGACTGCAGGACTAGAAAAGTGTTTACAAGTGTGCAAAAACTGTTGAGTAATTTTGAGGCATAATTGAAATGTTAAGGAAGGATTAGTAAATGGTGCAATGGGTAAAGTGATTGATTTCATTACTTTTCCAAATAGAGATAAGGTTGAATATTTAGCTATAAAACTTGATCAAATTGATTACTCAAAACAGATTGGTTGATGTATTGTATATTTTTTGCTTGTAAAAGACTTAAATGTCCGGCAACAGCAGTTCCCACTTTCGCTAGCGTATGCTGTAATTATCCATAAATCACAAGGTTTAAGTGTAGATGCAGCTTTTATTATTATTGGAAGTACTGTATTCAAAGAATGTATATCATATGCAGCATTGTCCTGAGTTAGAACATTGTCCGGTTTGTTTTTGGTTGATTTTGATGAAATGAAAAATTAGTGCCGATGCAAGTTGTTTTAGAGAGTGCAATCGATTAAGATAATCTGTCCTAAGCAGAAGCTTACCAAAGAATCGATGGATGTTCCTTATAGGAAGCAAAAGAAGGATAAGTCAGAAGGTGTTATCAAGAAAAGTGAGTGAGATATTGTAGGTTTCCAGTTGGAAAATAGTAATGATGACACCTGCTATGCTAATGTTGTTCTCAATGTACTCTTCCATTTACCGCATCTTATAAATGCAATTCAACATAAAGCAGACAACAAATTCTGCTCTCAACTGTGTTATTTGCTGGAACATTTACGTAGTGATAGGACTGTAGTACTTTCTGTTTAAGCATTCAAGACTTAGTAGACATATATAGTGGATCTGTAGAATTTACTCTCAGCACTCAACAAGATGCACAGGAATTTATTATGGTCATCCTCTGAGTTTTGGAACACGAAGAAGTAAATATTGATGACTTATTCAGACTGAGTTACACATGGAACCATGACTGTGAATATTGCTCTTTTACATCTACGACTCAAATCAATTCTGAATGATTTCTCTACTTAACATTACCTGATTCCAAAACTGTGCCTTTTAACAGACTGATCAAAAAGGCCAGCCAAAATATGACCTCCCCAAATTGTAGATCAGATTGTATGACTACATTGCACTTATAGAAAAGTGGGAAATACATTATATCAATGCTACATCAAAGCAGAGCAGATGGATCCAAAATTGAAACTGAAATTGCAAACTTCAAAGTAGGACAAATTTCAATTTCTGGAAGAACATACACTACAGTGGCTATCATCTTTCATGAAGAACTTCGTATAACTGCCGGACACTTCACTGTGTACTTGAGAAGTGTAAGTGGATGGACAGAATGCAATGACAGCAAGCTTACATTGAAACTAAAACTGCCTTTCAAACTTCCAAATTTGTAACTCTTCTTTCTTCAACCAAAGTTCTAAGGAGGATTACTGTTTAAAAAGTAGTATACAGTGTTTGCTCTTTATGGATCATCAGTGTTTAAGGCATCATTCGGCCTACTAGGGGTGATGTCTTCAAAACAGACTCTAAAATTCCAATGTGCTTTACATCTATTTCAAGTAATGGACTACTTGCAATATCATAACATTTTATTTTTTTCTGATATGTTTCTTTAAATTAGTTTAGTAGCTAAAGCTAAAAGAATTGATTAATTATTTGTAGTGAGTGCAGTGCGCAGTATCACTTATTTGTAGTGACATACAGTGCAGTTCTGGGGCTTTTTTGTACAATCTACGTGATTGGTTTTTCCCCTCTGTTCAAGGGTGAATATTTATACTGTACATCGTTTATGGTGTACAAGTATGAAAGCCGAGAACAGAAAAAACTGAAAATTGAACGTGTTTCAATTCAATGAATGGGTTGTTTACAATGTTAAAGCTGTGCAATGCTTTATTAATAACATAAACATTTAAATTGCAGAAACTTAAACTTTACTGTGCTAGTTTATAATCTGTAAAAATAATTTCTATTATTGTTTTCTCTCTTTTTACACAGATCACTGTAACCATTTTATGCAGGTATGTAGGTGACTAATTACTTCTTTAAGATATATAATACATCCAATAAGACATATTGGCAGACACTGCTGGATACACTGCAAAACTAAAACACACACTTATACATAATAACATAGCCAGGCACACACTGATGCCTACACTGAGACACCCACAAACACACTTATACATACTTTGACATACCCAGTCACACACTCATTCATATATTGAGACAGCCACGCACACATTTACTCATACAGTTAACCACCCAGAACACGCTCATACATACAATGACACAACCAGACACAAACTGATGCATTCACTGACACAGTCAGACACTTAGGGGCCAATTCCGATTCGGGCCGGAAGCGCACCTAACAGTATTCGTCCGGAAAAACTACCAGCCGAACGCGTGTTTCCCGACCGACTCGAACACTCTACCGAACGAACAAGTACGATGCGCATAACAGCCCAGATTCCGAGCGAGCCGAACTTACCCAATCCAGCTCCTAGTCTCCGCCCGAGCCGGATCCGTAAACGCCGAATCGAGTCGCACGGAACCAAATACACAGCACCTTCTGGCCGGACTAGTACGATGCGTCTTCCGTACGCGCCGAACCCGTCGCTACGTCCGGCACGTTTCAGCATCCGGGAGAGCCGCACATAAGCTCCGTTTCGCGTCACTAAACAATCCACGGCTACGAGACGAACAAGCCAGCGACGAGTACGAGTCGAAGACACGCGAAACCCGAACGAGACGAACCAACCATGAATCCCATCGAGCAGGTCCTACCAATACTCTACATCTATTACCGGGACCGATTCGGACGCGTACGGCGCAGACGGTAAGTCAAACACCAACAATACAAACTAACTACACGTACCTAAAATATGTCACACACACATAGGGATGCACAAATGACGTACACTAGCAACTGCACAATCATAGGGGTGGGATGGGCATCACCAATGCCATACACACCCATAGGGGCCTGGATTCCTGCCACCACCACCACCCCTACTCAGGGGTGCTGGATGCCCATCACTACTACCACCCCTACTCAGGGGGGGGCTGGATGCCTATCACTACCACCCCCCCTACTCATGGGGGGCTGGATGCCTATCACTACTACCACCCCTACTCATGGGGGGCTGGATGCCTATCACCACTACCACCCCTACTCAGGGGGGGGCTGGATGCCTATCACTACCACCCCCCCTACTCATGGGGGGCTGGATGCCCATCACTACCACCACCCCTACTTAGGGGTGCTGGATGCCCATCACTACTACCACCCCTACTCAGGGGGGGGCTGGAGGCCTATCACTACCACCCCCCTTACTCATGGGGGGCTGGATGCCTATCACTACCATCCCCCTACTCATGGGGGGCTGGATGCCTATCACTACTACCACCCCTACTCATGGGGGCTGGATGCCTATCACCACTACCACCCCTACTCAGGGGGGCTGGATGCCTATCACTACCACCCCCCTACTCATGGGGGCTGGATGCCCATCACTACCACCACCCCTACTCAGGGGTGCTGGATGCCCATCACTACTACCACCCCTACTCATGGGGGGCTGGATGGCTGCCACTACTACCATCCCCACCCATAGGGGGCTGGATGGCTGCCACTACTACCATCCCCACCCATGGGGGGATGGATGCCTATCACTACCACCCCCCCTACTCATGGGGGGCTGGATGCCTATCACTACTACCCCCCCTACTCATGGGGGGCTGGATGCCTATCACTACCACCAACCCTACTCATAGGACAGGTAATGCATGACACAACCAGCATACTCCCACATAAGGAATAACAGAAAATTACATCCACCCAAACAACATGACAAGCGTGTGTAGTCCATGTCAAATGCCTACAACACTAAACATGACAATGAACATACAATGTGACCCACTAACACATGTGTCACACATAAAAGTGTGTGGCCTCCACAATACAAGCCGACCATGGCCACTGTGGCAATGGGGCCTAAAGCCCCATCACCACAGTCACCAAAAGGTAAGTGTGGGGTCCAAGGCTGATGGACCTTTTGGTCAGTGTGGCAATGGGGCCTAAAGCCCCATCACCACAGTCACCAAATGGTAAGTGTGGGGTCCAAGGCTGATGGACCTTTTGATCAGTGTGGCAATGGTGCCTAAAGGCCCATCACCACAGTCACCAAAAGGTAAGTGTGGGGTCCAAGGCTGATGGACCTTTTGATCAGTGTGGCAATGGTGCCTAAAGCCCCATCACCACAGTCACCAAAAGGTAAGTGTGGGGTCCAAGGCTGATGGACCTTTTGATCAGTGTGGCAATGGTGCCTAAAGGCCCATCACCACAGTCACCAAAAGGTAAGTGTGGGGTCCAAGGCTGATGGACCTTTTGATCAGTGTGGCAATGGTGCCTAAAGCCCCATCACCACAGTCACCAAAAGGTAAGTGTGGGGTCCAAGGCTGATGGACCCTTTGATCAGTGTGGCAATGGTGCCTAAAGCCCCATCACCACGGTGATCATAAGGTAAGTGTAGGCATGGTAAAAGCTGCCAAAGACAAACTGAATGGATGAATCCTGGTCACACAACAACCAAAACATCTGTGGCATAGTACTGCTTGTGTCCCATTGCAACATATATTGGGGGAGGCTAACAGTGCAGTGTCACAGAAACATCGCTTTATGTCCATGTGCATACAAACATCACACATGGGG
The DNA here is from genome assembly GCA_963921515.1 of Calotriton arnoldi. Lineage (NCBI taxonomy): Eukaryota > Metazoa > Chordata > Amphibia > Caudata > Salamandridae > Calotriton > Calotriton arnoldi. The sequence goes on from CAWUFW010011473.1 coordinate 180,479, forward strand.
GACCACATTGCCAACAATCAGCCGATTCCACAATGACAGAAGTGACCATCATGATGCTGACCCACATATCTGCACCTATGGACACACAAATGTACATAATCTGTGGAGACTGTGGATGTCAGGTGAGCAAATACCATACCATGGCAGCAATGGGACATACAAACCATGATCATTGTGCTGACTGATGACCCAGGAGTACCAGGGAGAGCAGGGGAAAATCACCAAACCACATACAGCCAATGGCACATTACAGAAATGCCAATGCAGTGATGCAAATGCACTGACACAAACAGGCAGACTCACACATCCTATCAAAGACAACAGGTGATGGGGGTGTGTGCCAGTGTCCCCAGGCAACCACACAACACATGAGGAGGCCTGAATCCCAATTACACAGATGTGTATACAGTGCCACACACAAGTAACTCATGGATTGGATTCCCCTATGTGGGAAATCTGGCATTGTCAGATGAGAGGGAGCCCAAATTACACATGTCACACAAGCTTGTAGGAACAGCAACTAACACAGCAAGAGACACACCCACCACAGCACTACCCCCAGGGACCCCACATTGTGCAGACACTAGCCTGCATGACAATTCCACTGTGATGACAAAGGTAGATGTTGATCACACTGTGAACCACAGCCATGTGTCCTCAGCTACAAACTACCATCACACCTACACAAGCTCCAATCAATCAGCACGGCCTGCCAGCCAAGGACAATATGGAGGTAGTGGTCTAGCCGTGCAACAACTCACATTTGCACACTCAACACCACACACCCTCATCTGCAACAATGTGCAGCAGTGAAGCTCACATGGACTGGTGACATTGCACATGCACCCATGACAATCCCAGGGGTGGTGGGGGGAACTAAGGTGCAGAAACCCATCACACATGCCCACTCAACATGACTCGTCTATGCATGACACACTGCACAGTACGCCGTACATGCGCATGATGTGAAATCCACCACAAACAATGGGATCCTGGCCATAGTCACACACCAACGAAGAAGCCAAGGTGAGACACAAAGAACACACGTACACAACTTCCGACATTGCAGCTCTGACCCTGAGGAGTGGCAGCAGTCACACACACAACGCGTCACAATCACTGAAAGCTAACACAAACTCAAAATCACATTACTTGTGTAAACAACAAGTGCCAAGGGGAATCCTGAATGTGTCCCATCTGCGTTTGCCCACATCCCCAGCCCTGACAACAAAGACAACCTGGGATGACAACCTCATGAACATCAGTTTGCCATGCAACCACATCACGGAGAAACCAGGTCCAAGATGCTGGATGAACACATACCAACTCTGCAACCATCAGAAACAGGAACATCCCTAGGGACACAGCCTGTGTAGGAAAAGGGAAGGGAACATGCACAGACATGCTCACACAACACACAACACGGGCACACGCAATGTCACCAGATTACACACAGCCATGAGGGCACTCCACTCCTGTGGAAGCTCCGCTGTGCCAAACCTTGTCTGTGCACGACTCAAACATATCAGCAGGACACTCCGTCAGTGAGTCAACAACTACAACACACAGAAGCCTCTGCTCACATCAGCCTGGGTACGGGAGTGTCACGTCAGTCATCTGCATACACCCAAAACACGTGGCAATCCAGTTGTACTGTATACACAGATGAGTCCTCCAAAATTGATGTGCAAAACTGCATGTCCAGTGGAGACGGGCACACAGTCAGGGTACTAGGAACATTGGACAGTGGTAAGCCCAACAGATGTGCAACAGTGTAGGACAAAGATGGTAATATACAAATGCTAAACGTACATCCCTGTGTCAAATGCTGAACATTACACCCTCAGACTGCAGCAAGGGATGCTATAGATCCAGACTATATTAGGACACATATCCCATGGGCCACATGGAGCCCATCACAGCAAAACTTCATTTACCTGATCTGAACACAATTACAACAGCAAATGCATGATACTACACATCTACATCATGTACCACCAAAGATTAACCACAAGTAAACAAAAAGAGGCTTTATTCAGCAAGTGTGCAACTCAAATCAAAAGTCCAAAATTAACAACGGCCAATGTCCAGTCCAAATACACAGTCCCAACAGGGTGATGTGTGACTACTTGTCACAACTTGCTTGCCTGCACAGGTACCAACAGGGGACATCCCCCTTGGAGGGGCATACGAGGGGCAGGCCAGGCACCGCAGGGACAGGATCAGGGGATGCCAGAAGGAGGCAGGGAAGGTGAGGTGGGTGCAGGAGTGTCACCGGCAACTGCAGTGGAGGTGTCTGACTCAGGGGGCCGGCACCACCGCAGGGCTCAAGTCCGATGGTGTTGGTGCTGCAACCACTGCAGTGGGCTGGGCAGATGGAGTGGGCTGGGTCCCCAATGCAGTGCCCGAGTCAGATGGGGTTGTTGTGGACTCCACCGCAGTGCATGACTCCAAGGGAGTGGAAGGGGGGCAGAAGAGCTGGGCAGGACAGAGGGGGGACACGGTCTCCACACCAGTGGCACATACAGGCAGAGCGTCTGGTTTGGGGGTGGAAGAGCAAGTGGCAGGGGGAGGGCCTGAGCACTTTGGGGATGCGGTATCGGTGTGTGGGGGAACCTGGGGCAGGGTGTGGCGGTGGAACCTGTGGAGTGGTGGCCTGGGGGATGGAGGTGAGAGACTGGGTGGGTGACTTGCAGGGCGGTGGCGGGGTCTTGCTCTTCCGGGTCCGGGGGACTTGCGGGTGGGGGGCTCACTCTGCCTGCGCCTGGGGGAGGGTGTCCGGGGGCGAGGGGCACTCTCCTCTCTGTGTGTGGACTTCCTCTTCCCCCGGTATGCTGGATCAGCGGTATTGGAGGGGAAGAGGCCGAGGTCAGAGAGGAAGAGCTGCTGTGTATGTGGGGTTGCAGGTGAGGCAAGGGAAGGGGTCTTGGAGGGAGAGGATCTTGAGGATTGCGGAGTGACTGTGGTTGCCTGTGTGTGTGTCAGTTCCCCATCCCCTGTGTGTGTGGAATCAGTCCCCTGAGGATGCTTGTGTGCACGTCTTGCCTTGGTTTTGGGTGGGTGTGTGCTGCTCGTGTCTGTGTGTTGGTGTGATTGTGCAGGTGTGCATGTGCTTTGGACAGGTAGGGTGGTAGGAAGTGTGGATGGGGCAGAGGTGGGAGGGGTGAGGGACTGTTGGAGGAGGGACACTGCTGCCGTCAGGGAGGAGTCCATGGACCTATTGCTCCTCTGTAGGGCAGACATACCCGTTGAGATGCCCTCCATGAACGACACCAGCTGTGTCAACAGTGTGGTGTGTGCATGGAGGACAGTCAGCATTGCTGTCTGCCCTACATGGAGCTGCCGAAGGAGGTACACAGACTCCTCACTCAGGGCAGCAGGGGACACAGGGGCAGGGGGTGCGGTGCCTGGCTTGAAGGAGACACGCTCCCGAGCACGGGAGCCTCCACGGACCTCAGGAATGGGAGCCAATGGGAGGGCGGTGGTGGTGGTGGTGGTGGCGGGATCAGACAGAGTAGCTGGGGTGTGGTGGCTGCTGACACCCGCCTCCACAAGGGAGTCATCCTCCGAGCTGCTGTGGTCCTCAGCTGAGGTGGATGGTGCTGAGGACTCCTCGGTGTGGCTCCCCTCGCCCTCCGTGCCACTGGGTCCCTCTGACCACTCGTCGGACGCTGACCCAGTCTGGCTCCGCTGCTCCTCCTGGTCCGTGGAGCTGTCCCCTCCTGTGGCTGTGGATGTATCTGCAAACAATTAGGGAAACAGACAAACATCAGTCACCTGCACTGACCGCACACACCACAGTAAGTACAGCACATCACAGAGCAAGCCCTGGCATCACTAGTAGAACATTGCCAAAAGTCATCACACAGATTAGGAGAAGCCAATTGTCAGTCTGATGGTCAGCCATGGAACAGACACCCCTCCTGCCCTTGCACCCATCTGTCTGGTGCCCGTCTGATGGTAAGACCCCAGTGTGGACACATGCACCACCTACACAGTAGTTGGACATTGCTGAGAACACGGTGAAGTATGTGAACATGCCCACCTCACATCACTTGCCACTGAGTCAGTGCAGGTGTCTGGATAAATGGACGGCCTGAGCCTAAACAGAAATGCATGTGATGCATACCAGCACCAGACCCCATGAAGCACCCATGTCCGGATAGTCAATGCCACAATGGGGTGCCTGTTGCACATGTCACCACCCTGCAGGATCACCCTTAGGAAGTTTAATGCCATGACACAGGCATGCCTGCAAAGTCATACATCACTGTCTCAAGTCACATGGCCATGTTAGCCAGCAAACAACAGTCTGCACTGTGTCACTATCCTAGGACATGGGGAAGGCAAGTAATGTAACTGACAAGTGCACATGTTCATCCCCCACTAACCACATCCTCTGAACCAGTATTTGTACACTGCACACCATTTGGACAAATGGGAGACATGAAACACTACTCCCTGAACCAGAGCACCTCACAGTGTGCTGTGAATGATGAACAGCTGCCTGAAAGTCACAGTCTCATACACCTGTCTGCACAGTCAAGTGATCAAACACCTATGAGTCACAGAAGTCTTGTCTCACATGGTCCAATAGCAGATGGCATGCTGACCCCTAACCGAAGGACATCACAGGAGTCACGACAACGTAGTAACAGCACAACAACACAGAGGCAGACACCTGAGGCAACATTTCACTGAGCACAGCATGTCAGATGATACACGGGAGTGGGAGTACAGAGTGTATTGTATGCCCTGTAGTAGGCATGACTGTCCGGCTCCACCTGCAAGAGGGATGAGCCCTGGTCAGTGGGCAGGTGGCTAAGCATGTGTGACACACTTGACATACATACTCCTGAGGCCCAGACAATTTACCCACCCGCAGAATGGGGGTGTGGCAAATACCCCAGGGACATGTGGTGAATTAGATGTGCAAGTGGATCACATATCAAAGTTACACCCAGACTACAAAGCACGACTCAGGCATTGTGTGAGCAACTGACCCACCCATGAAGGCAAAAACAAAATGACACGGGAACAAAATCTGTCACCACCTTGACCAAAGCAAAATGCTAGAACCCTGTACCCAAGTGACACAATTATCCTGAGCGTAAGGAGCACACTGGCGCATCAGATGGGTAGTGGCCAGGTTACAATAGAGGGACATGGGTACTGGACAACAAGACTGATGTACTGGGGAAGTTTAACCAGGCCAGAGGAGGGCACATAGCATGTTAGACAGAGTTCACAGTGCAGTCTTAGACTCACCCCCTCCTTGCTGCTGTCTGCCCTTCAGCTGCCCATCCAGCTCCGGGAACACCACCGGCAGGATCTGGAGCATGTGGGGGGTCAGGGTCCGGTGTCCGCCCCTCCTGCGAGGAGGCGACAGCTTCAGCTGGACCCTTGCGATCCTCCGGGTCCAGCCACGAAGGTCCTGCCACCTCTTCTGGCAGTTGCGGATCCGGCGCTTGTAGACCCCCACGGATCGGACTGCCCGGACGATGTCCAGCCAGATGTTCTGCTTCCGATGGGCATCAACCTGTGAGGATGAGAAAGTGAAAAGGCCATTACTACACATGCAACATATCCGTGCATCACACAGTTGGAAATACATGTCTCAATCACAGGGGCATATGATGTACACAGGCAGTGCAACGAGGGCTATGGACAGTTTGCCAGCAGTTACTACATGGTATCATTGCATGGGTAGTGAACCTTGTTTGAATGCACTGTCACTCCACTGTACCTGTTCAGTGCAAGTGACTACACACTTTGGGGGGTGCGAACTACTCAGTGGGCATGCTAGCCAGTGGTGTGCACACTGTAAATCCTGCTAGTCAGGCAACATGCACAATTAGTGAGGCAGTGGACAGCACACTCACCTGCTCCCCTGGTGTCCCATACAGCTTGCTGTACTGTGGAAGGAGGCTGTCCAGCAGGGCCTGGTTCTCCTCATGGGTGAAGGCTGGGGCTCTCTCCACAGTACGTGCCATTGCAGCAGCCAGAGGATGCAGAGACAGCAGCAGTGTAGTGGCAGATGTCGTCCAGGAGCATGTAGTGCAGGCAAGTGAGCTCTCAGGGGAACAGCCAGCATTATATGTGTGCTGCAGAGGCAGATACTGTCCCATGTGTCCAAAGTGATAGGTCCAAGTCGGTAGCATCTTCTGAATCTGGCCAATCCATGGAATAGCAGCTCCAATACACGCCCACAGCATCCTTCAAATATTCAACTTCATGACACCCATGAATTTGCAACATTGTTGTGGCTGGCCAACTGAATTCACTGCATCAGACTCGTTGTAAATTCAAAAACCGCATCCGTTGCCATGCCAGGCCCCAGCCAATGCGTGCACACCGATCGGACCATTGCTGTACAACGCGTACCCGCGATACAACGCGTACCCGCTCACATGCAATGCAATGGTCCGAGCGGGCACACCGATCCGACCATTGCTGTACAACACGTACCCGCAATACAACGCGTACCCGCTCACATGCAATGGTCCGAGCGGGCACACCGATCGGACCATTGCTGTACAACGCGTACCCGCTCACATGCAATGCAATGGTCCGAGCGGGCACACTGATCGGACCATTGCTGTACAACGCGTACCCGCAATACAACGCGTACCCGCTCACATGCAATGCAATGGTCTGAGCGGGCACACCGATCGGACCATTGCTGTACAACGTGTACCCGCTCACATGCAATGCAATGGTCCGAGCGGGCACACCGATCGGACCATTGCTGTACAACGCGTACCCGCAATACAACGCGTACCCGCTCACATTCAATGCAATGGTCCGAGCGGGCACACCAATCGGACCATTGCTGTACAACGCGTCCCTGTACAGGTCACACGCATATGTCACCATGCTGGTCAATGGTGAACCTATGCCAGCCACATATACTTTCCAGGGACTCTGGGGCACACCTACTACACCACACCCAGTCCACACTGTATCTAAGGCATGTGTGGCAGCATGACCTTATCTGTGTATGGGTGTGTACATGTTGTTTTTGGGCTGGCACTTGGGGGCAGACACACCCAGGCTGTGCACATGTTAATGGGGACAGGGTCCTTTGTGTGTCGTGCACATGACCACTGGGATGTGCAACTGTTCATTTTTGGAGCATGTTGCATGGTCACATTTCCAGGTTGTGTATATGTATGACATGTCACATACCCCAAGGCTCATGTGGGAAAGCATGTACATCACAGGGTGGCCCATTGCCACAATAGTCATGTCCCTCCACAGTCTGTGTGCATGTTGTGTTTCACATGTCTGACTCCATGTGCACAATGGGAGACAGTCTCCACATCCACGTTGTTTGTGCATGGACTTAGATGTTGTGTGTGTGTGTCACTGATGTCCATGTCTGTCCTGCAGAGGCTACAGGGGGCACTACCTGTGGGAGTCATGTATGATTTTTCTGACGTGTACATCATACGCCATGTCATGCCAGTGTCCATGTGGCAAGACAGGCTCCCTGGGAATCTACCTGTCAATGAGTTGAGATGCCTGTGGCGCATCTGTCCAGACGTCACTGTGGTATGTGTGTGGAATGTGAGTGCAGTAAATGGGTACTGTGACACAGTCAAATGGTTTCACATAGCACACCCTGGGACCTGTTGTCCACACATGTTGAACAGAGATGTTACATGATGTCCATGTGGGTGCCATATGTGTCCAAACAGAACGAGACACACATCAAGTACTAGTGTTTGCTGATGATGTAGCATGAGAACTACAGTATGGTGAATGGCACATATGTGGGGTGTCTGACAATCTTGACTTCTTCACCTCTGCACTGCAGGGCTCCTGCTGTCCATCGACCATTCCCAGACCTGGCAACGATGGTGGAACGTGACAGCATCCGACGGTACCGCTTCACCAGGCAGCTGATTGAGGATTTGGCAGTGCGGTTGGACCCACATTTGCAGCCTGGCCGGCCGTATCCGACAGCGCTGACCCCCAAGGTGAAGGTGATGGCAGCCCTACACTTCTTTGCCACCGGTACCTTTCAACACACTGTGGCATCTACTGGTGGTATGTCACAGACTATGTTCAGCCGTGTGCTACGCGATGTTTTGGTGGCGATGTTGAGATGCCTTAACCAGTTCATCTATTTCCCACAATGTCACCGACTCACTGACGTCAAGAGTGACTTCTATGCCCTGGGGAGGATGCCACATGTCATTGGCTCCATTGATGGGACACATGTGGCTTTGGTACCACCACAGGCACATGAGCAGGCATACAGGAACAGGAAACATTACCATTCTGTCAATGCTCTGGTGGTATGTCTTGCAAACATGGCCATCACACATGTTTGTGCCCGTTTCCCCAGTTCTGCACACGATGCCTATGTGATGAGGAGTAGTCGCATCCCGAGGATGATGTCACAGATGCCGAACCAGCGTGCTTGGCTTGTCGGTGTGTACTGACTTTGTACCATTGTGTGTGTTGTGCTATGTTGCTTTCCGCACACTTTTCAATGTTGGCTAATGTGCAATTGTCTGTCTGTAGGTGACTCGGGATACCCCAACATGCCGTGGTTGCTGACACCCCTCAGGAACCCTATGACACCAGCCCAGATGCGCTACAATGAGGCACATGGTCAGACCAGGAGGGTGATTGAGCGGACCTTTGGTCTCCTGAAGAGCCACTTGCGCTGCCTGGACAAGACAGGAGGCGCCCTCCCATATGCCCCAGCAAAGGTGTGCAAGATTATCATCGTCTGCTGCATGCTCCACAACCTGGCAGTGCGGAAGGAGTTGCCTCTCATCCTGGATGACGATGACCAACATCCGCCACCTGTGGAGGATCCAGGCCTGGGCCACGATGCCAGTGATGATGGTGATGGTGATGTCCGCACACAGCTCATCACCAACTTCTTCAGCTGAATGTGAGTATCCAGAGTGTTGTACTATCAATGAATTTGATTTGCATGATATGTGTGTGTGGTGCTCTGGTGCTGTTTGAGTGTGGCCATGTGCAACTTGACTGGATGCATGCGGAGATGTGTCCTTGCAGGTGGTCTGTACTTGCCAACAGTGTAGACATGCTAACTTGCTTTTGTGTATTTAACTTGTGACAGGTATTAGACATGAGTATTGCCATTCTGTGCTGTTCTTCTGTGCTTTTGAGTGTGTGTCATGTCTGTCCTTCACAGGGTGCTGCTGGAGTTGTTAGAACAACTTGGATCCCCCGAATCAATGATTCAACTTCCAAGGTGGCAGCAGTTGTTCCCCTACAGGTGATGTGCCACACACCCCTGGACTTTCTATCTTCTGCATTGTTTGACTTTGTGGCCACAGCCAGGTGGGATTAGCTTGCATTTGTAGTGGAAACAACATGTAGCAAATGTGTAATAAACCTGTTCTACATTTTGGGGTGTGCGTTGTCCGTAGTCACACATCTGTGTGACATTTGCTTACTGCACCTGTGTTGTAGTTGACACAGACTGTGAATATGTGTGGTGTCTGTGCATTGCACTGTATTTCCAGGCAACATCAGTGTAGGGGATGAGTCTGATGGCCCTGGTGTGTATGTGTTGTGTGGCCCTAGTGGTGTGTCTCCCTCATATGTGTCACGTCGCCATGACTGCCATGACGGTGTTGGACTTGCTGTAGCAGTCAGCATGCACAGTGTCATATTTCTGATCACCATCTCCATGACAGAGACCACGTTGGAATCACAACAGAGGCAGATATGGTTTTTTGGTGAGTTTATTTACAAAAGGTGTGGGGATGGTGCACAGGATGGTGGGTGCTGTACATAGCAATTGGAATCCAAAGTTCCCATGTGAATTGGAAGTCCTGGTAGATGGAATGTCCAGGGTATAGTCCACAGTCATCTGATGAATTTGTACAACTAGAGCTCCCCATGTCATGTGGGCGAGTTGGGTTGCCATCGACAGGGCGTGCAGTTTGCACACAGAGGAAAAGTTCCAGAACAGGTGTTGGCTTCCTTGGGGATGTAGCTGGCCATCGGCCTCTCAGTTTGGCCTCCTCGGACGGCCCCTCTTCTTGGGGGGGGGGATCCTCAGGTGCAGGCTGCCGCGGTGCAGGGTACTCTCCGCCATAGACCTCCTCCCTCCCTGTGGCTGTTGCAGATGTAGTGGCAACAGATGTTGTGGGCGCACAGGGAGGTGAGGCCATGTTGGTGCTGATATGGCGGAGGCATGTCAGTATGTCCCTATGCACCGCTGTGAGTTCTTGCAATGTGTCCCACTTGGACTCCATGCGAGACATGTGTGTCTCGACACGGAACATGTGGGAGTCCAAGCGGGCATGATGGGCAGCCTGCTGCTGTTGTATGTCCTTGAGGATCCCCACTACCTGGGTGACCTCTCCGGTGCTGGTCTGGTACGCATCTGCAATGCGTGCCAGTTGTGGGTCATCACGCAGTCCTGACCCCTCTGCAAATAGCGACCTGTGTCTACCACCCTACCACCACCCCTGGCAACACGTGCAGGGCCTGCGGTGCCACGCACAGGTGACCGTGTGCCCACTTGGGTGTTGTTAGTGGGCTCGATGGCAGCGGCTCCAGTTTGGTCCTGGGTCCCTGCGCTGTTGTCACCTGTGGTCCTTGGTGTGTCCGTGTTGGCAGGGGTGGCCTGTGTGTTGGCAGTTGTTGGAGGGGTGGGTGCAGGGGGTGCAGATGTTGGTCCTGCTGGTGCTGCATGCTGACTGGCACCGGAGGGTCCAGCTTGTTGTTCGCCATCCGAGGAGTGCAGAGGCTGATCCACACCAGTGAGCTCTGTGTCCCCCGGAGCCTGGGACAGGGACTCCTCCTCATCTGCTGCTGAGTCCCCATCTTCACCTGTTTTGGGGAGAGACACAGATTGTATGGTATGTTTCTACAGGCTGTTCAAGAAATTAGGGAACTAAGGGCTGTTTAGATAGGTCCAGCGTACATGCCCTATCAATATTTTAAACAAAAAGAAGTACGCTGTTCCTCAACATGTGCAAGTCAGACCTACAAAATGTAGGTCAGTGTGCAAGTACTGTCCCAGGCACCCAAGAAAAGGGGGGGGGAAAGAACCCCTTTCGGAACTAGGGCCCTCACACACCCAGCAAGCTAGGTGTCATGCTTCATCATATGGGCCTGCTCCTCGTCAGGTCGGCGCTGCAATACCCGACGGGCACCCATAAATGGGGCTCTTTGCCGGAGATCTTTTATTCCTGCCGTATGGGTGCCGTGGGTGTGAGGGGCCTAGTGTATGTGTAGATGTGTTGATTTAGTGAAATTAAAACAAGTAGGGAATCCTTTTAGAACAAAGAGCCCCATTTATGGGTGCCCGTCGGGTATTGCAGCGCCGACCCGATGACAGTACTGGGACAGTACTTGCACACTGACCTACATTTTGTAGGTCTGACTTGCACATGTTGAGGGACAGCGTACTTCTTTTTGTTTAAAATGTTTCTACAGGCATCAATTGTTAAAACACCGGACAGTTGTGACTGTACCTCTGGATGCGGCCCTGGACATTGCATTCTACTCAGTTATGACAGTCAGTGAGTGATATTGGTGTAGCACATTGTCCTGCCAACCTGTGGCATGTCAATGTGAATGTTGAGGTGTGTGCCTGACCAGCATTGGTGGTATTTGGTTGCCATCTGGGCCGACTTCTCCCCCAGCCCAAATATCCCACCATGGAACATGCTTCCATTGCAGGGAGTGCAAGTTGTCTTTCAGGATGTCAGTCAGTGGTGTCCTGCTGTTGGTTGTTGCACAGTTGCCTGCAGGGCCTTGTGCTCCCCCAGCAGTACCCAGTGTCAGCCATCTTGTGAGTCCTTTTCCACTCCCTGTGATGTGAGCATGGTTCAGGGTGGTGTTGATGGGCCAATTGTGAGGCTGAGCAACATCTGTGACTACCACTCCCATCATGCTATTGCCTCCACCCCCCTTCCCAGCATGCCCATCCTTCCTTCCTTTTGACTCTGCTTCCCTGTGGGGTGGGGTGCCTGTGCTGACAGGTTGGCTGAGAGTGTTCTCCTTGCGGTTGTTTGGCTACCAGTCCCAAGAGTGTCCCTGTGCTTCACACAGTATGAGCCCGGCTGGTTGGTCTTTGTGGGATCTTGAGTTAGAGTGTGAGGCATTGCATTCTCCCAGGTGGGTTCTGTGGAGTTAGTGTTGGGGTGTGTGTGAGGGGAGGTGCTTGTGACTATGGTCAGTGCTGTGAGTCCTCCTTCCCACCCAGCCAGATATCCCACCATGGAACATGCTTCCATTGCAGGGAGTGCAAGTTGTCTTTCAGGATGTCAGTCAGTGGTGTCCTGCTGTTGGTTGTTGCACAGTTGCCTGCAGGGCCTTGTGCTCCCCCAGCAGTACCCAGTGTCAGCCATCTTGTGAGTCATTTTCCACTCCCTGTGATGTGGGCATGGTTCAGGGTGGTGTTGATGGGCCAATTGTGAGGCTGAGCAACATCTGTGACTGTCACTCCCATCATGCTATTGCCTCCACCCCCTTCCCAGCATGCCCATCCTTCCTTCCTTTTGAGTGGACTTCAGTGTGTGTGAGTGTGAGAGCAATGGCAAGATGGCTGACAATGTGGTCGTGTTGTTTGTTGGTGCACAGTTGCCTGCAGGGCCTTGTGTTCCCCCAGCAGTGCCCTGTGTCAGCCATCTTGTGAGTCCTTTTACACTCCCTGTGATGTGAGCATGGTTCAGGGTGGTGTTGATGGGCCAATTGTGAGGCTGAGCAATATCTGTGACTACCACTCCCATCATGCTATTGCCTCCACCCCCCTTCCCAGCATGCCCATCCTTCCTTCCTTTTGAGTGGACTTCAGTGTGTGTGAGAGCAATGGCAAGATGGCTGACAATGTGGTTGTGTTGTTTGTTGGTGCACAGTTGCCTGCAGGGCCTTGTGTTCCCCCAGCAGTGCCCTGTGTCAGCCATCTTGTGAGTCCTTTTACACTCCCTGTGATGTGAGCATGGTTCAGGGTGGTGTTGATGGGCCAATTGTGAGGCTGAGCAACATCTGTGACTACCACTCCCATCATGCTATTGCCTACACCCCCCTTCCCAGCATGCCCATCCTTCCTTCCTTTGGACTCTGCTTCCCTGTGGGGTGGGGTGCCTGTGCTGACAGGTTGGCTGAGAGTGTTCTCCTTGCGGTTGTTTGGCTACCAGTCCCAAGAGTGTCCCTGTGCTTCACACAGTATGAGCCCGGCTGGTTGGTCTTTGTGGGATCTTGAGTTAGAATGTGAGGCATTGCATTCTCCCAGGTGGGTTCTGTGGAGTTAGTGTTGGGGTGTGTGTGAGGGGAGGTGCTTGTGACTATGGTCAGTGCTGTGAGTCCTCCTTCCCACCCAGCCAGATATCCCACCATGGAACATGCTTCCATTGCAGGGAGTGCAAGTTGTCTTTCAGGATGTCAGTCAGTGGTGTCCTGCTGTTGGTTGTTGCACAGTTGCCTGCAGGGCCTTGTGCTCCCCCAGCAGTAACCAGTGTCAGCCATCTTGTGAGTCCTTTTCCACTCCCTGTGATGTAAGCATGGTTCAGGGTGGTGTTGATGGGCCAATTGTGAGGCTGAGCAATATCTATGACTCCAACTCCCATGATGCTATTGGCTACACTGACTTTACCAGCATACACAGAATTCCTTCCTTTCAGTGATCTTCCCTGTGAGGTGGTGTTCTAGTGATGTCAATATATCTGGGAGTGTTTGTTGGTTCTATTTGTGCCACTGCCTTGCTGTATTTGTTGTTAGGTTTGTAGATGTCATGACACAGTTAGATGTCACCATGAGATGGCAGGTATTGTGTTTGTCTGACTGGCATTCACATCTTGGGATGAGTATGTTTTGTTTGCTGTGTATTTGGTGAGGGTGCATGGTTTGCCTATCCCTTTGAGGGTGCTGTGTGTGTATTGTCACACCATATTGGGTATATAAGTTGTGTACTCACCAGGCTCTGGGATGTCTGTTAGTCCATATGCGCTCACTGGTGGTAGGATGGCCCGCACCTTCTCCTCCCAGGGCCTGAGGTATATTGGTTTTGCAGGAGGGCCACTGCCGGTGCGCTGGCTGATGATGTAGTCCTTTTGAGTAGGTCCCGGACCCTCCTGCGCACATCATACCACCTGTTCTGGATGTCTTCCTTTGTGCGCAAACATGGTGATTGTGCATTCACCCTGTCGACAATCCTCGCACACATCTTGGTTTTCTGCGACATGGGGGTCTGTTGTACCAATGTACCAAACAACTGTGGCTCTACCCTGAGTATCTCGTCTACCAGGACTTCCAATTCACAATCTAGGAACTTGTGGTTCTTCTTTGGGGGCATGGTGATGGGTGGTGGTGGTGATTGATGTGTGTGTGTGTGTGCAAGTGGGGGGTGTGAGTGTAGGTTTAGCTGGGTGTGTGTGAGGGTGCTATTTGTAAGTGTGGTAATGGTGTGTGGCTTGTGTGATGCATGAGCTGTGAGTGTGTCTGTGGTTGCTGTGTGATGGTGTTGTTTGCTGGCAGGTCTGTGGAATTTGCAAAGGCTCATGGTAGGGATTTGTGGCCTTTATGTAGGTGGGGTTGGGGGTGTGTCCTTGTTCCATTTTTTCACCCACCCCCAGTATTTATTGGCTTTGTGGTTGCTTGTTTGGCCTTTTTTTTGGACTTTTTTCCTTGGTGCTTTGGGTGCATGTAGGAGTCGTTCTTGTGTCCGAGTCGGACGCTGCTGTTGTCTGATGCGATGTTGTCCGACTCGTTCCCGCTGTGTTTCAGGTTGGTTTCATGTGCGGCGTACGAGTCGGTCGCGGAGTATTGGGTTGATTCGGCTGGGTTTTGTGTGTGTGTGGTCGTACGGCTTGTGCTCCGTGCGAGTCGGTCGTGTTTCGCACGCATAGCATCGTACTACGCGGGTCGGAGTTCGCGGGTACGTTTCATTCGGTCGCTATCCGGGTGCGTGTCGGTCGGTTAGTTTCGAGTGTTTTTCCGGCCGGATGGCTTGTTTCCGTCTGGCTCGGTCGTTCGTTTTGTATTCAGTCTGAGTCGGTCGGGTTTCACATGCATTTCATCGTACTACCCGGGTCGGACGGCGCCGGTTCGTGTCGGTCGGAATAAATTCCCGCACCGAGTCGGTCGGTACGTTTTCCGGCCCGAATCGGAATCGACCCCTTAGTCATAGAAACACTCAAACACCCAGGGACTCACTTAGATATACACTAACACACCCAAGCATACACTGATACATTCCCTGACCCACTCATTCACACACTCACTCAGACATACACTCAGACACCCCAGGACACACCCATATGTATACCTACACAGTCAAGCAAACACACTGATGCATTCACAGACATGCTCAGTCACTCACCCACACACTCAGACACACGGAACATACTCATACATATACTGACACACCCAAGCACACACTGATGCATTCACTGACACACTCAGACACTCACTCATACATGCACTCAGACACCCTGTGACACACTGATACATACACTGACACACCAAAACACACACAGATGCATTCACTGACTTACTCAGACACTCACTCATACATACACTCAGACAATCCAGGAGACACTCATACATATACTGACACAGCCAAGAAAATACTCTGATGCATTCACTGACACGCTCAGATACTCATACATACAGTCAGATACCCTGGCACGCAATCATACATGTATTGACACATGCGTGCACACACTGATGCATTCACTAACTCACTCAGACCTCATACATACACTCAGACACCATGAGACATACTGATACATACAGTGACACACCTATGCACACACTCATGTATTCACTGACTCACTCAGACACTCACTCATACATAGACTCAGATACCCCAAGAGGCACCATACATATACGACACGCCCATGCACACTCTAATACATTGACTGACATACTCAGACACTCACTGATAAATGCACTCAGACACCCAGAGAGACACTTTTACATACACTAACACACCCAAAAACACACACTGATACATTCACTGACAAACTTACTCATAAAAATTAATGTACCCCCCAAAAAAACAGGTGTACAACTGTTATAAAACAACAAGAATGTAAAACAACATGTTTTCTTACTGAAAACTAGAGCCAACAAATTTGGATGCTATAACCAAAAAGAATTAGCAGGGATGATTGTACACTGCATCCAAATATTCTGCCACAGATGTAGCATTTATGCCAACTGGCATGTGGCCCCACAAACAGTGGGTAGTCATGTGCCTCAAATTAGGACACACAGTTGACACTGTTATTGTAGCTGAGGTGGAAGGTGCTGGCAGATTTGCTCCTGATATTGAAGGATGAGCACTTGTTTCTGTGTCACGGACCATTCTTTGATATGATTTTTTATGGATAATCTTCAGATGTTTCCACATTGAAGACCTCCCATGGCTGTATTTTTGTTTGTTCCACGAGACAGTTACTTCCCACAGATGGTGCACTTGACTATCTTGTCTGTCACCTTCTTTTTGCCAGAAAGAATGATAAAGAACTTCCATACCTCACTTTTTTTGGGGAGGTACTGTACTCTGTTCTTCCTCCTCCAGAACAACAGGATCTTCTTCCTGCACAGATGGTGTTGCTGCAGCCATTTGGATAAACCAGCACTTCACAGCAGGTGGAAAGCTTACAAATAGCAGCTACCAATAACTAAGTGCTGCTCCCTCACTGTCCAACAAGAAATAGCAGGTGTTTGGGTGGGGTATCATTCAAAAAAAGGTGTGGTCCCTGTGTGGCCAATGAAATCGGCAGGTTTCATTGTGACATTGCGCAAATCCGCGGTGCCTTCAGCAGATTCGCAGGGCCGTAAAAACCATAAACCATGCGAATAATCATATATAAAAATCTACACTCCGACGTTGCTGGCCTCAAATATGTCTACAATAACTTTAAACACCAAAATTGTGAACTATATATGTCGAATTTTTTTCTTTTAAATGTTGGCGAATCTGCAGTTCGGAAATTGCAGATACATTGTGATCACCTGATCGCAAAAGGAAACCACAGAGTTCTTGCAGTCCAGTCTTGGTTTCGGTATTGTAGAGATACTATAGTTACAAGACATGAACTGAAAAAACATTAGACATTTTCTGAAAAATCCAAAGGTTACATGGTTGTTATACTTAACAAACTAAAATTTGAAAAACCTTATAAATTCAGTGAAAAAAAAGGTTACAGGGACATTATAGGGAGGCTAAGATTTCACTCGTACAAAACCATAGAAGTTCAGCAGTTACCTGAGCTAACTATAACTTACGCCCACACAATGCACTGCTTATGACCTCACATATTACATCACTCATGACATGGTCAGTGACATCACTGATGACATCTCAAATGACATCACTAATGACATCATGCACAGAACCTCTCATACACCCACTCACACACCCACACAACCACTCACATACCCCTTCACAAACCCATACAACCACTCTCACAACCACTCACTTACCCATACAGCCACTCACTCATCCAAACAGCTACTAACAAAGCTACTCACTCACCCATACAGCCTCTTACACATCCATTCACTCATCCACAAAACCACTTACATACCCATTCACACATCCATACAAGCACTCACTCACCTATACAGCCACTCACACAGACACCTACTATGCAAAACAGCAACACACACACCTACTCACTTGCCCATCCACCCACTCAAACAGCCACCCACTTACCCATGGACCCACTTACACACCTAGATACTCACCCATAGAGCCATTTACACAGCCACTCAGTCACCAATACAGCCATTCACACACCCACTCACCCACCCCTAGGGTCACTCACACAGTCACTCATTCCCGATGCAGCCACTCACATACTCACCCACCCATATAGCCACTCACACAGTCACTCACCCATCCATACAGCAACTCACACACCCACTCACACACCAATACAGCCATTCACACAGCCACTCACTCAGTCATACAGCTACTCACACACCCACTTATTCACCCATACAGCCACTCACAAACCCATACAGACACTCAGACAGCCACACACACACACACAGATTCAGTCTCACAGCCACTCAGATAACATATGTTAGAAATAGTATCACTCAGTAGTATAGAAAGAATAGTAATTTAACTTATGCCGTAGATTAGTATATATCTTTAAGTCTCAAAAAGTTTTCGAAACACTTACACTCACTGGATGATGTCATCAGTGATGTCATTTGAGATGTCATGAGTTAATATCACTGACCATGTCATGAGTGATGCAATATGTGAGGACATAAGCAGTGTATTGTGGGGCGTAAGTTATAGTTAGCTCAGGTAACTATAACTTGTGAATTTCTATGGTTTTGTATGAGTGATATCTGATCCTAACTATAATGTCCCTGTAACCTTTGTTTTTTTTCAGTGAATATATATATATATTATAAAGTCCTTACCACCCCATCCCCTTACCCTTCCTTGAACCCTTAAAACCCTTACTACTCTATACCCTGACCCTATTCTGAACCCTAAAAGCCCTCTGAACCCCTACTGTTACTCAGCATTGAACCCTGTAATCCCCTTAAAACCCTTACCACCTTGTACCCTTACCCACCCTTAAACCCTAAAAACACCTTACAATCTTACATAACCCTGAATCCTAAAAGTCAGTTACAAATCCCTACTCTTAGCCATCCTTAAACCTTAAAAATCTTTTATAGTTCCCAGTATACCGTACCGTTGGCTATCCCTATACCCTATCAATCCCTTACTACCCAGTACCCTTATCCAACCGTGAAACCTATAAACCCATCAATAACCCCTACACTTACCCAACCCTGAAAAAATATTCTAACCCTTACTACCATGCATTCTTATCCATTCCTCATAAAAATCCCTGACCAAACAAGTACTCTTACCTTCCACTGATAACTAAAATTCCCTGAAAACCCTTACCATACCATACCGTTGCCCACCTCTTAATCTTAGAAACTCTGTACTACCCCATACCCTTACCCAACTCTGAACCTTAAAAATGTGTTACTAACTCCTACCCATACCCATCTGTTGACCCCAAAAAACCCTTACCAACTAATCCCTTACCCATCCCGGAACCCAAAGAAATCCCTTAAAACCTTTACCACCCTATACCCTTACTCACCCCTGAAGCCTAGAAAACCCTTATTACTCATACCCTTACCCATCCCTAACTGCTAAAAATGCATTCCTAAACCCTACCCTTACCCATCCATGAACCCTAAAAAACCCTGTCACTTTCCCATACCATTATCTATCCCTGAACCCTAAAAACCCTTGTAACCACTACTATCCCATACCGTTTCCCATCCCTGAACCCTAAGAAACCCTTACCAACCTGTACTGTCAACCATCCCTGCACTCTTAAAATTACGTACACACCTTACTTTCTAAAAATGTTCCTTAATAAGTAATAAGTTAAAAGATTCCCCTGCATTGTAAAATCCCATGCTGAAAAATACGCTGTTAAAGTATTGCCACAAGGCTCTTACCGTGTAAGTTATGATGTAACCTTGCAGAGACATATGGACCCAGGTCTTTCTCCCCGACCACACCTACCAGTGAACTACTACTCACACCAAAAAAGTTATATCAGGAATATGGAAGTGGATCTTGATGGTGCTACTAAAGTGACCCTACTACTATGCCCACTCTCCTGCATGTACTCTAAATACTTGTGAGAGAACTGGCATACTCCTTGCATCAGAGAGCGGAATCGTGGACACAATGGGAAACCGGTTTTCTTGTTGCCAAGGGTTGTCAAACTGGTTCTCCTATATTACTGATAGAATTATGAGTGAGGGCCCCACACAACAAGGGGAAAGAACATCTTTTTAAACAGTAAAAATCAAATCTCCCCTTGGAAAGAATAAAACTATATATGTGTACCTTATTCACTCTTTAACCAGCCATGAGGACTGGTATGGCATACACTATTATAACTCAAACTTCAGTACTGTTACAGTATCAAGAGACACTAGGCTAAAATTATATGTTCACAAAGACCTCTTTTAATTGTAAATTCATAATCCATACAACGTGTACATTGGCAATATCACAGCAGAAATTATTATACCATTTCTCAGAGTTAAAAACAATTGTTATTCAAAAAAAGTCACACATTTAAAATTTGTCACAATAAGGCACAAAACAATTTTGTGCAATAAAGTTAAAACAAAATTAGACATTAAACTGTAAACAAAACAGGTAGAGACAAGAGAGAGAACACAACCAAAGGTCTATTCAACACTAGTAATCTGTTCTGACATCATACATGTTTGACAAAATGACACTTCTCCATCTTAGGCGAATGAACTAACATGCATTTGAAGATGAGAAAATAAGGTTTCTAACCTATTAATATTTGACAGGAAAAATCATGCAAAATATATGACTTCAATTGAGGGAGTACACACCATTGGGGTGTCTTATTTATATAAATGGGGCACTGTGGCCCATGTAAGACCCCATGAGGAGACAATTGATCACATAGTTCCTAGATGTGCTAGGTTGTGGGGAATGCCAGGAGCGAATGAACGCGCATTGCAGTGACCAGTCTGAAACATGGGTGGAGATCTCTTCCTCTGAGTGGTGCAATTAAGGCTCCTGCGAATGTGTGGGCCGCCGTATAACAGAACACATGATTGCTTCGTGACTCAGCGTTAAGTGCTGAACAGCAACACGTCGATCCATGTACCAGGTCGCAATGCGGGCCACCGAAGTCAGCCTTGTCTGTATGAGCTCGGCAATACCATTTTACAGCGAGGCTGACTTCGGCGGCCTGCATTGTGACCTGTTACACGGATCCACGTGTTCCCTTTAAGCACTTTGCACTGAGTCACAAAGAAATTGTGGGGCATATTAGCAAGAAATGGCGATAACTATCGCTAACCTAGGTTAGCGCTAGTTTTACTATCGCTGTCGATCCCTGCAAGTCATCGCCTTGTTAGCGACGTAATAGCAACGTTTTGCTAACAGGCGATAGCTGCAGGGATCAGCGGCGAAAACCGTCGCTAACATTAACGCGACAGAATTAATGAAACCGGCGATAGCGGGTGGAATCCAGCGATAAGCCCTAAGCGATAGCAAAAGGCACGCTAACCCGCAATTTATGACTTAGCCTATCTGTCCACCTCCAACATAAAAGATGCACCAAAAAAAAGGAATAATGCAGATTTGAGCAGCCAGGGCATAGTGCAGCACACATCAACAACCCCCTCAAGCCACCCAACATCCTGGCTGACCAGGATGAGATCCTGGTCCCCACGCAGGACCTGCGTCTGGTACCTGGATCCCTTGCTGGACCTGCGTCTGGTTCCTGGATCCCTCGCTGGACCTGCGTCTGGTACCTGGATCCCTCGCTGGACCTGCATCTGGTTCCTGGATCCCTCGCTGGAGCTGCGTCTGGTTCCTGGATCCCTTGCTGGACCTGCATCTGGTTCCTGGAACCCTTGCTGGCACTGTGTCTGGTTCCTGGATCCCTCGCTGGAGCTGCGTCTGGTTCCTGGATCCCTCGCTGGACCTGCGTCTGGTACCTGGATCCCTTGCTGGACCTGCGTCTGTGGCCTGGAGTGGGATGTGGAGTAGATGTGGAGTCGATGAGCCGTGGTGGGAGACATTGATGTGCGACGATCACCCGTACCTGGTGGTGAAGTCTGGCAGGTCGCATGGAGACACGTTGCTGACCTGTGTGAGAAGCCCGCCTTGCGCACCTTGGTGCAGTCAATGGTAGAGGTGATCCTGCGCACCAACGTAGTGATGTCCGCTTTGCATACTATGATCCACCACTACACCGGAGTGCATGGAGGGGATTACCAATGGTGGGTGCCGTCTCCCTGCATCACAGGACGGATGATGTTGGGCTGGCCGGATGCCCTGGAGGGTGAGGCCCCTGTGCGACCCCGAACTTGTGTGGAGTGAGCGCTGCAACTACACGCCTAAGGGAGCCCTGCTGCATCAACTGCATCGGGCAGTCCACCAGCCGACTACGCGGTGACTGCTGTACCCAGCCCAGTGAAAGCACACCTGGCTCAGGCTCCTGCTGGCTGAGTCACAGATGTGGAGAGAGTGCAGTGGATTGCACCACGGGGTCAATGCCCAGGTAAGGAGAAGGTGGGCGCATAGCGCAGGAGGGCCGGGGGGGAGTCGCTCATACCTATCACACGTAGATGACGCACCCCCAGTGGCGGGTCTACCGCTATGTTGGAAGAGCGTTGCCCCACCACCTCAAGCAGTGCAGAAGAGGAACAATCATCACATGATGATAACTCAACTAATCAATCACTCAGGGGAATTGTAAGCGTGCCACACACCCGTGAGGGTCGCAAGGCACTGAGGGGTGAGGGTCCGCAGATCTGTAAGCCGAAGAGCCAGGTCTTGAGGGTCTTCCTGAAGGTGTTCAGGGAGGGGGCACCTCTGATATCTGCCGGTAGCTCATTTCAGGTATTGGATGCAATGTGGGAGAAGGATCTCCCGGCTGCTCTGGCTCTGTGGATGCGCTGCTTTTCGGACAGTGCGAGGTTGGAAGATCGGATGTTTCATTTGTGTACGTGGAAGTTGATTCTGTTGTTGAGGTATTTGGTTACGTTGTTGTGTAGGCATTCGTAGGCGTGAGTGATGATTTTGAAGGTGACTCTTATCACCACGGGGAGACACTGGAGTCTATGTAGGTGTTGGCTGATGTGTTAGTGCCGGGGGATGCCGAGGACGAGTCTTGCGGCGGTGTACTGTAATGTCGGCAGTGTGTGGAGTAGGGACTTGTAAATGGCGGCATAGAGTGCATTTCCAATGTCCAGTCTGCTGGTGATGAGTGCATGGGTGACTGTCTTCCTTGACCATTTGAAGGTCTTGCGGAGGATGCGGAGGGTGTTGAAGCAGCTGGAGGTGACGGCGTATACCTGTCTGTTCATGGTGAGGGATGGGTCGAGTACGATGCCGAGGTTTCTGGCGTGGTCCGAGGGGGTAGGTGGGCTTCCGAGGGCAAAGGCCAACAGGTGTTGTCCCATGCTGAAGGTGTGGTTCCAAGGACAAGGACTCCTGTCTTCCCGGCGTTGAGCTCCAGGCAGCTGTTGGTCATCCAGACTGCGACGTCCAGCATTTCGTTCTGGAAGTTGAGTCTGGCGGTGGTGGTCTTTTTGGTGAGGGAGAGGATGAGCTGGGTGTCATCAGCGTAGGATACGATGTTGAGGCCGTGTTGTTGGACGTTGGCGTCGAGGGTGCCATGTAGATGTTGAAGACCGTCGGGCTCAGAGATGAACCCTCTGGGACTCTGCAGGTGATTTACGTGGGATTGGAGAGGAACGTTGGCAGTCTGATCCTTTGGCTTCTTCCAGGGAGGAATGATCGGAGCCAGTCGAGGCCTGTTCCTTGTATGCCGGCGTCGTGTAGTCTGGCGACTATTGTGTGGTGGGAGACGGTGTTGAAGGCTGCTGAAAGGACGAGTATGATGAGGGCTGCGGAGTGGCCTTCGTCCAGGAGTGTGCGGATGTTGTCTGTGGCGGCCAGTAGGATGGCCTCGTTGCTGTGGTTGCTTTGCAATCCGGATTGGGATGGGTCGAGGATGGCGTTGTCATCAATGAATCGTGCCACTTCCCTGTTGACTGTCTACTCAGCAACTTTGCAACTTTGGCTGCGAAGGAGAGGAGCGAGATGGGCCGGTAGTTCTTGAGGTCGGTGGGGTCAGCTGTGGTCTTCTTGAGAAGGGGCCAGACTTCTGCATGCTTTCAGTCATCTGGTTAGGTGCCTGTCTTGAAGGTGGTGTTGATGGTGCATTGCAGTTCGTGTGTGATGGCGGCCGCAACTCTGTGTTAGATGTGGGAGGGCATGGGTTGGTGGGGGCCCACGAGTGCATGCCTCTCATGGTTTGGCTGTGTCTTCAGCTGTGACTGGCGTCCAGGTGGAGATGGTGGGCTGGCTGGTGTGTCCAGGGCCCGGGGTGTCTGTAGACGAAGGTTCCTTGGAGTGTGGAGTTGTGGCTGGTCTGGATCTGGAAGTGCAGGTGTTTGGCAGAGGGGAAGGTTCCGCTGGGGGTGGTGAGGCGGAGGGTGCTCTTGTGTGCAATGGCGAGGCACCCTCCCGGGTGGTTGGTGCAGTCCTCCCTCTGGATCCTGTATCCGTCCGGGATGGCGGTCTTGATGTTGGGGGCAGAGGAGGCATTGGTCCAGGTCTCCGTGAAGAAGGCGATGTCGGGTGAGAGAGAGTCGAGTAGGTTCCAGATTTCCACGGCGTGTATGTGCACAGAGCGCCCGTTGAGGGGGATGCATCCTAGGGTGTCGCCGGTGCTGGTGTCGGCTGTGTTGGAGTCCAGGGTGGTGGTTAAGCTCTGGCACAAGTGGAGGCAGGAGAACTGGCCATGGGTCATGTTTGCCGAGGCCTGTTGTCAGTCTCTGACTTTCCCGGGTTTGAGTACGTGGAGGGTGGCTGTGCCGTAGCAGTGGGTGGCCTGTGATCCAGGCTTACTGGCGCTGGTTGCGGTTGGGTTGCAGACGTGCGCAGATGGGCTTGTCTTAGGTGCGCCTTCTGCGCGCCAGCAGCGCCTGTCCACTGCGCAATTGCGCAGCATCCGCCATTAAGTAGGGAAGGGTGGAGGAACGATCAGCTCGGAGGTGGGAATGTACGAGGACAGAGGCGCGGGCCGCAGGGGCAGCAGCGGCGGGAAGCGTGTAGTACAAGCTCTGAGAAGCCAATGAAACAGTTAAAAAAGTGACAAACAAGGGATAAATAATGGATGTAATCATGCTATGTATCCTCAGGGGTTGGGCGGGTGGGTAGGACTGCTCCAAACACGGAGCAGGGTATGTGCGGATTAGCATGCACACTCAAGTGCGCAATGACTGTTTGGTCGGCCCGCTCAGGCCGCCCAATGCAGACATGAGCACTTCTCTGTTCGCAATGCAGGCTGCATTGCAGCCTGCATGGAGAACATGCCCACCCCTCCGGACCCTGCCTGCATGGCTTGTCCCGTTACCAAATAACAACACCACCGCCGCATCGCAGTGTTGTGAATGACTCATGCGAGGGAGCCTTGCTGCCTACTTCCTTTTCCTGGAAGCAGACGCAGGAGAGCAGGAGCTACGTAGAAACGGGACACGGCTTAGAGGTGAGACTTCCCTCAATACATTTTTAACTACACACGCTCACACACACATCCCCGCGGCCACGCACCATCCAGTGTTCATTATGGGGTTTACCACCTCACAGCTGTCCAGACACCCCGCACTTCTCAATGGTGGCCGCTGTGCGCCCATGCACAGCGGGCGTACCACTCGTGTGCCAAAGGCACATGCGTAGTTGCGATGCATGCCATGATATCGCATTCCATTCTAATACATACTAATACTAGGCACATTGCAACAGTAGAGTAGGTGTTGCATAGCTGAGACATGACGATCACTGTTCCCACTACAGTGAGTGCGACCCAAGAATAACCTTTGCACAACAGACCCAACCGTGAACCCTGGAATTCATTTCTGAACCCCCAAAATACACCCAAAAGATCAAATTTGAGACAAATGCACCTCCCAAATGTCTCTTTATTTTGGCACAAAACACACCCAGGATTTAGAAATTTGACCCCAAATAAACACACAAAAATTCAAAGATTTACCCCAAAAAACACCCCATTTTTCAGATTTTACCCCCCAAAACACCCCATTTTCCATATTTTACCCCAAAAAACACCCCATTTTTCATATTTTACATCCAATACCCATGCACACTGTAAAAAGTTGAAATTACCCCATTACTGACCTCACAATGCGTTGTATTCAAATGCGATGTTAAGGCACCTGCGTTGTCAGAGTTGCGTTGTTAACGATGTGCTGCCTGAGTTGTAATGGTCGTCTCCCATGCCAAAGGCAATCCATAGGCTATGCCATTTGTGTCCGTCTGCCCCTGGAATGCGCTCAGCACCAAGGAGCATTCCTCTTGGACACTCCACCGATACGTCGCCAGCAGCCTCCTCGCCATCAACCCTGGACACCACCTCGCCTACCAGGACCAACCTCTGCTTCGGACCGGACATCGCCATCACCATCACTGACGGCTGCAGTATCACCCGCAAGGAGCACCCGAACCGTCAGGGAGGAGGCATTGCCATCACCTACAGAAGCACACTCCGACTGACCACGCACTCTAATGACCCAAGGGTGACCATGGACCACATCAACTCTAAGATCCGGACCAGGCACAGGTGCATCCTCTGCGGCACCCTCATGTGCAGGCCCCCGGGCCATGCCCCCCCATTCTCCAATACCATTTTAGACCTCATTGCACCCCAGGATCTCCCATCCACCGACGACATCCTACTCGGTGACCTCAAGTTCCACCTGGAGAATCCCAGTGACCAGGACACCACCCCCTCATGGGGAAGGTCCCCTACACCTACATCAGATGCAAGCAGCAAGTCAACGCAACAAGCCACATAGCAGGACACATGGTCGAGCACGTCACCTCCGCTAGCGTGAACTTCAAGTGCAGCCACAACACCAGACTTTCCTGGACCGACCATCATTGGTAACATCACGTCTTCACCTTGCCCACCGGACGCCACCGCCATCATCACACCCCCTCGCAGCTGGATCAAGGCCACCGAAGAACATCTCGTCAACTCCCTCCGCACCAACACTCCACCAATGCTTCCAGACAATGACACCGCAGCGCCCGACCACAACCGATGTATCTCCAACTGCGCCGACATTCGGGCACCCCTCATGAACAGCACTGCGTCAGTACCTTCTGCCTGCCTGATGGCAGGCGTGAGGGTGAGGCAGTGCCACAGGGATAGGCTGGCCCCATGCATTGCTGGAGTTGCGTCATGGTTGTGACACGACTGCAGCAATGCGTGACTTTAGCGCAGACAGATACGTCAGGCTTCCTGACGTATCTGTCATTACTTGCGTCATGGAGCGCTGTCCAGTGAGTACAGCGCATCCATACTGTTGCAAGGAGGGCATAATGAGGAGTGTTGCAATGCTGTCTTGTCGCAGCGCAGCAACACTTTTCATGACTGGGGCCCAGGAATGCGCACTATCTTATTGATGGTGCACATTCCTGCACTGTATTTTTGTCGCAGGGCAGCGCTGCAACATTGCTTGCAGCGCTGTCCAGCACCAAAAACATGCATAGATGTGGGCCCAAGACTTATCCCCATTTTTAAGACCAGCTATTTTCTGGTCTTAAGTTCCTGCAGCTAACGGGCCTTAGCGCGACTTTTTTTATCGCTTCGCGGGTCCGGTCTATCCTTGCTAATAGGGCGAAGTGCGGTTAGCGGGAGTTTTTGCTAAATTTAGAGAAGGAACGCCTACCTTGCATGTCATTAGCGATAAATATCGCTGGCATGCAAGGCGATAGAAAAACCAGGTGCTATCGCCGGAAAGCTGTCGCTAACGCCTGTTAGCGACAGCTTGCTAATAGGGCGATGAAAATATCGCCACTTTAGCGTAAAAAAAGTGCAGCTAAAGTGGCGATAAGCCCTTGATAATATGCCCCTGTGTGTTCCGCTATAGGTCGGCCACCTTATCCAGGGTAAATCCATTGTTTAGGTCAATCCTCCCCGAGCCTGGTTAACTCTTACTTTCTAAAGATTGGTAATCTGTTCATTCTTTAACAGCAGCTCCTGTCTCCCTTTTGACACGTATCCAAGTGTGAATTACCTTAGAGATTATCCTTTTCTGTCTGGGCTCATATTTTTATGACATCACACCTTAGTCCAGCACCAGCTTTGTGGCCTTCCCTCACTAGGGTAAGTTCTAGAGATATTCCTTCTTGGTGGTTTCTCTGTCTGGCTAGACCTAATACTAATCACCTGATTCCTCTTTTCCTATAGTACCCACCTGGGTCCTATGTGAGTATAACCTCCTTCTCACTTATTTGGTGAGCACGTCACCAAATCTGGCATTTGTTTTCCATCATTTCATCAGGTAGGCCTCACACTAAATTGTATCTGATCATTTCTCAAGGTATTCATTACCCCCTACTGAGTTTGTTTTTCATTATTTATTTCAAGTGTCCCTCATTTCAATGGTTCTGATGAGACCAGTATTGTTTTAAGAGGTCAAAACGTCATAGACTAAAATTCATGACAAATCATTCTTTGGCCTTCCTAATTGAAAGGAGGCATTTGAAGTGTATTGTGTAATAACCTATGGTCGTTGTTATGTTTTAAGAAACCTCATTGTATGTAAAAAGGTGTCACTTTTGTTTGTTGGTTCTTTTTCACTTGGGACCCTGAGCACAGTATGCATGGTTTCCAATACAGTCCTTATTTTTGATGCAAAACAGTATTTGGTCTTGTTTATCGTAGTCTGTATTAAGGTTATTTCTCAGCATTCTATTTCAGTGTTTAAACTGCCATTGTGCATACAAAAGTATTATTTATTATTACATTGTCCGCAAGAACCTTTGCTTTCCTAAATATATGGTGTTGTGATACATGTAGGGAACAGTGCGACACGTGGAGATGATCCTTCGCCAACTCCAACTGATGTGCAGATGAAGCGAGCAGGGAACAGAGGTTTCAAGAAATTAAGGGGCATATTATCAAGAAACGGAGTTAAAATTATCGCCGCTTTAGCGGCAGAAAACTGCCGCTAAAGCGGCGATAATGGGCTTGATAATATGCCCTTGAGAATTCCAATAGAAGCCCATGTTCTGGTGTAAACATGGGCTTCTATTGGAATTCTCAAGGGCATATTATCAAGCCCATTATCGCCGCATTAGCGGTAGTTTTCTGCCGCTAAAGCGGTGATAATTTAACGCCGTTCTTGATAATATGCCCCTAAGTTCTTTGGGCAATGCGTGATTGGTCTCTCTCCGGGTGTTGAATCCGAGGAGTGTGTGGGCAGGGAACCGCCTTCTTTGAATGTGTGAGGCAAAGCCACCTGGCCCCAGGCATCATTTAAATACCATAGCCATGTCCAAGATGGCTGCCGAGGTTTGCGAGATCTTGCAAGATTTTGACAAACCTCCGGGTATAAAGCACGCGGCTTAAAACAATAAAACTAACTTGGGGCTGAGATATTGGGGGGATAACATGGCAACTCAAAATCCCAATGGGGTTTATAGCTGCATAATAAACTAAAGGCTATCAGAATAAAACATACAACAAAAACATGTACCAATCACTTGGGGGGCTAAGATACTAATACCCACATAATCACAAGGCTCCCAAACCTCGGGGGCATAACCAGTTGTATGTACACAAGTAGACTAGGGGGCATTCTGCTCTGAAGGCATCTGTTTGGGGGAGAATGAGTGGGCTAGTGACAATTCTCCCCTCTCAGAATGAGACCCAAAACAGGGAGCACAGGACGTGGTTTATTTGGGTAATGAAGATGAAAGACATGGACCAACATGGGAGCATTGCGAACGTTAGCAAGCGTCTCCCATGACTGTATCCTTTCCAGTCCATGATGTAATAAAATATTCCTTGGAAGTGCTTAGAGTCAAGAATCGAAGCTGCTTCATACTCATCATGATCCCCCACCCGAATAGCAGGAAGAGGGATAGCAAACCTGGTTCAAGGAGAAACTGGTTTCAATAAAGAAACATGGAGGATGGGTGTATCTTGAAGGTGGATGGTAGACGCAGGTGGACAGAAACAGGATTTATGAAGTCAGAGATCTTATAGGGATCTAAAAATCAGGGTACAAATGTTTCTCGACCCCGAAAGGTCAGGTTCTTAGTGGATAACCACATCTTGTCACCTGGGGCATATAGTGGCTCTTTTCTGCGACGCTTGTCCACAGAACCTTTAAAGGTCTCTTTGGCGTGGGCTAAAGCATAGTGCACTGCTTGTATCAAGGTTCGGAGTAAGACATGCTAGTCATGTACCACTGGGACAGGGGACAGGATAGGCTTGTCTGAAGGTAAGAAATGTGGGTGATACCCTTGAAAACAATAAAATGGGGACATTCCTAAGGATGCATAATCCGTAATGTTATGGATGAATTCAGCCGCCCACAGATACATAGCCCAGTCACCATCCGAATCGAACAACAAGCAATGTAGGTATTGTTCTATTGCTTGCGCTCAGCCTCCACATCTGTTTGGGGATGGTAGCTGGGTGATTGACGCATATCTATGCCCAAAGATTCACATAGTGCTGACCAAAAATGGGAGATGCACTGCGACCCCCTGTGGGTGACAAGGGCCGAGGTTGAACCATGGAGCTGAACAGCATTGGACATAAAAATCATTGCCAACTTATCAACTGGGAGAAGTTTTTTAGCAGGATAAGATGAGTCATTTTGGAAAGGTGATCAACCACAGTTAGAATAGTGGTATACCTTTGTTGTTCTTTGGAAGAGCCACCACAAAATCTAGTGACACTGTGCCAGGGGCCAGGTGGTACAGGGATAAGACACAATAAGCCAGCTGGGGACTGGTGTCTGCTCTTTCCTTGTGCACATGTTTGATAGGTTTGCACACACTGATGTGTGTCTTTGGACATAGATGGCCACAAAACATGCCACTTGAAGAGTAACAATCTTTTTTGAAGACTGGGATGGCCGCCTAACATAGTGTTATGACATGATTGTAAAGCTTTTTGTTGTAGATTGTCATCAGGTGAGTAAAAACAGTCATTCTGCAACAGTATACCATCATGAAACACTACATCAGAAACCTCTTTAAGCTATTGGTCTGTGGATTTCTTTTCAATATAAAGACGTAGCTCTTGTAAAAAGTCAAAACTTATTCCCAAGCCTTGAAAGCAGGCAGGTGGCAAAATTTGTTGTGTAGGTTTATTTGAGTTTGGCATTGTCCGTTTCCCCAAGGTGGGAGAGAGCATCAGCCTTTGCATTGTCTTTTCCTGAATGATTAGTGATTACAAAATGGTAATCATTGAAAAACGAAGTTCATTGTAATTGTCTGGGAGAAAGAGCTCTGACAGAATGAAGAAACTGTAAATTTCTATGATCCATATAGATCGCAATCAGATGTTTTGTCCCTAGCAGGTACTGTTGCCACTCTTCAAATACTGCTTTGATCGCCAAGAGTTCTCGAGCAGCGATGGAATAATTACATTCAGCTGGTAACAATTTGTGAGAGTAAAATGCAATGGGGTGTAACTGACCAGTGGTTTTATCCCTCTGGTATAATATCCCACCTAAGGCAACTTGGAAAGCATCCACGGGCTCTCCGAGTCTCTGGGCCCGATTCACAGAACTAACTTACGTCAAAAACGTAAAGTTAGTACCTTTTAGTATTCACAGAATACACTTACTCATTTTGGTATTCACAGAATACACTTACTCATTTGGTATTCACAGAATACACTTACTCATACTAACTTTATGTCCGCACTCGGGCCGGAGATTCCGGCCGTTTGTGGAGATTCCGGCCCGGAGGTGGAGATTCCGGCCGTTTGTGGAGATTCCGGCCGTTTGTGGAGATTCCGCCACCGGCCGGAATCTCCACAACCGGCAGAATCTCCACAAATGGCCGGAATCTCCACAAACGGCCGGAATCTCCGGCCGGAATCTCCACAAACGGCCGGAATCTCCACCTCCGGGCCGGAATCTCCACCTCCGGGCCGGAATCTCCACAAACGGCCGGAATCTCCACCACCGGGCCGGAATCTCCGGCCCGAGTGCGGACATAAAGTTAGTATGAGTAAGTGTATTCTGTGAATACCAAAATGAGTAAGTGTATTCTGTGAATACCAAAATGAGTAAGTGTATTCTGTGAATACCAAAAGGTACTAACTTTACGTTTTTGACGTAAGTTAGTTCTGTGAATCAGGCCCATTGTGTGCCAATATTGGAGCTGTGGTGAATTTGATTTTTAGGGTTTGAAATGCTTCTTCAGCAAGCATATCCTAGATGAATGGCACTGCTGAGAGCAATAAGCACGTTATTGGGGCAATTGTTTTGGAGAACTGGTCAATAAACTGTTTATAAAAATGTATGACCCCAAGAAACTTTGGACTTGCTTTACTGGTGTTGGGGATGGCCATGTATCAAAAGGTTCCACTTTCTTTGGGTCCATACAAATTCCTTGAGGACTCAGGATGTAACCCAGGAATTCAACTTGGGTGGGTGAAAAAACACTTTTTTTCCAGTTTTACATCCAGATTATTTCTGGCTAGTTTTTGAAGCATGGCACTGCTGTGTGTATTCTGCTTCAGAACTGGAATATATAAGGATGTCATCTATATATACACAGCAGAGCAGACATCAATGAATTCCCTTAAAACCTTATTTGTAAAAAACTGAAAGGCAGCTGGGGCTTTACATAGGACAAAGGGCATGACCTGGTCTTCCATTCGTCTCCAGCTCTTACCCTAACCAAGTGATATGCCCCTCTCAAATTCAGCTTTGTGTAGATGACAGCCTTTTTGATTTGGTATAAAAGGCTGGGGGTTAAGAGTAGAGGATACCTGTTCTTGACTGTTCTGTTATTAAGAGCACGATAGTCAATACAAGGGTGGAGTTCATCGCCGCTTTTCAGTTATAAAGAATAAAGGTAAGGATACCGGTGACTTTGAATGTCTAATGAAGCTGTTTTCTAAGTATTGATCAAGGTACTATTGGAGGTGCTCATTTTCTTTTTCCATCAGGGCATAGATTTGACTACAGGGTAGCGTGGGCCCCTGGAACCAGATCAATTTGGCAGTCAAAAGTGCAATGGGGTGGTAGGGTATTGGCCTTTTCTTGTAATAGAAATGTTTTATTCTCTGGCGTAAAATTCCCCAACCTGACTGGGAGAGGATAGCAATGTTGGGAACAAAATGGAGAATCCAAAGTGATGGTTATTGAGCTCCAATATATATTAGGATTGTGCTTGTAGAGCCACGGAAGCCCTAAAATCAATCCGGACTGGGGTGCATCAATTAAATCAAAACTGATTTCTTCCTGATGGTGAGTGAAAATATGTGTGGTCAATTTTTCTGTATGGAATTGTAACATTCCTTGCTGTAAATACCCCAGACTATCTCAGGTTTGTCGTTACGCTGGAATTATATGCCCAGTAGTTGCAAATATTCTACATCCATGAAGTTCCCAGTAGCTCCAGGTCTATGAACCTGTCTACCTTCCAAGTAGAACCTGTAGCTGAAACGAAAATTGCTGCCAGGTGTAAATGATGTAGATTTGAACCAGAGGGCATTTTAGAGGCCGAATGTAAAGGCAAACCTGTAAGGTCGACCTCGACCCCTACCGATTGACTCATTTCCCATCAGGTCAGTAACTTTTCCTGGAACAGATGCAGCACTAGTTTTAAGTGTGATTTGTTTTGTTGGGCGAGTAAGACATTCTGCCACAAAATGACTTGATTTCCCACAGTACGGGCATTGGTTTAATTTTCTCCTCCTTTCCTTTCCCTCTTTCGTTAGAGGATCCCTTACCTCTCCAATTTGCATGTGTTCTGTAGTGTTTGTAACCTTGGGTCCTTCACTTCGTGTCCTATTTCATATGACCACCATCCTGGATTGAGGAGACTTTACTCTTTCATATTTCCTTTCCATTAATCTATCGTTTAGTTTGACTACTAAATCTACTAAATCTTTGAATTCCCCACTATCTTCTGGTGGGTCAACAATTTGTGAAATTAGGTCTTTAAGTTCATCCCTAAAACCCCTATAGAAAACGGATACTCTTATTTTATGGCCAACCCATTTCTACTATCAACCTATTAAAGGTGGTAATGTAATGTAACAGATTGATTGCTTCAAGTTAGCAGTTCGTTATCCACTACCTGCATGAATGCATAGCAACTTAATAATCGTCATATGGTTTCTTTGAAGTCACAGATATTATATAACAGTGGGTTATCTTTTTCGACCAAGGGAATTGACCACAAAGCTTGGTCTCCTCCCATATAGGAAAAAATAAAGGTGTCACAAGCTGCATCATCTGGTAAGGCTGTTGGTCTGGCCATGAAGTGTATATGGCACTGATTCATGAATATTCCAAATTTATTACTGTCCCCATAAAAACATTTGGGTGCAGCTAGTGGAATAAGTGTCATTGTTTCCACATGTATTGGTGTCGGAATGGTTAGGCCCACAGAATCTATTCCTGAAGCACCACCTGAGCTCTGAAAGACAGCTAGCTTAAGCACCAACTTTACTTAGGGTTTGGTGCCCGAAGGGGCAGGCACCCTTCATGACTTATCAGGTTGATTTGCCAATTGACTTTGTAAGACTGATACATCCTGTTGAAGGCCTTGATTCTCACTCAGTAGGATAGCTAACATTCCTACAATATCTCGCAGGGTGATATCTGGAACCTCCGTATCTTCTGGGCAAGGCAGTAGTTGAGGGCTTTGCCTTCTGTTAACGTAACACCACAAGGCTCTTACTGTGTAAGTCGTGACATAACCTTGGAGAGACAATATGCACCTAGATCCTTTTCCCCAACCACACCTACCAGTAAACTACTACTCACAACTAAAAGGCTAGATCAGGAACAGGGAAGTGGATCTTGATGATGGTGCTACTGAAGTGACCTCCAATTTGTTAGCCTGCGAATGACCACACAATAAATGGAAATCATGAGATAGTGTCCAGTTATCCTGCTGTGTCGCTATTTGCTTCCTACTACTTTGCCAACCCTCCTGCATGTACTCTAAATACCTGCAAGGCAACTGGCATCCTCCTTGCACCAGGGAGCTTAATCTTGGACACAATGGGAAACCGGTTTTCTTGTTGCCAAGGGCTGTCAAACTTCTGGAAGTGCTTTCTAAAAGAGACACAATTTCACTATCTTGCCCAATCATTTAAACTTTGTTACAATTATTACAACATAGGTTCAGCATATGTGTAAACAGTCATATTGTTATCTTGCGTTTCACTTTGAAAAGGACTTACAATGTTTCTTCAAATTCAACTCCCTTTCCTTAGGGCTTTACAATATGTCAAGTTTTGTCTGCTCATCCTCAACAAGTCTTTGGTAACTGTGTCTTAAATCACAGCGTGCGATAGAAGAGTTTAAAAAAAAAATAATGCATGAAAAAGAATGTAATTAATAATTGCTTGAGTTGCAGGTACCTATTTTTTCTGTTGACGGTGTCTTGATGTGGGCAGGGAACTATGCGATTCATGGAGCTGGTCCTTCACCAACTCCAAATGATGTGTGGATGAAGGAAGCAGGGAACAGAGACCTTCACAGAAGGGAAGTTCTTTGGGGAATTCGTGATGCAGTCTGTCTCTGGGTGTTAATTTGATGAGCGTGTGGGGAAGGAAACGCCTTCTCTGAAAGCGTGAAGCAAAGCCTCCTGGCCCTGGGCGTTATTTAAATACCATATCCATGCCCAAGATCGTTGCCAAGGCTCCCAAAGTTTCTGCTTGATCTTGGCAAACGTCCCTGTGCAAGACAGGTGGCTTAGAACAATAAAACAAACTAGTGGCGTCAATATATTTGGGGTTTATAGCAGCATAATAAACCAAAGGATAACAGAATAAAACATACAACAAAAACATGTACCAATCACTCAGGGGGCTGAGATACTAATACCCACATAATCATGGTGCTCCCAAGCCTTGGAGGCCTAACTAGTGGTATGTTTGTATGTACACAAGTAGACTATGGGGCACTCTGCTCTGAAGGCATCTGTTTTGCGGTGAATGAAGTGGGCTTGTGACAGACTCCTCGAACTTGCATGCATTTTAACATGCTGCTTTGTAACATTTCTAGAGGTAACGCTTGCATTGTAATTGTTGCATACCAGAGCAGAATGCTGCTTATTTCCTCCCACTGAGGAGCAAGCCTGAAGGCCCCTGCTGAAGCTGTAATCACCTCAACACTGCTGCTAATGATCAAACAGAAACATGATCTTAAAGCACTCTGTCCCCCTCACCAGAGAACAGACAACGACTGTCCAAGAGATCTATGGTGAACATTTCCTCACTGCACCTCCTTCTTGTATTTTATTCTTCCTTGACTCTGCTCCTGTTCCAGCATGAAGTTGGCTTGCTAGCTAGCTGGATCAACAAAAGTCCTTTGAGGACTTAGAGAAGTCACTTGCAACTAGTCCACATCATCATCAAAGATTGTTCCCCCTTGTGTAAGGGGTGGCTAATCTCGATCTGCTAGAACTCCTAGGTTGTGTGATATCCCTAATTAAGCAAACAAATCACACCATTTCCCTAATCCCAGGAGGCATGCCTATGTTCCTGTAACCAATCAATGAATTTTCCCAATGCTTCTTCTAGCAATTACTAGATACCTTGTCTATAATTTGCATTGTTTCTTGATTGTTTTAGGAGGTTGTGAAAACTATGGTTTAAAACAGTAAAGATGATTGACTCCTAAAAATTAAACTAATTTCTGCGAGACTAGTGCAATCCTTAATGTTTGTATTAGACTCATCTGGGTAATTGCTTAACCTTACCAAATGTTCTGCAACAAAATTCGTATGATACTGTGCAAAGGTTTGTTCCACTGCTTGCTATCACTTAGTAATCACAAATAGCACACAGTGAGCCAAGATGGAGTCCTGGTTTAAATAGTATATCATATCAAAGTAATTGTTTCATTGTGTACTGTTTGGCACAATTTGTATCATTACATTACACACATGTAGTCTTTATGTATTTATTCATTCTTGAATTAAAATTAAAACAATGTGTCTTCACAACTCTGGACATCCACATCTTTATTGCTACCATGTTAATCATGTGGATCTCTACCTAGACATAATCTATACCATCTCCCTTGAGGTAAGTATTTAATGCTCCTCTCCTATCCCAAGAGTGTGCTGTGTTTCAGGGATCACCTACATTTTCTCTAGCTACTGCAATTCTTTACCTTCTGGTATGTGCTGCTCTGTGCCACCATTATATAACAAATTGTTATTTTCTTAAAGTGTTTGAGGGGGTAGGCAATCACTTTGTGGATCTAGAGTGTTTGTGTCTGTGCACTTTGATAAATGTACTTAATTTTCTGCAAAATTTAAGTTATCCTGGTGTAATCCTGTGAGTGCCCGGGGTCTTGCATAGCTGACAAATATTGCCAGGGCTTTCCTAACATTTTTCCGGCCTTCTTGCCCGGGCCTTCCTAGTTGCGTTGACCCAGGGATGGTCTTGGATTTCGCCAAATCTATGGCTATGTGTACTGAACTTCAGACAGGGCCTCATGGTTGTCTGCCTTCATGTGCTTGCTGATCTGAACAACCAAGTAATGACCTGCATTTCTTTTCTTCATTTTTGTTGGGCTATGTGACAATTTTGAGAATCTAGTGTGTATGTGCATTTACTTTATGTGTCTGCGATTTGCTGGTGTCCTCCTTGAGGTGTTGGGGGATCTTCTGAAGATCAGAAACATTTCCAAGATTATACTTTTTTTAACTTGCTTCTTCATGCTGCCTTTTTGAGTGGTGGATGCAGACATGAGGTAATGGTGACTGCCTGACTCACTGGGAATACCACACATTAATCGGAAAAAAACCTTTATGAATATTTCTGTAATATGCAAGGTTGAATCATCTGCATTGCATATTTTGATACGTTATGTATTACATGTATCAGCAAAAAGTCCAAGTCGGAAAGACTACCTTCATAGTTCTGCTTGTCAGCAGGTGGAACCCGACTGAGCTCCTTCATTCATTGTGGATTTCACGAATACAGACTCCTGGATTATCTTCCAGAAGAAAAACACAGTACCTAATACACATTTAGCTGCCAAGAAAGTGGCCACTGCGACCAACATCTTCAAAAGGCCACTACCATTATGACCTGGCCTAGGATTAAAGGCTCCACATCCTTTGGGTGTAGTAAGAAATGTGGAGTACCTGATGCACTTGGTATCTCTGGGCAGGAAGGAGGAGGAGGATGTCCTTGTGAAGCTGTGTTGTAGAATAGGCTATCTCACGAGTGATACAGGAGAGTTGCAGTACACAGAAATAGAAAAATAAGAAGACATATCTGAGGATTTGCAGATATTTCACTGTGGGTAATACACCAACTCACTCTTAATGCCGATATTTACCCATGGTCATTCTCGTTTAAATTTTTTTTACGGGGGTGCCACCTTGTTGTCCCTGCTCCCTTTCCCTCCTTACAGAAGGTATTTTGCCATTTGCAACTCCATTGCTATTTAATTAAGCACTGCATTGCAGGTGCGGAAACACACATTGGCAAGAATGATGCAGCACAAAGTCTGCATTCCATACCTGAGGTAGCATCAGAGGATAAGGTTGCTTTCACATCATAGTCTTGTTTATTGACTCATCCAAAAAATCAAAACCAAGCACCTGAGCATCAAGTGAGACACAACAACACAATGTTTCAGAAAAGTGTAATTGCAAGTGTTAGACCTGTCAGCCTTAGGGTGCTCTTCACCTAAACTTTTTGCCTTCTCCCTTCTTATGTTTGAGGAATTTGTTTTTGTTGTACTGCTAACCAGTGGCAAAGTGCTTGTGCTCACTCCCTAAAACATGGTAACATTGGCTTACACCCGACTGGCATATTTATTTTATGTACAAGTCCCTTGTAAAGTGGTATAGTTTATGCCCAGAGCTGGTAAATTAAATGCTACTAAGTAGGTCTTCAGCACATATTATGCACATATTGTGTCACTCACTTATAAAGGGCCCTAACACATGTGTCAGGTCTTCCATTGCAGCCTGTATACAGCTTTAAACTGCCATTTTGACCTGGCAAACCAAACCTTTTTCTATGCCTAAACCTTCCTTTTTAATACATATGTCACCCCAAGGGCAAGTCATAAACAGCCCAGAGGGCAGGGTGCAGTGTAATTAAAAAGTTGAATGTGTACGTTTTACATATTGTGGTAGTGAACAATTCTTAAATTCGTTTTTCCCTACTGCAAGGCCTACCTCTACCACAGGATAACATAGGGTTACCTTATTACATTTAACAAGTGATACTTTTTATAGGAAAGTGCCCCTTTTTGACATGGTCTCCCCCACTTTCTGCCTGGTATCTGATGCAATTTTGACAGAAGTGCACTGGGTTCCTGCTATCCAGGCTCCCAGTGCCAGATCTCTTTCCCTAAAACTGTACAAGTGTTCCCTCAACTGGCTCTACCTTTAGCACCCCTTGCAAGTCCCTAGTAAATGGTACTCCTAGTAATAAGGGCAAGGAGGCTAAAGAGGGTATCTAAGGGCTGCAGCATGTATCGTGCCACCCTAAGAGACCCTCAGCACCAACATGCAGAGTGCCACTGCAAGCTGTGTGCCATGGAGCAGAGAAAAGTAAAGATAAAGCATGGCACACCTCTTGTGTGCCATGCCTGCAGATACTGCAAGCAGTATATGTAACTCACCCCTGCTGCAGGCCAAACAGCCCTAAGGCAGGGTGCACTATACTAAATCTGTGAATATATTTGCATGAGCAGATATGCCCCTGTGATGTCTAAGTCGATTCTTGGATATTGCAAGTGGACAGGGAAGCCATTTTTAGTATATGTGCTGGACACTGGTGTTTACGAGTTCCCCAGCTACATGTAATGTAATGTAATGTAAAGGGCATTTCTAAAGTGCTCTATTACTCCAAGGAGTGTCTTGGCACTCTGCACCTCCAGTGAAATGTAGCTGAGAGAAGTAGCACTAATCCTGCTTAAAAAAGCCATGCTTTCAGTTTCTTCCGAAACTGGGGGATTGATAAAATGCACCTTACCTCCAAAGGGGGTTTATTCCAAAGTGAAGGTCCCAAAAATGAAAAGGACCTGGCCCCCGTTCTGGACCATGAAATCCTAGGGATTTTGGCCAGAAAGAGGTTGGCTGTGTGCAGCAAATGCTTGGAAGGAGCATAAAATGCATGCACCAAGAGGGCATCTTAGAGGTGCCCCCTGAAAACCTATCTACTACCTGTGTACTGGTTGACTGGTGCAGATCAGCCTGCCACCACAGACAGGTTTCTGCCCCCTGACAGGTCAGTGCCCGTGCTTTCTGAGGGCAAAAGCAATGCTTCCTCCGGACAGCGGTATTGTCACCTCATCCAAGTAGGATGGCTAAGTAATCAGCATATCAAAGCAGGAGGCTTCAAAGGCCTCTGTCACCTTTGATATGCGATCCATGGTTTCCCCAGACAGGGGAAATCCCCCCACCACCCCAGGCCCATTTGGCACCAGGACAGGTGGAAAAATTAGCTAGTCAGGAGGCGTGTATCCCTCTCAGGCTAGCACCACCCCTTAGGTGGGCTGCCAGAAGTGAACACCTCTTAGAATTCCACCGTCTTAGTTTTGGCGGATTTAGGCTCCCTGGATCAGGATTATGCCCACTTCCCACAGGAAGTGGTCATATAAAGGGTGTAGACACCCTAAAGGTAAGTAATCCATTGGCTACTACCTGTCACTCCCCGTAATGCCCCTAAATTGAGTATTTAGGTGGCACTCCTGACACCAGGAACTTAGATTCAATGGATCAAGAAGAGAGGACAAAGAGGAGCTGTGAGAAAAGCGAGAACTGAAGACTGCTGTGGACTTTTGGCACCAAACAAACCCTGCCTGCCTCGACCATCATGACCAGCAACTCGTCCTATAGCTGATCAGCTTCCAAGAACCAGGGAGACTGCCAGCCGTTTGCAAATTGCCAAGCAATCTCCCTTGGAGTAGAGGAGCTCCTCCCCTACAGTACACATGCACCAAAGCTCAAAGTCCGGTCGAACGAGTTGCCGCTCCCCGGCCAGCCTGATGAAGAAGTCCCCCGGGAAGAGGACCCTGTGCGCCTGAAGTTCAGATCTGTCCCCCCACCAAGTGAAAGGACACCAGGACCAATACTTGGGATACCATACTCCTTGCAACAAATAAAGACTGTGAGATTCCAATGCGTACTCCAACTTCACTGAGCATCAGTCGAGGGACTTCACCACCACAGAGAACCACCTCCTGAGTGGCCCAGCTGTCCTGATTTTGCACCCTCAACTGGTGAAACTGATAACCGCAAGGCTCTAGGATGAACAGAGCCTAGCTGACCTTTTCACTCTGTACCCGAGCTCCCCAGCCCAAGCACTGATGAACTGGCTGTCCCCCCTTGTCCTCAGGACCCTTGTGACCTGAGCCCCCCGCTGGAAGCTTACGGATTTGTCCCCAAGTCCCCTTCTGCAGCCTGTTTCAAGGTGCACCCCCTTCTTCCCACCAGTGTAGCACACACAGCTACCAACCTAACCAGCACCTCTGCAACCGGATGCCCCATGGCAGGTAACAAGTAACTGCTGGTGGTACTTTGGACAATGGCCCCCTATGACGCCCAGAAACCAATAACAAATAACTGTATGCAACATATGCCTTTTCTCCCATAGGGTAGATTTGCTGCTTAAAGACGCATGGTATTGAACTCTTTTATTTACCTGTAAAAATTCATAACTGCAAAAGTATTTACTTGATAACGAAGTTCTTGGTATCGAAATGTATGGAAAATACGACTTATTTTTCTAAATTGGTCTTGGATTTATTCTTGAGTGTGTGTCTCATTTATTGCTTCTGTGAGCACAACAAATGCTTAGCACTACCCTCTGATACCCTTAACTGCTCGCCTCCACACTACTACAAAAGAGAACCGTTGAGACAACATTTGTGCCTCTGTACACCAATTGGGGTTTGCCTAGTCTGTTTACACAGTGTACCTCATTTGGTCCACTATATAAAGAGCCAGCTTCCTACAACTTACATTCGGGAGCAGGTTAAGAATGCTTAGTTTGGTGTCTCATTTTTGTTGGATTTTAAGTCACAATTCTGCATATCCCACTTTTAGAGAGTTGGCATTTACCTTCTGTAACCATTTGGTGCCTGCAACCTGTTTTCTGGGACACATGACTAGCTGTAGTTGGCAGTTGGCCTTTGTGTATTCCTCCCAAACACAATAGAGGGTCTGGGTGTTGGCTGGATAGGCCATCCTGA
This sequence comes from Calotriton arnoldi, assembly GCA_963921515.1. NCBI lineage: Eukaryota > Metazoa > Chordata > Amphibia > Caudata > Salamandridae > Calotriton > Calotriton arnoldi. The sequence goes on from CAWUFW010011473.1 coordinate 222,254, forward strand.
CTTGATGGGCGGGGCAGAGCTGTTACCACCACACTTGCACTTCAAAGTTACTGTCCCAGTATACTCACAAGACTCACAAAGAACTTTACCCTAGCCTAATATGATCCCAGACAGACTGGGACCAGAGCAGGGAGGAAGGAAATTCCAGAAACGTCTGTAAGGAGAAAACTCCAGAAGCTTCTCCTACTTCAAAGGGGGCACCAGGTATAAACCTTGGACGACCCTCAGACCCACTCTTCAGTACACTCCTGGACCTATAGATACTACAGAAGAAGGACTGTGCTGCTGCCAGACTGCCCTGCTGCTTGAGGCCTACCCTGCTGTCTGAGAAGGAAGACTGAACCTGCACCGTTCATCCCAGGCTGAAGAGACTCCAAGTGCCAGCTAATTGACCTCCTGTTCCGAGCTACAGTAGGACAACAAGCTCCAGCTGACCTGTTGTAACTGGACGTGCCTGGACCTGCAACTGGACCTGACTGAGTCCTGCTGGCCTCTTCTGGAGTGAGTTCCTAATACCTAAGAGGTGCCTCCCAGGTCCTCGACCTTTGTTGTGGTATCAGTTGAGCTCCTCCATGAAGAAAGGAGAAATCCTAAAGTTTTGTGCTCTCCGTGACCACGAACAGGCCAGTTCATTCCAAGATCTTGTCTAATGCACTGACCACCAATGCAAAGCTCTGGTGAACCTGACTCTTCAAGCTACAGCGACCGCCAGCGACGACAGGCAACCTGAGATCTGCACTACACGCTACAGCATCGACAGCCCACGGTGATCACCAATGTGAAGCACCAGCAACGCATGTCAGTGACACCCGACAGGATCTTTGTGCACTACAGCAATGAACATCACAGATACTCTCCCTGCTACTCGTGGCCTCCTCCACCGTGAACTCGACTCTTCAAGCTAGACTTTAGAAGGTAACTTTTTCAGCGGGATTAATCTGGTCCCTGTATCTAGCCTGCTCTCCATTGCGGTCAGCCTGAACATGTGACTTAACACAGTCAAACATGGTTAGATGACCGTGAGTGAAGCTTTGTGCTTTTAGGTGCTATACTTACAGTAAATCTTTGCAATTGCATTTCTCCTGTTCTACTGTTTGGATTTTTGTTGTTTTGGTGTCAAACAAATAATTACATGTTACTCCATTTTTCTTAATTGGTGTGTTTGTGTTTTCACTTTATTGCTGTTTGTGTGCTGCATAAATATTTTCCACATTGCCTTTACACTAAGTCTGACTGCTTTTGTGCCAAGCTACCAGAGGGCTCAGCACAGGTTAATTCAGTGATTTTTGTGGTTCACCTTGACAAGAATTGAGGCTGTTGCTTGAGAAGGGCTCACACCCCCCTCAACCAACATCCCAATTTCTCACAGCGAGTGACATTATTGAACATACAAATGAAGATCCACCTCTGATCATTTGCAAGAGATTAACTAAATGAATAGAAAGCACATCTATTTAGACAGAAGCACCTGCTGCCTCAAGGCCTAATGAGTATATTTTTTGAGATAGAAACAAAAAACAACAGCAGCAACAAAATTAATACAAGCAATTATGCTAGTTTTGCTGTGTGGCACTTGACTAGGCCCTCCTGAAGCCTATTCAATCTGGCACCACAAGAAAGAGCATAGATGCATTTTGGGATTTCTTTTACATTCACAACGCCATTCATCACATTGTACTGTGCACCATTAGCTGTGCTGAAGTGTATCATTCAATGACAAACAATCATCTTGGGTCCTGGGTCAAACTGATCCATTTGAAAAGCAAATATGAATGCATTTGGTAAGTCCACAACAATAAAATGCTCATTGAACTGCTGATGATTCAGCTACACAATCCACATCTCCTAAAATAAATGATGAATATTGTGTAAAACCTGGCATAGTTTCACATGTCAGCAAGACGTCTAGCCTTGCCACCCGGCATGTTTGCTTCATCAGTCTCTACCTGGCACATGGATTTCATCCTTGCTGTTTTACCCCCAGGCACTGCATCCTCACAGAAGTCAGTTCTGGCATTGGCAATCAATAAAATACTATTAAAAACTCCTTTAGCCCAGAGTGAAAGTAGAACTGAAACAATTCAGCAGCCTTTTCAGAACAATCAATGACAATGCCAATAGGTCTGACTTGAAAATGAAAGTGCTTCCTCAGTCAATGATGGGTTTAGGCATTCAATTAATCCTCATATATAAATTGTGTTACTCATCCAAACAGTCATGCATCAATTCATCCACCCCTGAATCATTCTTATATTTATTCACTTACACAATCACAATAAACTGACAAAGGACTTCAACAGCATATGAAAGATGCTTGCAATAACAAATAAAATTAAACATAGCAGCACATGCTGCCTTACAATAGTATTGTACATGGTATTTCATTATTTTGATGTTACAACATGGCTGCCACATTTAGATTCTGTTGGCAATCTTGGAATGGTAAAACAGATAACCAATAGACAATACTATTCCATGAGGGGGGAACTGCTCTAGAGGCTGTGTCCTTGCCTGATATGAGGCAATGCATAGGCAATGAATGGCAGAGAAGCAGTCTGTTAGCACTGTATGGGGAGCTGTAGTAAGCTCTACAAATATTGAAAATAAAAAGATGAGAAGGAAAGAAATGAGAGACAAAATGGAAAAACGAAGAAATGTCTTACCAGTACTAACACTGGAGCACACCCATTTTCAGGTGGATGTGCATGTGACCAGGTAAATGTTGTCACTCATACCGTAATAGCTGAAGTGGCTGACCTTTATCATGAATGCAGGTAGAGCCATTGGCTCTATTGCCCTGTGAGTGACAGCATTTTTCGAATCTGATTTATTTCCGTCTCTTTTTTAAATATATATATTTACATATGCATGTGAGTTGCTAATGATTTTTATTGCAAGCTCCTGGCAGACAGGTAAGACTGTCAGAACTTCTGAAGAGAATCTAACAAGAATTATTACAGTGCAGATCTTCTACTCCTAGGATTTGTCAGAGGGAGTTCAACATCAAAATCCTTGCCTACAATCTTTTAGATTCATGTAGTAGATGCCTGCAGCCTTAAAACAGTACATTAAGAATCATTCTTAAAATCTGAATAGCTCTAACACGTGTTTCAGAAAAAATATATGTGGCCTATTGCCTTTGTTGCAACCTTTATACTAAGCAGGTCAGAACTATGGCATTTGGCATAACTTTCCCGATGAACCAATAAGGCCATAGGCCTCTTTTTGCCTGTCATCATAACCAACTCAGACCTTTTGTACTGAGCATACATTTTCCCACATGGAAACCTTCATATCCACAGTAATAAAATTACAACTATGTATAAACTTAAAGTTGTCAAATCCATATAAATTCCCTCTGAAGAAAGTCTAAGAAGGATTATCACATTCTAGATCTTCTATCCCCATTGTATGTGCAGGCATGTCACTAACACCAATACCTTGCCCACTATGGTAAACTCTGCTATTCTATTTAACAAAATGCCTACCTGCAAGCATTGGCCACTGTAATTACAATTCACTGTTAAATTCCTATTGCCTTCAACACATGATTTTTACAATAAGTAAGTCAGTCCTACTAGCTTTCTCAGATATTTTCATAATAAACAGATCAAACCTATCAAATCTGAGAAAGGTTTTCTCAATGGACTAATACGGCCTATAGTTTTTACCATTGGCTTGACATCATAGCTGGCACAGGCCTACTAAAGTGCACATAAGCTACAAACATCACACACACAGTTATAAAATTACAAATATGTACAATATTACAATTAGCAAAATAATATACAACTAATCTCAAATGGGCCTAACAACAATTATCAGAATGAAAATCTTCTACCCCAGGGTTTGCCACAGAGGATGTTGAACACCAAATCCATTGCATCCTAAGGTAATCTGTAAGATTTTGTGTAGCAAAATACCTGTCTACAGCCTGCAATACAATCTACTGTTAAATGCCTATTGACTTTAACAAATGCTTTTCACGACAATAAAGCCAAGCCTATTGCATTTGTCAAAATGTTTTATAATAAAGGGATACTTTTACCAGTGAACCAATCAGACCTGTATTCTTTATCATTGGCTTGACACCAACTCAGTCCTACTGTATTGAGAGTAAGCTTTCCAATAACGCAACCATCAGGCAAACTGCCACAAAATTAGAAATGTAAACAACATCACAGATGGCAAAGAAAAATACTACGTCTCCTATAGCGGCCTGAGCAGGATTATCACAGTGCAACTATTCTATGCCTTCGTTTGACAAAGGGGTAACCAGCATTAAAACCCTTGCTTTCTCATGCTAAACTATGAGATTCGATGGAAAAAACATAACTCTGCAAATTCAAATTGAGAACTAACAATCCACCTGTAAATTCCCATTGACTTTAACATATCCTTTTCACAATAAAAAAGTCAGCTCCACTAACTTTATCATTACTTTTCATATTAAACAGATCTAACCCATGTTCTGTTATCGATATTTATTGAGCGCACGTACACCAATTGGTTCCTTGGTGCTGGGATAATATAACCAATGCCCACTGCTCAAGATCTCAGTCATATACTTGCTTGAAAAACCAAGTTTTTAGACATTTTCTGAATCTGGTATAACAGGGGGTCGACCTAATTTACAGTAGGACGGAGTTACAAATACCAGGGGAAAGTACAGAGAATCTGGAGCCGCCCATTCTTTCCTTCTTGAATGGGGGGATGGTGAGAAGATTCAAGTGAGCAAATCTCAGGTTGCGGGAAGGTGTGTTTTTTGGATGTGGACTGAGATGAAAGCTGGGCTGCTGCCATACAGGGATTTAAAGATGATGCAGCCATTCTTGAATACCGTTTGCTGTTTTACGGGCAGCCAGTGTGGCTGCCTCATCAGGGGGGGGATGATTTGGCAACTTCTGGGCTGTTGGTAGATGAGCCTGGCGGCTTGAATCTGAGCCAATTGCAGTCTACAGTTGAGTCCTTCAGGAATGCCCAGGTAAAGAAATTTTGCCATGTCTATCCATGAGATGACTAGTGCGATGATAATCTGGATGAGAGCGACAAGAAAGCAGCCCCTACTTGAGGTTTCATAGACAGGTTCCTATCAATAAGGACTCCGATGCTCTTAATTGAACTTTTAAGGTAGGGGGCACCCATTGTGGCTGGCCAGAATGTGGAGTTCCTCAGGTCATGCCGCTGCTGGTTATGACGATCTCTATCTTATTGGAGTTTAATTTGAGTTGATTGCTGTTCATCCAATTGTTGTATTCCTCTTAGGGTGTCCGTACATGGGTTCTCCTGTATCATGTCCTTATATAGGCACAATTCGCCCTGCCCTTATATAGGCATAAAATCCCAGTCCTTATTTAGGCATTAAACCGTGCACTCCAAATACAGGCATGGTCTCCGACATCCGTCCACCCTAACGTCACAACGAGTTCTTGAAGAACAGACCCTTAGGCTTCGGGAGTTTCCCTAGCACAGGACTATTGATTTCTTCAAGGACTCATCTATTATGCATGAACCGTTATACCTTGAGGGTTCATTCATGACGTCTTCCGCTGTCCGATTCACGTCAATGCTAACATTCTGAGGTACCTCTCAGGTATAAATATACCTTCCCTAGCCCTTGTAAATCAGAGGAGACCTCTGAGGAGCCCGTTTCCTGGCCTGACGCACTGAGAAGACGCTGTCATCCCTGCACGCAGAGAGTCCAGCTTCCAGTGATCTGACTTTCCTTGCGGGGTGTTGGAGTTCGAGTCTGGCAAGAGATTCCCACCTCTCTCATTCTTAAGGTATGGAGCTGACTAGAAACCTAGAGGGACTCTTGGCATACTAGGCATACTAGGCTTAACATACTCTTAGTATACCATAGTAAGGAATACTTCACCTACTTCATACCTCTCCCTACACCTAGGTTAGGTTAGGTACATTGAGGTAGAACTAGCTTAGAAACGCATCGTATGAGTACTCGCATTTTTAGTCTATGTTATTTATGTAAATGAATATCTACTAAAGATCATGCTAGCGCAGTATTATTTATTTCTACTGCTTACGCTGTACATTATTTATCTTGCATACTGTCTTGTGATCGTAACAGCACATATTACTTACACGAGAAACAAGACTGTTCAATAAATCATTTATTGAAACGCCCGTCTATTCTTTCTGTGTAACTTTGAGAAAAACTAAGTATGCACGAGTGAGCGGAGTGAAATAGTTATCTATTGTTTCCACGACTCTGGGACATGTTCTGATTCTAAAGGGAAACAAAGTTGTCATGTTTTGCAGCTGCCAGAAACTACTCCCTTCTTGTTTATCAAGGAGTTTCTAGTAGCCTCTGAGCTAGCTGGCACAAGTAATTAAGTTTAATATACTCGATAGGGACATAATGACCTTAGTCCTATGTCAAACCTATAGGGTATATTATTCCAATGCGCAGAGCCTATTAGGGAAATAGGAGCTACACTACATGGCGCCCAACGGTTTGGTAAGGCGGTAATTTAATGTTAGATACTGAGTAACTCAGCCGTGCCTTTTCTCTCAGAGACCCCTACCCATATACTCCAAAAGACGTCTGGAGTGGGCAGGGTTAAGTATCCGCCACGGCTACATAGGGAAGCACCCTATATATTAGCTGTTTGGTTTGCTCAACGTTGAAGGATACAGTGTTCCAAAATATTGTGCACCTTATCTTTGTTTCCTTGAAACTTGTTCTACATTTTTCAAAAAAACAAAATGTCCATAAACGGGGACGAAGCCACCGGAAACGGTGGAGCTGCGGCTGACCCAGCCATAGCAGTTTTTAACTTTACTGGTTTAAATGAAGGGGAGGAGGGTGTCATAGACATCCATCCAAACTTAAGAAGAGCCATCACTCTAAAACTCATAAAACACGGCCTACCACCAAGAGGTGGTAGAGCAGTTTTCGCGATAGAGGCACACAAATCATTTCAGACAGAGGTATTCTATTCATGGGTAATATTTCCTGATACCAATCCAGTTACAAAACTGTTTCACTTCTACAAAGAAGATGATCCACCAGAGGAATATATTCCTTTCGAGGATATAGAAATTCCATTAACATACCAGGAGCATCAGCTCTGGTTTAAAGGCGCCCTAAAACATCACAGAAACATTACCAGGCTCGGTCCACTAGGTAGACCAGGAGCAACATGGCCGATTCTAGCCGGCTACACACGTCATTATGAACTGGATATAATGTCAGATGAGGAACTACTTACTCAACTAACAGAGTTAATAAAAATCTACAGACAATTGGTCCAATATGTCATGCGGACTTTCACAGTCCAACAACCATTGACACTTCCAAATCAAACTCCTCAACCGGGGAATACACTACAAATTACACCACAGACTCTATACGCAGTCATGGGTAAAATGCCCACAAAACGTGAGCAAATTCCATTTTGGATAGCTCAAAAAATTACTCAAATCGAAGCAGTATTTCCAAATACTAGCCCGTATGAGAAACACAGAATCCTAACCATCTGTTTACCAATGGGGATCACACCACAACTGGAAGACTGCACCACTTGGGGCTCAGTCTTTGCTGCCATCTATACTAAAACTCATGGCATTCCATCAATTGCGGTAATACCTGATGTCCTGAAACAAATTCAAAACGAATACGGGGCAGAGCCTGCTCTTTTAGGTATGAAATTACTGAAAAATTTCGACCAGGTCTCAATAATAATATTATCTAATATTAAAGGGGAGGCAGCAGCAGTGGCGATCCACCAACGATTAAGGGAATTCGATGTTACAGAACATCAAACTGAGCTACCCAGAATAATAGAACAATCTTATGGAGAATTAGGCAGAGATAGTTTGGGTGGAAGACCAGTGAAGCCGAAACTATCTGAAAGTCCTGAGAAGGACTCTATTAAACAAATTCCTACATCTTCTAAAAAGAAGTGGGAGACTAATAAACAAAATTCAAACGAGAAACGTTCTCAATCCCGAGGTAGGTCTCCTCAAAAGGAGCCCTCTGAAAGGAGGTATAACCTCAGGAATAGGGATAATTTGAGAAAGCCTGACAGGTATCAAGATACTGATACACGTTCCTCTCGTACCTTTCAGATCTCCTCACAGACTTCGGAAAGAAGAGGACGGTAAGAACATAGAGAAGAACGTGTGAAATCGAAAGACGACAAACACGCTCCGAAAAATAAAACAAAACCTCAATTCTCCAAAAAGAAAGTAGCAGGTCTGAAGATCAGACATGCCGAGAATACTGAGAACACAACTCAAGAACGGAGAATGGGCTCAGACAATGCTGGACAGTGCAGCAGAAGTCACAATAGCTCGCCAGAACCTGAAGGAACTTCTGGAGATAGTGGACTTGAATGAGTACATTACAGTTGAGACTGTAGACACCAGGGTTAGTACTCCACAAAAGTTATATGAAATAACACTCCGGATGGAGGGAGACATACCTAGACAGGTGAAAGCACTTTTTTGGGAAAAACTTTCAAGGGGCTATGACATACTTCTAGCAGAAAAAGACTGGCCACCACAATATGTCAGGGAGTGCCCACACGGCGAGGACATTATTATGCCCGCCTTCTCCAACCATATTCCAATTCACCTAAAATATACATATGCCAGGAAATGGGCAGTAGCACAAGCCCCAGCATTATATAAAAATCATGTAGGATGGGATGAGGAATCACTTCACCATAAAATACATCTGAAACATGAACCAACTGCACAAAGGCAGTATCCAATAAAGCAAGAAGCTAAAAAAACAGGTCAGGGAGATCTTAGATCAACTTGAATACCAAGGGGTGATTGAAACATGCACCTCCTCAATGAACAATCCTTTGTTTCCTGTCTCCAAACCAGACAGCACCTATCGTCTAGTTTTGGATTACAGACACTTAAACACTTGTTCTAAAACTTTTGCAGTGCAAAATGCACATAGCACAGCATTAATGAATAACATTGTGCGTAAAAATATAAAACCACATTAGACATCTCAAATGGTTTCTTTTGTCAAAACATAGCACCTGAAAGCAGGTACTTAACAGCTTTCTCCATAATGGGGACCCAGCGTCAATTTAGTCGACTCCCACAAGGGTTCAAGAACAGCCCAGGTTTATTCTCAGCGAGGGAAACGGAGTTACTACAAATTTATGACAATGAGGCATTGTCATATGTCGATGACATCTATCTGACAGACGATGACCTGGATAAACACTTGAACAGGGTGAGTACCATTATATTGGGCTTCGCCTCTGAGGGCTACAAATTCAACTTAAAAAAGTCCAGAATTGCCCATCTCAATGTCCTATTTCTAGGATATGAGCTTTCAAGTGAAGGCAAGAGCTTGGCAGCTAACTTTCTAGAGAAATGTGCGCTGCTCCAACCTCCAAAAACGCAAAAAAACTTACAATCCATCCTGGGTTTCCTAAATTTTGGAAAAACATACATTCTAAATTACGCAGAAAGGGTTAAACCTCTCTACGCATTAATCAAACCTGATTTTTCAATCAGAAATTGGACACAGGAACACACAGAAATCTTGTGTTCACTCCAGGCTAACATGTTAGCAACAAATCACTTACAAATACACGTAAGTCAGCGCAACCTGGTGATCCGAATAATTTCGGGTCAATGCGGATTCACCTACTTAACATTTAATGAGGGTGAAAAAATACCAATTGCATACAAATCTCATTTGTATACACAAGCGGAAATGCGCTTCACTTCAACTGAAAAAATTCTGACAGCAGTTCAAACCGCTGTTGCAAAAGAAAGAGCCCTAGCCCAAGGGAAACGCATTATTGTCGTAACCCCAGTACCAGCTTTAGAAGCGGTCACAAAAGCAAGCATTCCAAATGCTAAAGCATTACATCCAAGATGGATACAATGGGTTAATTCTCTTGCTGCAACAGATGTTGAATATGTTTTTGATCCTGATTTAAAAACACAAGCGTTCCTGCAATATGAACAAGAATGTCCTCTGCCCACTGAAATTCTGCCTCTCGATCAGTACGAATTCATAATTTACACTGACGGATCCGCACAGCCCGCAACAGGGAGTAAGCAAGCTTACAGTGCAGCGTGTGCAATCGTTAAAGGTTGCATGCGAGATGGCATCTTCAGACCTATGGTCACAAAAACTCAATCTCTAGGAGATTGTACAGCTCAGCGAGCTGAACTACAAGCATTCAAACTGGCACTTGAAAGTACAGATCGAGAATTCCCCACGCTGATAGTGTGCGATTCCTTTTACTCTGTTCAGTCGTATAATGAATATATACAAAACTGGCTTGAAAATGGCTTCAAAGATGCGAAAGGTGGCACAATAAAGCACAAAACGCTTTGGGGACAAGTAGTTCAGTTGAAAAACAAACTACCAAAGGCTCACATGATCCACACACTGAGTCATCAACGTGATGGCGTTCACGTTGCAGGGAATTCATTGGCTGACGAAGCCGCAAGGGGGCTGTTCAGACGGCTTCCGTAGCTGCGATCACTCGTTCAAAAACGAAATTAGACAGTGAGATAATGTTGGCTGTCAATGCTACAAGCAAAGGCAGTGGTGCAGCGTTACCAAAAAAGTTTCCACTCAAGTACTCTTATGTAATTGATGCGAACTGCGTTCCTTTTGCTCGAATCCCTGGAGTGGGGGATAGGGTAATTCCAAACAAGGAACGTAGATTAGGACTAATCCTAGCAGCACACGAAGGGATAGCTTCTGCCCATGCAGGTGTTTCTGCAACAGTATCTTTACTCAAGCAAAGATATTGGTGGCCTGGCATTAGAAAACAAACAAAGAACTATGTTTTAGAATGTGATATATGCCAACAGATGAAAGTCTCAACATTAAAACGTCCTGCGCAGAAACCCCTGTTAATTTCAGACAAACCATTAGCTTGTGTTTACCTGGACCACTGCGGACCCTTGCAAAGGGACGGTAACTATAAATATATCATGGTTGCAGTGGATTCATGCTCTAGGTTCCTATGGATATGGCCTCAGCGCTCGGCTGACGCTCGAACTGTTATAAAAGATTTGCGAGTCTTTATCGGCACATACGCAATAGGCACGCTACATTCTGACCAGGGCCCTGCGTTTAGCTCTTGGGCTTACAAAGAAGCCATGGCCAGTCTGGGCGTTGCATTGCGGTACTCCTCTTCATTCCATCCTGAGGGAAATTCGGTTGTGGAAAGGAAAAACCGGGACATAAAGCAGTCTATAACAGCTAGGGTATTAGGTTTGGGTGATGGGTGGGTCAAACATCTTTATGGGGTCCAACGCTCATTAAATAACCTGCCAAGAAGTTCTCTAGTGGGGTCACTCCATATGGGGTCCTATTTGGGACAAGAATGTGGGTTCCAGACCTCGATCACGTAGGCACAGTGGTGAAAAATAAACAGTTTGATATCAAAGATCGTTTGGTTGTTTTACAGGAACTCAATGAACTAAGATCGAAACAAAGCAACGTATTCCTGCGGCCAACCACCACTGGGGAAAAACCGGCGGTCCCAGCAAAGCCTGTCTGGATTCCAAAAGTTGGGGATCTAGTCAGAGAAAAGATTGCGGACAAGAAGGAATTTGGACCTTCTTACAGACAACCAGTACCTGTCCTAGCAGTTTAAGGAACAAGAACAGTACTTCTGCCACCCCTTGCTGGAAGAAAGGAGAAACGATTTGTGTCCATCGACCTCATCAAACCACAGTATGTGGCCAATACTAAATAGTAGGCCACGTGGACTCCGACCTAGTAGCAGACGCACTCCTCTCGCTACTATCCAAGAGGTTCAGACTGAAAGACTGATAACCATCGAGAATTCAGCTGTAACAGATGAAGGACTAAGCAACAATGCAATGGAACTCATCCCTCTTGAAAATCAAGTAACAGTTTGTCCAAATACACCTGTCTACACCAATGTAGCAAGTGATCAACTGGTTCCAGCGATTTCTACAAATCTTGATGCAATTCCAACAATTGACAGAACTGCTTCTGGCTACTTCATTAACTTTGATACGTTCTCAGAAGATCCAAGTGAACCTGAAACGCACGCCAGCATCATTAAAATTCAAGCAGCAAGTACAAGACTTTCTTCACTTTCTGAAAAAGACTTATCTGGTTTCCCCATCGATTGAGCTCTGGATTATTTCTGGAATATTTGTTTTCCTGCTTTGGCTAGCTTTGGTTATGACTATGAGCGTGCTTATAAATGGCAGATACATCCATGTGAACACTGAAGGAAAAGATGTGAACGTACTTTTGAAACCTCATAAATCTTCCCATCGTGAAGCAAGAGACTTGTCAACAGTGAACATCACAGCCGTTCCTATACAGGATGGTATAGTGTGGGACAAAACAGATTTTGATATTTTTGGCCCGACGGAACAATTGAACATTCCACATTTGTTTAAAATTTCACTAAGTGATCTCATTTCGTCCAGTACCTATTCTGATGATTGGGACTTTGAGACTGTTAACGACATAATGTTTGACCTAGAAAAATCTGCTGCATTTTCTAAAAATGAATATTTAGAGGGTTCATCAGACTATGAACAGCTGTATTGCTATAACCACTATGGTCATCATTATTTGCATAAATCTGCATACCCTAGAAATGTGTTTATGTTTAACCAATGGGAGCATTGTCCTACACCACCACAAGGTAGTTCAAAAACATTTGCTAACAAGTTTCCATATTTTTCAGGTTACAATACATTTGATCCAGAAATGTTTCAAATATGCCGGCATTTATGCTGCCTATAATGAAGCATGGAAAGTGTCACAGATGGAGGCCGCAGAACGAATACGTGAACTAGATCGTATTAATTTAGAGAAAATTCTCTCTGTGGTCGACAATGGGTTAACAACTTTGTCCTCCAGAATATATTCATTGGACAGCATTGTATCCTCTGCTATCGACATACTAGAACAAGATTTGTCGATGTTACAGCAAGGCCAATCTCAATTACGTTCTATTGTGTTATTAAGCTGGACGCTGCAATCTTTGCGTGCGGGCTATGTGCCTTGGCGTTTCATCAACACGTCGGCTCTGTTTGCAGAATACAATCTAACTGATAAACAGATCGAACTGGCACAAAGAGGAGCAAAGTATACAGTGCTGAGCATTGAAAAACTGGAAAAGTTACCATTCACAGTGGCAGAAAAACCAGCTACAGAATGGCTCATTCATGGCAAAATCACATTACCTGTGACTACTTTTCAGTTTCAGTATTGCCTCAAATAAATGCAAGCAGGCAAATATGAAAGGTTGGGTAAGGAATACATTAAGACATCTTGGAATTTACCGTGTACATATAGATGTTGGAGTGGGGATCGTGAAGTGTTTTTGAGCGGTACACACTGTTAAAGTGCACTGAGCGGTTCACTTATATGTCAGGACATTTCTTTACACGGGGCTTGCAATGGTTCTGTGGCAAATTTGTCTTGCCATCAGCAGGGTACACCAGCTGCTGTGATTAATCCAACGTTTGGACAACTTTCTAATGGGAGTTACCTCATGTTGAATGATCAGAGTTGCTGCGGCATGTTGCCAGTCATCCCATATCTAGTAACGGTCAACTCCAGGGTCACTTGCTGTATGCAAGTATTGTTTGCCCCAATAGACACAGTCAGGGAGTCGCCTTGGTGGCCTTCGCTGAATGTCTTTTTTATAAGATTTGATACTTTAAGCAGAATGAAAGCCATGCTTTTGCAACAATCAGTGCCTTTAACCTCGGCCAAAGAAACCTATGATCTACAAGTAGCAAGGACTTCGGCTGAGATACAGACTTTAATACGTACAAACTGCCCTATACATTTCGTGGAAATGATAGGACGTATCTTTAACATGTCTGATACAAGCGGAATTGTACATATATTTAAGAGCATCTGTTCCGGTCTGTTAGCACCTTTCCAGGCAATACTCGGAATCATCCTGAACTTTGCACATGCAGTGTTTGGTGGCATACCATTACTCCTCGCACTTGTTGCCGGAATTCTATTTCTCTTCCTGCTATTACGCTATGGCCAGCCTATTCGCAGACATCACTCCGAGCGAAATTGAGAAAGCTCTCCTTTAACGAAAGTGCCGTGAGCGAATAGTACAGCTTTTGGGCATGACTCGTCTACGGGACCTTAATACCACGTGGTTCCTGTCATTCAGACCAATCTGGCAAGATTGCATCTTACCTGTTCTACGATGCCTGCTATGCGGTGAAGAATGCGTGTTAGACACCTGTCTAACATTTCCATCAGCAACGCCAATGGATATCGATACTCTGCTGGACCCGATAACGGCCCATGCTCTGTGTTGTCCCCAGAGGCTACCAATCCTGATGACGGCATTCATTGAGATCTCACAGACGCTTCCAGCTGCTGCTGAGGTACGAGATGGATCTACAGGCACACAGGTAACAACGGACGCAAACATTGCTGCGGCATCCTATGCTGAGAGCGATGCTTCACATCTCTGTGCAATTAATCTACTGCACGAGGTGTTCCAACTGACACCAACTTCAGTGGACGATATTTTGTCTACAGAAATAGATGATCTCATGTTTACACCAGACCCGTACACTGACTCTGATTCCACCCACAGTGTACCAGAGACGCAGTAAAATTTGGCCTTCATATTTCAAAAACTTGGAACTCTTCCCAAATTGAACTTTTTTCCATTTTTCGAACTAAATGGCAATTCAATCTGCTTGAAGTAGAACTAGCCTTATAGTACAGACTTCGCGGTACTTCCTCGGACACTTTGTCATCTTATTTGTCTAAAAGTTCATTAATTTTCATGACATGAAATGATTTTGATTTTTGAACAACTTATCGATCATTTTCTGTCACATGTAAATATTACTGCTTATTTTCATTCAAATTGCATTTTATTTCCAAATATATGCCTGTAATGAAAAGCAATGCTTAAAATGTACAGTACCTATTGCATTTTAATAGGTTTTTAAATGCTTTTTAAATGCTTTTAAGAAATGTTCTTAGCAATATGCGGTACTCCATTTTATGTTTAGTATATTAAATGTTTAGCATTTTATTATTATCGTACACACGAAAGTGGAGTGGGTGTTGTATTCCTCTTAGAGTGTCCGTTGGGTTCTCCTGTATCATGTCCTTATATAGGCACAATTCGCCCTGCCCTTATATAGGCATAAAATCCCAGTCCTTATTTAGGCATTAAACCGTGCACTCCAAATACAGGCATGGTCTCCGACATCCGTCCACCCTAACGTCACAACGAGTTCTTGAAGAACAGACCCTTAGGCTTCGGGAGTTTCCCTAGCACAGGACTATTGATTTCTTCAAGGACTCATCTATTATGCATGAACCGTTATACCTTGAGGGTTCATTCATGACGTCTTCCGCTGTCCGATTCACGTCAATGCTAACATTCTGAGGTACCTCTCAGGTATAAATATACCTTCCCTAGCCCTTGTAAATCAGAGGAGACCTCGACTTCAGAGGAGCCCGTTTCCCGGCCTGACGCACTGAGAAGACGCTGTCATCCCTGCATGCAGAAGTCCAGCTTCCAGTGATCTGACTTCCCTCGCGGGGTGTTGGAGTTCGAGTCTGGCAAGAGATTCCCACCTCTCTCATTCTTAAGGTATGGAGCTGACTAGAAACCTAGAGGGACTCTTGGCATACTAGGCTTAACATACTCTTAGTATACCATAGTAAGGAATACTTCACCTACTTCATACCTCTCCCTACACCTAGGTTAGGTTAGGTACATTGGGATAGAACTAGCTTAGAAACGTATCGTATGAGTACTCGCATTTTTAGTCTATGTTATTTATGTAAATGAATATCTACTAAAGATCATGCTAGCGCAGTATTATTTATTTCTACTGCTTACGCTGTACATTATTTATCTTGCATACTGTCTTGTGATCGTAACAGCACATATTACTTACACGAGAAACAAGACTGGTCAATAAATCTTTTATTGAAACGCCCGTCTATTCTTTCTGTGTAACTTTGAGGAAAACTAAGTATGCACGAGTGAGCTGAGTGAAACAGTTATCTATTGTTTCCACGACTCTGGGACACGTTCTGATTCTAAAAGGGAAACAAAGTTGTCATGTTTTGCGGCTGCCAGAAACTACTCCTTCTTGTTTATCAAGGAGTTTCTAGTGGCCTCTGAGCTAGCTGGCACAAGTAATTAAGTTTAATATACTCGATAGGGACATATTGACCTTAGTCCTATGTCAAACCTAGAGGGTATATTATTCCAATGCGCAGAGCCTATTAGGGAAATAGGAGCTACACTGCACAATCGCAGATGAATAGCATCATGTTTTGAAAGGTAGCTTTGGATTCATGTGAATTATCAATAGCAAAAAGCAATTGCATATCGAAGGCATAATTATAAATTCTAGCCTTCATCTTTTTTAAGGAGTGCACAAGGGGGCATATGCACAGATTGAACAGGTGGGGTGATAGAGAGGACCCCTGGGGCACTCCACAGGTAAGTTGGACTTAGGTTCAGCATAAGGGGGATAGCCAGACCAAATGGATCTGGTCCTTCAGGAAGAAGATGTTACAGCATAAACGCTGATCATTCTTCACATGACATAAAAACTGATTATGACAATGAAACTTTAATATGCACTTTGCACACGTTTAGAAAAACAACACTGAAACTGGGAAAAGTTGAAGTACCAGCACTGTAAAAGTGTGCTTGGATGTGTAAAAATAGCAGGAATAATAGAATAATGAATTTAACATGTTTATTAACAGATTACCCATTATTTTAACAAAGCCATTATGAAAAAATAATGATGAAACTTACCATCTCTATTGCTTTCATTGTAAAGCACCATAACAGAATGAAAATCTAGTGCTATGTATTCATGTTACATTGTATATGACTGAAACTTTAAGCATAAATGCATGACATTATTAGCGTCTTAGATTTCCTAAAACAATTTTATTTTAATGATTTCTAGAAATAGTTTGCAAGTTGGTACTTTTCGAATTTTGGTAGTAGACCATAATTACAGTTGAACATTTTTGTGTAATAATCACTGACAATGTTACAAATATTTCCATATGTGATATGCTTGATTTATTTCATTATGTTTGGACTCAATTCTGAGTTAATTTTACTAAATAGGAAATGCCAACTTTAAAATGTATTGAATTGCCTTTTTCCTTGTGTAATGGAGTTTTGTTATGTGTCCTCAAATGTTGCTTTATCTATTCTGTTTATGCAACATTCTTTAATCAATAAGGCACTTTTCCAGTACTTCATTGTGTGTGAATAGATGGAAACTTGACCTCTTGACTTAATCCATGAAAAGCAACAAAGTGAATAAACTCTTTGTCAACTAACCTGTGAGGACAGAATGGAAAGTTGTTTCCGATGAGCAACATGGGAAAATATGTTGGAGTATCAATTTTGTACCTGGTAAATGGAAGAATGGTCACATGATGATCAGACCATAGTATGATGACAACTGATGATACAAATGGATGATTTAGAGTATAAAAAGTGACTTCCCAAAGAGGAGGGAGTTCTTGTACTTTTTCTTGTTCACCTTAGCAGATTGATTAGAATACTTCTCGATTACCTGCCTGCCGGAGTATCTTCACATGCCACTTACCTGTTTCCCTTTGCTGATGAACTTACCTACTGGATAATTTGGAGCTGTCTGGTGGGAGACCAGACCTGAACTTTCCTGATTATTGCTCCAATCCCCTTGCCCATGGACCTTTCCTTAGTGGACTCTAACTTGATCCCTCTGCCCATGCTAAGAGAACTCTTTTGAACCATCCGCCTCCCTTTGTTGGTGGAATCAATCTCTAACCTTAACCATCCTCTTCATGGAGTCTTTTATTTAGAAATAGATTTACTTTGCCTAAATGTGTGGTTTTATACTACGAGCTGGAAGACTCATGACTGAACTGCTGAAAATGTTACTTATATGCATTGGTTTTGGATCTTTAATACAGTAACCAAATTATCTAAATTTGTCTGAGTGTTTTATTGTGTCTTCATGTTCTTTCCGCAGAAACTGTGCTTATGAGATATTGTTCTCTAAATGCATGATAGAGAGAGTCATAAATTATTTTCAGAACATCAGGCTCTTCTGCTCTTATTCTGTGTAGTCATAGCAGAGCTTCTAGTTTGTATAACTCTGGTTAGAATGAACTTCTATAAAAGGCTGGGCATTCCAATTGCAATTCTCTATTTCTATAGCATGGTTCTGAGAGTAGTGTACTTGAACCTGATCTCTAATTTGTGAGTTGACTACCAAATATTTGTCCTCATTGGGTGGCCAGCAGTTCAACACTCTGATTTCTCACCTCTCACTGCGACGAAGAAAGGTCCATCGGAGGACCAATGCCTCTGTGGGTGAAGTATAGAATCTGAGTGAAGTGACTAAGTTAGTGAAGTAGCTGTATGGGCCCAGAAACGAAGAAAAAAGAGCTCTCTCTGCAACAGAGGTGACCCACCAGACATTTGTGGTCGACTGTGACAAAGGCCGCCAAGAGATCTAAGAGCACCAGCACCTGAGAGGTACCCCTATCAGCTTCTTCCCACATGTCATCTACAACTGAGAGGATGACTGCTTCAGTGGAGTGGGCTGGCCGAAATCCTGCTTGATGGCGGTTGAGAAAATGAGTGTCCTCTAGGAAGGAACATAAGCATGTGACAACATTTGCTTCCAAAACCTTTGCTAGATAAGGTAGTAGAGATGCGGGCGGTAATTCTTCAAAATATGTGGGTTATCACTGACTATCTTTAATAGTGGAACTACTATCACCTGCTTAAAGGAGCTAGGGACCACACCTTGGCTCAGGGACTCATTAAGGAGAGCTAGTGCTGAGTTAGGAAAAAGGGAGAAAACATATTTTATGATCTTTAGGGGAGAGGTGTCAAGGGTGGAGCATGATTTCACTTTAGTCAGCAGGTCCATGAAGTGCAGCTTGCTGATCAGACATTGTGAGTGGGCTCCTGGCTCTGACCTGTTCCTGCAGGAGAAGAGCAAGACCTATAACCTTGGTCATTGCCTTGCTACCAAAACCAAAAAGCCCTGTTGTTTTGAGCATTAACTTTCACACATGGCAACTAGAGAAGAATAAACATCATAATTATCTAATTATCTAGAAGTGGAATTTGTGCAAGCTTTATCTATCACAGTGGCATGTTCATGACCGAAAGGTCAAAGACAATAGCTTGATTTGCTTGATTAGAGGCTGTCTCAAGTAGCTGGTTAAATGAATGATCACAGCTGTTAGGAGGAAAAGCACCCTTTCTATGGAAGAACACACCCTTTGACAAATCAAAAGTTGTACTCAAATGAACCAAAATATGGGCAGAGCTACAATCCCTCTCTGGAGTACTCCAGAAAGCTCTTTTTTACCACCTAAGGTCAGGGGAAATTGCATTGTCAAGCCAGACCTAAAAAAAAGCAGGATAAAATGTTGGCATATGACACCTGCCAATTTCTTGGTGGAAGGATCGAGGTTCTTAGAATTTATGGTGACTATTTTGTCTGGAATAAAAGGTTCTGATCGGACCCATTTGACAGCTGCTGAAGTACCCAGTTAAGAGGACAAAGCTAGCTTTGAGTGTAAGTTCACTGATTGACAGTCATGTGCACTATTCATTTTACAAAATACATGAAAAAGTGGTCTTAAAACAGACTACATGTGCATCACTGCTTACTGGGTCCCCTTTCTCGGCAGATTGAAGGGCATCCACTACCGCCACCAGTATTGGCATGTTAAGGCAAACACTTATTGTTGGTTTCTTCCTAGAGAAAGGAGCTGTCAACATCCTAGATAATTCAATTTCAAAGTCTCTGAGTGATGCAAACGTACATGTTTGAGTAGGGAGTGCAGGTCCGTGGAGGTCCTGGGCAACAGGAACACATATTTATTGGCAGAAGAGGATATGGAATAATGCAGTAAAAGAGGATGAGAGCAGCTGTCCATCATCGAGTGGTGAGTGTGTGCTGCATCGACCTTTTACTATCATGCATTAGTAAAGGGCATCCATAGGTAGCAACAATTCCAACACTGGTACCTGGATAGTGGATAATGCTGCGCCAAGAAAAGATTATTGGATAAACAACAACATTTTAAGCATTTTCCTGAAAAAAGATGATTCATAGTACACTGGATATTCACAGGAAGTGAGTACTATGTTCTGTGTACACTCCAAGCAAATGACCATCCGCGCTTGTAAAGTTTTCATATTCTCAAATCAAAAAGCATGTGCAAAATAGCTGGTCTGAATGCACAAACAGGTGTATATGGGGAGCCCAAGTTTTCTGTAGCAATCTCAGAGATTTAGCAATGAAGAGCCCTATGATAAATAGAAAGGCTTTTGAATGCCGAGCACCTTGGTAATAAGGAGTCAGGGAAGATGTTTGGGGTGATGGGAGATGACGGACTGTCATGTTCCGGACTAACTGTAATAATTTAATTTGGTACCAGGAAAATCCCAAATAAAGGTATCTACAATAGTCTAAACATGAGCTAACATCAATCAGCTCGTATGATTTAAAGCGGAAGTTAGTCGGATGATATGGCAGATTTTTTACATTCAAGGTTGCTATAGTTGGGTGTCAGATTTCCCTCTTGTACGGATGGCCAACAGAATGCACTGTGAATAATTTTTGTCAGATTTTTGACACTAAAAATGGTACGTCCAGCTAGTCTCCATCATATAGCAACATACCTCTGCCAAGGTGTGACACCCGACTATGTTTCACTGGTTCTTGTGACCACAGAAGCACCAGACAAGTATGGAACAGGAAGCCCACAGGAAATAATCTGATCTGAGGACAATGCAATTTGGAATGCAACTGAAAGCAAATGCATGTTTAGCATATCTCTTTTTTTGGCAGCAGATATCACCCTTCGGCTGTATAGAGGCATTCCTCAATCACATATTGTTATCATCTGCACATCCTAAAAATTGTATCCCTGGATGGCAAACCCATCTTGCCCTGATTTTCTGCCTGGGACAATGTGTTGAACATGACGTTTGTGGGATTTTCAGCAATTATTTTCAATACATGGTCTTTCACTTCAGTATTACTCACCCAATATGTTTACCCTGTCAAGAATTGACCCACATCTGTGTTCCATCTGGTTTAATCCACAGTGTAACTAGCAACTAGGACACCATCATTATTTCTGAGTCATGATCCATTAACAAAATACATCAATTCAATTTGGGATGGTCACATCAATTAGGACAACACAGGACTTTGTCATATGGGTAGTAATGAGTAAGCAATCATAAGGTCCTCCTCATCAAGTGCGACACTGGTCAAGTGTGATATGTGAAGCGGGTTACAGTGGAATTTAATAAAGGCATAATCAAGCTGAAGAGAGGTGCCAGGTTTTTGTAGTGAGGAGGAGTGCACCAACATAATGTGGCATGGCAACAGTCAGAGGCAGTGCTTAACTTGAGCCAGTGCTTTCCGGTGCTCAGCACCGGCACTTAATCATCAACACCAGTGCTTTTGAGCACCAGTTAAGGACACATTCATTTATGTTAGGCACAGGGAGAGTAAGTGATTTGCCCAGAATCACAAGATGTTGAGCTGCACCCGAGACTCTAACCTAGTTCCCCAACTTCGAAGTTGGCAGCTCTGGCCATTACGCCACACTCCCTCCCCACTTTTATGGTTAGTAGTGGGTTCTGTTTTAGGCGGTGCTAACAGGAGAAATGGGCTGATGCAAGCTGCTTCCTGACGAGAGCCCAGGCACTTATTTTTTTACAAATTAACCACTGGTCAGATGAGAGCTCAACATAATATTCTCAAATGCCTCAACTAGGTGTAGGTTTGAGAAGTAGTAGACTGTGGGCTCTGTGACTCTGTATTACACCACGTGTGAATCCATTACATTCATGATAATGAATACTAAAAGGATTGATATAATTGCAGACCTTTAACGCAGGTGCAGAAGTCAATGCTTACTTAAAGTTCACAAATTCATTTTCATCTTCACTATGCCACTGCAAGGATTCAAGGGTTTGCCCTCTGATGTAATCTTGCAAGGGATTTGCTATTTTGTGATCCCAGAAAATGCTGTCTAAATTACTGTAGGAAAGTAGGATCTGCTTCTTATGGTTACCCCCACCTTTTGCTTGATGTGATGCTGTTTCTGACTAGTCTGACTGGGATCCTGCTAATCTGGACCCCAGTCTATCTGCTTTCTCCCTAAATAGTTGTGTTCAGTACTTAGGTACATCCCAGATTGGATACTGGGGTACCTTTGTCAGTCCCTAGTATTTGGTACCCATGTACCCAGGGCATAGGTACCCCAGAGGTCTCCCATGGGCTGCAGCATGTATTATGCCACCCATTCAAAATCGAACTACAGGCCTGCCATTGCAGCCTGTATAAGTTGATGCATGCACCACTTACTAAAGATATAGGTTTACTATATCTAAGGGTCACTGCACTTAAAACCTATAAGTCACCCCTATAGCAGGCCTTTACAATCCTGAGGCCAGAGTGCTTGGTTCTAAGTGAGAGGGTGCCCCTGCATGAGCAGGACACCCCTGCAGCCCACGGAGTCCATTCTCCCGGGATGTCAGTGAAGTAGCCATATACTATATAGAGGGACACCGCGTAATCGCACAATGACCATCTCGAAAATGGCTGCAACGAATCCTTTCATGTTTGGTATCAAACATGTTGGAATCATACCCCCACACCACAAACGGTGTGGGAGGTATGATTCCAAGCACTGGAAGAGCCCTCCGTTACGCTCTCAGTGTTCCCGGTACCCGCCTTCTAGTCCCGGACAGCACAAAATGGTTGCTGCCGACCAGAGACACATTTCTGCCCTCCTGCTGCTGAGCCAAGCTCAAGCAAGGGAAGGCAGAACAATAGGCATCCTGTCACAGGGAGGTGTGAACACCTCACGTACAGGATTTAGTGTATTATGGCTGGGTGGGTGTGCTTGCCAGCACCTGAAAGTCTGCATGAGGGGCACATTTGGTGTCCCTGTGCATAGTCCAGTTAAAACCAGTCCTGGGAGCTGTTGGCTCCGGCTCTGGCATGCAACATGGTAGTAACCTCCCCCCCGTCCAGACCCTCCCCTGGTAGGGTCCCCTGAATCTTCCCAACCCTCTCCTTAGAGTACTTAAGGGCTTACCTGCGTGTAGGTCCCTAGATTCATCGTGGGATAAGATTCAGAACTGAAATCACTGCACTTCTACCATCTGGGCACTCTGGACATTGTTTGGGCCTGACTTCATCTCCCTTCCAGTCTGCTGCATCGTCTGTGCCTGTACATCATACAGGAACCTTCCAAGACCTGTGAAGCATCAAGGACAACCAAAGTAATCTCCCTGGGAGTGAAGGAGTCACTCCCCTGCATTCGCAGGCACCGCAACTAAGTTGACTGGTCTGCAGATCCCGAGCTCCTCTGTACTCCGTGGGTTCTGCAACACAGGTGGTAGTTTTTCTGAGCTCCCGAGGCCTGCTCTACCCTCTTACCAAGTTTGAGACCAGTAGTCCTTGTGGGGGTCGCAATAACCGAACCCCTGGGTAGCGCGTCCCCTTTGCAGTTGCAAAGTTTGTTGTCATCTTTGCAAGAAGATCTTTGGGATCTAAGTAGCCCCAACCTCAAGCACCTCCAGTGACCAGAATCTTTGGCCACACCTCATCGTGTGCATCGTGGCGTGCATCTTTTGGTGAGCTGCTTGAGGTCCTCTTGCGACTCCTGTGCCTCCATCCTGTGGGTCCATTTGAGGGTCACCTTTGTTTTCCTTGGGCTCCCCTGATTGCAGGGCCTGCCCTGACTCCCCTGCTTGTGGTGAGTCTCCTGCTGGTCCCAACCGTGCACCTTCTTCACTTCCTGCCTGGGTGGCATTTGCCAAGGCTTGTTGGTGCTATCCCCGGACACCGGCCCCTCAGCACTCGACATCCTTCAAGGGACAGCTCGTATCCGGGTCCTGGTCATCCTCAGCATCGCCTGGTCCTCACAGCTGCAGAGTCAAGGTCACCGTCTTCTTTCCTGAAGCACCCGACATCAGAGGTCATCGGTCTTCCAAGTCTCCTGGTCACTCCAGAGTGACATAGACTCTGTCCCCTCTGCTTTCAGGTACTCCTCTTCAAGAATTCATGTTTGGATTCCTCCGGACGCTTTCTCCTCTTTCAGCAGCGGCACTTTCCTGAAGTCCTCCATTGCGTTCGGCGGCGGTTTCCGACGCTACTTCACACCTATGCACCCGGCTTCCCTGGGATAGGTAACTTGGGTACCAAGGTGTCCACGGGTGGGGTGGCTCTCCAACCTTCTGTCTTCCACAGGGTTTCTTCAGGGTCCACTGGGAAGGGTCCCTAATCTTTCAAATTCCAAGTGCGACTTATACATAGACTTGTACGGAGCACGCAGTCGTGTTCACACACTGCACACGCTCTACGTGGGGTCCCTATCTACTTACCTTGGGTTGTTCTGTGGGTCCCCAGCAATTCTACGTCCTCTCGATATTGTCCTGACTCGAGTCGTGGTTCTTATACCACTTTCTTAGTATATGGTTTGGTCCCCCTGGGGCCCACTGTGTGTTAGTGCTACTTACTGTGATTTCTTTGCTTAAGTATTGTGTGCTTTGTGTCTATCTCCATGTAGGAGATACTGTAACGTACTAGATAGTGTTATATAATAAATACATATTTTTATAAATACTATGGGCCCGATTCACAAAAGTAATCTGAGACAAAATCCTAACTTTACGACTTTCGGTATTCACAAAAGGCATTTAGGAGTAGTAAAGTTAGGATTTTGTCTTAAGTTTGTCTTAAATTTTGGTCTTAAGACAAAATCCTAACTTAAGTTAAACTTGTGAATCGGGCCCTTTGTGTGGTTCTTTTCATTTAATCCATAGTATAAGATTGCATTCTGGTAAAACAAGCTGCTTTACACTCCTTCAAGACTAAGCCTGAAGGCTGCTCTCCACAGCTACCACTTGGATAGCTTTCTAAGGTTGTCTGAGACCTCCTAAATCACCATAAGGGTTGTCTGCACTTATGTAAGTGATGCCCACTTACATAAGTGGACATCATATACCAGGCCAGCTTCTCACAAATACCCTGATATGTCCAGAAAAGTACATATCTGGGAGACACTGATGTGGTCTGCCAACTTACGTATGACGGGTATGCACAAGAAAAGGGCTAGCAGAGGTTTAAAGACCAGCGAGGGTGATCTCCCCAAAGAATGATCACTAAACACAAAAAGACCCTCGGGTCTGGAAGGGGAAAAGAAACAGAGAAGGCTGACTATACAGGAGGTGTTCCTTCTAAGGATGGTTTCCCTCATCCACCAAAGGTGGCATGCTTCATCATTGGGAATCCTTCTTGCACCAAGAACCTAGTCATGGTGCATGCTACAACCCCCTCGCTGCGAGGGAGGAGCTCAGGGATGTTTTGTTTGTCAGAGGGGGTAATGCTAAGACCCCCTGTGAGCTAACTCAGTGTAGTGAAGGGTGCAGTGCTAATAGTGAGGTGAGTTAAGACTAACTACAGGGTTTACCACATTGTTTAATCTGGCTGCCCTGTGCTAGGATTAAAAACAAGAAGTACGATAAGAACCATTTGTGAGAAGCTGGATTTCTGTTGCAGTAACCCCCCCACTTTTTGCCAGACTACTGATGCACTTTTGACTTGATGTCCCCTGGGTCCCTGCCAACCAGGTTCCCAGGGCCTGTGTTCTTTCCCCAAAACTGTACCTTGTACACCCAATTGGCCCTCCCTGGCCACAGGTCAGCCCCTGGTAAATGGTACCACAGGTACCCAGGACACTGTGACCAGGGTAGGCCTCTAAGGGCTGCAGGACTTATTGTGCCACACTTAGAGGTCCTGTACCTTTACACTCACACACTGCCTTTTCAGGCTGAATGTTTTGGTGCAGAACAAAGTGAAGAGTCGACATGGCTCACATCCCTGTGTGCCATGCCTACAACCCACTGCCCTGGCATAGATCAGTCACCCCTCTGGCTAGGTGCCCTATACCAGTGGTGAGGGTACAGGTGCATGAGCCCTGTACCCCTACAGTGTCTAAGTCCATTCTTAGACATTGTAAGTGCAGTACTGCCATTAAGAGTATATGGTGCTGGGAGTTTGTCATTAATGAACTCCCCAGCACCATAATGGCTACACTGAAAACTGAGAAGTTTGGTATCAAACTCCTCAGCACATTAAACCCACACTGATGCCAGTGTGGGATTTAATGAAAAATGCACTCAGAGGGCATCTTAGAGATTCCCCCTGAAAAACGATCAGCCTCTGGTGGGTTCCCTGACTGGTACACACTAGCCTGCCACTACGAGACATATTTCTGGACCCCTAGGGTGGGAGCCTTCGCTCCCTGAGCCCAGAAAAAAAGCCTTTCCTGGGCGGAGGTGTTCACACCTCCCCCAGGCCAGGAAGAGCCATCTGTGGCAGGGGAGCTTCAAAGGCCTGGCAGCCTTTGTAATGCAACCCCCAGCCTCTCCTGCTATCAGGAGCAGGCCCCCTTCCTGTCTCCCCTCCTTTTCGGCAGGAAGACAGGCAGGACAAATTAGCCAGCCCAGAAGGTGTGCCCACCTTTGCCAACCCCACCCCTCAGGTGGGGGAGGCGAGGTGAAGCCCACTCTTCAGTGCCCTCCATCTTGCAGATGGCAGGCACTCCCCAATCAGGATTAGGGATTATGCTCACTCCCCCATGTGGGGTGAGCACACCAAGGGTGTAGTCACCCTAAGGTCAGTAGCCCATTGGCTACTGACCTCAAGACCCCTAAAAACGCCACAGTATTTAGGGGTCAGCCCTGAACCAAGAAAGCAGACAAGAAACTACAAGAAGGAAAGAAGAAGGATCGAACAGCTGTGCCGAAGATAACAAGAGGAGACACCCACTAACTTGGCCCCTGCCCTACCAGCCTGTCCCTACCTCAAACCTGCTCCAGCGAAATCCAGTGTGTCCTGCAGCCAGCAACCTCGAGAAACCCGGAGGACCGGCCTGACTTCAATCCCAAAGACTCTGTCTCCCATGAACACCGGATTTGTTCAACAGCAGACTCCAGCTCCGCAAGGATCTGCGGGTCTGCACCACTCTGCACCTGACGCCTACGGCCCGAGTTCGGGTGACCCAACACCAAGAGGAGGTCTCCCCAGCAATCCTGACCCGAGAACCTGTGATCCCTGACTTACCTCAAGCATCCAGCTGACACCTGCAGCCTCAAACCAGAAGGTCCCCCCAACCGCGACCAGGAGCTGGTAAGAAGATCCGACCCTAAAAGGCACCCCTGCACCCGACGCCCCACGGCCTTGGGTGGCCCAACCGACAGTGCCTAACCAACCCCCAAGATCCCAACTTACCTCTACAAGTGGTGGTCGCACCCAGAAGACCTTCGTACCCGAGCCTGCAATGCTTTTGCAACCCGGAGACTCTCCATTGAAAGCTACAGGGCACCCGACGCCGAAACAGCACTCTGCACCCGGCTGCCCCAGTGCCGCTGAGGGTGCATCTTTTGTGCTGGCCTAAACCCCCATTTGCCCTGATCTTAAGTCCAGGAGCTTTGCTCCCACAACCCAGTGGCCTGCTCGTCAGCAGCCACCAACCGGAGGTCCCCTATCCCCCATTGGATAACATTGGGACTCAGCACTCTGCACCCGGCCGCCCTAGTGCCGCTGAGGGTGTAACAAGAGTGCATCCTTGACCCTGGGGGACCCCTGAGTCTAACTCCAGAATACCAACTCCCACAACAAAGTTCTTACCTTTGAACCGATAACACTATTTTCCTCCAAAGGATAACATTGACTGTTTTTCTATGAAAAGTTTCTGTGTGGAGTTGGAAAATCTAAGAAATCTTTTAAAACTGTAACTAAATAACCAAAATGCTTTTACTTACCTGTTTACAGGAAATATCCCAGTGTAGTATCCAGGTATAGTGCACTGTGTAAGAAAAGTAATCTGAAAAGTAATGTACTGGTCATTTTACTAAAAATCCTATTCAAAGTATATGTACTATATTTCCAAAGCATTGCATTTCTCAGTAACAGTACTGTAAAACAAAACAAAGTGCATATACAATTACAATCCAAACTGTCTTACAACTGTATATTTACTGCAAAGTATTTATTAATTACCTGTGCCAGGCTTGCTTGGTTCTAGAAAATAAAATATCTAAAAGAATATTTTTATACAAGAACAATTGGTCTGAAGTTCAGTCTTTGAGTGTGTGAAATCATTTGCTGACTGTGTGTGTACAACAAATGCTCAACACTGTCCTCTGATAAAGCCTTACTGCTCGACCACTCTACCACAAATAGAGAGTGAGGTGCTATCTACTTTACCTCTGCCTACCTTTTGGGTTCCACTGGACTCTGTGCACACTATACCTCACTTTGGGATAGTATATACAGAGCCAGCTTCCTACACCATTAGTTCAAATCGTGCTGATTTAGATCGACAAGTTTCAGCCTACAACCAAAAAGTGTGGCAGCTTTCTTCAGAATCTAGTGTCTGCTACCGCTATGCAAGTGATATCTGCAAAACTGTGAACAACGTGTTGATAACCATAACCAATATGTTGGTAAATTAAATAGGATACTAAACCAGTAATCCAGGATTAACCAGATAGTTGGATGCACCGGTGGTACCTATAAAGGAACAGAAAAAGACATACCAAGCAGAGTTAAATTCAAATGAAGCTTGAGGAAAAGTCAGCCAATATATTTCAAACAGAAAATACATAATCCGTCGGTAGTTGGTGTTGTGTAGGCTCAAAATGTCCCAACAGAACCCACATACCTAGCCAGAAGAAACCAGTTCAAGATGATAGCTTTGACACCGTGAGTCTATGTCATAAAACTATTTTCAAAATGGTTGGCACTCACCTGAAAGAGTCAGGTTCAGTACCCCAGCTGTCCTTAGCGAAAGTGCTTAAGGTGCATGCTCAACTCCAACCTATGTGACGAAGGTTGGGGCGTTAATCATATTTCAATGCATACAAATTATATGCAAATATGCTAAACAACAAGCATGAAAGCGGCGGAGACCATATCAACTCATATACGTGTTGAGGAACAGTAAAATAACATCTATTTACACAGTGTTATATGGAGGTACCAAGAGGTAACTGATCTTAAGAAAGATCAGAGATCCAGTGAGACCAGCCTGAAAGAGTGGCAAAACTAAAACGCATAGGTGGTCAAGACCAATCGGAATTAAGTGACATGTAACAATAGCGGATATGGTAATGCGAAAAACATATGGGATCCGCATACCAGAAAACACCTTAGGCGGGGTCAATATGTGGTCACATTTGGGGGAGTGGTCAATAGCCAGCTCCCGATTAGAGCTAAACAGAATGCTTATGTTTTAAGAACGACCCGCGACTAGCAGTGCTGTCACCTCCACCAGGTTTGCCCTAGTCTACCATGTTACCTGACAAGAAAGTTGTTCATTTATGACTAAAAATTAGTAAATAAAAACAACATGAAAAAGGAAATAATAGTCAGCAGAGAAAGGTGGAGCTAAAAACAGTCCAAGCTTTTGCACGCGTTGCTTTTGTGTGATTGATGCTTTTGCAAGCATTGTATTTTTAATGCATTTCTGCCATATTATGTGCCAGTAACTTATAAGCATTGTGCATGCCTTGCACAGCATTTCTGAACAGGGAGACAACAATCTCAAGGGAAAGGTATGTCTAATTACACTTGCGTATAAAATGTTGAAAATTTAGAGTATGCAATAACAAGCCAACGTAAAAAAGTCCCAATTTACATATAAAGGCCCAAATGACAGAACATTTCATGACTTTCATTTTTTTGTATTTGTCTTGATAAATAGGCAAACATTTCAACTCTGCACATCTTTAGTATTCACCCGAGCTTCCTAGGAAATTGCAGGCACCATGTATTAGTTACAGCTTCTATTCAGAAAATAAAATCTTAAAATGTCCTAATCCGTCCGACTGGGACGAACATTACAATTACACTTAATGATCCACTAATACAGACGGATAGACCGCCTTGGATCGGTATCTTCTAGACTGAATGAGGCCTATTCACAAATTGCATTTTGTAGCACGTTTAGTAGTTCTAAAATCTTCTCCTATATTTTTCTGTGAGGAGATCTCCACCCCGATTGCTGAGTCCCCTCACACGTAAGTATATGTTTTAGAAATAATTGCGGGGGGAAACAGAGGGCCTGAGTGGCTGGAAAATGGGAAACGCTTACTATATAATGGAAGGTGTTTAAGGGAGGACTAAGGAGGGGTTAATATGGGATCAAGGAAGGGAGGGGTTTAGAGAGGAATGTGCACCCACCCACAAAAGAGTACGCCCATTCTGAATCACAACCTGCACTTCTAAAGTTATTACAAGCAAAATGGGCTAAAAACAGTCATAAATGTGCTCCAGCTCAGAGCAAGAGTAGGTCCAGCACCACTCATCTCCATCCGCCGCTACTGCAACACCCTCCCATGGAAACTAATGGAAGTAGGGACTTAAAATACAACCTATTAGGAAATAATGTTAAGTATTCCGGGCGGAGACACGTAAGTCCTCACTTTTTTGTTGTTGTATAGTCTTTATTGGCATATTAGCATACAATACCAATGGGAATGAGCATAACTTCCCCATCTCCACCCGCCCCCAACCCCTGCTCTCTATCATAGCTTAGGCATAAACATTCAGGGATCAGAAACTGTGTGAGAATAATCGAAACATCATGTGTCAACCCATCAAGGGCCCGACTCATTTTCAGGCAGCACAAACCCATACACTCTCAAGGCACCTGCATCCATTAGCGATTCCGATATCTCAATATTTCTACCCCTTAATAGACCAACATTGCCACCATCAGCGTGCCAAACTTATCTAGGGTGGCCTAGCATTGGGGGTTCAAATTGGTCAGCAAGCATACCGGCCCAGGCTTGCAAATCATCTCCCAATTTATTATCTCTCCAGCGGCATTTGTGCATATGGCTCTCCTCCTCCACTGCCCATTCAGCCATGTTCCTCACCCATTCTCACACCCCAAGAGGGGTCAGTGAAAGCCAGTGAATGGCCACCCTGCATTTTGCTAGGATTAACTCTAACACCAGAAATTTCCTGCTCAGACCCTTCTTCTTATGGGTGGGGAGTAAGCCTAAGAGGCATTATCTGGGATCTCTTGGTACCATCCAACCCGTGGTCTTGTTCAACCTATTGACTACTGTCTGCCAAAAGGTACTGAGTGCATGGCATCCTAACAACATGTGTAAGAAGTCTGCATGCTCAACCAGACACCAGGAACAGGTAAAGGCCCTCCCTGGATAAATGGTATGTAACGCTGCCGAAGTGAAATTTACTTGTGGATAACATTATAATGAATTAATTTGAGCCTCTCATTTGCTGTGGAAGTCTGAACCACAGCATGTGTACAGTTTCCAAATCCTTGTCTGTAAGTTGTTCTCCCAGTGCTTCTTGTCCCCTACCTTATACCTGCAACATACACAGTGGGAAATCATCGTGGAGCGCCCTATATAGAAAGGAGATCTATCTATGTCCACCCGCCTTATCAAGCAGAGTAACCTGAGTACAAGACTCCTTGTGAGGCCCATATCCCACGAGCAGTGGCTGCCAACTTAGCAAATTGTAGAAATTGCTCCAGGCCAAAATTAAAGGTCTACACTGCATCCTTAGAGCGCAATGAATCTGTCATTTGGCTACAGATCATGTAGGGTCTTACAAACTTCTGCCCACCAATTATCCATCACCATTATTTGCGTTATTTGGATGAAGGGCCGCAAGTACCATATAGGCATGTCTAATGCATAATGAGCGCGTCACAGCACTCAACAGACTGCCCAGTCCCATGCTCTACACACCTATCAGTACCACATAGGGTATCGAGTTGGGGACTCTCGCCCCCAACATCTGGAGGTCAGGAAGGGACGTGTCACCACAGGTGCAGCGGAGTAAATGTTTCTCCCAGTTTTCCCCCTCATCCATCCAATGCACTGCATGTTGTAGTTCTAAGTTGGGCAATTCCACCCCCCACCCTCGAGTCTAGGGCCATTTTAAAGTTGCCACACTTACTCTTTTCCTCCCAGCCGCCCAGAGCAATTCGACAATGATGTTGCCCAGTTGAAGGGAATATTTCTTTGGGATGTCAAACAATGCCCCCTGAAAGACGTAAAGACATCAGGGCAGTATGATGATTTTCACAAGTGCCACCTTACCCACTAAGGATAAGTGGACCGTGTTCCAGAATTTAACCAAAGTTCTAAGGTCTTCTAGGACCCTTCCAATATTAAAAGATTTAAACGTCCCTGTCTCCCTTGCGATCCATATTCCAAGATACCCCACACTAGCAGTCTCCCAGGGCAGGTCCAGCTGCAGGAGCAGAGTTGATGTCGCAGGATCTCTCCCAGAACACCTAACGGAAACAGTTTTGAATTGGCTCGATTGACATGGAGTCCTAAGACCTCGCAGCACTCCGCGAGGGTCTCGAACAGAATAGGGATTAAATACACTGGCTATCTCAAATGAACCAATGGCTCATCCGAATACAGAGAGACCACATGTGTGGTCTCCCCAATTGTCATTCCCAACTGCGCAGCACTGAGCACAACCAACAACACAACAGTTCCATAGCCAGTGTGAACAATAGCGGTGGCAATAGGCACCTCTGTCTAGTCCCCCTTTGAAGGGGGAATCGATACAACACTGTCCTGCCAATACGGACCCTCGCCATGGGGTCCTGATAGAGCAACTGTACCCACTTGATAAATACCTCTACCACTCCCACTCCATGCAGAACCTGCCACAAAAACTCCCACAATATAGAATCAAAAGCCTTCGCAATATCAAGCAGAGCCTGTGCATAGGAGTCGTCCCACATTCCGGGTGCCTGTATTATCAGAGAGAGCCTTCAAAGTATTTCTGTGGGGGATGAAACTGGATTAATCTACGTGTACTAAGGCTGGCAGGTGGCCCAGCAACCTATTCACCAGAAGCATGCTAAGTATTTTAACATCCACGTTGAGCATGGAGAGGGGGCGGTATGAGGAGACCTCTTTAGCGTCCCTGTCGGGCATGGGTATCATGACTATAAGTGCCTCCCTCATCGAATCATGTAATTGCCCCCTCATAAAGGCTTCTTGATACACTACCAGAAAATGAGCCGCCAAAGAGTCCGCCCTTCTCTGGTAAAACTCAGCTGGCAGGCCATACCTCCCTGAGGCTTTAGAAGTTTTGAATGCATGGATCACCAACACTATTACTTCCTTAGTGAGGGGCACGTCTAATTGTGTTCTGCCTTCTTCAGTTAGCCATCTGCAGACCTGCCAAGTACTCTGTCCCTTTCGCTTGAGAGGCATTGCTCAGTTGCATATAAACACTCTGCAGATATTCTGCAAAAGACTTCTGTAATGACACAGGAGTCTTCTGGGTTTCAGTACTGAGCAGCATGGCCAACATCCTACCATCCTTGTCACCTTCTGCATATAGCTGCTGCCTTTAACTAGTGTGCACAAATTTATCTCGCCTGTCCCACTTTTCCAACAGTTCCCTCTTAGCATCCTTCCATTCCCCCAGCTTTTGAGGGTTCACAGCTAGCCCCTCTTTCAGCATCCCCAGCCTTTTCTCCTGTACATCCAACATGTGTGTGAGCTGCATTTTCACACCATAGGTCACCT
This sequence comes from Calotriton arnoldi, assembly GCA_963921515.1. NCBI lineage: Eukaryota > Metazoa > Chordata > Amphibia > Caudata > Salamandridae > Calotriton > Calotriton arnoldi. The sequence goes on from CAWUFW010011473.1 coordinate 255,898, forward strand.
TCATACATTCCCCTCTCATAACCACCTTAATAGCATACCACTCCATAGCTAGAATGCTGGCCCTCTCCCAGTTTTCCTCAAAGTAATGATCCAACATCCTCCAAAGAGGGACCCTCGGGTCTCCGACTAATCCTATAAGAGAACAACAGTGGGGAGTGATAAGATATATAGTGCACCAGATAGGAGAGAGAAACTACATCCTGAGCCAAGGTACCGGACATCAAGCAGTAGTCTAACTGGCTATACGTCCCAGTTGCTGGTGTCTAACATGAGTAGGAACGACTCTGTGGATTGAGCTCTTTCCAAATTTCATGGAGACCAAGCCGTGGCATAACCTCACGAAGCACCGCTGTAAATACTGGAGTCATGTCTAATGTAGGGGGATCACGATTGAGCTCTTCATTTCACACAATTGAGGTCCCCAGCAACTATCACTTCCGGGCCAACTTGATCAGCAGAAGCCATCATCAGTGCTTCATAGAAATCTGTGTCATCTACATTAGGGGCAAAAATGTTTATCAGACACAGCACTCTGGCATTGAGCATACTGGATACAGTGGCATACCTACCCTCTGGGTCTACCACAGCACCCGTGGCCAAAAAAAGGATCCCAGGAGCCGACCCAGACTAACGCACTTCTGGCATAAAAAGAATAGGAGGTTGCATCTATCTTTCCTCTCCATCGTTTGCGCAACTGCCCAATACAGTCCCCCCACATATGCGTTTCTTGGAGGAATGCTTCTAAAATTCCTCTTAACAGGCTGTCTAAGTCCCCTCACTTTTCAAGTTAGAAATTTTCAGTTCTGATCCATCATGTACTATATTTGACGGGGAATAAAACCCCTCCAACCCATTCCGTGCGTCCATTCTCCACATCCACACCATTCAGCCATTCAGCATTATAACCATGCAAGGTAGAGCAAACTTTCCCACCCCAGTGTAACCAACCAACAGAGAAACAAGAAACTACTTAAGCCTATTACATCTGGGCTAAAACTCAGAGCCCACCGCTCCACCCAACCCATGGAGGCTGAAGCCTCAACCTCCATTATTGCATTTCACTGAGAGCCCAGCATCCCGCTGGTGCAGCAAGGCTGTAAGCACTTAAGCTGCACCCGCTAGACTGCAGCCCTCGATCCCTTCCCGCCGGCCATCAGGAAATCCTCTGGCCGCCTTCCATGTCAGTCAATAACATTGCAACTGATCTTCAAAAAATAGTAGAACGAATGCCTCGTCAAAAAGCAACATGAATAGAACAATATCACATCCCTTACGTGTAACACTGTATAGATTAGCTGAAACCAAGATTATACATTACAGTCTTGAATGCCTCAGGGAACCTCAGTTCAGAGAAATCCAGGAGTCTCCAGTCTCTTTGGACCAGCACCTAAGGCAGTTCCCAGTGGAGCCCCCAACACACACAGCCAGATCGTAGTTCAGGGTGCCACCCCCATCACTAGGGCAGCCATGTCTTTCCAGAGCTCTCAGAGTCCGAAGTCTGTGCTATAGTGGAGGCTGTCCCAGTCTCCCCGGCGAAGTTGGAAGGACTCACGGGTATCCGGCAAATATTGAAAGTCCTCAAGAGTACAATCCGGTTGGACTATGATCCTTCCAGTTTGCCTGGCCCTATTCTGTGCCTCTGAACCAGCAGATTTCCATTGCAATCTTGTGCTTTGTTGGTTAGTGGCAGGGTTATCCCACCTACAGCTCAAGGGGTCTTCAGTTTAGCTCCCCCCAGCATGTCAAGCCAGTCATTGGCAGTCTCCGCTGTATCAAAGAAGTACTCCTTTCCATTGTGCTGCACCTTACGCCTCACTGGAAACATTAAGCATTACCAGAGATCAAGGTCCATTAAACTGCTTTTGGTGAGCAGGAAGTTTTTATGGAGATCCTGCAACTTTCTGGTATAATCCGGGAAGATCAAAATGTTCCATCCCTCATAATGCGGCACCCCATGCACCCGAATATGTTGCAATATTGCTTTCCGGTCTCTGTAATTGAAGAGTCTGGCAATAAGAACACCTGGGCACTCGTGGTTTAGGCTCAGGTACCAACGCACGGTGGGCCCGTTCAATTGTGAAAAAGTAAGAGAGCTTCTGGGGCTTTAGAACAGTGGTGATCCACTCCTCTAGTAACAGCTCCGCAGACTGGCCCTCTGCCCGTTCCGGGAAATTTACAAAAGCGCAGATTATTCATCCTGGAACATCCTTCCGCATACTCAATCTGGTCTTCCATGCCGGTCCCACCGGTCCAGTCCGGAGCTCCACCACTGCTTTTTATAGGGTTACCACCTATCGTTGGAGCACCACAACTTGTCCCTCAGCCTCTGCCATCCACTCCGACATGTTCCTGAAGTTGGTGCAAAGCAGGCCCACCTCAATTTTCATCAGCATGACCTCCTTCACACTTGTGATCATTGCCATGATGTCCATCATCGTTGGGGAACCGTGTTCCTTGCGCAAATCACGTACAGTTAGGGCCTCCGTTGCCCCCCCGGAGGCACAGGATGAGTATAACTGTCCATTTTGCTAGTCTGTACCTGCTTGGCAGGTTTATCTTTTGCCATATTGGGATGTGCAGAGGCCACAGTAACTCCCAGCTACCAGGCCACAGTAGATGCCACTTTCACTCTCCAAAGGCCATCTCGCACAGAAATGGGAGGAGGTGCCCCAGAGGAGCCCCAATATTAAATCAGTGCACTCCAGGCCAATGGGACAAACGAGAATCTTGAAGGCTCGCCACCTCAAACTTGAAGCTGAGGGAGGAAGGCAGGACGTCCAATAAGTGGGTGCCCCAACTCACCCACCATGCATAGAACACCAACTGTCCTCACACCAGGACCTCAGTGGGCAGGAGGTAATATGGAGTGGCTCTGCTGTGTCCCTTGGGCCTCTTGCCCCAACACAGGGGGGTCATGTGGCACTCAGTGCTTTAAGGGAGCCCCCCAGGTGGCACGCCGCCATGAAGCTTTATGTGCCCCAACCCCAAATAAGGATTTCCAGGTTGAGATGGGGGCGCAGAGTCAAGCCAGAAGCAGCCCCCACCCTGCAGCAAAGTCCCTCTGGCCCAGCAAAATCCCCCAGCAATGATCCTGGGCATGGAGGCAGAGCCCTTTAAGGTAAATGAGGGAGGCAACCCTCGCAGCAGGAGAATGCAGCATTTCAATCTCTTCAATAGTCCGGGTGGCTCCAACCCTGGAGCCCACACTGCTACGCAGGTGATTTAAAGGGGTACTGCAGTGCTGAGTATCAGCTGGCCCAGCTTGTCCTACCCTGCAACGCTGAGATAGGATCCACGTCAGGCCATGCAGGGGTAAAGGGCCACGCTATAGCACCGAGGCCCTGCAGGTCACTCTCGCCTCCCCTGAGGCATATACCAGCCCGCAGTAGCTTTGAAGGGGGTCCAAGGTTGCCTCCCCCCAACTCAGGTGGTGCAATCAGGCAGAGGCGCCTCCTGTCACGAAGCACACCACCACATCACCAATAAGGACAGCCCAGGCCCAGAACAGCGGTCGGGTGTTCCTCCTCCAATAACCGCATACAGGGGGACAGCAGCTGCTCCTGCCACCAACAGTATCAGGGCACACTCTGAGGGGGGGCACAGCATGTTTAAGGGAATTGTTTATGCCAAAAGCCTCAGGCTGCCATGGGATTTTTTGGCGGCCGGTGGGAGTCTTCGAGGAACATGTCTAGGCAGTCATCTTACTTGGCCCCGCTTCAAGTCTACACTTTCGAGCAACTTTACCATTATAAATGGTGAATAGCCAATAGTAGTAAAGTTACTCATAAGTGTAAGAGTAAATTTCCATATGTAGGTGCTCACATAGGTGCTCTCACAGAAAGACGGTCGTTCAGGCCCTCATTACCTCCAGACTGGACTATGCTAACGTCCTCTATCTGGGCCTTCCAGAGTTCTTACTGAACAGACTTCAGGTCGTGCAGAACGCGGCGGCCAGGGCAGTCTTGGGGCTCAGACCAAGAGACCGGATATGTCACCATCTGAAGACTCTGCATTGGCTGCCTGTCCATTGCAGAATACTTTTCAAAGCATTGGTCCTGGCCTTCAAAGCTCTACACGGCATGGGGGCACATTATATTCGCAGAAGAGTTTCGCATTACGTGCCTGGCAGAGCTCTGAGGTCAGCACACCAACACCTAATTATTACACCAAAATGTCTCAGAAGTCGCCGCGGTGGACAGTCTTTTCAAGTGCAAGTGGCTAGACACTGGAACAAACTTCCTCTTTCGCTCAGGCAGGCCACGAACATATTGGCGTTCAGGAAAAAATTAAAAACCTGGCTGTTCCAGCAAATAGTTTAAAGTCCGTTCTCCCCGGTACTGATGTGCTCCTCTGTCAGTCTTTCTGTTTCTTTCAATCTCAGCGCCGGGACACTCTGTTGAGTAGCTGCGCGCTCTACAAATCCACTCATAACATAACATAACGTGTAAGTTTACCTTTTTAATTAGGCTCCACTGTGCATGTGCAATTGGCCTCTTTAGCCTTGACCTGACTGCCACTGATGTTGTGACATACAATGTAAAGGGTCATTTAATTCTCTTTCATTCTCTTTTTTGGTAACTGCTTTTAATTGCTTTATAATCCTTTATGGACAGAAAAACCCTACAGGAACCCTGCACCCTCCTCTTTTCTTATTGAATCCTCACATTCTGATAAATTGATTCACGGATAGCTTGTTCACAATGTATGATCATAGGACTCAACTTTGTGTAATGTTTTCCCAATTTAGCATGTATTTGCTGCCAGTGATACGTATCAACTGGAATTGCATCATATTATGCAACGCCAAATGCAACATATGCTGTGTTCAGTACTTACTGCAGATAAATTATTAGAGCATGGTACACTGCATTCTCAAATAATTATGATGTTTGGCATATCACAACATTTCTCTCTAATAGATGCCTGGCTCCACACACCCACATTGATTATAATTGATTGCATGCGTCCATCTGTAAACCTACCCTTTGTGATTGTGGTATGCTGAACATACTACGTTGTCTCAGTGTAATTGCCAATTGATTTTTGACTAATGTAATGTACACTTAAATCAGTTTGTTGTCAATGGTGCAGATTACCAGTTGTAATTTATTATGATTGATTATTTGAGAACATGTGCGAAACTACATTGAGCAAACGCTCTGTGTGAGATATATTACACTGTTGTTATGTAGGTGCCCATTGATCCTTGACTACTTTAATGCATGCTCACAATAATTTGGTGTCTTTTAAGTTGAATATAATTTTATGTAATGTCCGATTTACCTTATAATTGTCTAGGCTCACTATGTTCAATTTCAAGAGCTCTGGTACACCGTAATTTACAATGTTGATCATGATTGTTCTGAGCAGGACATCCCATATTGTCTTAGTGTTTGTGTCATTTTATTTGTGATTATTGCAATGTAAACCTACATACATTTGAGGTCTATGGTCCTTATTTAGAGTGTCCTGTCTGCCTTATTATAAGTACATTATATTCTATGCCACATATAATAGGGAGGACAGCATAGCTGTCACATTTGAAATGGAGCAATTGCTCCACCAAACTCTAAAATAGCCCCTATGTTATGTAATATCTGATGCACCCTCTGATTGATTGCCATGGTCTAGGCTGACAATGTTAATTATTGTTTAATCACCAGTACTGTGGTATGTTGTATCGTGCATGAATGTTAGCATTCCGTTTTTCTCTTCTCTCTGTGGTTTGGTAAGCTCATCAATGTTTATTGTGAAAATTAGTTTACGTCATAATGCTCTTTTATCCATGCTGTAAGTTTCCCTATTAGTGCTGCAAGGTCAGACCGTCACTTTACTAATAGTAATACATAAGCAAGAAATACCATTTTGTGAGATTGAAAGCCTCTCCCTTTGTCCACATCTCCAAAATATGTATTATATTTTAGTTTTCCTGAAAATTGACCTCCCTCCAAATAAATTGGGCATTCCTCTGATAATATTCTATGACATGGTACATCCCCTCCACTGTGTCAATCTTGTTTTATTGTGTAGCTATTTCATTGTGTAGATTCAGCTACATTTTTCATAAGACATGACCAGGGAGGATTGCAAATGTAATTGTATATCTCCTTCTGGGAAAATGCTATTGAAATCATTCAAAGTTATTTTCTATTTAATTTTCTAAATCTGTTTTAATTGTGAAATCAGTTTTTTTGATACTTTTCATGGATAAGTAGCTTTAGGAAACATTCCTAAGGCTGGCTGAGCCAGAACTGGCTCAAAAGCCAGTTCTGCCTCTCATTACACCTCCAGAGCAGGGGTACACACCCTTGGCTGGAAGAGTTAACAACCTCAGCTCAGAACAGAATAGCCAGTCTCTGTGCCCAGAAAAGACAGGCTAGTATTACCTGCTGATCGCATTGCAGGAATTGGCTAACTGGGACTTTAAAGGAACAACTGGCACAACAAAGAACAAAATTAGCACTACCATTTTGGACTTGGAGATGCAGGAATGATGTTTCTATTCATTCCAGGAGCTTCCAAGAGAGACAGGCTCCAGTCCCAATGTGAGAGATAACCAGCTTCTACCCTTTCAGGTGGAAGGAGAAGTCATCTAAATAGGAGAGTGGCTAAGGAACTGAGACAGGGTTGCCTGTTGGCCGAACACTTCTGCCATACTGAAAAAGAAACTAATAGTTAACTTTACAGTAAGACAAAAAGGATGTACTACAAAATGAGGTGGCGGACTGTGAGAAAATGGCTAGGTTTGCTTGGCAGGATTTAGTTAACAGGATAAATCCGCCAACCCACCCACGATCTCCTTGGAACATTCCTGGATATAGGTAGACTCAACCTGAAGAAGAAGGCCCTCCTTAGGCAAGACTCCTGTCTTCGACTGGAATAAGAGGTCTCACCCAAGTATTCCAGGACTTCCCACTTATGTTGGCACCCTTCACTGGAACTTCTTTCCAAGGGTCAAGTGGATAGTCTTCTGTTTGATGCTTCAGGGAAACAAAAAGCACTTCCCAAGTAGATGGAGAGAACTGGGAATCTGCAATCATTTTTTTCCACCTCCAGATTACAAGGAGAAGGTGCTGAAGCTGGCCCAGGAATACTGCATCCTAGGCAAGAGATAACCAAGTCTATCCATCTCAGAGCTTTTTGCCGTGCTAGATGTAGGCTCAGCAATAACTTAAAGTAAAGGTATCCAGCCTTGTGGAGCCCTATCCAGCTGAAACTTCCAGCCTTTCGGCATAGGAGCGAGGTGAGGCAGTAAATCTATCTGACCGATGAAGCAACTTCAGTGGCTATGAAATACAGCTCAGTTCCAGTCTGAGCCTTTTGTGCCAACACCAAATAGCTTTAGTGGGGTGTTAATTACCATATATCCATCTTTAAGGGACCATTCCTGGCCACAGTGTTGACCCTTTGGAAAAGTTTGGTTTCCGTTACAGAGACCAAAGACCAACTTTTGACTATGGTGGACAGGGTACCCTATTACAAATAAAATATCCTGTCCACCAAACCCTCAATCTGCCCACTCAATTATAAGCCAAACGAACTGTCAGTTTCCCATGGGAGTGCCCCCACCTGCTTTGCAGTCAGAAACCTTACTGCAATGGCCAGCGGAGTAGGGGCTGCCAGAGTAAGGGCACCAGACCATCTTCTGTATTTAGAGCAGATGATCTGATATCCTACTACTTCTATTGCTTTGAGAGTTTCTACCTGAATATAACAACAAAGTTTAGTGCACAGCTGTTAGAAACATGACAGGCTTTATGTGCCTTCACAAGAACTGCCATGACGGTGACGCCTCTGAAGGCACAGAGATCACTGCAGAACTAAGGAGGCTAGAATTGTTATATATATATTCGAATTAAATACTAAGAAACCTATGGGGCTGAATATGGAGGACAATTCTCATTTATAAACACCTACACCCTCCACTTTAGTTTAATGGAGCTGTAAAGCACAAGCTATAGCCATAGAGTCAGGGAAGCACAAGCATGAATTACAGTTAGAAAACAGTGAAGGACAAATGATTATGAAATATGAATATATTAGATGAGGAAATGAGGTATTGATATTAGAAAAAAACATGAGATTCAGATTGTCTTCTTAAATTAGATGATTTTAAATTAGCACAGTAGCACGTTAGTAAGAAACACTTTAACACAAGGGGAAGGAGGATGTGATGTACTGCAAAAGAATACAATATTCCAGGTGCTTAGAAACCTGAGAAATTACCATTTGCCCACTTGGGCTTGACTGCAGTTGATGGAAAGAAACAAGGTTGTAATTTTGTCATATTATTTGTTCAGTAGTCCATAAAATGAGAGAAATTCATTTTATGGACATGATGAGAGAAGACAAAATGTTTTTTTTAAATGTTTTTGTATGTTTACATCTGGAATTGGATAATTTTCATGACAAGAACGATATGTGAAGAAGCATGTATTCTATGTTTACTGTTGGGTGTAGCACTAGTGCTCTTTAAAAATTGCACGTAATATGGCACTTAGTTATGAGAGCAAGGCTGTTCATACTCCCAAAACGCGTCAGGGCAGCATGTTGTAAAAAGTGCAACAAAGTAGCGAATTTAATACAACTCCATTGTGTCAACAGACTTTTTTGCTAGCAAGGAAAAAGGAACAAAGAGGATAGATAGATAGATAGATAGATAGATAGATAGATAGATAGATATGCACAGTCTCTTCTGTAGGGGCTGTCTAAGGCAAAGACAAGTGGGTTCTTTCTTGTCTTCTCCTGATCTGAGAGCAGAGCCCATGGTTCTCCTTTTTAATTGCAGTGTTTGCAAGGACGCCAAATCACCTACAAGCTCTGCCAGGATTGCCCCACTCCTTTGGCTTTAGTAGTATGCAACTGTCTTCCCGCCGTTGTCTAGGCTGATGGACAGGTCACTTTATCAAAGGGCCCGAGCACATTTTCCCACCAATTTTGGTGGCTCATTCTTGATGTAGAGGAAATGAAGGAAATCTCACCAAACAAAGACGCACTAACTTTGTTTAACTAAGAGAAAGTACACTTGTTTGGTGGAGATTCAACTCTAGGTCAGTTGTATCATTATCTTCTCTATACGAGGGTTCATTTTGTCACGCATTTCTCTTTAAAGATGCTTAATGACCAAGCACCCTACCAAAATTACATGGGCACAAGGTCACTGGAAACATTACCTCATGCTCCTTCACACAGCTGTGGCGTAGAATATGCACTAGACATTCACCCAACGAGGTAGCACTTACTAATCAACCAATTGAATGTACTCCAGTTGGGTAGACATTATATTCAAAAGTATGGACTCTTCTTGAATAAATACACAGAAAGGGTTCTATTTCAGACTGATACAGAATCTCATTTTACTTCTGTTGCATTTAGTGTTATTTCTTACTGCTAAATGAATCCTTTTTGGACACGAGTAAGCATTTGGTGCTAAGGAATAGCGCTAAATCCACAATTAATCTTTTTGTGCAATTCTGCACAATCTAGCAGAATTCTCAGGTAATTCTGCATGTTTATGGTACATGGAATTTCATGAGTTATGCTCAACCCTACTTTAAATTAAGTGGGGCCATGGGGTTCGCTGGGCCAATGTTGGCTCAGGGAGGGGCTGCACACCACCTTCCCCAGGCAATGCGGCCAACCCTGTGGCTGTGTGCGGAGTGGGATTGGCTTTAAATATGGTAATATAATATTACTTTACGTTAAATAAAATCCTAGAAATTCACTGAAAAAAACGAAGGTTAAAGTGACGTTATAGTTCTGTGAAAATTTCAGTGACAATGTATCGATTTAAACTAAAAGAAATTTTGAAATTCACAAGTTATAGTTATGTCAAGTAACTATAACTGGGGCCCTAAGGTAAATGTAACTTGTGCCCTTGCCATGCATTGTTAATTACCCCACATATTACAAATATTACATCAATCATGATATGTTCTATAACATCATTGATAATATCACTGCAACATCTGAAATTACATCATTGATGACACTGTGTATTGCGGGGCGCAATTTATAGTTACTTTAGGCAACCAATTATAGTTACATGGGATAACTTTAACTGGCGAATTTCATTTATTTATTTATTTTAGTTTAAAATGTAAACGTAAATATACTTACCATACGTGGCAAAGAGCGTGCCTTACTAAATGTTTTTGTTGTAATATCAGACAACCGAGGGTGTGTGGAGCAGACTGAAGAGTTACTGATAGTGGTCAACCTCATGCGTGATTAAAATATATGTGGTTTCATCTGTAATTTTGTTCTTCTTCTACATCGGTACTGGCTCTGAATTCTGAGTGTCAATCAATCATAAAGTGGAAGAGAAAAAGGCCTGGTCAGGATCATCTATTTATCTGTTTAGTTTTATAATTGCTTACTGATGATTGTGTTTGATTCTGTTGGCTTCCTATTCCCCTCTTTGTAATATTGCACTCTGTGTTGGTGTGATGAAATATTATGTCTAGGTCATCTAGTCATATCGGAACAAGGTTTTTCTGTGCGAAAATCAATGCCTTGTAATATTACGAACAAAAAAGCAAACGTCCACTCATGATTTCTGTTCGCCGACAGAGAAGACTCTTCAAAAGTCTTAAAATTCACAAAATTACATGCATAGATGTGAATAGAGTTTTTTTTAATGATGCCACTGTATGCAGAGCAGCGCTTTAGAATCTCATGTGAATGGTGTTCTGCTGAGGACGCCAGTTTAATGTGACCTACACAAATGCTGCAAGGCACACAGCGGCGACACTGCCTAGCTTTTGAAGCAAGGCCTTCTCTTTTGCATTGTCACTTCAAGTTTCTGTACTGTGCATACATGTGTACATTTCTTAATGAAGGTCATACTTGTAAATTGTGTTTTAGCAGCACTGATCCATAAAATACATCTTCCTCGCATATTTTCTTATTCTGTCATTGAACTTTGGATCTGATGATTACGATTCACAGATCATTGACCAGGTGCATTCCTAATTAATAGCCATAGTCATACAGAGGTATATAATGAATCATAAGGAGATGTAAGTTATTTTTTCATAATGATGCACATGCTGCTTGTACTCTGGGACCAGCCAAATATAATCAAATAGCTCCATCCATTCTATGCAGTGTACTGGTTGGAAAGCAAACATATTGGTTATGGAAGTAATTACAGAGCATAGATTTTTTATAAATTGTATAATTCTTATTAAAATTTTTTATAGACACCCTACTTTACAGTAAATCATCGAGGCATATGAAAATGATGCATTTCTCCCACAGTTATCCTGGGTAGCAGTGAAATGACTTAAAGTGTGAGTTGTTAGTAATACGTCAGCCTACAAGACACAGTTCAGTTTAACTGAAGATACCCGGGGGCATATGTACGATGAAGTGGCAGAGTGAGGTGTTAGCCGTCATGGCTTTACGCCTCACTCCGCCACTTCAGAAACGCAAGGCTGCACCATATTTACAAGGATATGGTGCAGCCTTGCGTTTCCCCCTGCCTATTGAAGATCTTTCTCATCTTCAGGATATGGAGGCATGAGATGGTGGCAGCATTGACTTGGGTGGTCATATCGAGTTTGCTATCGATGACGATCCCTTGGTCCTTTGCGTGGGTGGTAGTGGAGGGTGATGGTCCTAGCTTTGTTAGCCAACAGGTGGAGTCACGCTGTGAAGTGCTCTTCCTGAAGATCATGATGTCAGTCTTGTTGGTGTTCAACGTCAGACAGTTTGTCTTCATTCAGTGGGCCGTTTCAGTCCTGTAGGCATGGAATTGATCTGGGTACTGGTCATCTTGTCCATGAGGGAGAGAATGAGCTGTGTTTCGTCAGCGTAGGAGAAGACATTGATGACATGAGAGCTGGTGATGCTGGCTAGCTGTATCATTTACGAGTTGATGAAGGATGGGTAGAGGGGACATCCTTGGGAAGGTACTAGGCCTGGGCGAAGTTCACGGAGTTCCGCTATGCAAAACTCCGTGAAGTGACCAAAAAACTCCTGCACGCTACGCGGAGTTCCTCAAGCAGCGGAGTGCATTAAGTCGCACCGGTCACGCTGATGTTTAGTGCCTGGTGTTTGTCCCACACTGGAAAATAAGTGCAAACGGCACCATGCGCAGTGCAAGAGGGCACTGCTTTTTCTGCCGCTCAAGTACATTTTCTACTTGAGCGGGAGCTTCCTCAATGTGATTGTATGGTTTCTCAACACGAGCGGTCGCAACCATCCACGACCTCCCGCGTTAAGAAATCTCACTGGGAGGTGGTCCAGTGTCGGATTTTCCTCGCTTGCGCTTACCAACTTAATGTTGGCGAGTGCAAGAGAGGAAAAATGTCTGCTCTGCTTTTCAGAACAGAGCTTTTCGGAACTCCACATGCTCCGAAAAGCCTAGAAAGTATGCAGATGAGGTCGCGGGTGTCCGAGGCGTACGGTGGCAGACTAATTGACGAGGTCCTTTGAGTCCAGAAGGGGCAGATCCATTGGAGCACGTGATTCCTATGTCATGTATGTATTGGATGAGGATGCAGTGGGAGGCTGTGCCAAATGCTGCAGAGAGGTCCAGGAGGATGAGGGCCGCTGTGTCTCCTCCGTCTAGATGTCATCCGTGGCGGCAAAAAGAGTAGGTTCCATGTTGCAGTTGGGTTTGAATCCAGACTCAGTGGATTTGAGAAGTTGGTGGATTTCCAGGTGGCAGTTCAGGCCTCGAAGTAGGATGTGACTGCTAGTGTCAAGAGTGAGGGATACAATGGAGTCTGTGATGGTGTCGGTGAATTTGGTGTGCGGTCCAGCTTTTTTGTAGATGAGATTACCACTTAAGGTGAAGTTGGCTGTGATGCTGGAGCTTGTAGGATGACATGTCCAAGGAGGTGGTGCAAATGATTGATCTTGTGGATGAGGGTGATTCCACCTCAGAGCTTGTGAGGTGCCGTTGTGGGGTTCTGTGAGGAAAAGTAGGTCCAGTGCATTGTCATGCCACAGGTCATGCAGCAGGACCCAGATCTCTGTGGCATGTTTGGTGAGTGAGCGGGCATTGAGCAGCATGCACATGAGTGCTGAGTATTGTGTGGGTCATTGCAAGAGTGTGTGCATTTGTGAGAGAGTGGGGTGTTGGGTGTGGTGGGTGCAGTGAGTGTTGAATGTGGGTAAGTGCCGGATAATGCTCCTTCGGTGTTGTGTTGTGTGGTGAAACAGTAGCATGGGGAGCAGAGGCCGGGGTTGAGGTCATTAAGGGTTGCAGCAGGGTAGGAGCAGGAGGACCAGGGTTCTTAGTACTGGGCATTCTTACTGCAGCTGCCATTAAGTAGGTCCTGGGAGGGGGGGAAGAGTGATGTCACCTCCTGTGCAGATGATGGTGGGAAATCCAGTGATGTCACTTCCTGTTCAGATGAATGATGGAAATTAGTCCTCTTGCGTGGTCATTTCTTTTAAAGACAGTTTTTGAAGGAAACTAGTGATGTCACTTCCTGCGCAGATGGATGATCGGAAATCCAGTGATGTCACTTCTTGTGCTGACCCCTCTTTCCTTCCTTCATGTGCACTAAGCACCTGGCATCTAATCATCTCAGTTCCCTCCTTCCTCTCTACCTGCAAAATGTGTTTCTGTTTAATTCTACCCCCTTTTTAGCTTCAGGTTCTTTAATTTTTGCTCTGGAGCGAGGTCAAATGGCAAGGTTTATCTGTTCTCTGTTATGTGTATTTTGACTTTAGTTAGGTTTGGTATAGCAGACCTGTCATTCAGGTGTTGGTCTTTTCATCTGTTAAGTAGCAAAACTAGTCATGTGTTCTATCTTCTGGAATTCTGAAGGAAAAACAAGTGTCATGTTTGATCCTATTTTCAATTTATCTATTTCAATATCCCCTTTATAACTTTTAACAGTTTTGAAGTTTAAAGAATCAATTGATCTGTGCCCATAGAAACTTTAGTAATAAAGAACTGCATTTTTAGATTTTTCTTTATGAACTTAACATATGGGCTAAGATGTGTGAACATTTTCATAGGTGTAGCTGTCATGAGTTCTCAATTCATTTTTATCATAACAGAACACTGTGTAGGCAATGCAATGTCCAACAGAACAACCCCAAATAATTTCAAAAAGACTCCCACAACTTAGAGGTGATAGACCACTCGCCCAGCCTAGCTAAATACAATTAGATGCCCATTTGTTAGCAATATGTGTCACACAAGAAAAATATGGTATTGAGTGCACTACTGTCTGTGCTATTGACCATTTTTGCATATTGATTGATTCGCAAAGCTTAGAAGTTAGCTTACATTTTTATTTCTAATCTATACAGTGTTTATCAGGTGCTGTGTCTAATGTAATAAATTTAGATTAAAGTTAGTTGAACTCACTCACTGTCCTTCTAAAGAATAAATGCAGATTGAAACATTCTTGAATGAGTACTCTATAAAGACTGGATAACTGAAAAAATAGGCAATTCCTTCATCAAGAACACTTGAAAGTGGTAGTTGTATACAAGTTACCAAAAGTGCACAATAATTTATTTGATCCACCATGCGTACAAATAATGTTGGATATGAGTCAATCGATAGATTATTTTTTGCAATCTTTAGCAAAAAACCTGGGCATGCATTTATAGGTTTATTAAGCTTGGATATGCATATCCAAAAATAGATTGCCAACTTTGGTAGCCTCTGAAGTGGGATCGTCCAAAACCTGCACTGACCTATGAGATGCATACACAAAACACTGGAACAGGCACCTTTATAGTGACTGCGATTTATTTCAAATATGTGCACTGATATGAGATGTCCTTTTTTAGTGTTTCCAGCAGTATCATCAAGGTTAAGCACAGACATGAAAGTTGCTAACTTCATGGGTCGATGGTAAAATGGTCAATCACATTAGAAGGATCCATCTTAAGCGCAATAGAAGTGGAAAAACTCTAACCAGGAACCAAGTGCTGGGCTTTTGCACCCTGTGCTAACTGCAGGTATAGAATTGTTATTTTGAGAAAATTAAGATAGCCACATGTTCATTCCTTAAATTAAAAAGTGACCATAATTGGTTAGGTCTGGCTTAGCAGTCCTATGATTCAGGTCTTGGTCTTGTCATCTATTATGTTGCAAAACTAGTCATGTGTTCTATCTTCAGGAATTCTGCAGGAATAGCAAGTGTCATGTTTGATCCTATTTTCAATGTATCTATTTAAAACCTTTAACTCTTTTCAAATTTGAAGAATCAAGTGACTTGTGCCTACGGAAACGTTACAGATGAAGAATTGCATATTTAGATTTTAATTTTAATCTATCAAAATATGTTAGAAAATCTAGTTTACAACCAAGAGCTGGTTGAATAATTGGTTGAAAAAGTGGGATATAACTGAACAAGGTAAATAGAAAATATTTGGTATTACTTAGGCATATGCTACTTGAAGATTATCCAACTTATTGGTTTCCAAAATACACTAACTATAACCTTTTGACAGTCATCAGATATTGAAAACAAAACAAACAGATTTAGTGAATTAGGAGAACAATTTATTGTAATAATCAGTCACTGAGTTAGTTTGCAACAGTTCAGCCTTGACTTTGCAGTAAATTTGTATACATATCTGGTGAAAACGTATGTAATATATAAAATGTAAAGTAAACCTAATTTTGACAGTGTAAAAATGTTAACCCTTCATTTTTTGATCAAATGGAATAACCTAATGTTGAGAAATTAGTATATACACATTGTAACATACTGTATTGAATTGTTATATTTAAAAACATTGATTGAAAAAATTGATTGAGAACATGAGAGGCCTAGCCAAAAATGCAGTTCTGTAGTAGATGAATAGTACTACTGTAGTAGTACTCATGTACTACAAAATGTTATTTACAAATGTTAGAAAAATTGGGAATATCTAAATGTAGAGGTTAGCATAATGTAATGCTAATACTAGCACACACCCACAAAAGATTAAGAACATTCCTATTCACAAACTACATGTCTAGAACAAGTAGAGCCCTAAAGGTAACAAAATAGGTGTAAATGTACTCCAGCCCACCACTGGAGTAAGTCTAGCACCAAACATGATCACTCATAAGATTTGCTATAGAAAATAATGGAGGCTTACATAGAAAATACTGTTAAAATAATGTAATGACTTCAACTTATAAATAAATATATACACAATATTTAATAAACTTGTATTTTGAAGAATTAATGTGCTGTAACATTTGATTTTATTCGCTCTGGGTTAAGAATACTTAAAATATTTTTCATTTATATTTTACATCAAAACAAAGCAATACACTTTATTGATTTTCACTATTGATTTCCTACAGTGGCAGGGTTCTCCATTTATTCATGAAAAGCTTCTAGAAGTAATTTTACACTCATAAATTCAGTTTCACAAGTCTTCCTCTGCTAAACTGAGGGGATAGTCATGCAAGTCTACACTAAGGCCCTAATGACGATGCCGGTCGGACTTGCGTTCGCCCGACACCGTTTCGGTGTGGGAACCGACCGACCGTGGGTCAGGGGTTCCGAACACCCTATTACAATGCGACCGCACATGTGCGGTCGCAAACTCTCATTTCCCTAAGGGAGCTTGTGCAGCGGTCGGAAACCGGCCACAGCACAAGCTCTCATAGAGAAATGGGAGTTTCTGTAAATCCCTGCACCTTATGGTGCCTGCCACAAGGTGCAGGGATTTACAGGAGGGCACCATAGGTGCCTCACAGCCCCCCAACCGGTCACTTTCCGACAGGTTTTCCACGTTGGAAAGCCCAACATGGAAAGCCTGTCCGGAACCGACATCATAATCCCTACGGCAGAAACACCATACGTAAGGGATTATGTGGCAGTTTCCGAAAAGCTCAGAAGCCAGCCGGAATGACCGCCCGGTTTAAACTCCGACTGCCTACACTGTAATTAGGCGGTCAAACTTTATCTGAGCCCCTTAGTTGTAAGTATAAATGAACTCTGGGCTATTCACAAAGTTCACTTACACTTGGGAGCAATTTACACATGTAATTTACTCATATCTTTAAGCAACTTCACTACTTTTAGCTACTCATCTGTCTTCACCATCCTCCAGATGCAATACCCCACATTTCAGGTCCCACTAACGAAGGGGGTGTGTAGCACCCAGTTGACTCGATGGGGGCCGCTGTGAGCATGGAGGAAGTGAGCGCAGAAAGAGATTGACCGCCAGACCTGCAGCAATGCTCTTGACTGGGCATGTGTACCTGAGTTAGGGGATATCGATGGCGGCCGTTCAAGATGGAACTGCTGCAGAGCGACCTTGCTGACACCTGGAGGTAGGTTTGATGACAGCTGTGGAGCCCCTCTAGCCCATGTAGAAGTAGCACACGCTGCAGTGAGGCTCGGGAACTCAGTGTGGCCACTTGAGGGGCCTGCAGCCTTTTTTCACCCAGCTGCTTAGTGCCAGACATCCAGAGTCTTAGGGGCTCCCACCTGCTGAGTGAACCGCCGTCCCCACCTAGACACAGTATACAAAAGGGAGATGCTTCCCCCGCCCTGCCTCACACGGGGATACATGATGAGGTGGGGGGCATTCCCTACCTGCTAACCCACTGATGGTGATCAGAGGGGGCACGCAGCTGCTTGTGAATTAGACAGCACATACAGCCCCCAGTAGCCTGCAGAATCCACATGAGGGCTTTTCCTCCTGCTTGATCACTTATCACCCACATGGGCCTCAACTGCTGAAGGCCTCCCCAGCATGTGTAGAGGCGGTGCCTGATCTGTACCATTGAACACTGCCAGCTTGAGTTCTGCAGGGGGGCCCACCCCAATTTCTACATCAACCAGAAAACCAAAATGATATGAAGGGCCACCCTCTACCACTGTATTAAAGCTTGCAGAGCGTGAAGTCCGTGCCTGAGCATTATTATTATTATTATGAGCTTATAAAGCGCACTTTTACCCAAGGGTGTCCTGGCGCTGCACACTGACTCCCTGGACCATGAGGGGCCTATTCCCTAAATAACCAAGTCTTCAGCCCCTTTCTAAAAGAGAGGAGCTCCTCGGCATTCCTGATATGCGCCGGCAGGCTGTTCCAGGCCTTCGCTGCACAGTATGAAAAGCTATGTCCTCCCCAACTGGCCATTTTTATTCGGGGTACCGCAACTAGTCTGCCTTCGGAGGAGCGCAACGCTCTCCCTGGCACATACTAATTGAAGCACCTACTCAAGAACTCTGGGCCACTGCCCTTCAATGCTTTGAAAACAGAGCACAAAGCCTTAAATTGAGCTCGTCTTGATACCGGCAGCCAGTGCAGTAGCCAGAGTCCCTCTCGAACGGAGGCAAACCTTGGAATGCCTGTTAGCAGTCTTGCTGCCGCGTTTTGAACCAACTGTAATCTGTACAGATGTTTTTTTTTCAGATTCAGGTACAGACTGTTACAGTAGTCCAAGCGCGACAGAATAAGGGCTGAGACTGCTAACCTAAAACCATCGGCTGGAAGAGAAAATTTAAATTTCCTCAATATCCTAAGGATATGGAAGCATGTCGAAACCACTCCGCTAACCTGATCCCCAAAATCAAGTTTCTGGTCCATGATCACGCCCAAATTCCTTGCCGTGCACATGGGGACTGGAGGCATCCCCAGAGCATCAGGCCACATATCCGGAGTCCAGATGTTAGGATTGTTCCCAAATATCATGACCTCGGTCTTCCCTGCGTTCAATTTAAGGCAATTCGAGGCCATCCAGCCCGCAATATCTTTCAGGCAATCATGGCACCTCGCGGCCATATCCACTTTGAGACCCTCGCTGTATGGATAACACGATTTGTGTGTCATCTGCACAGGAAGTGAGTTGCAGGCCAAAGGATCTTATCAAAGCCGCCAATGGGCTGACATAAATGTTGAAAAGCGTGGGGCTCAGAGACGACCCCTGCGGTACCCCACACGGGAGGGCAAAAGGCTTGGATTTATCAAGCCCCAGGTCAACAGTCTGGACTCTGTCGGCCAAAAAGGACTTCAGGAGGCTCTAGGCAGTGCCTTCCACCCCCGCCCTCGACAACCGGTCCATCAGCACCCCATGATGGACCGTGTCGAAGGCCGCCGATAGGTCCAACAGAATCAAAACAGCCACCCCTCCCTGGTCCACCACCGCTCTCACCTCCTCAGTGGCCTTAATCAAGGCCAGTTCTGTGCTGTGTCCTGCACGAAAACCGAACTGCGTCGGGTCGAGTGCCTTAGTTCTCTGAAAAAAAGAGCTTAGTTGCCTGTTTATGGCCTTCTCCAGTAATTTGGCCGGAAGCGGGAGCCGGGATATGGGTCTGTAGCTATTAGGGTCGTTTTTATCCAAACTGGGTTTTTTTATTAAGGGAAGGATAGAGGCGAATTTCCACCTCCTAGGATAGTTACCCGAGTCAATGATGGTGTTGAACACTGGGGTAAGTGTCATCGCAATGACCTCGGGACAGTTTTTAAGTACTGGGCAGGGATCATTGGGCGATCCTGACCGGGCAGCCCGCAGAAGGCTTATAACCTCCTCAATCTGTAGCGGACTAAAACTCTCTAGTCTATCCGGTGCCAACCTCACCCTAGAATCGAGGCTAATTGCTGCTTCACCTACCTCTCCCTGAGCTTTGGAGAAGGAGGAGAAAATCCCTTCCACCTTGTTCCGAAAGAAGGAGGCTAAAGATTCGCACAATGCCGGACTACTATGTGTAGTGGTTTGGTAGGGATCGTAAGCTTAGTGATGGTCCTAAACAATTCTCTGGAGGAAGAATTGGCCTTCTTTATCTGCTCAGCAAAGTAGGCTTTTTTGGATTCTATAATTAATTTCTTGTAGATGGTGAGGCTTTCTTTGTACTTATGTTTGTTATTGGGACTATACCCATTCCTCCATACCCTCTCAAGCCTCTTGCAGTCAGTTTTGTATTTTTGCAGAGTGTCAGTAAACCAAGGGGCAGAGGGCTGGGCCCGATTTGGAGTAAAAGGTTTAACTGGCGCAAATTTATCACAAGCCCTCTCAATCCACCTTGCGTAAATCTCCTGCATGGAGCATGGAGAACTGCTATACCAAATAATTATCCCCTGCCAGAGGAGGCAGAATAAATGCCAGCACGAGTGGTAATGACATCGCTGCTCTCTCCCTCATGTCCTGGCCGGTAGCCACCTAAATTATTGAATTGCTGATCTGCTCACAGGGGAGCCAGGTACCCACAGCCTGCGGGAACTGCTGTGTCTTCAGGGGAGACATGGTGCAATCTTGGGCAAACCCAGGCAGCCCGAGGATGGGGGCAAGAGGATGCTGATTCCACACCATAGGAGATATGCTCTCGACAGACCACCATCAATGAGGTTACTGCAAC
Source organism: Calotriton arnoldi (assembly GCA_963921515.1). Taxonomy (NCBI): domain Eukaryota; kingdom Metazoa; phylum Chordata; class Amphibia; order Caudata; family Salamandridae; genus Calotriton; species Calotriton arnoldi. The sequence continues at coordinate 276,183 of CAWUFW010011473.1, forward strand.
ATTAATGGAGCACTCAGGTAAATTCAAAGCCATTTTACAAGCCATTCTTGAGGTTAAAAACACACTGAAATGGAAAATTGATGCTGTGGCACTGGGCCAGTATACAAGTGGACCATAAAAAGCTCTTGGAGCCAGTGGAAACTAACTAATCCACACTGGCAACAATGTGTCCCTCAGTACGTGAAATGCAAACACAACTCAAGGTGCTGCATGAGAGAATGGACTATTTGAAAATAAAAGCAAAGGATGCTGAAGGTTGCTCCTAAAGAAACAATATATGTATAGTGGGCCTTCCAAATAGGGATGAGGTGCCCAGCATGGACCTCTATTTAGAAGACTTGCTGTCACAGACAGTACTGGCCGGCAAACAATCCATGTTTTTTTCCATTGAACATCTACACAGGGTCCTGAGTTGTCCTCCTCTCCTGGCCTACCCCTGAACAGGGGTTGCATTGTGGCTTAGTTATCAAGACAGAGACCACATTTTGCAAACCTCAGCAAATGACCCCGGACTGTTGAGAACTGTGCTGTGCACATCTTCCCAGATTGCACGGCGGAGGTCTAGAGAAGACGGCAATTGTTTATGGAGTGCAAAAGATGGCTCCGTCTACTAAATCTTCGCTACTCAGTAATGTTCCCAGCTAGTCTCAGAGACATACACGCTCAGGTTACCAGATACTTCACTTCCCCTTCGAATGCTTGTGTGTGGCTGGAGACAAAGGGAGAAATGAGGTCGGCCGATCAGGCTGAAATGGATAACAGTTGGCAGAGCAGGAGACACAAACACAAATCCTTCAGGAGATCCTGAAGTAAGCAGACTATGGAACACGCCGAAAGGGAATGGGCCAGAGTTGTAGAGGCACTAGAACATCAGCATAGCTCACAAGTGAGAATGTCACAGGGAGATGGGACTCCCCATTTTGAAACGGACACTGAGGCTATTGATGATGATGACTCTAAGAAATGACCCATACCTAATGCCTATGACCTCTGAGCAAATTATATAATAGAGGTGTGGTGTCTTGGGTAGGTTATCTCCCCCCCCACCCTTCAGGGAGTGGCTGCTTAATTGGGGTCAGATGAGATAAACATGTTGTTGAGTTGACATTCCTCCTGAGCATACAGGGCTCTGTTTAGGAAATGAAGCTTACCTATTATAAATGGGGTGCCACCCAAAGGTGGCCTAATCAATATACCCACAGGCATGGACACCCTATCTCTCCTACTGAGAAGCACTTATATCTGCACAGTTCCTACATGCACACTGTATGGTGGGAACGTTCCTTAGCCCGTTCCTGGCACTGGAAGTTAGGGTTTATTATATTTGGGCCAGGATTGTCTGTTTTACTGAATGTTCTGGGAGAGCTGGTGAGGATGTGGGGTGGGGTTGTGGAGCAACTGCAGGATTGTTTTCAACTGCACATTGAGAGATATGGTAGAGATTGATTGAACTGTCTCTCCACAGTACACTGTCCTAACTTGGAATATGAGGGGCATGGCTAGCCGCAATTAAATGTTACAGAATTGGGGTGGAGTTATCCAAACTTCAGAAACTTTGGCAGGGACTGCTGATGGATACCACTCATTCAAGCTATACACGAGGAGTGCTTATCTGGGTGGCACCTGCAGTCCAAATTTACTCCCAACTCCAAAAGGATTGATCCAGAGGGGACATATGTGGGTATGCTGACTAGGCCACCTTCTGGTGGCACCCGTTTATCATAGGTAAGCTTAATTTCCTAAACAGAGCCCTGTATGCTGAGGAGGAATGTCAACTCAACAACATGTTTATCTCATCTGACCCCTTCTGCATGGGACAACACCTGGTGGCCCACCACCCTCGGCAGCCCTCCCACACCCACGGACATGCCCGGAACCTCAGTATCATACTTGACTCCTCCCTCTCCATGACCCAACAGATCAACGCCGTTGCCTCCACCTGCCCTCCACCTGCTTCAACGCCCTCCGCATCCTTCGCAAGACCTTCAAATGGATCCTCCCCGAATCAAGAAAGGCTGTCACCCACGCACTCATAACCAGCAGATTAGACTACGGAAACGCCCTCTACGCCGGGATCAACAAATCCCTGCTTCGCAAGCTCCAGACCATACAGAACACCGCAGCCAGACTCGTCCTCGGTGTCCCCTGACACGAACACATCATCCCACACCTGCGAGACCTCCACTGGCTCCCCATCGAGAAGAGAGTAACTTTCCAGATACTCACCCACGCATACAAATGCCTCCACAACATCGGACCCCTATATCTCAATGAAAGAATCCACTTCCACGTACCCAAGAGAAATCTCCAATCCCCTGACCTCGCCCTCGCCAAAACCCCGCACATCCTCAGAGCCAGAACAGGTGGAAGAGCCTTCTCCTACGTCGCAGCAAAGACCTGAAATGAGCTCCCAATCAACATCAGACAGGCACCCACTCTGCACATCTTCAGGAAGACCCTCAAGACCTGGCTCTTCGACTGACCGGAGCTGCCCCCCTCAGCGCCTTGAGACCCTCGCGGGTGAGTAGTGCGCTTCACAATTCCCTGATTCATTGATTGATTGATGTAGTTCTCAAAGGGGTATTAGATGGACTCCCCCCTCTCGCTTGTGGTCATTTATGCCCAATGTGGGACTACCCACCTTTCTGTTCACTCTGTGTCTGACTCTCCTAGTCAACTTACAGGCACCTTGCAAATGCAACTTCAATTGTGTGCCAGATGTACTGTGTGACCACTCTACCCTCTCCTACACTGGTGAGGTGCAATTCATAACAGCGACAAAATGCCTACAACAAATGGAAACAAGACATGCAGGTGCTAGACTCATAGACTCTCTATACCCTGAGAGTTTGGACTACTTGTTTTACTTGGGGCTACATGCCCTGCATAGGTGCATAGACATATTCAACTGCAACACGGCGATGGTAAAGAAGGTGATGGATGCAGAATATTTACACTATCAAATCACTGCCGATTTAAATCGACTTTCACTTGGGGCCGGGTGCGACTGCGAGTTCCCACATGGAGATTGCACCCGGGAGCACTTTATGAGATTTTTTGAGGAAAACGAGGGCACTGAAGCAGATGCTGTGGTCGAGTGGGATGCTTTTAAGGTGGTGCTGCTAGGTCTGTGCATCAAACCACGTACTGTGAGCAACATATACTACATTGAGACCTCCACCAGATGGAGGACAGGTTACGTGTACTTGGGATTTCTGCTCTCTCCAATGCTCACGTTACGCAGCAATTGATGCAGCAAAAAGTGAAGTATAAAGCACTGCAGGATAGACTAAGTCACCTAGACTACTGGACCTGTGTTTGGCAACTGCATGCGGAGGGGCATAAGGGTGTCTGTTGGCCTAGTTACTGCACTCAGATAATCATGGGGTGCCAAAAGAATAAATCCGCACCCAAGTGGATGGAATAGTCCACATGCAGGCAGCGATCAATGAGGTATTTCACTCTTGCTATGCGAGGCTCTATGCCTCTTCCCTAACAAGTATAGATTATAAGGTGCAAGCTTTCCTGAATAAGGTGACACTCCTTACCCTCAATGGGCTACAAAGGGAGGAACTGATCACGATTCAAGAAATCCAAATAGCAATAAGACTAATGGCTAGGGTTAGGACTCTGGGGTTGGAAGGGTTTCAACTAGAGTTTTACGCTACGTACGCACCAGAACTTACTCCTAAATTACTTCATATGTATGTGGAGGCAAGGAAAGTGGGAAGGCTTCCTGCATCACTGCGGAAGGGTGGGGTCCTCTTACTGGTGTAGTCGAACCACCCCTTTCACTTCTAAATCTAGATTGCAAAATACTGGGTAATGTACTAGAAAATAGCTTCCAAGCCATCACTCAGACCATAGTACACCAGGACCAAAATTGCTTTATCGCGGGTCAGAACATGTTCCTTAGAATTTGCTGCTTATTTTGAGTCATGTATTGGTCCAGGCATGGACAGGCTGACAACTGGATTACCTCCCTTTACATCAAGAAGTCAAGAATGTGTTTGACACATTGGGATGGCTGTACTTGATGAAGGTCCTATGGCAACTGGGATTGGTCCCAAGGTTCTGCCACTAGGTACAGCTCCTATACACAGACTCATGAGCGAGGGTGCCCACCGGCAAAACAAATCTGAAGGACCTAACATTAGGCAAAGCACCAGACAGGGGTGCTCTCTTTCTCCTATTTTCTTTGCGCTTTCGATGGAGACCCTACCCTGCCTTCTGAGTGTGCATGGGCATGACTGGGGGATCCTTGTTTGGTGGGACTGACACATTGTTTCCTTAATTACCGATGACACTAATTTATCTCTGTGAAGAGGCCATTTGAAATGGCGGTTACAGGACTTTAATGGGGCTTTGGGGCTGACAGTAAACTGGGACAAGTTGTGTCTGTTCATGATAATATGGGCAGAGAGGCAGCTTCTGCTGGACAATCCCTTGCATTCTGGAAAACGATTCCAATCTCAGCAAAGGATGAGTGGCAATTGCAAAAATGCTGGTACTCCCCCCAGTTACTGTATTTCTTTGCGGAATTACTGGTGATTCCGACCAAACTGTTTTTCAGAGACTTGCACTACATGCTCACGTCCCTTACCTTGGAGGAGGGCCGCTGTCAAATGGCACTTAAAAAGCTATATGCACCGCTGGAGCAGCGTAGGCTTAGTGCTTCCAACTATGAGCTCTACAACTCAGCAGTGCAGCTCCAATGGCCCCCAAAATGCGTGGTGATGCCGCATGACATGGAGACACTGCATGTGAGGGGGACACCTGAGAGGGCAGCCCATTTTAAAATGGTTTATGTCCACAGACAGAGGGGTCAGGTGAGCTCACACCCTATTGAGGGTGGCCAAATGGTGCTCATTTAATTATGCACTTACAAAGGCATCGCCCCCCATGCACCCGAATTCCTGCTGTGGTCCCTGCCAGGAATGCTCCAGATTGGCTACAATTCATGACACACAACCATGGAACGAAGTAGGTGTACTAGTGTGGGACGATTTATTCGCAGAAGGGACCCTGAGAACTTTTGAGGACTTACGAGATGTCTACCCACTGGGACAGGACAATGTACACTATACAAAAGATTAAAGACCCTGTAGATGGCCGCTTAGATGGCGGGACTGAAGGTCAAGGACTCCTCACTGCTCTTGCAGGTCATGCTCACTCACAGAGTGACTAGACAGGCAATCACATGCCTATACACCACCCTGTTGCAAGAAGAGGGTACACATCTAGAGAGTTTAAATGAATGGTAGGAGGAACGACTGACCCGGGAACTGTCATCTGGTGATTGGGGGTGGAGTCGTAGAAGTGTGAAGCTTGTATCTAAGAACTCAAGATTTAGGTATAGACAATTTAATTACTTACATCACACATACCTGACACCCAGGTGCACCGGACAGATGTATCCGTGGGCATCCTTTAGCTGCCCCAAATGAGAGGGAGATTTCATACACATGGTGTGGTCGTACCCGATAATAGAGAAATTTTGGGTAAAAGTGCTCGGATTTTTATGAGACTGGACAGGAGAATGATTCCTAGAGAGATGGAAAAATGTTTGCAAGGAATAGCAAAGCACAACAAGAAAATTAAACATGTCAGCAGTTTTATTGACCTAGCAATGGTACTGGCCAAACTACGCTTAGCGGTGACCTGAAAGGGGGCGTTGGTCCCCGGGCCTTAGGAACTGGATCATAGAACTACGCAGATTGGCAAAAGTAGATGTTGATACATTGTCTGGCCTAGTGCAACTGTAGGCTCTGTATCTTGATATGAACATTATGACAGCTTTCTAACACAAATAGAATAGGAGCCAAATAAGACAACAGACCACCATGAATGGGTGGACATGACATGAAGTAATGCACTGGGCAAGCGGACACAACAATCATACTAAAACTACAATAGGATGAGAATGTCACACTGCTTAGATTCAGAATAAAAGATCAGTGAAAGTTATCGACTGACTGCTGCCACAAGGAAGACCCACCATTCCCGTCTCCCTCCCAGTATTGGTTTCCACCCCTCCCTTTTTGTTTTCTGTTTTTTCTTTTCCATCCACAAGAAGACTAAGCAGCGAGGATCGACTTATCTGAGCAGTCTGAACGGTCCACTACATGTTCATTTCACAAATTTCCTGGGCTTGATTAGCTTACAGGTTACTTTTGTTATGGAGTTCATTATAGATTTCTTCTGTTCTATTGCCGGCTCCTGTGATGCCCTAATTTGGATGATTAGGTATGCATTGTGCATATACAAATAAAACTTTTAACATGTGTAACTTTGTTTACTCCATTGCAACTGAGATTTTATACTATTAATATCAAAACAAATAAAGAAATATGGTGCTAAAAAGCAAATAATAGTTATTCAACCACCACACCGGGAAACCACTGTTACTGCAACGCACTTCTACATAAAATTAATAGAAGTAGGAACTTCAAATAAAACTACATAGGAAAATATTTTAGATTGATTTTTTTTTTAACATAGTTAAAAATATATATGAATACAATTTAGGGCCCTAATTACGATGTCGGGCGGACTTAAGTCCGCCCAACACCGTTTTGGTGTGGGAACCAACCGACCGTAGTTTGGGCGGTTCTGAACACTGTATAATGATGCGACTGCACATGGTGCGGTCACAAACTCCCATTTCTCTATGGGAGCTTGTGCTGCAGTCGGTTTCCACCCGCAGAAACAAGCTCCCATAGAGAAATAGGAGTATGGGTAAATCCCTGCACTGTGTGGCAGGCACCTCATGGTGCCGGACACACTGCGCGGGGATTTGCAGGGGGGCACCATAGGTGGCCCCCCAGGGCCCCAACCGGAAGCTGCTGAGGGATGGGGGCCCTGCTAGGGAAACAGACATCATAATCCCTATCGCAGAAACGCCATACGCAAGGGATTATGTGGCAGTTTTCGACAGGCGAAGGGCTCCTTGAGCCCGTCAGAAGCACCCTTGAATGACCGTCCGGTTTAAACTCTGACCGCCTGCATTGTAACTAGGCGGTCGGACTTTAAACCATGGATGTTAGTCGGAAAGCCTCCGACAGCATCCTAATGAGCCCCTTAATGTTAACAAATCTAAAAAGGTTCATATTTATTACTTATTTTTGAAAAATGTAATACCTTTTTTACTTTAAAATGATTTGTAACAATATTTCTTAGTAAATTATAATTAAGGTACATTTAAATGATTCCACACATTAGTTTTAATATTTATGTATGCCTTTTTGTCATTCAAGTGGGAATGAATTTTTTAATTTAAACTTTGGAATAATATTTTGTTTTTGAATTAATATGTATACAGATTTAATTCAAAATTAAGTTTATAGTGTTATAGCATTTATTTTTGTTCTGCAGTTAAAATAAATACATACAATTAATCAGTGGCGGCCTTACGTTTTGGAGGTAGGGGAGTGGGCAGGACACACACATGCACACAAGCACAAATACACATAACACTTAAAGCCAGGCATTCACACACACGCACACACACACACACACACACACACACACACACACAAACACATCCATCCACAACACTCTTTACAAAACATTCATACATACATACATGCATGCACGCACCAAACATTGGGGCCTATTAGGATGGCGGGTGGACTTTTGTCCGCCCGCCACCCAAGCGGTGCTGGGACCGGCCGCCAGTGGTGCGGCGGTCCAGCACCGGCAATTAGGATGCCACCGCCACGGTGGCGGTGACATGCCCCATCCAAAACATTGTGGCGGGCGGTGCTCACAGCACCGCCCACCACACTGCCATGGCTGCACCTTGTGCACTTGCATGCACAACTTGGCAGGCACCGCGCGGTGCCTGCCACGTTGCGCATGCAAATGCAGGGGGTACCATACCCCCCATGTGCACCCCCACGCCCCAACACCCTGGGGCCCGCAACGGGCCCCCAAATGCAGGGATTCGCATGCCTTTCCATGGCGGCGTTGCCGCCATGGAAAGGCTGCTCTCCGCCTGTATGCTAGACATGGATGGCGGTGTCTTCCAGACACCGCCACCATATCCAGCCCCTTTTCCGCCCGGTCGACTGGTCGACCGGCGGAAAACCGGCAGACGGTCTTTCCGTCCGCCGGGGTCCCCCCCGCCATAGTAATATGGCGGAGAGGAAATGGGTGGCGGGCGGTGTATAATGGCGGGTGGATCGCCACCGCCATACGGGCGGTGGCGATCCGCCCGACATTATAATGAGCCCCATTATTTTAAAAGAAAACAAAACACACTTACCTGCAGCCAGGTCTGCCTCGGAGGTTCCAGGAGGCTTGGGACTGCTGCCTTCCCTCCAATGAGGGAAGGCAGGTGTCCCAACGTCATCACAGAGTTGGATGGGGTCAGTGAGACTGCTGACCCCACCCCACTCTGTGATGAAGTGTCACTGATTGACACTCGACCCTGGGCATTTCAGGGCTTAAAACTGAAGCACCCAGGTGCGAGGCAATCAGTGACACTACCCCTCGTCACTGAGGGGAGGGCCTCAGGGACCTTTGCTAAGCTGAGGAGGTCACTCCCACAGGAGCTGTGACTTCCTCAGCCCAGCAAAGTTCAGCTCAGGTAGCCAGGAGCCTGCGCATTTTGCGCATGTGTGGCTCCTGGCTGCTTGAACTGAAAGTGAACAGTGTCTGTCAGACTGACCTTTGTGCAGCCTGACAGACACTGTTTGTGAGGGGCAAAAGGTGGAGGGGCATGGCCCCTCAGCCCCAATGGACCGGCCGCACCTGCAATTAATTAAAATTAATATTTAACATACAAATATGTTTACTAGTTTACTGTAATGTCTTCACCTCAACTGTGGAGTCTCCCACTGGGAAAGTATAGGACACAGTGCTATTCACTTAATTTAGAATTACATCTTTAATTATTTTATATATATCAAATAAAATAAAATTATTTTTCTGATGTTTAAATTAAAAGCAAATTCCCACCTGACGTAAAAAAGTATTTTTTATTATGCCTTAATAATTGTTGAATTGATTTTAGAATTAATTAAAAGTAAGTTATTACCTTATTTTATAATTAAATATTAAATACAATTTATTTTTAGATTTTTTAACATTAAATTATATGAATTTATATTTTTAAACTATTTAAAAAAATATTTTACCTTATTTCTTAAGAGGTTTATTTTTGATACCCTTCATCCATTATTTTCTATGGGAAAGTGTTACAGCACCAGTGGTTGGCCAAGTGTGCTGCTGGATTTAGTCCAGCTCTGAGCTGAAGTAATTTACTATGTTTTGAGTCCCTTTTTGTCTCCAGTATCTTTACTAGTACAATTTGTGAATAGCAATGGGGTTACTTTTTTGCAAGTGGGTACATGTCCCTACCTAAACCCCTCGCTACTGCTTACTAAACCCTTCCTTACTCCTCCCTTAACCCCTCCCATTTAGTAGCAAGCACGCTCCTTTTTCCAGCCACTCTCCTAGGTTTCACCCACATTTACTAAGTAAAGTAGCAAACTTACAAGTATGAAGATCTCCCTATAAAAAAGATAGGACAGGTGGAGGTTTTCACTCAATTTTCGAGAATAGCATTTTGCAGTACTTAGTACTATTCTAGTGCTACTAAATGCACTACAAAATACAGTTTGTGACTTGACTCCTGAAATGTTGAAAATTAAAAATGTGTGGAGTGGAGAGGTGGAGCCAGCCATAGAGCAAAATGGCTGCTATGTAACAAGTTCTGGAGCCCTGGGACTCTGAAGGGGGGATCCCACTTCACCAAGCTTAGTTGGAGTGGCCATCATTGGAGCCGGGACTGTGCGAAGAGAGCCCCCACCAGCCACTGGAACATTGGGCCCCACTGCCGCCCTGGCGATGAAGTATTGCTCCTTGACTGCTGCACCTCCTCTGCAGAGGCCCAGAATTGACAGAACTCGATGACCTGCAGCATCAGTATGCCATGCTGAGTGCCCTTTCAATGCCTTTTCTCGCACAGCAGCCCTAGCATGACTGGTGTCTTCCACATACTACTGATCTGGGCAGCCAGTCCCTTCTTGGCAATGCACCGACCCCATGGGTTTGGCACCTTGCAAGGCAGGCCTACGAGGGAGTCTCGCCTCTGTACCTCACCATACCGCATCGATGAGCACCGGACACTGCTGACGCTCCCCTTAGAACCTACCCTTCAATGGCTGGAGTTTCCTGCACCCTCCATCATCTATAAATAGAATAGACACATGTTCAAAATATATTGAATAATTTTGTAAAATAATTCTGAATGTAAACATCACCAATGAAATGAAAAACATGCAAAGAAATTCATGAAAATCAAAGTAAATGTTATACTATCAATATAAATATGCATGGCTATGAATAAATACACGCAGAAGAATTACATTAAAATATCTTACCTGTGATCAGCAAGCAATTTACACAAGTCACAAGACTCAGACCCCGTGCATTATTTCACAAACCACAAGAGGGTTTGTCTTGCATGCGAGAACACCTACATTGAGAGCAAGAACTTCAACTTGGCAGAAACAATGAAGTGAATTTAGATAATATGGGCAACAGATAAAGCAACAAGGACTGCACCCACCAAAGATCTCTTTGGCAACACTACCCACCAAGTCACGACATCGCCAATGCCACAAAGTACTGACAATCTACGAATTAAAAGAGCTTGGGCGGTCCCCAGAAACATGCCTCAGACAGACAAGGTTAGTCACAGCCCCCGATCAAGCTGCGATCAGCAGCTGTGGCTGTTACCGAGAGCCTACCGACGGGCCAGTGCACAGCTCACCATCAAGGGATGCCCAAGGTAAAGGTCTCAATTTTCAGAATTAGCAAGCGAGTTCTTTAAGATATCCTAATGAGACTAAATACATTGATACGATCTAGGAATCTGTTCTTTGCAGAAGGAGATGATGACAATTCCGACTTGAAAAACGGTTGGGCTAGAGGTAGCACACCTAGCTGAAATAACCTTTAGTTAACCTGTGAATAACCTTCTGTTCAAGGTAGTACGGGTCTAGCCCAGCTAGAATCGTGGATTCCCCTGCCAGTGGAACCTACAAAGGGGCTTATTTATGAGCCCTTGCGTCACTTTTGCGCCGCCGGTGCGTCACTTTTTGTGACGCACCAGCGGCGTAAAAAACGCACCATGTAGGTAGATGTGTCACTTTGTGAACCCTTGAGCCACATTATACCTGCGCCAGGTATAATGTATGCAGGGTGGGCGTTCCAACGCAAGTAAGCCTCGTAGAAGTGACGCAGTGAAATCTATGAGATTTCACTGCGCCACTTCTAGGACGCAAATGCATCAATATCTTACGCCTGCCTGACAGCAGGCGTAAGACTGACGAAGGCACATTTGAAATGGGACTTGCCCATGTGAAATGACCCATTGCTGAAGTTGCGTCACTTTTGTGACACACTCCAGCAATGCGTCATTTTTGCACCTACAGATACGTCAGAAATACTGACATATCTGTAACTCCTTGCGACATGATGCGTCATACTGTAAATATGACGCATCCAGCATGTCGCAAGGAGGGCGCAATAAAAAGTGACGCATTGCTGTTTTCACGCAGCGATGCGTCACTTTTCATAAATGAGGCCCTAAAAGTCTTTACACATTTGTACCCTTTCTATTAAGGTCTACCGTAAATAGTACCAAAAACCGTGCATTCAGGCTTCTTAAACGCATTGTTAAACCCTTGCCTTTCCAATGTCTGGGTACTTTGGAAAGGATTCTGCTTGTAGTCAGAAGGATGCACTTAGGAACCATGCCTGTGTTTGCAATATAGCAGTACTGACCCTTATTTTATATGCGGACACAGGTCGTCATATCATAACAAAGTATCACATTGTGAAAGGTACAGCTAAGGGGCATGTAGTTATTATTAGAAGTGATGTCTGCACTGTTTGACGTCCACAGTTTGCACTCACTCAGAGTACACCATCCTCCTAGACAACATATATTTTTCAGATGTTTGTTGAATGACAAAGGAAGTTGGTAAGCGTTCAATGCTCCCTAACCCCAGGGGCAACTACAAACCGTTCATACATTTCCTTGAATTGTCCCTTTACCTGGCAATTCGGAAGGAATCACGATATGGACATTGTGAGATGCAAAGACATTTGTGTTTCACAATGTAACTATACATGTTTTATTTTCACCTGCCAAAGGCCAGCTACTTTGTACAGCATATGACTTACAACAGTTAAAATGGCCTAATACACTTTTCAAGATCTATCATACAGTTGACACTGTGGGGCATATTTACGAGGAAGTGGCGGAGCGCGGCATTAGCCTCCTTGGCTTAACGCCGTGCTCCGCCATTCTGAAACGCAGGGCTGCACCATATTTACAAGTATACGGTGCACCCCTGCATTTCCCCCTGTGCTGGTGCTAATTTAGCCACCTAGCCCCAATGCAGACACCCTTGCACCATAGTGCAAGGGTGTCTGGGCTGCAGGGGAAGATGGTTCATGTACAGGAAGGTGTCCCTTCCTGCACATAAACAATCTGAAATGGCGTTTTGTAACTTCTATGTGTGCTGCCTAATGCTGCACACATAGAAGTTGCAAAATGTCATTTTTAAAATGATTTATGTGCAGGAAGGAAACCTTCCTGCACATTAACAATCAATGGACTTTGTTGTTTGCTATGTGTGCTGCACAAAGCAGCACACATGGAAACAGCAAAAACAAGGAGAAATTAAACTCTTCTCCTCGTTGCGCCAGGGTAAGACCAGGTTTTCCCTGGTCTTAATTTTGGCACTGCCCCACATTTACGTCACCCTTTAAATATGGGGCAGCGTCAAAATCAATGGGTGTTGCGGTGGAACACCCACCACAACACCCATTGCCCGCCCCTTTCACGCTAAGTATAGCGTGAAAGGGTGCTTTATTTAAAAGGCAGCGTTAAGCTACATTAAGTGGCTTAACGCTGCCTTGTAAATAAGGTGAAGCCCCTATCGCCACCACAACGTCAGGAAAAGTGACGTGTGGTGGTGATAGGGGCTTGTAAATATGCCCCTGTGTTTGCCCCTTTTTGGGGAACTAACAATATTTTTTACTTGTTCAGCATTTTATGGTAAGTTGCAGTATGGAATGTCGGTCGGAGGGATCCAGGACAGAGAGAAGGTATTGGGCCCCAACCATAACAACAAGATTCGTTTTTCACCGTTATTTTCAAGCCCACATACTGTGGACCCTCAACTGGAAACCAAGTTACCCCTTTAAAATACTTAACCCTTAGTTTAGGAAGCAAGAGCAGTCCAAGACTTACTCAGGGGAAGTGCTGTTGGCTAGAGCCTCAGAGCCCAGCTACTTAAACAACATTCAATAATTCACAGTCCAATCAATTCTTTTTGTATAAAAAGGAAAATATGTTATTAAACACTACTCAATACTACAAATTGACAAATAAATACAGAATGGCAGGTGGCAATGCCTCTCATGACACCCTCTAAACTGGCCTCGCAACCAACAGAGGGTGTACACTATAGAAAGCTCAGTAGGTCAGGTACTCGTGCTGGAGAAATGGGTCTAACAAAATCCCAGTAAGTACAATTTCAGTGTCCCATCACTCCATACATGTAGGATTTATCTTTTTTGTCTTCTGAAGTTCCTAGTGTGTCTTAGAGTTCTCCCCTTGAGCAAGGGTTTAAAAGTAGAGGTGGAGAATTCTGCAAGATGGGCATTTCTGCCAAATTAAGAGATGCCATTTCATCCTTCCAACTCAGGCTCAACCCCCTATAGAATACTACAGTTTTCAAAAATGGCAAAATCAAGCTATGGTCAGTCATAGCTCTTCCGCAGCTATCAGCACTGACCCTGACTGACAGAGTAAACAGTGAAAGTGAGCCCCTCCCATGTGTGGTGAAAGAGGTCTGACTACCTCCCTTTGTTTCGATGAGAAAGGGCTTGCCCAGGCCTGTCAGTAAATGTGAGTTAATTAGCCATACAGACATCTTCTCCCATTCACTTCCTGTCCCAGGAGCAGGGTAATACTCTGGAAAAAAGCATATTGTATGGGAGTGGCTTTGCTCTGCCTACAGGCCAGAAGAGCAGTTAACTTGGTCCCAAAGTGTAGTTTGAAGCCTGAAGCACATTAAGGGCTGACTAGGGAAAATACTAGGGGTGGGCAGTAAACCCTGCGTCGCCAGTGGAGTTCGCAAAGTTTTGCCCACTCCGGGCTCTGCTTGGAGTTTTGAGTTCAGCAAAAATGTCACCAACCACCACGTGGTGGAGTCCTTCCCGCACGCTTCTCGCCAATATTAAGTTTGCGAGCAAGAAAAAAAAAGTGCTACACCGCCTCCCGCTACTGCAGATGTTGAGAAAGCTGTCACTTGCATTGCGAAAGTTCCCGCTTGAGCAGAAAATCTAATTGAGCGGCAAAAAGAAGCAGGGGCCTCAAACGCGCAGTGTAGTTCAGTTTGCGCTGATTTTACAACTCGGGACAAGCTCCTGGGGGCAAAAATCAGCACGAGCAGTACGAGGGACTGGAATTCCGCCGCTCACGAAACTCAGCGGAAATCGCTGAGTTTTTAGGTAACTTTGCAAAATTCCATAGAGAAAAACTCTGGGAGTCGCACTCACCCCTAGAAAATACTATTACAACCAAGGAAATATAGAGTGCAAATATGGGCAAATTAATATTATGGGGCCGATTCCGATCTCGGTCGGAGGCGCACCCAATACCATTCGGTCGGGAAAAAAGCCATGCGAAGGCCTGTTTCCCGACCGATCCGTACAGCACACCGAACGAGTAAGTACGATGCACACAACAGCAAAGAATACGGCTGAGCCGTACTCACCCAATCCAGGTCCTGTACTCCGACTGAGGCGAATCCGGAAACGCAGAATCGAGTCGCACGGAAGGGAAAATGCAGCTCCGTCCGGCCGAACAAGTACGATGCGCTCCCGTACGCGCCGAACCCGCCGCTACGCACGGCACGTCAAAGCATCCGGGAGAGGCGCACATAAGCTCCGATTCGCGCCACAACACAATCCACGGCTACGAGGCGAACACGCCAGCGACGAGGACGACGCGAAGCGACGAGGACGACGCGAAGCAACGAGAAGGACGAACGACACGAACCAACCATGAATCCCTTCGTCCCGATCATACCAATATTCTACATTTACTACCGGAACAGGCACGGACGCGTACGGCGCAGAAGGTAAGTCAGACACCAACCACAAAACACATACAACACGTACACGACACATCACACAGACACAGAGGGATGCAGAATATACTTACACCAGCAACAGCAGCACCATAGGGGCGGGATGCCCATCACCAATGCCACATATGCACACAGGAGCCTGAATGCGCACCACCACCACCACCCAGGGGGGGCTGGATGCCTACCACTACTACCACCCTCACCCAGGGGGGGCTGGATGCCTACCACTACTACCACCCTTAGCCAGGGGGCTGGATGCCTACCACTACTACCACCCTCACCCAGGGGGGCTGGATGCCTACCACTACTACCACCCTCACCCAGGGGGGCTGGATGCCTACCACTACTACCACCCTTAGCCAGGGGGCTGGATGCCTACCACTACTACCACCCTCACCCAGGGGGGCTGGATGCCTACCACTACTACCACCCTCACCCAGGGGGGCTGGATGCCTACCACTACTACCACCCTCAGCCAGGGGGGCTGGATGCCTACCACTACAACCACCCTCACCCAGGGGGCTGGATGCCTACCACTACTACCACCCTTAGCCAGGGGGCTGGATGCCTACCACTACTACCACCCTCACCCAGGGGGGCTGGATGCCTACCACTACTACCACCCTCACCCAGGGGGCTGGATGCCTACCACTACTACCACCCTCAGCCAGGGGGGCTGGATGCTCACCACTACAACCACCCTCACCCAGGGGGCTGGATGCCTACCACTACTACCACCCTCACCCAGGGGGGCTGGATGCCTACCACCACCCTTAGCCAGGGGGGCTGGATGCCTACCACTACCACCACCCTCACCCAGGGGGGCTGGATGCCTACCACTACCACCACCCTCACCCAGGGGGGGCTGGATGGCTACCACTACCACCACCCTTAGCCAGGGGGCTGGATGCCTACCACTACTACCACCCTTAGCCAGGGGGGCTGGATGCCTACCACTACTACCACCCTCACCCAGGGGGCTGGATGCCTACCACTACTACCACCCTTAGTCAGGGGGGCTGGATGCCTACCACTACCACCACCCTTACCCAGGGGGGCTGGATGCCTACCACTACTACCACCCTCACCCAGGGGGCTGGATGCCTACCACTACTACCACCCTTAGCCAGGGGGCTGGATGCCTACCACCACCCTTACCCAGGGGGGCTGGATGCCTACCACTACTACCACCCTCACCCAGGGGGCTGGATGCCTACCACTACTACCACCCTTAGCCAGGGGGGCTGGATGCTACCACTACCACCACCCTTAGCCAGGGGGCTGGATGCCTACCACTACCATCACCCTCACCCAGGGGGGCTGGATGCCTACCACTACTACCACCCTTAGCCAGGGGGGCTGGATGCCTACCACCACCACCTACCCAGGGGGGCTGGATGCCTACCACTACTACCACCCTCACCCAGGGGGCTGGATGCCTACCACTACTACCACCCTCAGCCAGGGGGCTGGATGCCTACCACCACCCTAGCCAGGGGGGCTGGATGCCTACCACTACTACCACCCTCACCCAGGGGGCTGGATGCCTACCACTACCACCACCCTCACCCAGGGGGGCTGGATGCCTACCACTACCACCACCCTTAGCCAGGGGGCTGGATGCCTACCACTACTACCACCCTTAGCCAGGGGGGCTGGATGCCTACCACTACTACCACCCTCACCCACGGGGGCTGGATGCCTACCACTACTACCACCCTTAGCCAGGGGGGCTGGATGCCTACCACTACCACCACCCTTACCCAGGGGGCTGGATGCCTACCACTTCTACCACCCTCACCCAGGGGGCTGGATGCCTACCACTACTACCACCCTTAGCCAGGGGGCTGGATGCCTACCACCACCCTTACCCAGGGGGCTGGATGCCTACCACTACTACCACCCTTAGCCAGGGGGGCTGGATGCCTACCACTACTACCACCCTTAGCCAGGGGGCTGGATGCCTACTACCACCACCCTTAGCCAGGGGGGCTGGATGCCTACCACTACTACCACCCTTAGCCAGGGGGGCTGGATGCCTACCACTACTACCACCCTCACCCAGGGGGGCTGGATGCCTACCACTACTACCACCCTTAGCCAGGGGGGCTGGATGCCTACCACCACTACCACCCCCACTCATAGGATGGACAATGCATGACACAACCAGCACACCACAACCTAGGGAATGCAAGAAAAGACATCCCCCAACACCATGACAAGCGTGTGTAGACTGTGTCAAATGCCTACAACACCGAACATGACTTTGAACATACAATGTGACCCCCTAGCACATGTGCCACACATATATGTGTGTGGCCCCACAATGCAAGCAGGCCATGACCATTGTGGCAATGGGGTCCAAACCCCCATCATCACAGTGACCAAAATGTAAGTGTGGGGTCCATAGCTGAAGCACCTTTTGAACATTGTGGCAATGGAGTCTAAACCCCCATCATCACTGTGACCAAAAGGTAAGTGTGGGGTCCATAGCTGAAGCACCTTTTGAACATTGTGGCAATGGAGTCTAAACCCCCATCATCACTGTGACCAAAAGGTAAGTGTGGGGTCCATAGCTGAAGCACCTTTTGAACATTGTGGCAATGGGGTCTAAACCCCCATCATCACTGTGACCAAAAGGCAAGGTTGGGGTCCATAGCTGAAGCACCTTTTGAACATTGTGGCAATGGGGTCTAAACCCCATCATCACAGTGACCAAAATGTAAGTGTGGGGTCCATAGCTGAAGCACCTTTTGAACATTGTGGCAATGGGGTCTAAACCCCATCATCACAGTGACCAAAAGGTAAGTGTGGGGTCCATAGCTGAAGCACATTTTGAACAGTGTGGCAATGGGGTCCAAACCCCCATCATCACAGTGACCAAAATGTAAGTGTGGGGTCCATAGCTGAAGCACATTTTGAACAGTGTGGCAATGGGGTCCAAACCCCCATCATCACAGTGACCAAAAGGTAAGTGTGGGGTCCATAGCTGAAGCACCTTTGAACATTGTGGCAATGGGGTCTAAACCCCCATCATCACAGTGACCAAAAGGTAAGTGTTGACAAAGAAAGAGCTGCAACTGCCAAACTGCATGGATGATTCCTGGTCACAGAACAAAAACACATCAGTGGCAAAGTAGTGTATGTGTCCCATTGCAACATAGATTGGGGGAGGCAAATACTGCAGTGCAAATAAGACATACCTTTGGCCATGTGCAGACAAACAACACCCATGGGGGCTGACACTGTCAACATTCATCAATGACACAATGACAGAAGTGACCATCAGAATGCAGACCCACATATTCGCACCAATGGGCACACAAATGCAGATACCCTGTGGAGACTGCAGATGTGAGGTGAACAGATACCATACCATGGCAGCAATGGGACACACAAACCATGATCATTGTGCTGACCGATGACCTGGGAGTCCCAGGGACAGCAGGGGAAACCCACCAAACTACATACAGCCAATGGCACACCCAAGATATGCCAATGCAGTGGTGCAGATGCACAAACACAAACAGGCAGACCCACACTGCACATCATACACAACAGGTGAGGGGGTGGTGCCAGTGTCCCCAGGCAACCACACAACACATGAGGAGACCTGAATACCAATCATACAGATGTGCATACAGTGCCACACAAAGGTAACTCATGGATCCAAATCCCCTATGTGGGCAAGCAGGCATTGTCAGATGAGAGGGAGCACAAATCACACATGTCACACAGGCACGTAGGAACAGCAACTGACACAGCAAGACACAGACACACCACAGCACCACCCCCAGGGCCCCCACAATGTGGTGACCCTGGGCTGCATTACAATCCCACTGTGATGACAAAGCTAAATGTGGTTCACACTGTGAACCACAGTCATGTGTCCTGAGCAACAAACTACCATCACACCTACACAAGCACAAATCAATCAGCATGGCCAGTAAGCCAAGGCCAACATGGAGGCAGGGGCCTAGCCGGGCAACAACTCTCATCTGCACACACTCAACACCACACCCCTCGACCTCCAACAATGTGCAGCAGTGAAGCACACATGCACTGGTGACATTGCACATGCACCCATGACTATTCCAGGGTGGTGGGTGGGAACCAAGGTGCAGAAACACATCACACATGGCCACTCAACAAGACTCCTGAATGTCTGACACACTGCACACTACGCTGTACATGGACATGACGGCAATACCACACCAACCAATGGGATCCCAGCCACAGTCACACACCAATGAAGAAGCCAAGGTCACCCACAAAGAACACACATAGACAACAACCAACATTGCAGCCCGGACCCTGAGGAGTGCCAGCAGTCACACACACAACGTGTCACAATCACTGAAAGATAACACAAACTGGAAATCACATGACAGGGGCAAACAACAAGTGCCAAGGGGAAACCTGACTGTGACCCATCTGCGTCTGCACACAAACTCAGCCCTGACAGCAAACACACCTATGGGTGACACCCTGATGACCAGTAATGTGCCATGCACCCACATCACAGAGAACCCAGGGAGAAGACTTTGGGGGAACATAGGTCAACTCAGCAAGCATCACAAACAGGTACAACACTAGGGAACACAGCATGCACAGCTAAACGGAAGTGAACACACAGACATGCACATACA
This sequence comes from Calotriton arnoldi, assembly GCA_963921515.1. Classification (NCBI taxonomy): domain Eukaryota; kingdom Metazoa; phylum Chordata; class Amphibia; order Caudata; family Salamandridae; genus Calotriton; species Calotriton arnoldi. The sequence goes on from CAWUFW010011473.1 coordinate 296,011, forward strand.
ACACACACCTTGGGCGCAGGCAATGTCACAGGAGTACACACTGCCATGAGCGGACTCCACTCCTGTGTGAGGAAAGCTGTGCCATATGTTGCCTCAGTAGGGCCCCATCATGTCAGCTGAGCACTTGGTCACACAATCAACAATTAGCACCAAATGAGGGCTCCCGTCACATCAGCCTGGTCATGGAAGTGCCAACGGAATCATCAGCACAGATCCAACACACTTGTATAGCAATGCTGCACTGACTACACGGATGAGTCCTTCCCCATTGATGCCCAAACCTGCATGTCCAGTGGAGATGGTCACACGGTCAGGGAAGTAGACGAATTGAACAATGGCAGGCACAACAGTTGTGCAGGGGTGGAAGCCACAGATGTGAAATAGCTAATCTAAGTAGGAAATCCCATTGCCAAATACTGAACACATGACACCCTCAGATGCTGCTATGGATGACATGGATACACCACAGGATAGGACACATTCCCCCTGGACCACATGGGTTCCTGCACAGTAACACTTCATTATCATGAGACCAAATATCACCATCACTGCAGCAAGGGCATGGTTAGCATCATCAACAACATGTACATCAGAAGCATAAGCAATAGAGAACAGAAAGTTGCTTTATTCAGCATATGTGTGGAATGAAAACAAAGTCCAGGAAAAACACAAAGGCCAATGGCCAGTCCATTGTCAAAGTCCAAACTTGGTGACAGTGGCAGATGTCACCCTACGCATGCCTGCACAAAACCAGGGACAATCCACTAGGAGGGGCAACCGGGGGGCAGGCCAGGCACCGCAGGGACAGGATCAGGGCTCACCAGGAGGAAGCAGGGAAGGGGTGGTGGGTGCTGGAGAGCCACTGACAACTGCAGTGGAGGTGTCTGACATGGTGTGTGCCGGCACAACTGGGGGCATGACTCAGATGTTGTGGGTGCCGGCACGACTGCAGTGGACCCTGCAGATGGAGTGGACAGGTCCGCCACTGCAGTGCCCAAGTCAGACAGGGTGGTAGTGGACTCCACTGCAGTGCCTACCACCAGGGGAGGAGAATGGGGAACAGGCAAGGTGGGCTGGACAGAGGGGGAGGACACCCTCACCACATCAGTGGCACAGACAAGCGCAGCGGGGGTGTGGTGCCGGGAGAGCAAGTGGCAGGGGGAGAAGGCCGGATCCTCTTGGGGATGGTATATCTGTGGGTGGGGGAACCTGGGGCAGGGTGTGGTGGGGGCACCTGTGGAGTGGGGGCCTGAGGGATGCAGGAAGGAGACCTGGTGCCTGAGCTGCAGGGCGGCGGCGGGGTCTTGCTCTTACGACTCCGGGGGACTTGCGGCTGGGGGCCTCAGTCTGTCTGCGCCTGGGGGAGGGTGTCCGGGGGCGAGGGGCACTCTGCTCCGTGTGGGTGGGCTTCCTCTTCCCCCTGGATGCTGGAGCAGCTGGATCGGAGGGGAAGAGGCCGAGGTCACTGAGGAAGAGGCGCTGGGTCTTTGGGGTTGCAGGTGAGGCAAGGGAGGGTGTTTTGGAGGGAGAGGCAACTGAGGACTGCGCAGTGCTCGTGGATGAGTGTGTGTGTTCCAGGGCCCCATCCCCTGTGAGTCTGGTTTCAGTCCCCTGACTGTGCGTGCATGTGCGTTTTGTTTGTGGCGTGTGTGTCTGTGTGCTGGATGTGTGTGTGTGCTGGTGTGTGCCTGTGCCGGTGTGTGTGTGCTTGGGACGGGTAAGGTGCTGGGGAGTGTGGATGGAGCAGAGGCAGGAGGGGTGAGGGACTGTCTGAGGAGGGACACTGCTGCCGTCAGGGAGGAGTCCATGGACCTATTGCCCCTCTGTAGGTCAGACATGCCCGATGAGATGCCCTCCATGAATGACACCAGCTGAGTCAACAGAGCGGTGTGTGCATGGAGGACACTCAGCATGGCTGTCTGCCCTACATGGAGCTGGCGAAGGAGGTACACAGACTCCTCACTCAGGGCAGCAGGGGACACAGGGGCAGGGGGTGCGGTGCCTGGCCCAAAGGAGACACGCTCCCGAACATGGGAGCCTCCACGGACCTGGGGAATGGGAGCCGATGGGAGGGCGGTGGTGGTGCTGGTGGTGGCGGGGACAGCAACACTAACTGGGGTGTGGTGGCTGCTGACACCCGCCTCCATAAGGGAGTCATCCTCCGAGTTGCTCTGGTCCTCAGCTGAGGTGGATGGTGCTGAGGACTCCTCGGTGTGGCTCCCCTCGCACCTCCGTGCCACTGGGTCCCTCCGACCACTCCTCGGCTGCTGACCCAGTCTGGCTCTCCGGCTCCTCCTGGTCCGTGGAGCTGTCCCCTTCCGTGGCCGTGGATGTATCTGCAAACAATGGGGAAACAGACAGACATCAGTCACCTGCACCAAACGCACACACCACTGTGAGCACAGCACATTACAGAGCAAGCCCTGGCATCATTAGTTGTACATTGCTAAAAGTGCCCTAACTGAACAGGAGAAGCCAATTGTCAGTCTGATGCCAACCATGGCACTCACATCCCACATGGCCTTGCACCCATCTGTCTGGTGTCTGTTGGATTGCAACACCCCAGTGTGGACACATGCACCAACTACACAGTAGTTGGACAGTGCAGCGGACACGGTGTAGCATGTGGACATGCACACATCACAACTCTTGCCACTGAGTCAGTACAGGTTTCTGGATGAAAGGGATGCCCAGAGTCAAATAGGAAATGCATGTGATGCATACCAGCGACAGACACCATGATGCACCCATGTCCTGATAGCCATCGCCACAATGGTGTGCATGTAGCACATGTCACTCCCCTGCAGGATCACCAATAAGTAGACACATGCCATGGCGGAGGCATGACTGCTAAGTCATACATCACTGTCTCAGTGATGTATGACTTGGCAGCCAGACAACAACACTCTGCACTGTGTCACAATAGTAGGTCATGGGGAATGCAAGTCCTGGAGCTGCACAAGTGCCCATGTACATCCCCCACACAACACATCATCTTAACCCTCATCTGTCCAGGTCATACCGATTGGACATATGGGAGACCTGTGACACTACCCTCTGAACCTGAGCCCCTCACAATCTGCTGTGAATGGGGAACAGCTGCCTGAACTTCACATTCGCATACCCCAGTCTGCACGGGCAGCTGATCAAACACCTATGTGACACACAAGTATCGTCTCCTATGGTCACATCTCCAGTGGCATGCTGAGCCCCTACCAAGAAACACCCCAGCAGTCCTGGCAACTAATCCACAGCACACTGACACAGAGGAAGACACCTGAGGGGTCAAATCACTGCGCACAATGTGTCAGCTGATACACGGGAGTGGGAGTACAGAGTGCATTACATGGCCTGGAGTAGGCATGACTGTCCTGCCCCACATGAATGAGGGATGAGCCCTGGACAGTGGATAGCTGGCTATGTATGTGTGACACACGTAATCTGCACACTCCTGGGGCCCAAACATTGTTCCCACCCGCTGCATGGGCGTGTGCCACATACCCCAGGCACATGTGGTGGCTCAGCTCAGCAAGTGGACCGCATATCAAAGCAACACGCAGATTACATGTCCGAACACAGGCGTTGTGTGAACAATGGACCCACCCATGATGCCCACAACAGAGTTAGGGAAACAGATGCTGTCCCCCACCTTTAGTGAAGCAAACTGCAAGGACACAGTCCCAAGTGACACAATTCCCTGAATGTAAGGGCCACACCTGGGTATCAGATGAGGAGTGGGCAGTGCACAATAGAGGGACATGGCTCCTGGACAACATGACTGCTGCACTGTGGCAGTTTAACCAGGCCCGAGGAGGGCACAAAGCATGTAATACAGAGTTCACAGTGCAGTCTTTGACTCACCCCGTCCTTGCTGCTGTCTGGCCTTCAGCTGCCCATCCAGGTCTGGAAACACCACCGCCAGGATCTGGAGCATGTGGGGGGTCAGGGTCCGTGTTCCGCCCCTCCTGCGAGGAGGCGACAGCTTCAGCTGGACCCATGCAATCCTCCGGGTCCAGCCCCGAAGGTCCTGCCACCTCTTCTGGCAGTTGCGGATCCGGCGCTTGTAGACCCCCACGGACCGGACAGCCCGGACGATGTCCTTCCAGATCTCCTGCTTCCGATGGGCATTAACCTGTCAGGATGACAAAGTGAAAAGGCCATTACTACACATGCAACATATCCGTGCATGACACAGTTGTATATACATGTCTCAATCACAGGGGCACATGATGTACACAGGCAGTGCAAAGCTGCCCATGGACAGTTTGCCAGACGTCACTACATGGTATCATTGCATGGGAAGTAAAACCTTGTTCAAATGCACTGTCACTGCACCATACCTGTCCAGTGCATGTCACTACACACTATGGGGGTGACAACTACTCAGTGAGCCTGCTAGCCAGTGGCGTGCAGACTTCCAGCCTTGCTAGTCAGACAAAATGCACATTCAGAAAGGCAGTGCACAGAACACTCACCTGCTCCCCTGGTGTCCCATACAGCTTGCTGTACTGTGGAAGTAGGCTGTCCAGCAGGGCCTGGTTCTCCTCAAGGCTGAAGGCTGGGGCTCTCTCCACAGTACGTGCCATTGCAGGGTCCAGAGGGGCAGAGACAGCAGCAGTGCAGTGGCAGATGTCGTCCTGGAGCATGTAGTGCAGGCAAGTGAGCTCTCAGGGGAACAGCCAGCAATATATATGTGCTGGAGAGGCAGATACTGTCCCTTGTGTCCAAAGTGATAGGTCCAAGTCGTTTGCATCTTCTGAATCTGGCCAATCCATGGAATCGCAGCACCAATACACGCCCACAGCATCCTTCAAATCTTCAACTTCATGACATACATGATTTTGCAACATTGCTGTGGGTGACCAACTGAATTTTCAGCAACCGACTCGTTCGAAATTCGAAAACGCGTCCGTTGCCAGGCAAGGCCATTGTCAATGGGTGTGCACCGATCGGTCCATTGCGGTACAACGCGTACAGGGGTACAACGCGTACCTGCACACATTGAATGCAATGGGCCGGCCGGGGGCACCGATCGGTCCATTGCGGTACAACGCGTACAGGGGTACAACGCGTACCCGCACACATTGAATGCAATGGGCCGGCCGGGGGCACCGATCGGTCCATTGCGGTACAACGCGTACAGGGTACTAACGCTGTACCCGCACACATTGAATGCAATGGGCCGGCCGGGGCACCGATCGGTCCATTGCAGTACAACGCGTACAGGGGTACAACGCGTACCCGCACACATTGAATGCAATGGGCCGGCCGGGGCACCGATCGGTCCATTGCGGTACAACGCGCACAGGGGTACAATGCGTACCCGCACACATTGAATGCAATGGGCCGGCCGGGGCACTGATCGGTCCATTGCAGTACAACGCGTACAGGGGCACAACGCGTACCCGCACACATTGAATGCAATGGGCCGGCCAGGGGCACCGGTCGGTCCATTGCGGTACAATGCGTACAGGGGTACAACGCGTACCAACGCGTACAGGGGCACAATGCGTACCTGCACACATTGAATGCAATGGGCCGGCCGGGGGCACCGATCGGTCCATTGCTGTTCAACGCATCCCTGTACAAGTGACTGGCATATGTCACCATGCCTGTCTCAGATGGACATATGCCAGCCACAGATAACTCCCAGGGAGTGAGGGGCACACCTACAACACGACAGCCTGTCCAAACTGTATGATAAGGCATGTAAGGCTGCATTTCCTATTGTGTGTATGTTGGTGTACATGTTGTCCTGTGGGTGTCACCTGGGGACAGGATCCTGGGTGTTACGTGTACATGACCACTGTGATGTGCAACTGTTCATATCTGTGCATGTGCCATGGTCACATTTCACGGTGGTGTATGTGTATGTCATGTCACATACCCCATGAGTCCCATGTGGGACGGTATGTTTGAGCCAGGGTGTCCCAGTGGCACAATAGTGATGGTCCTCCACAGTCTGTGTGCATGTAGTGTTTACAATGTCTCTGATTTCATGTGCACAATGGGAGACAGTCTCCACATCCACGTTGTGTGTGCATGGACTTTGATGTTGTGCGTGTGTGTGTCACAGACGTCCATGTCTGTCCTGCAGTGGCAAGTGGGACCACTACCTGTGGGGGTCATAGTTGTTTTGCTGTGGTGTATACATGATACTCCATGTAATGCCAGTGTCCATGTGGCAATACAGGGTCCCTGGGAATGTACCTGTCGTTGAGCTGTGATGCCTGGGTCACATCTGTCCTCACATGTCACTGTGGGGGGTGATTGTGACACGGCAGCAGGAGATGGGAACTGTGACATGGCCTCATGATATCCAATGGGCCAACCTGGGACTAATTGATGCCACTTGTTGGACCGTGATGACAGATGTTGGCCATGTATGTACCATACATGTCCTTACGGAACTGCACACTTCATGTAGTTGTGCCTCATAATGATGTGTGTTGGGATATTGAGTGTGTTCAATGCCGCATATGTGGGCTGACTGACAATCTTGCTTACTTCTCCTCTGCACAGCAGGGCTCCTGCTGTCCATCGACCATTCCCAGACCTGGCAACGATGGTGGAACGGGACAGCATCCGACGGTACCGTTTCACCAGGCAGCTGATTGAGGATTTGGCAGTGCAGTTGGCCCCACATTTGCAGCCTGGCCAGCCGTATCCTACAGCGCTGACCCCCAAGGTGAAGGTGATGGCAGCCCTACTCTTCTTTGCCACCGGTACCTTCCAACATACTGTGGCGACTGCTGGTGGGATGTCACAGACCATGTTGAGCCGTGTGCTCCGCGATGTTTTGGCGGCAATGTTGCTATTCCTGAACCGGTACATCTATTTCCCTAGACCGCGACGACTCACTGACGTGAAGAGTGACTTTTATGCCCTGGGGAGGATGCCGCATGTCATTGGCTCCATTGATGGGACACATGTGGCTTTGGTACCACCACAGGCCCAGGAGCAGGCCTACAGGAACCGCAAGCACTACAACTCGGTCAATGCACTGGTGGTGTGTCTTGCAGATATGACCATCACACACGTGTGTGCCCGTTTCCCTGGTTCAGCACACGATGCCTTTGTGATGAGGAGTAGTCGCATCCCCAGGATGATGGCACAGATGCAGAACCAGCGTGCCTGGCTTGTCGGTGTGTACTGACTTTGTGCCATTGTGTGTCATCTGATCTGTAGTATTCCGCCCACTTTTCCAAGTCAGCTAATGTGCACTTGTCTGTCCGTAGGTGACTCGGGATATCCCAACATGCCGTGGTTGCTGACACCCCTCAGGAACCCTGTGACACCAGCCCAGATGCGCTACAATGAGGCACATGGTCGGACCAGGAGAGTGATTGAGTGGACATTTGGTCTCCTGAAGAGCCGCTTCCGCTGCCTGGACAAGACCGGCGGGTCCCTCCCATATGCCCCTGCGAAAGTGTGCAAGATTATCATCGTCTGCTGCATGCTCCACAACCTGGCAGTGCGGAAGGAATTGCCTCTCATCCAGGATGACAATGACCAACATCCGCCACCTGTGGAGGATCCTGGCCTGGACCACGATGCCAGTGATGATGATGATGATGATGATGAGGGTGATGTCCGCACACAGCTCATCACCAACTTCTTTAGCTGAATGTGAGTATCCTGAGGTGTCATGCCAATGATGTGAGTTGGCATGATATGTGTAGGTGGTGCTCTGGTGCTGTTGGAGTGTGTCCATGGGCTACTTGACTGGATGTGTGTTGCGATGTGTGCTTACAGGTGGGCTGTACTCCCCAACAGTGTTGACATGCTAACTTGGTTCTGGGTGGGTATCTTGTAACATGTATTGTGCATGAGTTTTGCTGTTCTGTCCTGTTCTCCATTGCTTTTGACTGTGTGTCATTTCTGTCCTTCACAGGGTACTTTCAGATTCGTTTGGTCTGAAAGTACTTCACAGGGTACTTTCAGATTCGTTTGGTCGTTTGGTCCACCGACGACGTGATTGCACTTCCAGGGTGGTAGCTGTTGTGTCCCTACAGGTGATGTGCGCCACACCCATGGACTTCCTTCTGTCTACAGTTGTTGACTGTGTGCCTGCTGCCAGGTGGGATTACCTTGCATCTGTAGTGGTTACGACATGTTGCAACTGTGTAATAAACCTGTGCTTCACTTTGTGATGTGCGTTGTCTGTGGTCACACATTTGACTGCCATTTGCTTACTGCACCTGTGGGCTACTTGACTACAACTGGGAATGGGTGTGGTGTCTGTGCATTGCACCGTCTTCCCTGGCAACATCAGTGTAGGCAATGAGTCAGATGGCCTAGGTGTGTATGTGTTGTGTAGCCCTGGTGGTGTGTCTCACTCATATGTGTCACGTTGCCTTTACTCACATGCCTGTGTTGTACTTGCTGTTGCAGTTTGCATACACAGTGTAATTTTGCAGTTCATCATCCCCATAACAGCACCCACGTTGGAATCACAACAGAGGCAAGTATGGTGTATTAGTGTGTTTATTGTGATACATTTGTGTGTATAGTGCATAGGATGGGTAGTGCTGTACATAAATCTTGCAATCAGAAGTTCCTAGGTGAATTGAAAGTCCTGGTAGACAAAATCCCCAGTATTGGGGCCACAGTTGTCTGAGACATTGGTCCAACTTGTACTCCCCATGCAATGTGTGGGAGTAGTGTTGCCGTCAACAGGGTGAACAGTCTGTGCACAAAGGTGAACATCCAGAACAGGTTCAGGCTTCCTGGGAGTTGCGCTTGGCCATCGGCCTCTCACTTGCCCCTCTTCGGACGACCCCTCTTCTTGGGGGGGCCTCAAGTATAGGCTGCTGCGGTGCAGGGGACTCTCCGCCAGAGTCATCCTCCCTCCCTGTGGCAGTTGCAGTTTGGGCAGCACCAGATGTTGTTGGCACACAGGGAGGTGTGGACTGGTTGCTGTTCATCTGGCGGAGGCATTGTAAAATGTCCCTGTGCACCGCCGTCATCTCATGCAGTGCATCCCACTTGGACTCCACGCGGGACATGTGTGAGTCCACGCGGGACATGTGTGACTCCACGTGGGACATGTGAGAGTCCAAGCGGGCATGATGGGCAGCCTGCTGCTGTTTCATGTCTCTGAGGAGCCCCACTACCTGGCTGAGGTCTCCGGTGCTGGACTGGTACGCATCAGCTTTGCGTACCAGTTGTGGGTCATCATGCACACCAGCAACCTCTGCAAGCAGTGACCTCTGTCTCCCACCCCTCCCACCACCCCTGCTGACATGTGCAGTGCGTGCATTGGCACGCACAGATGACCCTGGTCCACCTTGGGAGTTGGTGGTGGTGGTGGTGTCCATGGCCCCAGGTTGGTCCAGGGTCCCTGTGCTGGTGTTGCTCCTTGTTCTGTCCATGTCGGCAGGGATGGTATTTGTGGTGACAGTCGTTGGAGGGGTGGGTGCAGGGGGTGCAGCTGGTGGTCCTGCTGGTGCTGCAGCTGGTGGTCCTGCTGGTGCTGCATGTAGACTTGCACCGGATGTGCCAGGTTGGTCTTCTTCGTCCGAGGAGGGCAGAGGCTGTACGACACCAGTGAGCTCCGCATCCTCTTGAGCCTGGGACTGGGACTCCTCAGCGTCTTCTGCTGTGTCACCATCATCACCTGTTTTTGGGAGACACACACAATGTATGTTATCTTTCTGCAGGCATCAATGGTTGACACACCTGACAGTTGTGACTGTGCCTCTGGGTGCGGGCCTGTACATTGCATTGTCCTAAGTCGGCACAGTCAGGGGTTGATTTTGGTGTGGCACATTGTCCTGCATTATTTGGGCATTTCTATGTATTTGTTGGGGTGTGCACATGGTCTGCATTGGTTGTATTTGGTTGACAGCCGGCCCTCCTTCCCACCTACCCAGCCAGTCAGTTATCCCACCATGGACTGTGCTTGCATTGCAGGGAGTGGAAGTTGTCTCTCAGGATGTCAGTCAGTGGTGTCCTGCTGTTTGTTGGTGCACAGTTCCCAGCAGGGCCTTGTGCTCCCCGCAGCAGTAGCCAGTGTCAGCCATCTTGTGAGTCCTTCTCCACTCCCTGTGATGTGAGCATGGTTCAGGGTGGTGTTGATGGGACAGTTGTGGGGGTGACCAATATCTGTGACGGCCACTCCCATCATGCTATTGCCTCCACCCCACTTGCCAGCATTCCCATACTTACTTGCTTTTGTGGGGAGTTCAGTGTGTGTGGGTGTGAGGGCAATGGCAAGATGGCTGACAGTGGTGTCCTGCTGTTGGTTGGTGTGCAGTTCCCAGCATGCCCTTGTGCTCCCCACGACACAGCAACAGTGTCAGACATCTTTGATGGGCCTTTCCACTCTCTGTGGGATGTGCATGCGTGAGTGTGAGCTTGCTGGGCCATGTGGTGGGGGATGTAGAGCTGTGACTACAACTCCCATCATGCTATTGCCTCCACCCCCTTCCCAGCATGTCCATGCTTCCTTCCTTTTGACTCTGCTTCCCTGTGGGGTGGGCTGGCTGTGCTGACAGGATGGCTGGGAGTGTTGTCCTGGCAGTTGTTTGGCTAAAAGTCCCAAGAGTGTCCCTGTGCTTCACACAACATAACCCAGGGTGGTGGTTCTTTGTGGGATCTTGAGTTAGGATGGGAGGCATTGCATTCTACCAGGTGGGTTCTGTGGAGTTTGTGTTGAGGGTGTGTGTGAGGGGAGGTGCTTGTGACTATGGTCAGTGCTGCGAGTCCTCCTTCCCACCCAGCCAGCCAGATATCCCACCATGGAACGTGCTTGCATTGCAGGGAGTGGAAGTTGTCTCTCAGGATGTCAGTCAGTGGTGTCCTGCTGTTTGTTGGTGCACAGTTCCCAGCAGGGCCTTGTGCTCCCCGCAGCAGTAGCCAGTGTCAGCCATCTTGTGAGTCCTTCTCCACTCCCTGTGATGTGAGCATGGTTCAGGGTGGTGTTGATGGGACAGTTGTGGGGGTGACCAATATCTGTGACTGCCACTCCCATCATGCTATTGCCTCCACCCCACTTGCCAGCATTCCCATACTTACTTGCTTTTGTGGGGAGTTCAGTGTGTGTGGGTGTGAGAGCAATGGCAAGATGGCTGACAGTGGTGTCCTGCTGTTGGTTGGTGTGCAGTTCCCAGCATGCCCTTGTGCTCCCCACAGCAGTAGCCAGTGTCAGCCATCTTGTGAGTCCTTCTCCACTCCCTGTGATGTGAGCATGGTTCAGGGTGGTGTTGATGGGCCAGTTGTGAGGGTGACCAATATCTGTGACTGCCACTCCCATCATGCTATTGCCTCCACCCCACTTGCCAGCATTCCCATACTTACTTGCTTTTGTGGGGAGTTCAGTGTGTGTGGGTGTGAGAGCAATGGCAAGATGGCTGACAGTGGTGTCCTGCTGTTGGTTGGTGTGCAGTTCCCAGCATGCCCTTGTGCTCCCACCGACACAGCAACAGTGTCAGACATCTTTGATGGGCCATGTAAAATTGATTTGGATGAGAGGCAATATATTAGCATAAACAATTCAAGCAGAATCAGTAACAAAAACCACATCAAAGACAGACATTTATATAACAACGTTTTCTGGTCTTTTTATTCTCTGATGTGCTTCATAAGAAAGAACCAGCCAACGCGTTTCGCCCACACATGGGCTTCTTCAGGGCAGATAAAAACACAACGAGGAATAAGGTGTATCCTCAAACGTTGGATCGAAAAAGGTTGGATCAAGTCCCAGCGCATATGGATGAAGTTCAAGGTAGAATAATTGTCCAAAAGTGAACGTAGAATTAATGTACATCAGACGGTATTAGCCGTATGTTAACGCAGAGCCGTGTCCGGGAAATGTTCAATATGCAGCAAAAAGTTGGAAAGAATAAAAAGACCAGAAAACGTTGTTATATAAATGTCTGTCTTTGATGTGGTTTTTGTTACTGATTCTGCTTGAATTGTTTATGCTAATATATTGCCTCTCATCCAAATCAATTTTACATTGTTACATTTGTGGTCTATAGGCAGCGGACCATTTGAGGTGGGCAATATTGTCAATAACATAGTGACTAGTCGTGGTGGTGCAGTCATCTATGACCCAGCTGCTCTTTCTCTGTTTTTTCCATCTTTGATGGGCCTTTCCACTCTCTGTGGGATGTGCATGCGTGAGTGTGAGCTTGCTGGGCCATGTGGTGGGGGATGTAGAGCTGTGACTACGACTCCCATCATGCTATTGCCTCCACCCCCTTCCCAGCATGCCCATGCTTCCTTCCTTTTGACTCTGCTTCCCTGTGGGGTGGGCTGGCTGTGCTGACAGGATGGCTGGGAGTGTTGTCCTGGCAGTTGTTTGGCTAAACGTCCCAAGAGTGTCCCTGTGCTTCACACAACATAACCCAGGGTGGTGGTTCTTTGTGGGATCTTGAGTTAGGATGGGAGGCATTGCATTCTACCAGGTGGGTTCTGTGGAGTTTGTGTTGAGGGTGTGTGTGAGGGGAGGTGCTTGTGACTATGGTCAGTGCTGCAAGTCCTCCTTCCCACCCAGCCAGCCAGATATCCCACCATGGAACGTGCTTGCATTGCAGGGAGTGGAAGTTGTCTCTCAGGATGTCAGTCAGTGGTGTCCTGCTGTTTGTTGGTGCACAGTTCCCAGCAGGGCCTTGTGCTCCCCACAGCAGTTGCCAGTGTCAGCCATCTTGTGAGTCCTTCTCCACTCCCTGTGATGTGCGCATGGTTCATGGTGGTATTGATGGGACAGTTGTGGGGGGGGCAATATGTGTGACTGCGACTCCCATGATGCTATTGGCTACACTGACTTGGCCAGCATACACAGAATTCCTCCCTTTCAGTGGTCTTCACTGTGTGTTGGTGTTGTTGTGGTGGCTACATGTCTGGATGTGTTTGTTAGTTCTATTTGTGCCACTGCCTAGCTGTAGTTGTAGTTGTGTTTGTACATGTGATGGCACGGTTGGATGTAACTTTTTTGATGGCATGTGTTGTGTTTATCTGACTGACATACACATTTTGGGATGATTCTGTTCTGGTTGCTGTGTAATTGCTATGAGTGCATGGTTTGACTCTCCCTTGACAGTGATGTGTGTGTGTTTTGTGGCAGAATATTGTGTACATTTGTTGTGTACTCACCAGGCTCTGGGATGTTCTCTAGTCCATATACGCTCACTGGCGGAAGGATGGCCCGCACCTTCTCCTCCCAGGGCCTGAGGTATACTGGCTTGGCAGGAGGGCCACTGCCGGTGTATTGGCTCAGGAGGTAGTCTTTCTTGAGCAGCTCCCGGACCCTCCTGCGCACGTCATACCACCTGTTCTGGATGTCGGTCTTTGTGCGCAGACATGGTGATTGTGCGTTCACCCTGTTGATGATCCTCTCCCACATCTTGGTTTTCTGGGAGATGGGGGTCTGTTGGACCAGTGCGCCAAACAGCTGTGGCTCTACCCTGAGGATCTCATCTACCAGGACTTCCAATTCACAATCTAGGAACTTGTGATTCTTCTTGGGGGGCATGGTGATGGGTGGTGATGGTGAGTGATGTGTGTGTTGGTGTGCAGGTGAGGGTGTGTGAGTGTGTGTTTTGCTGGGTGAATGTGAGGTAGGTATTTGTTGGTGTGCTGATGGTGTGTGGCTTGTGTGGGGGATGAGCTGTGGGTGTGTGGTTGCTGTCTCTTGGGTGCTGGCAGTGGAATGGCATTTGCAAAGGATCATGGTTGGGATTTGTGTCCTTTATATGGGTGGAGTTGTGGGTATGTCTTTGTTCTCTGTCCCCCCCCCAGTATTTATTGGCTTTGTAATTGCTTGTTTGGCCTTTTTTTGTGTGATTTTTCCTTTGTACTGTCTGTGCATGTTGGAAACGTTGTTGTGACCGAGTCGGACCCTGCATTTGTCTCGTACGGTGTTCTCCGTTTCGTTCACGCTGTGTTTGTGCTGTTTTCTATGCTGCGTACGCGTCGGTCGCGGTGTTTTGTGTTGCTTCGGCTCGGTTTTGTATGCGTGTCGGTCGTGCGGCTTGTCCTCCGTCCGACTCGGTCGTGGTTTTCGCGCCTTGCATCGTACTTTGCGGTTTGGAGTTCGCGTGTACGTTTCGGTCGGATTTGTTCCGGGTGCGTGTCGGTCGGTTCGATTCGCGTGTTTTTCCGGCCGGATTGCTGTTTTCCGTGCGGCTCGGTCGTTCGGCTTGGGTTCTGTACGTGTCTGTCGGATTTTGCACGCTTTGCATCGTACTTGGCGTGTCGGGCGCCACAGGTACGTGTCGGTCGGTATAATTTCCGGCTCCGAGTCGGTCGGTGCTTTTTCCGGCCCGAATCGGAATCGACCCCTATATGTGCACTCTGGAACTTTTTAAACTTAGGAAGAAAGACTTTAAACTTTTCTTTTAATTGTATCAATGCAAAGCTGGCATTTTGTTTCAGCTTTCGTCTGTAGTGTGAATGCAGTAAAACATACATATTCGCACAAAATCACTAGAGACTCACTGTAGTCCAAGAAAAATGGTGGTATATCCTTTTGGATTCAGAAAAAAATTACAAGGCCTGCATAGGCAATAGTCAGTGTATTAAAGCTACTCTCTGCGACATGCTACCTCTGCGCAGATACCAGACTCTGTTAGACAGTAGTCTTATTTGTACAAACTGCACAGTGGTTGGAGTAAGACCCAGTTAGTGGGAACCACTCACAGCACAGATCCAAAAACCTGGTGGTCCAGTAAAAAAAACCCTTGTGGGGGGCGGGGGTTAAAGCATTTTAGAAACCACTTCCTTTTAGTTGCCCAAAAATGCTTCCTTTTAAATTTCTTATTGCTCTTGTTGTTTGGTGCATTTCTCAGCACAGCTTCAAGGATTGAAACTTAACTTTTGAGAGACCTAGGCATCGTTGTCTTTATTAACAAATGGGTATGTGTGTTCTATTAGGCTGGGTAGACTGGGTTTAAGCCATATTTTTGTCTTTCATTCTAAGTACTAGTAACTTCTCCAGAATGCTGTTTTCTCATATTTGATCCTCTCTCCCTCCTGCTTCACCAGCATCTTACACGGTTCACTGACATAACATTGATTACTTAAATATCGATGTAAAAAATATTGGAAAAAAATATATAGATTACAAAAAAATCGGCTCCTATACTTAAACAGGTAAGTACAAAAATATAGACTAAAAAATATTGTTGTAAAAAATATAGATGTACAAAATATCGATTTATATATATATAAAATAAAATAATATATATCAATTATATTAAATATTAAAATTAATTTTATCAAAATAAATTAAATTTATTATACATTTGAACAAAATATAATAAATAAACTTAATTTAAAAAAAGATAAACACAAAAACAATAAATTATACATATATATATACATTTACTTTAAAACAATTAATATATTGTTTTTAATCTATTTTAAAACTTTAAAATTGTATTAAAAAAATATATAACAATAATTTAAAATATAAGAAAAAAACATTCCATAATAAATTAAAACATTGAACAATTAAAAAAATATTTAAATTTCCCCAATACAGGCAGTGCAAAAGTAGGAAACTGTTGGATAGCAGAGAAATAAAAATTATTATTCTTACCCCAATAACTACAACAGTAGGGAAAGTGTTAGATAGCGAAAGGATAAAAATTACTATTCCAACTCCAATGAGTGCAACAGTAGAGTAATTGTTGGATAGCAGTGAGATTAAATTTACTATTCCAACTCCAGTCAGTGCAACAGTAGGGAAAGTGTTGGATAGGGGAGGGATAAAATTTACTATTCCCACTCCAGTGAGTGCAACAGTAAGGAAAGTTTTGAATGGCGTAGGGGCAAAAAAAATTATTCCCACTCCAATAACTACAACAGTAGGGAAAGTGTTGGTTAGCGAAAGGGTAAACATTACTATTCCAGCCCCAATGAGTACAAAAGTAGGGCAAATGTTGGATAGCGGAGGGATTAAATTTACTATTCAAATGCCAGTCAGTGCAACAGTAAGGAAAGTGTTGGATAGAGGAGGGCTAAAATTGACTATTTCCACTCCAGTGAGTGCAACAGTAGGGGAAGTGTTGGATAGCTGATGGGTAAAAATTACTATTCCAACTCCAATGAGTACAACAATAGGGAAAGTGTTGGATAGTGATGGGGTAAAAATTACTATTCCCACTCAAGTGAGTGCAACAGTAGGGTAAGTGTTGGATAGCGAAGGGATTACATTTACTATTCCAACTCCAGAGAGTGCAACAGTAGGGAAAATGTTGGATAGCGCAGGGGTAAAATTTACTATTCCCACTTCAGTGAGTGCAACAGTAGGGAAATTGTTGGATAGCGGAGGGGTAAAAATTACTATTCCCGCTCCAGTGAGTGCAACAGTAGGGAAAATGTTGGATAGCGGAGGGGTAAAAATTACTATTCCAACTCCAATGAGTACAACAATAGGGAAAGTGTTGGATAGTGAAGGGGTAAAAATTACTAGGCAGAGGCAAACAGAAGGGAGCCACAGGGGGGATTCAGTGGGAAGATTTGGAACAGAGGGTGACCAGGAGTATGGGGAGGGATCAGTCCCCGAGCACGAGCAGGGACTGACCTCCTTAGTAATGAACCTCTCTGACACTAACCTCCCGGATACCCAACTATCACTTTTGAATAAAGGCCTGGGTTTTGTCCCCACTCATCTACCCGATATTTTCAAAATTCGCCAGGAATTAGCATCTTTCTTCCGGAACATCAGACTGAGGGTCTTCTTTGGTCATCGAGAGGAGCGACCAACTACAGAGGGGGATACAGACTTCCGGCCAAAATCTAAAATTCACCCCGGCACTGGGAAACCTCCCAGTGGAGGTTGAGACTTTTGAACAAGCGGTTGTGAAGGAGGTGGAACTGTGGGTTACCCGACAACGCTCCCCTTACAAAAATCTCTCGAATATTGAAACTAAGGCTCTTGAAGAATTAAGAAATAACGAGAAGTTGGTTATCAAGCCAGCTGACAAGGGAGGCGCTATTGTTATACTTGATAAAACCACTTATGAGACGGAATGTCTCAGACTCCTGTCTGACAGAAGAAACTATACCATCCTGAGAGAAGATCCCACTGATCAGATCAGAAGAGAGATCGCTTCAGTGGTGGAGGAAGCTGTACAAAATGAATGGATTACTGACAAAGAGGGGCGTTCCTTTGTCAACAAGAGCCAGTGACCCCTTACTTTTACATCCTCCCTAAAGTGCATAAACCCACACGTCCACCACCTGGAAGACCTATAGTGTCGGGTATGGGTTCCCTTTGGAACCATTATCGCAGTTTTGCGATTTTTTTCTTAAACCCATTGTGCAGTCAAGACGAGCCTATCTTAAGGATACTACAGAAGTCCTTAACTTGCTCAAGGACTTACCCTTCGATCCCGAGAGTGAATTTTTGGTGGGCCTGGACGTGGAGTCTCTGTACACCAATATTCCTCATTTGGAAACCCTGAGGATGGTGGAAGAGTTTATCTATTCGGAAGAGTGGACACACATCACACCTAGACCCTTTATTCTGAATCTGGCAGATATTGCCTTAACAAAAAACTTTTTTGAATTTCAGGGCACATACTACTTGCAGTCACATGGCACTTCCATGGGGAGCGTTTTCGCTCCTAGTCTGGCAGGGCTCTATATGTCAGCTTTTGAGGACCAGTATGTTTACGCTCCTAATAACATCTGGACGAACAATGTAAAAATCTGGCGTCGCTATATTGACGACGTCCTTCTGATATGGGAGGGGGACAGACAATCCATTGATGATTTTCTGTTATGGCTTAACAGTCGAAACCCTTTATTGCTGTTCACCTCCACTATTACAAAAGAAAGCTTACCTTTCCTCGATTTGACCATCTTTCCACATCAGGGTGGGCTTGCAACTAGAATGTTTCATAAAACCACAGACAGGAATAGTTTATTGTCATTCAGCAGCTTCCACCCCAGATCCCTTAGGGAGAATCTCCCAGTGGGACAATATTTACGCCTTCGCAGGAATTGTTCTGACACAGACGATTTTAAGTCAGAATCCCGGGTTTTGCATAACAAACTCATTGGGAGATATTACCCTAGCAGAATTGTAAAGAGAGCAAATAAGAGAGCCGCCAATTGTAACCGTGAGGCTCTGTTAGAAACAGTCATAAAACCACCTATTGCCAGGCCTATCTGTGTAACTACTTTTAACACAGCCTCCAATCACATTCAGAAAATCATCACACGTCATTGGCGAATTCTCAATTCTAATGGACTTAATTTGGATAAACCACTATTTTCCTATAAGAGGAGCAATAACATAAAGGATCTCCTAGTCCATACTAGACCTAGGCCCCAGTCTCAGGGTACTAATATCATGGCCCGGGCTACTCGACCTGGTTTTCTTTTACCACCTGTTATGGGCCACACCAGATGTGGGTCTTGTGATGTCTGTCACTTGACTGCGAACACCAAGACTATAGACATTGGCCTCCCACATCCGTGGAACAAAGAAAACATACAAATTGTAACTCCACGTATGTCATTTATTTAATCAAATGTTCATGTGAGCTCATTTACATAGGCATGACCACTAGGAAGGTTAAGGTCAGAATAATGGAACATCGATCTACCTTCAGATGCCAGAGATTAGTGAGTCGACTTACGACGCACTTTAAAGAAAAAAATCATCTGGCTGATGACTTTTTCTGGACTGTCATTGATAAGCCATATATTGACATGACTCATGGTAAACCAGAGAGAGCCCTGTTTCTGAGGGAACAAAGATGGGTTTACAGGCTACGCAGTCATATCAGCGGCCTGAATGATGATATTCCCTGGAACAGCCTTAACTCTTAATTTCTCAGCACATACTGCTTTTTATTCCCCTTTTTTGTCCTTAGTCCTTCCCTATTGCTAAAGAGTAGATTTATTATCCTACTTGCATGACGTTTCCTACGTCGGTGTACACTCGCTTAATTGCCACTCCAAGATGGCCGAGAGGGTGACGTTTTAGTTGTTACACGCACTTCACGTAACAGTACGTGCGTTGTGGACACCTCCCTCTCTGCCTATACAATGACGAAGAGAACTCCTACGAGACACTCTACACGGCGTTGGGAGTGCGACTAGGTGGCGGTTGCGGGCTCACCTTGACGAAGTGAGTAGGGATGAGCTGGGTTGCTGATTAATTCTGTGTAGCACGCGACTCTATTTAATGCCTACGTGATATTTTCTTTAACTGTGTGTCACTGGGCAGTCGAGCTGAACGCATATTTACTCGCTTTGATCCTGCTCCATGCACAACAGATATCATATAGTTTGCCACTTTTGGGCACTCTATGTTACCAGTTGGGTGTCTCATGGCAGCTCCATTATGCCGGGGTCCCGGTTTTGAAGCCCCCTGTAACCACATGGATCTGTGGGGCTTTTTCCTAAACACCGTACCTTGGTTTTGCCATTTTCGCTAATATACATTAGATCTCCCTTCCTGTGATTCAGTGTACAACTTGTTCCGATTCTCTACCTTTCAATTTCTTTCCCTGTCGAAACTTAGAGTGTGACAACAGGGAGCTACTTGCACATATCCCCCGCCAGTTCGAGTTTGACCTATTGATAAACTCGGTAAGATTCCAGTTATGGAATATGAGGGTAGGTGTCTCCTTTTGAAGGATTGTGTTTTTAATTTGGATATAGTCATGGGGAGCATGGTGCATAGCACTTAGACGTTTGACTATTTTTGCACATTATGTTATTTCATAATGCTATGTGTTTACGTTTTCTTGATCCATTCACCAAGGCACAACCACCTAGGATTGTATAGGGGTTTTGCTACTCAAGTTTAGCCTACTGGCTAGACGTATTTAGGATCATGATATTTTCTAACGTGACTGTGGGTATTGTATATAACGTATGGTCTATGTACATATATGTTCAGTGTGTGGGAGGGTCACCCTTCACATTGATTGGGTTATGAGATAGGGCACTGTATTTTTGCACCCTGCACTTCACTATCTTCCTTTTGTGCTTTCTTTTAATCTTATCTTCTACAGGTTCCTTATTGAGAGCAAGGGGCTCCTTCACTCTCTGTACCAGAGTGTGCATCTAAACAAGGTACCTGTGTTTCCTTACCCCTGGATTATAAGGAGGTAGGGTTTTTATCCATGCTGGGATTGCTCAGGTGAAAGTCCTGAAGAAAGCCGGGGTAGTAGTTTGATCCGGCTGAAACATGTCGACATCTTAGCAGAGTGGGGGGGGAGGGCTCTGGTATTTAGTAGCCATTACCTTCACCCACTGGCCCGATAGGGACCATCTTCTACATTTGGACAGTGTGCCCACCATTAAAGATAGAATAGGGATACACTGTTACCAGTTTTTAATTATTCTCTGCCACATTTTTTCACCTCTTAGATCCCACACAAATTGTTCACTTTTTTGTGTTGTGTTTGTTTGCCCCTCCCTATTGCTCCACCCCCAGCGTTGGCTAGCGCGGGGGTGTGTTATGCAGGCCCTATGATGAAGCATGACACAGCTTGCTGTGTGTGAGGGCAGTTTTACACACACTGTTCGTGCCCTATCTTACACTTTTCAACTTCTGTACCTATTACCCATCACGAATTATGATTCTATCAGTTCCTGGTCTATGTTGTGTGTTTTCGTAAAAATTACTATTCCCACTCCAGTGAGAGCAACAGTAGGGTAAGTGTTGGATAGCAAAGGGATTAAATTTACTAGTCCAACTCCAGTGACTTCAATAGTAGGGAAAGTGTTGGAAAGCGTAGGGGTAAAAATTACTATTCCCACTCCAATGAGTGCAACAGTAGGAACAGTTTTGGATAGCAGAGGGGTAAGAATTACTATTCCCACTCCAATAAGTGCAACAGTAGGGAAAGTGTTGGATAGCGAACGGATAAAATTACTATTCACACTCCAGTCAGTTCAAAAATAAAAACTAAATAAATATTTAAAAATAAAAAATATTATAAAAATTAATTAATACTTTTTTTTAGAAATATGTTAAAATTAAAAGACCAGTATATTTAATATATAAAAAGATAACATATTATAATATTAACTATATATAATAAATACCTACAAACATTATATTAAATAAAATAAAAATAAACTTCCAAAAAAATAAATATTTTCAACTAGAAAATATTTACAAACTAAAACATTATTTATTATATAAATGTGTTTTCTTAATTTCCGACCCTATAACACCACACAAATCACAACGAAATTAAAAATTTTGAAAAAAAATATACTTCCATAATTGACATTATTAATTACCAATAAAAATATTATTAATAAATAATATAATTAATAAAAATTAAATAACTACCCACACTTTAACACTATAATTCTCACAACACATACCTAAATTAAACTGTAAACTAATAAATTACACAATTAAAGCTTATTTTAAAATTACAAACGATTACTATTAAACAACTAATTATAAAGTAAATAAAATTACCCAAAATAAATGTACAACAATTAACATTAATTAACAACTATATATTAATTAATTAAACACAAATTACTTCCCAACCTTTACCCCTATAAACACCACAACACACACCTAAAACAATTGCACAATTATCATCAATTTTTAATTAAATTTATTAATAACAATTAACAAATAATTATTAATAAAAAATACTTGCCACCCTTTACCCCTATAAACCCCAAATCACACACCTAAAATTAATTACACAATAACCATAATTAATTACCAATTAATTCATGATTATTAATTAACAACCAATTATTAATTAATCAATAATAATTAATTTACATGTTTAACACTATAACATCTCAATTAAATAAATATTGATAAATGAAAAATAATCTTTAAAATTAAATTACTTCCCACCCTGTGCCCCTATAAACCCACAATCGGCTACGGAACTAAAAAACACAAAATTCAAATTAAAACAAATATTAACTACTAAACATTTTACACATATATTAAAAAATATAAACAATTATTAATTCATTAATAATAAATGTATTTACACATTTAACACTATAACATCTCAATTAATTAAATATGAATAAATAAAAAATAATCATTAATTTAATATAATTAAATTACTTCCCACCCTATTCCCCTATAAACCCACAACCCGCTACGGAACTAAAAAATGCAAAATTCAAATTTAAAAAAATTAATAACAAACTAAAAATTTAACACATATATTACAAAATATAAACAATACTTATACAAAAAAAATATATCACATACATTTAAAATATATACTAAAACACAACATTAAATAAAAAATAGATATTTTTAACAACTATGGGGCCGATTCCGATTCGGGCCGGAAATCTCTCCGACCGAGCCGGACTCGGAGAGATTTCCGACCGAATCGGACTCTGGCAGCCCGACCGAACGAGTACGATGCGCACGTATGCCATCGGACTCGAGTCGGTCGGACTCCCATTGAAGTCAATGGGAGCGGTTCGTACAACGCGTACGCGGGCTCCCATTGACTCAATGGGTGCGAGGCGGACAAGGGCGCCCCCTACAGCGTGTACGCGGCGAAGCGATTCGCGCCGTACACGCACAGGTAGGGGGGACCCATGGGTCCCCCCTGTGTGCGACTCGCGCGGCTACGCGTACAGGAGGGTCCGACACGGACCCCCAAAGTACGGCTCCGACTGCTCTTTCGAGCCGGAGTGCGCGGCTCGGTCGGACTGCTCGCGGCGTGCATCGTACTTACCCGGCCGGGGAACGTCTCCATTGCGCGGTGCGAGTCGAGTCCGAGCGAGTCGGTCGGTGCGGTTCGAGCCGGGAACGAGTCGGTCGGAGCGGTCGGGACGCCCGGACGAGTCGGTCGGCGAATTCGCATCGTACTCGCTCGCCCGGACGCGCGTACGAATCGGTCGGGAAATAGGGCTCCGAATCGGATCCGGTTAAGCCGATATATTTTTACAAACGATATTAAACACTTTGATATTTTTTAAATCATTATTACTTACCTTAAGTCGATATTCTTGACCACAATATTCTTGCTGTCTATATTTCTCACTCACGATATTTGTGACTCAATATTTCTTCCAGTTGATATTTTTTACTCGATATTATGTCTCATCACCATCTTACACATGCTCCCTCTTTTCCTTTATATCAAATCCCACAAGTCCCTGTAATTGCTTAAAAATGTACCTTACCTACACTCCTATCCTGTCTGTGCCATAGGTTCTGGACTTCACACTCCATCGGCCTCAAGCATCAATCCCATCTGACCTAATTCAAGACGTCCATGTCATGATTGTCAATTACACTACCCTCGCAATCAAACTGGCAAGCCAATCAGCATCTCCAGCATCTGCCTGTGGTAAAACTACAGCACAAAATTCAGCAAAGTGATTTCAGTGGTGAGTTCCATCTGTTGAGTTTATTATCTACAAATTAATCCCGGTGGCCGGAAGAGGCACATATTCGGAGACATGTTCCTTTTCCTCCAGTGCCAAAATGGGAAACAGTAGTCACTTTGACTTTGACCAATAGAAATCGGCCTTGAGAGGGCAGCACCTGACAAGAGTCATATGGCTTATAATAAGCCATAACCTGCAATCAGTCCCAAGTTCAATGAATGAATTACAACACATAGGGGCCGATTCCGATTCAGGCCGGAAAAAACTCCGACCGAGCCGGACCCGGAGAGATTTCCGACCGAATCGGACTCTGGCAGTCCGACCGAACGAGTACAATGCGCACGCATGCAATCGGACTCGAGTCGGTCGGACTCCCATTGAAGTCAATGGGAGCCGGACGTACAACGCGTACGCGGGCTCCCATTGACTCAATGGGTGCGAGGCGAACAAGGGCGCCCCCTACAGCGGGTACGCCTCAATGCGACTTGCGGCGTACATGCACAGGTAGGGGGGACCCATGGGTCCCCCCTGTTTGCGACTCGCGCGGCTACGCGTACAGGGGGTCCGACACGGACCCCCAAAGTCCGGCTCCGACTGCTCTTTCGAGCCGGACAGCGCGAGTCGGTCGGACTGCTCGCGGCGCGCATCGTACTTGCCCGGCCGGGGAACGTCTCCATTGCGCGGTCCGAGTCGTGTCCGTGTGAGTCGGTCAGAGCGGTTCGGACCTGCGTACGAGTCGGTCGGCGATTTAGCGTGCGCTCGCATCGTACTCGCTCAGCCGGACGCACGTACGAATCGGTCGGGAAAGAGGGCTCCGAATCGGATCCGGTTAAGCCGAATCCGATTCGGTGCCCTACCGGCCGAGATCGGAATCGGCCCCATAATGTCAAAGAAATAACCACAGATGAACAGTATTTGTAACTTTATAATCAACTTTTTAGTAAAAAGTATAGCGAAAATTAGATTGTGCGCCTTCAAGGAATGTACCAACTTATAAGCAGTCATGCACTTTATGAAAGTAGAAACTATATACTATAGCAAATAAAATATAAAGTGTATATATCCCATTTTATAGCGTTTAGAGTGACGACATTGGAGTTGCCATATCACAAAAACCGAATGTTTCGTAAATCTAGTCACATTTCAGTTGAAAAGTGTCAATAGTATTTGCTGCACTTTTCTTGGGTCATCTCTCCAGCACATCGCGGCGCCGCATGCTGCCCAGAAAGCTTCAGTCTGAAAGGCATCCCGAGGGCAGGCCCACTTAGGAACCGGACTAGCAGGTGTAGTATCATCAATTACTCTCAAAGCGCCTAAGAACTGCTGTCCTTGGAGTCTTTGAAGTGAGGAAATCTTCTAGGCTACCCCCAAATCTGGTTCTGGAAAGTTCTTCTCTTCCCCTCCAAGGCTCCAAGAAGTCTGGGGGCATAAAAGACAAGTGTCAGGTTCCTTTGTGTGTCTGCTGGAGGCTGCCCTTTGAAATGTAAGAAGGGCAGGGAACTGCTCTGCCTACAGCAATCCAGGCAGGATGTCCCATCCTGCCAACACCTAGTCACCCTTTGTCTCACTGTCTAGGAGGAATACACAAAGCTCCATAGCTAAGTTCTTCCGTTATGTGACCCAGGAAATGGTCAGGAGGTGCCAAATGGCTAGGACAAGAAAATGCTAACTTTCTAAAATTGCCATTTTCAGAATTGTGACTTGAAATCAGACTTAACCATAAAAGATTTTAAATTACAATTCATTTGAGTCCAAACATGATATTCCTACCTGTTCCCAATCAAAGGCTAATGCTTGTAAAATGTAATAATGTAACACACTATTATCCTATGAGAGAGGAAGGCCTTACAGTAGTGAAAAAACTAATTTAAGATTTTTTCACTAACAGGACATTTAAAACCTAAAAACATATGTCCTAGTTTTCTGATACACTGCAAGCTGCCGTATGGGCTGTTTAGAGCCTACCTTCGGAGACACTTATACATAAAAGGTTGTTTTTGGCAGGTCAAAATTGGAAGCTTAAAAATGCACTACAGGGTGCAATATTAGGTCTGAGACATGTTTTAAAGTGTTACTTGAGTAGGGGACACAATGAGTGCTGCAGGCCCACTAGTAGCATTTAATTTGCAGTCCCTGGGCACTACGTAGTACCATAAACTAGGGCCTTTCAAGTAAATTAAATGTGCCAATCAGGTGTAGGCCAATTTTACCTTGTTTTAGAGAAAGAGCACAAGCACTTTAGCACTGGTTAGCAGTGGTAAAGTGCACAGAAATGCAGGAGGGGTGAAGGGAAAAGGTTTGGGGGTGACTCTGCTGAGATGGCCTAGTCCAACAACCACTGAATACCAGATCAATACCCTCAAAAAGAGGGGAAGAGACCCTAACATATGAGGGTCTCTCAAAGTTAAAAAAGGAAGACAGATCAAATGGTCGTCAACCAAGCCAGGAATGACTTACTCACTGAGTATGCACAGAAAAGATAAAGGGAAGCCATGATACTGATATCCAGTGGCACAATGGTACTAGTATGCATCACCACATCTGCAATGGAAGCAGAGCCTGTGACCATATCCAGTACCAACAATTGGTTGTTGCCAGCACACATGTTAATTTTCTGAGGTGTTCTGGTCTCCACGAAGGGCTTTGTTTATGTTGCTCCAGAACATACATTAGTGCTGATAACATTGCTGCAATGTCACTATTTCTTCTGGGGTGCCTCAGTCTCCTTCCATGGGAAGGTGCAGTTTGTGACTGAACAGCTCTGTGGAGGTGGCTTCTGGAGTGTCTCAGAGAAACCTTTTGCCTTACACTATGGGTACCAGATATGGGCAAGCTAAATGTGTCACACATAAGCATACCTTTTGCATGTATGTTTATGCTTTGGCAATTTAGAGCAACCTTTTTGATCCAGTCACATGTGCGCTACCTGAGGAGTCAGTCTTGGTGCCCATGTTATTCAACTTAAACACTGAATCTCTAAGAATATTAATGGAGGAAGCCAGGGAGGCAATCTATTAATATGTCGATGATACCCAATGTTATGTGAATGTAACTGCAGATGTTTGTACACGTGCTAAACAAGCACTGGCAATGACAATAGGTCTGACTTATGAATGAAAGTGCCTTTTGGGTCACTGATGGATGTAGACATTCAAAATTTCATTATATATGCACTGTGACACTTATATCTGCACCCATGCATCCATTCATCAATCAAGTGACTCATCCTTCTATTCACCCTCTGAAACAACCACAAAAAATACACATAAACTCATCAACATATGCAGGATAAATTAAAAGAATACACATAGAAAAAAGAAAACTGTTTGCAATAACAGAGCTAAACATTGCAGCAGCTGTCTGTTTTGAAAAACTATTGTCAATATTTGATCATTGTTTTAAAGTTCAAGCATAGCTGCCACATTTAGAACCAATGTGTTGGAATGGTACAGCAATGATACATTATGGACAACAACATTCCATAATGATCTCCGGGTGGCCACATGGAATGAGTCACACGGCAGATGAAATGAGCAGCAAGCAAGCAACCCATTAGCACTGCCTCAGTAGCTGTATTGTCCTTTTAAGAAACATTCAAATAAAAAGAGGGGCAGCAAAGAAATGAAAGGGGATCTATAAAAGGAGAAACTTTAAAACTAAAGGGCTGACCAACTGACCCTGATACTGAAGCACACTCATTTTCAGGTAGATGTACACATGTGATCAGAAAATGCCATCATTTACCAGGAAAGAGAGCCAATGACAGATGAGGGCTTAACCATTACCTCATGCAGTTCGCTGTCATGGATGAAAACAGAGTGTAGATGACACTCAAAGAGCAAAGTAAGAGAACTATGGGAGAACAGAGTGTACCCGAAGGCACTATATAAACGATTTGCACTGTAATAATTCTTATATATACATTGAGGAAGGCGTGAAGCCGAAACGCGTCTGTCCGGTGTAGTAGTCGTGTGGCAAATAAATTCATAAACTTTACTTCTCCAGTGTGCGCCTCGCTTGTGACCGTGGAGTGGAGGTCACTGTTTGGGAATATTATATATATATATATATGTAAATAAGAATTATTACAGTGCAAATCGTCTCCCCTAGGGTTTGTCAGAGGTAGAAACCAACATCAAATTCATTTCCTACTAAGGTGGTTTGACCTTTTATGAGAAAAAATACCTATCTGTATTCTCCAATACTAGGAAATATCAGTCCACCCTTAAATACCTGTTGGTTTTAACATATGATTTATACAATCAATATGTGAAGCCTAATGTGTTTATCTTTTCTTTTCATAATACGCAGATCAGACTTAGGACAACAGAAATATTCTTGCTAGTGAACCAATCAGGCCTGTAGCAGTTATTAATGACTTATCATCACAACCAACTGAGGCCTCCTGTACTGAGCAAAAGCTTTCCCGCAAGGCAACCATTAGGCATACATTAATACAATTATATAGTATACATAATTACAGATGGCAAAGCAAAATACCATTTTCCTAAGAAGGCCTAAAAAGGATTCCGACAGTAAAAATCTTCTTTACCAACGGTTTGTCAGAGGGGGTAATCAGCAACAAAATGCTTGCCTACGATTGTAATCTGTGCTATCTATAGGCTTTTATACAAAGTAAGAAAAATCCTGACTTTAACATATGCTTTTAACAGTCAATATGCCAGGCCTACTTCCTTCATCTTAACTTTTCATTATAAATAATCAAGCCTATAACCTTTCTATTCTATGCAAATTTTTTGAGCACATGGCCACCCGTAGTATCCCAGCACTAGCAACGCAACACAGAGTCCACCCATGTGCTCAGAAGGGCATTAATTATGAAACAACCATGTTTTTAGTAGTTTTCAGAATTTAAGTTTGTTAGTGAGTCTCAGTGAGTGGGGGAACAGTGTTCCATTGTTTGGCCACCTTGTAGCCAAAGGAGCGCCCACCCCTTCTCGCTCTACGCATGGGTGGGATGGTGGCTAGGAGAGTATTGGTGGAGCGGAGGGCTCTGTTAGGCGTGTAGTGGGAGATCAGAGGTCTGAGGATTATAGGGTCTTTTAGTTGGAGTGCCCTGTGGGCTATGCATAGAGCTTTGAATTTGACCCTTTGCTCAACCGGTAGCCAGTGCAGGGTGGGCCAGGTTCTGCTGGGCAGAGTTGTGTCTGGGAATATTCAGCAGAGCTCGGGCTGATGCGTTCTGCACCATCTGTAGTTTTTAAATGGCTGATTTTGAAGCTCCCAGGTAAAGAAAATTCCCTTAGTCTAGGTGGGAGCGAATGAGTGCCTGGATCATGAGCCTTATGGATGAGGGGTGGGGGGGTAAGTGTAATATTTTAAAGAACATTCTGAGAATGCCATAGCAGCATGCGGAGAGTTTTGTGGCCTGGTCTTCCATGTCTAATGATTTGTCCAACCATACACCCAGGCTTTTAATAACCACTTTGGCGGTAGGGGGGTGTGCCTAAGCTATCGGGTCAACCCAGGTTGATGTGGAGATTGATGTCATTGCCTAGTACCATGAGGTCTGCTTTCTCCCCGTTGAGTTTGCGACAGGAGCCTGCCATCAAGCCTGCTACTTTCTTCAGGCAGGGCCCTAGTGCCTGAGATTGGGGGTCTTGTCCATGGGTTAGAGAAAACACCAGCTGGATGTCATTGGCATACAAAACCAGGGATGTTCCAAATGATAGTACTATATCTGCTAACGGACGCATGTATATATTGAAGAGCATCGGACTCAGGGTCGAGCCCTGCAGAACTCTGCAAGTCAATGGGAAGATGTCCGATGAGCAGGATCGATCAAAGACTTGAAAAGTCTTGTCCTTTAAGAAAGCGGTAAGCCCTTATAGTGCCAAGCCCTTAATAACTGCACTGTGGGTTCTGTTGATGAGGAGGTCATGGTTCACTGCGTCGAATGCTGCACTAAGGTCAAGGAGGATGATTGCCAACGTGCCTCCTCGATCAAGCAACTTTTTTCACTCCTCTACTACCACCAGCATGTTGGTTTCTGTGCTGTGCTTAGGGCGAAAGCCAGTCTGGGTGGGGTGAAGTGTATTGTTTGTTTCAAAAAAATCTGAAAGATGCTGGTTTACATGTTTCTCTACCAATTTACTCAGACTAGGCAGCACGAAAATAGGTCTGTAGGTTCCTGGGCAGAGGGGGTCCAGGTTGTTTTTTTAGAAGGGCTTTGACCATGGCATGTTTCCAACCAGTCAATATCTCGCAACCTTTGATATAGAGGTCCTGTACACAAATATCCCGCAAGATGAAGCCCTAGTGGTACTTAAATACACCCTCGATTCGAGACCGCTTCCACACAAAGTTCCTACTGAATTTTTGGTGTCACTGGCAGCCTTCTGTCTTACGAACAACTTTTTTAGTTTTATGGATACTCTTTATCTGCAGATCAAAGGAGTGGACATAGGGTGTTGCTTTGCCCCAGATTTAGCGAAACTAGTAATGGATTTCTTTGAGAATAAATGGATTTACAATATCTTGAATCCACATAGAATGCATATAATGCAGTGGTTTCGATACATTGACGACATCATAATGATATGGGATGGCGACCGCACCACATTAGAAAACTTTCACGGATGGCTCAATGCCCGAACCCCACCCTAGATCTTAAGTTTACCATGACATTTGATACACAAAAGATCAATTTCTTAGACCTTTTGTTACAGAATCAGGAAGTGAGTTTATATACTAAGCCCACTGACCAGACTAGCCTGCTGCACTTCACAAGTGGGCACCCCTGTGGGCTTAAAGAATATTTAACTTATGGGCAATTCCTCCGGATTCAGAGAAACTGCACAAACAAAGGTGATTACTTTGAGAATGCAGAAATCCTCATGAACAAACTGACGAATAGAGGTTACCTGAAAAAACTGGTGAAAGCTGCATTGAAAGGGCATGATTTACACCCAGGGAAACATTGCTCAGCCCTAAAACCCATTCAGAAACCATTCCCCTTAAATGCATGCTGACGTACAACCATAACGTGAATAAAGTGAAAAACATGATACTACAGAACTGGAAAATGCTTAATCATCTAGACATACCTAAACCTATGTTCTCATTTCGCAGGGGGGACAATCTGTGCCAGCAAATTGTTAAAGCCACACGCCCATTAGAAAAAAGAATGGATCTGCATGGAATGTTGGGGCTACCTACAGTCACTGGGCACTATAAGTGTAACAATTGTGCTGCTTGCCAATTTACAAAAGACACCAAATCTATCATGACTAAAGGCTAAACACACCAATTAAATTTTCCAATTGTAACACTAACATTTTTATTTATTGTATACAATGTCCGTGCAATTTGTTTTACATTGGACAGACGACTCAACCAGTGAAAACAAGGATTTTGCAACACAGATCCAGATTAAGATGTACAGTACAGGGTGCACCATCAACAACAGAAAAATACAGAGAATGATATCCAGTGGTCAGTTATGTATGTGTTTCAGAGTAACCACCAAGGTCATAACATAGAGTCAGTCCTTAACAGGACCGAAGCTAGAAAGATTGAAAGACATGGGACAGCTACACATGGTCTAAATGAATATGATGAGCTGTGGGCATTAATTTAAACAACCAGTACCACTACCCACCTACCCCCCTTGTGTTTTAAGATCCTGTCTGGCAGCATTCTGCAAGATGATATGTTCTGCCATTCTGATGTTTTAAGATGTCACCTACTCATTATTGATGTATAGGTACATGAGTTTAGGTGTTACAATGTGTATTTATTTGGAGATCTTTCATCAGTGCTTCTTAAGCTGTGCATATTAATTCGAGCAGTTGTAATTTCAAGTCCTTGTATATATGCTTTTAATTGTACAGAAGTAATTTGGATGCTAACGTTCACTGTGACCTGATTTTCCATTTGATTGTTTACCTCTCCTTGCAATCACAGACCTGTGTCTTAGAGAATTTGCTGTGGAAGTACTTTTCACTTTTGCACTTGACACTTTTCACCAGATTTATATTTTCAATTGTCCCCTGGGGTTCTCACTTTTACTCGTATCCAGATCTCTTGACAGGACTAGGAGTGTGGCACTCCGGGTGGCTGCTGCTGCTGTTTTAAGATGGCCGACGCGGTTGCACCACTGATTTTGTGATTTTATAAGCACTTCCGCCCTACACTCCTCGCTGGTGTGAGGTTTCTCTCTGGTCTCCAGCGGACCAAGCCAGGCTGACGGCCGCGAACAAGGAGGTATCGAGATTCCCCCCCCACCCCCAAGCACAGTAAGACCGATAGGAGTGTTTCGGATTGTCCCATGATGTTTATACGCTCGTATGCTCTGTGAGCCGTGTGAGCACCAGACTGAGTTTTGGTCTGTGTGCCCTTTATACATCCTCTGCCTTTCTCCCTCCCAGATCACAGTGATTCTCCAGGCGGGTTGCTGCGGTGTCTGCCAGTGGACGATTTGTGTTCACCTCATGAGGCAAACGATGGGTCACCCGATTTTGTCTGGTGCTTGATTTCGGTGGGAGACAGCGTTGTAGTTATGTGCTCTCCCCATAACCTTTTCTTAAAGGCGATTATATAGTATACATAATTACAGATGGCAAAGCAAAATACCATTTTCCTAAGAAGGCCTAAAAAGGATTCCGACAGTAAAAATCTTCTTTACCAACGGTTTGTCAGAGGGGTAATCAGCAACAAAATGCTTGCCTACGATTGTAATCTGTGCTATCTATAGGCTTTTATACAAAGTAAGAAAAATCCTGACTTTAACATATGCTTTTAACAGTCAATACGCAAGAGGTCCGATAGTCTACAGACCGAGTCGTTGGAGCACATATTTTTTCTGTGTTCCATGTAAGTATTGTTCTTCTTCCCACTGTGGTGATCTGACTGGCCATCCGTTGCCTCTTTGCATGCATGCTTAAACACACCACAATGCCCTCAGACACTCTGGTTCTCTGGACACTTCCATGATTTTAGGATCGGAGACATGCCATCTTGGATGGCTTCTGCACTCACACCCATTTCAGGTATTGCTAATTTCTGTTATCATCACAGTGAATTGAAAGGTCGGTAGACGACGGATGGCTTGAATTATTCGTGGTGTGTAAGTTATCACATTGAGTCTACTTAGTAGACGCAGTCCAGGAGTGCCCGGTTTCTTAATTTTGGCACCCTGTGTGGATTTTAAATGTACATTGTATTATTTTACAAGTTTTTTTCATCTTCCTTTGTCCTGAAGAGGCCTAAATGGAAGGGCTGAAACGCATCGACTTTCTGGATTTGGAGGAGTCCTAGTAAGTAAAATAATTACTAAATAACTTCAAGACTTTGGTACACACGACTTTGCTCTTGAGGACCGATTGTTTCCTCATGTGTGTATCATGATTGTACTACCTACTGTATGGACTGCTACTGATTAAAAGGAATTGCAGCCATACCCCTTGTTAAACTGTCTGGAAGATAGACAAAACTGATCTACATGTGTTGTATTCTGATTATACATCTGTGTATGAAGTGTTAAATAATAAGTTGCTTAATGTTGCTAATGTCCCATTTGTTTGTTTGATGAGACACATCTGTAAACTAGGAGATTTGGGTTTTGCTTGTTATTGAAGTCAAATAAATAATGCTGTATATAGTTATATACAGTACCAGTGATTAATTGATATTTTCACGGTCAGAGTTGAGATTCTATTTGTTCCCACATCTTACCAATTGTTTGTATGCTGTACCTTGAGCCCAGTTGTGGTGGGATCACCAGGGCAAACGCCTAGATTTTTGGGTCTTTTTAGTGGAAGCACACAAATTCGGCCCAATCAAATGTTGTACTCAGGGTGACCAGCATGTGGGTAGATACTTTGCCCCTCTCACAGTATGGACTCTGAAAGGTCTTTTTTTATTTATCATAAAAGGTCAGATGACAGCTGCACTGTCAAGCCAGACCTAAATATTCATGCATGGTTAATGACAGCCCTCCTCCCATCAGTGCTGCTGCCAGAGAAAAACACTGCAAATTATCTAGTTATCTAAGACATTATAATAGCAGTACAGTTTCATGTGTGTGCCTCTGAAAATTCAAGCGCAGGCAGTTGGGTAAATAGACAAAATGATCATACCTAAGTAGAGGACAAATACTTTTTTGAAAAGCACACAACTTCTGCCCAATCAAAATATGTACTCCTGGCTCCCAACATGAGGGCAGAGTGACAGCTACTCTTATGGTGATGATCACATAATTGTCTGTCCACAGCTGCACTGTGTCAGACCATAAGAACTCTTTAACCACCCTTCATAACTGATGCCAGGCAACCTCCTTAAACTAAACTCAGAAAAAACAGAAGGGATTCTTATCAGAGGGCCACATGAATCCAAATTCAATATGAACTGACTTACAGAACTCTACAATGTTTTACACCCATAAGAAGAAGAAAGAGCATTAGAAGCATAGGCAAGCTAAGACCAGAAAAAAGAATTCTTGTAAAGCCACTATGCAATCTTTTTCTGGGGCAGCCTCCTTCATCTGGAACTTGCTTCCTGTTGACCTAAGATGTTGTAAGGATCTTCTCTAATTTCGGAAAGGACTAAAGACTCACTTGTTTAAAATCTACTTACAATAACCTCCTTAGCACTCTACCACCTTTCCTCAGCTATCTGTAAGCTACATCTTCCTATAGCTAAACCTACGTTTGTTGCAATGTTCAGCATGCTGACACCGTCTTGGGACACTGGCACTCTATACAAATGTAAAATAAATACATTTATGGACATAGGCATCTTGTCAGTTGAAGGAGACATGTAAATGAAGAACATACACTTAACATTGCAGGAGTTTTATTATAAAAGAAGCTACACAGACAGCTAGTGTGATGATGTCTCATCCAGAAGTAACCTTTAGTTATCTTCTCAAGAGCCAGACGAGGCGCATGCGACAACCCCCAGAGGCTTCAACATCCCACAGAATGTATCAGGAAAATATTGCAGGATTGTCACAAATCTGTTCCTGAGCATAGGCCCAAGACAGAAATGGCAAGCCACGCAATCCAGGGTGGACGCCTGTCCTGAAATGTATCAATCCTAAGGGCACAGTTGGTAGCCTTTATGTGGTGAATTGAATTGTTACTATGCATCCTTTCCTTTAGTTACCTTTTCCCTGCAGCTCAGCCAGTATGGATGTGATGCTGTGGAATGCTGTAGTGCTTGGTGTGGTAATGGAATGCTGGAGTGCCTGGTGTGGTTGCGAGAGTGTCAGTTGGAGTGTGTGGGCTGAGCAGCAAGGAGGCTGCTCCTGGTGGGGCTAAACTACTTATCTGAAACTTACCATCTTAATAATTTGTAATTAAGTTGTACTTAAGTTCTAATAAATCTTATTCTACAATCTACCCTACGGGTACCTGGACTTCCTTCACGTACAACACTTTAAAAACTCACAAATGGTGCAGTGAAGCTTGTTGCTTCAACTGGGAAAATGTCAAATAAAAGCATGACTAATACAATGCAACATTGTCACCGCAGAGTGCAAATTTATGATGTGCAAGTGTACCCTCTTCCTATAGCTTACCCAAAGCAAACCAAAATAATTGCATAAATGTTTGAAAATAACTTGTTGGACAACAGATATCAGACTATCAATTTATGTCTTTCATTCATATTTCTTTATTCAGTTAAAAAAGTCATAACCATAAAAGATACATAAAGATTTTTAAAACAAAACTTCAAGTTAGGATTTAGTGCTCTAACTCGATTAAAAAGATAAATTAGTTTGTGGTACAATCAATTATTTCCTTAATTTGACCGCAGCTGCTAAAAAACTAGCAACAGAGAAGCAGGTAGGAACAGCTGGCAGTAATTGGACGAACCTGATTAAAACAGACGAGCAATGTATTCAAGCCTAAGCTTTTTTTGAAAACTACACAACAAGACAAAGTGCATTAAGTTCTGCGGGGAAATGCCATGGCATCTCCAAGGGCAAAGATCCTCAAAGGCAAGGCTAGCTATTAGGCAGAGCAAGGTTAACAATCCACAGTAGACGGTGAAAAATATTAAATGTAAAACAAGTGAATAAAAAACGCTGATAAGCATTTAAAACTAGCCATAGATACAGTTCCATGGAAAAGTTAATCTGTAAAATGTCGTGGACCCTAATTAAAGGTTTGATAAGCTCCTTCTCTTAAGGATCAATCAATCAAGTGACTTGTAAAGTGTGACTACTTACCCGAAAGGGTCTCAAGGCGCTGGGGGATGCCATGCGGGAGGGTGTTAATGCAATATTTCAATACCAATGTATTTAGATTGCATTGTGGTCTAATCCAGATAGTAAGCCACCTAATGAGGGGATACAATCCAATTGTGTCATTCAAGTAAATGGAAACCCAGTTCTCTGT
The DNA here is from genome assembly GCA_963921515.1 of Calotriton arnoldi. NCBI lineage: Eukaryota > Metazoa > Chordata > Amphibia > Caudata > Salamandridae > Calotriton > Calotriton arnoldi. The sequence continues at coordinate 331,698 of CAWUFW010011473.1, forward strand.
AGACTATATGGGAAGGTACACACTGCGGAACGCCTAACAGTCTTCTACAGAATTTGTCCTCAATTGCCTAGAGTGAAGCAGCTCCCACATAACCCCAGGCATCCCGCCATACGCTTTGGCCTGGTATAATTCAAGCAGTGCCCCCGGAGGTTTCTTGCCCGTTCTTAAGGCGAAATCAAAAATGGCTCCAATTACTCTCAGTAAGATGTTTCTCTTGTTGATCATGAGAGGGGACCAGGAACATGCACTGTCAAAAATGATCCCTAGGTAAGATAAGGATGAAAGCTTATCCCGCACATGACCATTAGCTTGAAACTGCATGTTTTTTGTAGATTTGGGGCCCATTATCATCACAAAATACTTACTATAACTAGAAATGAAGTCTATCTCTTCCATGGAGGTAACAAACCAATTCACTAGCCACTGTAGCCCCAGTGTGGTGTACAGTACCGCATCGTCCGTGTACAGTAAGGTAGGTAAGGTTTCAAATATTCATGCCCTGCAGGTAAGAATGTGAAACTCTTTCTTCACTGTGTTTTTTTTTCTTTTTATGAATAAGCTAATCGTCAGTAATCTATTTTTCAGTAAAGCTATTTTCCAAATGATATTCTCAGTAACTAGTTTTGAGTGATCTTTTATCTAAGCACAATTGTAAATTACACACGAATTTCTTCAGTGAGCGCTTAGTCCATTGACCTATACGCCTGCCAAGGACACTCTGCCCCTTGTCTCTTGATCCTCGCTTTCATGATGATGCTGAGTTACTTGTTTAAAATGTTAATTTTCTACGGATGTCATTTACTTGATTTGTTCCGTCCCGCCAATCATCACTTTCCTGCCCTGATTAGTTGCTCTCCATTCAGCATGCAGAACACTGATTATTCCCCATCCATTCGCTGCTTCCTGAAGCATCTCACCTCTTCCAGCGTTAATTCCGAGCGAGGATTTATCACCGGCCTTTCATTGTTTATTCCGTGCTTCAAGTGCCTCTCTCCTGACTTCACATCAAAGTGTCTCAGCATCTCCATCAATGCTTTGTCCTTCCACTCCTCTTCCCTGACTCCTCCCGTCTCCCTTCAATCTGATTTTGCATCTCTCCTGATGCAGCGTTAGGCTATTATTTTACTTGATCATCACTTGATTAATGTGCTGTAATTTGCTGTGATTAATGTTTCTTGATTACCAAATGATTGGACAATGTTGTCTATTTAGCTACACCCACAGTTCTACAGGGGCATTCATTAAAAATGATTATGTGATGGTTAGTTTAATTTCCTTTTACATTTTACCTGAGCCTCGTTTGATTGAATAATCAGAACATGATTTTTTTTTTCTATTCCCCTTTCCATTTGTCCTTAGTGTTGGACTTTGTCACCGTCTGTTCTGGCTGTTTTAAAAAATAAAAGTTTGTTAATGCACAGGCTGGAAACTTCTGTGTAGGTCACAGTCGTGAATCCCATAGGTGCCATGGTTGAAAGAACGACTACCACTGGTTTGAGTAATAGTAACAACTAATTATAATGCAGTACAGCCATAGAGAGGCAGACCTGTAGTGAAGATAAGTTCTTATAAACATGCTGCTGCTCTACGTGATTTTTAGAATTATAGCATTTCTAAATGTCCTAAATGTTTACGAAATTTCAGTTTTATCAAAACGGTCTATAAAATGTTCATGATAATGCAATAACTTAAATCTTATTGAAATAGAGGCCTATATTTACAAACACCACACCAGGTTTGTATTACTTTTGTAATGCAAACTCTGATCAAAGTGTTGTGGTGCCAACACAAATCCAGATTTGCATTGGAAAGTTGGCCAAAGTAACGCAATGTAGCGTTATGCATTACTTTGCCCTACTTTACATCAGGGGGGCTGTCATGTCCCCTGTGCCTCAGCCCCAAAGGACGACACAAGGAGGCAGAGTCCTAGTGCCCACCTACGCACGTTTTTCCAACATCTCCTCCCTTTGTTGACAAAATAAACACTATCCCCTCACCTGCCTTAGTTGGAAGTGGGAACTGTTTCATGTGATAGAGTAAGACCCTGTCGCTGCTGTGATCATGGGCCCTTTGACGAGAAAGAACGGTCTGACTTCCGCGTTTGCCATTGACGCACAAGGACTAGATCTCCCGGCTTTAGTTTAGATGCTGTGGCATGACGGCGTGTGTAAGTTTGTCGCTTCATCTTTCCCTAGGCCTCTTGGTCACATGCGACAGTATCCCTGTGCTCAGTTGGTACCATGGCTTCCAGTTGAGGCAGACGGGTCCTGCGTGTTCTCCCCAGTACCAATTCTGCTGGGCATTGTCCTGTGGAGCTGTGCGGGGTGTTGCGGTAATCCCAAAGTATTTGGTACAATCCTTTGCCCACAGAGTTCTGTGTCAGTTTTGCTTTGTGGACAGCTTTCATTATGTTGCCTATGAAGCTTTCCACCATGCCATTTCCTTGCTGCCACAGAGGTGTTTTTTCCTATGGTGTACTCCCAGATAGGCCATGAACTTGAGAAATTCTTCTCCTGAGAACGGTGGTCCATTGTCTGTCGTAAGTGTCAGAGGGGCATCCCAGGCTGCAAAGATGTCATCCAGAATCAGTAGAATTGATGATGTTAATGACATTTGGCGCACTATGAGGAAGCAAGAGTATTTGTCGATGACGACCAGCAGGCAGCCACCGGTGTCCAGTGGTCCATAGAAATCTGCCACCAGTGTTGTCCACAAAGCCTCGGGGAGGTCCAACATGCATAGTTGCTCCAGTTTGAGTGGTCTTCACGTCATCTGACAGAGGTGACAGCTCATGATCATGTCCTCTACCAGGCGATCAGGTCCTGGGGACCATACTTTTTCTCTCAGCATTTCTTTTTTTGTCATGTCACCATGCCTTTGTGAGACTCATGTGCCAGGCTTGCTGTCTGCCATCGAAGGGTCTTTGGTATGACTGTTTGAATGCAAGCATTTTCTCTCTTCTGACCCCTTCACTTACTGGGCTGCTGTTATTCACATGTCTCCACCTCTGTTGCTGTATGAGTGTTTTGACAGCTTGTAGCGTGACGTTGTTTGTTATTTTTTGCACCAGTTGATCTATCGTGATTGGGACAAGTGTGTTTGTCACAGCACAAAGTTGAGGTATTCCTCAGCCATAGAGGATGTCTCTTTTGCACGGGGCAGAGGATGCCGCGACATGTAGTTGGCTGGGTTGTGCTTATTCCCTGGTTTGTGAACTATTTTGAAGTCTTAGTCCATCAGGTGTATCCCCCACCTTTCGATGCGCGGTGGAATTTTTACGTTCGGATTGCTGTATATTGTGACTTGTGCTTGGTGGTCTGTCACGATGGTGAATGACTTCCCGTAAATAAACATGTGGTAGTGCTCACATGCCCATACTATCACTAGGCTCTCTTTCTCTGGTTGAGAGTATGCCCTTTCTATGTCTGACAGGCTCCTGCTCCCATATGCAACAATGTGCCCTGGCGAGTCTCTTCCCAGCGTATGTTGTGTGAGAACGGTTCCTAATCCCACTGGGCTACCGCCTACAGTAAGCTCAGTGCACAGGGAAGCGTGAAAGTAGGCGAGGTGGTCTATGGCTGTGACTGCATGTCAGATGTCCTCAAACACCCATGTCGCACTCCGAGATCCAGAGAAATGAGTGCCCTCGCCTATTCAGTTCATGAAGTGGGGTGCTCACTGTGGCAAAGTCTTTGATGAAGCGAGCACAGTAAGTCTCCTGCCCATGAAATGACCTCACCTCTCCTACGTCCACTGGGGGCTGTGTTTTGTAGAGCGTTTCTATTTTGCTGAGGTCTTTGCCGCATTACTTTCCAGGAGAAAATGTGGCCAAAGAAAGCAAGTTCTCCTTTTCCCAGCTCGCATTTGTCCTCATTCAGTGTGAGTCCAGCAATTTCCAACTGATTGATTACCTCCCTCAGTGCCTTGTCGTGCTCTTCATTTTTGCGGGCAAATACTAGGATGTCATTGCTGTAGTTTAGACAGTTTTTAATGGGCCTAATCACTCGTCGCACCAGCTCCTGAAATATTTCAGCTGCTGGAGACACCTCAAAGCTTAACCGCTTGTAGCTAAATAGCCCCAGGTGGGTGCAGAATGTTGTAATGTAGCAGGACTGTGGGTCAAGCTCCAGCTGATGATAGCCTTTGAATATGTCTAGCGTTGAGAACACACAGACTCCAGTGAGACAACTGATTCATCATTCAAGTGAGGGCCTGGGTGCCATTCTCTTTTGATTGCGGTGTTGGCTAGGCGCATGTCAACGCAGATGCATATTCATGTTGTGTTTTTCTTTGGCACAGCCACGGTGGGGGACAACCAATGAGTTGGTCCATCCGCAGGCTTTTTTTTTTTTTTTGTCCTCATATAACCTCCATGGAATAAGCATCCTCTCGGTCCTAACCAACCCAATTGCTTATATCTTGGGGTCTGATCTCAGCTGATGTTCTATGGGGACCAGCCCATACTGCACATCATGAGCTGACCAAGAGGTGTAATCATTGGACACTTTATACCAGCCATGACCATCATTTCTTTTATTATAGGAATTAACCTTTTGATCTAGGTCTCTAAAGAATCTTACTGAGTTCCACCAACCCCTCCAAGTTGGAGGATCTGCCTGGCGCCATCTTTTGCAGATTTCTCGTCTTGCTAAGAGGATTAGGTAGAACACAAGTTTACACTGCTCACCCGTAAAGTCTGCCTCACCCTCTGAAGGCTGTGCAATGCCAAAGAAAATTAAAGTAGGGCTTACCTCCACACTTTTGCCCAATGCTTCTGACAAGGTCTTACCCACATTGTCCCAGTATTCCTTCAACAATGGACAGGTAGAAAACATGTGAATGTCGTCCGCCTCGTGGATACAGCATCTTGTACATCTGGCATCTCCTCCTCCCCTTATTTTGGATATCTTAAGCAGAGACCAGTATATCCTGTGGAGGGTAAAAAGGTGGTTTTTCCTTAGTGCAGCCGATTTGATCAAAGGGTATAGTATATCTAAAGATACTTGCCATAGATTTTGCAGCTCTTCATCCGGCAAGCACTTCTCCCAGACCAAATGAGGAGGATCAAGCTTCCTGTCTGCAGCAGTAAGGAGATGATTATACCAGAGTGCTATTTCCTTTTTCCTTGGGTTTAGGTCTTGGAGGTCGTCCTCCATTGCATTGTCTCCGGGGAAATGCCATTGTTGGTTCTTGCACCACGTTGAAATTTTACAATATTTGAATCTAGACATCCTGCCGTTCGTTAAGTTCTTCCAAGTGTCCCAGGGCAGGCAACTGCTTCCTTCAACTATATCGCCCCAACGCAGGACACCCGCCGCTTTCAAAGGCTGAGATAGGGTGTCATTCAGGCACTCAGGGGTGCCCGGTGAGTCCCATGCGAGGGCCCACTCACTATAGTAGGGTATACCTGGACTTGAGCGGCAGTCGAACCATAATTTGGTGGCAGCATATAAAACCTTCAGGCGGACTTTTAAAAAAAATTTGGGGGCACCGAATTTGTACATGAAACCCTCATCTGGGCTATCCAGCAACATGGCCTTAAACATACAACCAATCAAAGTATCATCTGGTCTGAGAAGGAGCATCTTACAATTCTTTAATTGGTATGCCCAGCAATATAATTGTAGATCTGGTAGACCCAGGCCACCGTGTGCGAACTTCCGTCTAAGCTTTTTCCATGATAGTCTGATCCCCTTACCAGCCCAGATAAAAGTAAAGATCCTTCCCTGGATTTTAATTAAGAGGTTTTTATCAAAAGTCAGGGGGATATTATTAAAAAGATAAGCGAACTTAGGCAAAACACACATTTTAACCAGGTTTGTCCTCCCATAATGTGTGAGTGGAAGATTCTGCCATCTCTTCAAAAGAATATTGACCTCCTTAGAGACTCTAGCTAAATTTATTTTGGGCAGTTCTTTTAACTCTTGTGTAATAATTATTCCTAGATACCTTAACTCCTTTGAGACCCTGAACCCCTGCACGTCTGAATTCCAAGTCATGATTTCAGTCTTACTACTGTTAATCTCATACCCTGACATTTTCCCAAAAACCTGCACTTCCCTAAATAGTGCGGGTAAGGCTTGATTAACATTAGATGTAAAGAGTATCAAATCATCAGCATACAATGCTAATTTCCTTGAAAACCCGTTTACAGCAAAGGGGAAAATTTCTTTGTTTTGCCTTAGGCTTTGAGCCAAGGGCTTGATGTATAGATCAAAAAGAATAGGAGACAGCGGGCACCCTTGTCTGGTGCCGCGCCCTATTAATATAGGAGCTGAGAGGCTACCGTTCACTACAATTTGAGCTCGAGGATTTTTGTAAATTTTTTAAGGACTTCTCTAAAGGTCTCATCAAAACCAAAAGCCTTCAGTACTCTAGAAAGATAACACCAGTTAACCCGGTCGAAGGCTTTTGCGGCGTCTAGGGTTATAATTGATAGAGGTACACTACACGCCGTTGCCAAATCTATTGCAACAACTAGGGTAAGAACTAGATCTTTCATCTGACGCCCAGGGAGAAAACCCTTCTGGTCTTTGTGTATTATAGACCCTATGATTTTGCATATTCGGGCGTTCAGTATTCCTGTAAAAATTTTATAATCACAGTTCAACAGTGATATTGGCTGGTAAGATTGACATTGTGAAGGATCTTTCCCAGGTTTTAAAATCAGCGTAATGACTGCCTCCTTCCAGGAGTCCGGCAATGGAGAGGACCCTCTCAAAATATCGTTAAACAGTCTTAACCAGATAGGAATGACTTCATCTGCTAGTATACCATAGATCTCGTTAGGGATCAAATCTGGGCCTGCAGCTTTACCCTTCTTAATTTTATTAAGGGCATCCAAGATTTCACTCCCTGTTATATCTTGGTTAAGCAGCGATAAACTATCAGCGTTCAGCTTTGGAAGCTGTTTTCCAACCAGCCATTGATCTAGAGCAAACTCATCTACCTCTAAATTCTCCTTGTACAAGTCCTGGAAGAATTTACAGAACTCTGACTCTATCTCGTCCCTGTTGTCGGAAAGCTGGTCAGGAGACTTGCCACCATTTTCCAGTATGATCTTTCTGACGAACTTTTGGGACCTATCCATTCTGCTCTTCATTGCTAATAGTTTCCCGCAGTCCTCACCTTGATCAAACTCTCTCATTTTACTCGCTTCCCATTTCTGTAACATATTTCCTTCCATTACCAGCCTATATTCCCGCTGCAGATCCTCAACTTTCCCCACTAGGTTTTCTTTTTCCTCCCCCTGGGCTTGATCAGCCTTTAAGCTTGCTTCGGCATTTATTAACCGCTCCTCCAATAAAGCTATTTTTTCTTTTTCTAATCTGACCCAGACTGCCGCGGCACCCTTCAGCGTCCCTCTCAGCCAGGCTTTAAATGAGTCCCAAACGATATGTCGGGGAGCAGACTCTAGATTTTGATTAAAGAAAACAGCCGATTCTAATTTAATCTTATCCATAATATCTGATTGTAAAAGCAGCCTTCTATTCAGAGTCCACCTCCTAACTAAGGAACTTAAAGGGAGTTCCATGTTTAATTCTATTGCTCCATGATCTGATAGATGAATAGGCAGATATTCAATTTTCTTAACCATGTCCACTTCTGAGAGATCCATAAACATATAGTCAATCCTTGAGAAGTGGCCATTCTTTTTGCTAAAGAAGGAGTAGTCCCTTGCGTCTCCCTTTTTCTTTCGCCATACATCATATAGATTTAGATTGTCTAGCATAGCAGAAAGACAGGCTTTAACTCGAGGCACATTAATTTGAGTGCGGGGCGAGGACCTATCCAACTTGTTGCTTAGAAGTAAATTAAAATCCCCACCAATTATCAAAGGGGCTTCAAAATCGAGCAAGGAAGAACAGAGGTTATTCAAAGGTGTAACGTCGTCCTCGTTCAGACCATAATAGCTAGCCAGCGTATAGGAGCTAGCACGAGTTTTTATTTCCGCTACCACCCAATGCCCTTTAGTATCCATCTGTGTTTTACCCAGTTCTATTCCAGCGTTTGCTTTAATAACTATAGCGACTCCTTTAGAACAGCATTGTTGGTCTGTAGCAACAACCTTATTCACCCATTTCTGTTTATTAAATAATGCTAAGCATTCTGATCTTAAGAGGTGGGTCTCCTGGAGCATAAGAACATTGGCGGAGCTGTCCTTCAGATATTGTAGAACCAATCGCTGTCTCCTTTTGACCCTTAGACCGTTCACATTCCAACATAATATGCCCATTCTTTCTCTTCCCAAAGGCCTATCTCTATCCCCCATCCTCAATATTCCTGGTCACGCTACCTTTAATAATGTCGGTTATATCAAAAGAGGACGCTTTTTTCATTTTGTTTGTCTTTTTACCCCCATGCTCCCCACCACCACTCATGTGCCCCCCTTCCCTTCCCCCCTCCTCCCCTGGGAACCCTCCCTGACTACTTATTGGCTAGTGCCAATTCGAGCCGCTATCCACCACCCGCCTTCATTACCTACCAGAAGACAAACACTAACCCCACAGCATAGACACAACTTTTTTTTTTCTTTTAACTCACTCAACTAGGTACTTGACTTATTACTTAACAAAAGACTATCAACCTCCTCTGGGGAATGAAAATTAAACATTTTGTTGGCCCACATCACTTTAAGGAATGCAGGAAACCTTAACTGAACTTGGGCACCCAATTCTCTCAGGGGGTCCATCCGTTTGCCCAGCTCCCACCTTCTGTCTTCTGTCACTCGGGATATATCAGACCTTATTTTAAATGATAAGTCCTGAACCTGAATGGTTTTCAGTTTGAGAGCCGCCCCTAAAAGTTTTTCCTTAAGGGAGTACGATTGTATGTACACCAGGATTTTCCTAGGCTTCTTCCGACCGGGATTAAGCCTGAAAGGGTCCCGATGCACTCGTTGGATTTCCGAGTCCCAGACTGAGGCAGAGGCAACTTGAGGAAAAGATTTAGACAAGATCTCTACCACAAAAGCTTTAACATTGTCCCCTTCCGCTCCCTCCTTAATATCAAGAATCCAGATGTTATTCCTTCTGGAGTTGTTTTCCATCCTTTCTAGTCTGTCTGATAGATCCTTTTCTCTCATCTTAAGCCTGTCTAGTTCCTGAGAACGATCTTTCAGGTCTGTCCCCAGTTCTAGGACTTTATTTTCCAGGACCTCCATACGCTTTGTTAGTGCTGATAGATTCTCCTCCAAACTGCTACAAGTATCTTGGATTTTTTTCTGATTAATTTCTGAAGTAGCGAAGCGGTCTTTAATCTCTAGCGAGAGCTGGCTCAACAGCCCCTGCACTACGTCTAAACCGGAGGTATCTTCAGTGACCTACTTAGCTGACTTGCTTAAGATCTGGTCGCCCCTCCCCACCGAATCAAGATCCCCCGGTTCCGGAATGGAAGTGGAGTCACTAAAGGGCGAGAACCTGTTTGAAACTAGAATAGCCGGGTGTAGAGTCGAGATATTTTGTGGCGTATCTGCTGCCTCTTTGAGGAGTTCCATATTGCACTGTGGATTGCACTGTGGATTTCATTTAAAGTAGGACCTGAGCGAAGGGGTCACTCTAGGGCCTAATGGTGCTAATCTCTTTTTCCTTTCTTTTAAAGGGGTGCTCTTCCCCGTCTTAACAGAGAGACTCTTATTTTTGGTTTTACCCGACGGGGGGGCTGAAGGTTGTCTGATTTGTAATTCTGTCTGAGAAACAGCCGCTTTGCCAAGAAAGTTATTAGATCTTAATTTATATCTTCTGCCAAGTGTTACCTCCTTGTCAGAATTAACAGGTAGATCTTTCCCCTTTGGTTGAATTACTGACTCGCTCCCTTTATCAATCAGACTTTTATTCATGAGAGACGGGGAGGCTGTATCCATAAGCTGCAAACTCATGCCATGCTTCTGGCTTACCTCCTTTATCTGCTCTCCCCTACGTTGAATTATATTCAGGGTTCCTGGCCAAGACCCTTTGAACCACGACAAGATCCAAGCAGACTTCGAATCTGAAGCAGTAGATCTAGTGCCTGACTCCAAACCAGCTCCCTGCGGTTCTTCCAGAAAGCCGCAAGTGCTGACACTGCCAAAATTAAACCCGGAATTGAAACCGGAGTTTCCGAGGTGGGGCAGAGCGCGGAGCGCTGCTCGTGATTTTCTGAGCGCGCTCGCTGCCCTAAGAAGTGCAGTGCCCACACACATCCAGCCACACCACCCCCGATTAAGAACGAAGGCGGGGAAGACCGCCGATGGAGAGGCACAGCCGCCGGTCTAATTCTGAAGAGTGCCGCTTCAGAAGCGGGAGCGGATACAAGGCAAGGCAAGCGGGTGAAGGTTAGTCCTCTATAACCATTACGTTATTTTAGTAGCGGGGGCGAAGAGCAGCTCTCGGCCGGCTTGCTAGCGGGCCGCCATGTTCCCTCGTGGGCCCAAAGCTTAACCGCTTGTAGCAAAATAGCCCCAGGTGGGTGGAGAATGTTGTAATGTAGCAGGACTGTGGGTCAAGCTCCAGCTGATGATAGCCTTTGAATAAGTCTAGCTTTGAGAACACACAGACTCCAGTGAGACAACTGATTCGTCATTCAAGTGATGGCCTGGGTGCCATTCTCTTTTGATTGCAGTGTTGGCTAGGCGCATGTCAACGCAGATGCATATTCATGTTGTGTTTTTCTTTGGCAAGGCCATGGTGGGGGACACCCAAGGAGTTGGTCCATCCGCAGGCTTGATGATATCCTGTGCTAGCAATTTCTTTAGTTCTTCCTCCACCTGTGGTTAGAAGTGCACAGTGACTCTGCTGTGATTTTGAGCCACTGGTTTGACTGCTTCATTTATGTGATGCGTAATTTGCATGATCTTCAGCTTTCCAAGCCCTTCGAGGATCACAGGGTGTTTTCTCAGGATGTTGTGATGCTCAGACATGTGATAACAAAAGACACACAATTGATGGACGGAATGCAGAACAAATCAAAACATTCACCCCCAGTCAAGAGATCTGGGCTAAATCCATCATTCTTTTGCGCACCATGCCACCCCAGTTTAGACCTGGCCATATGCAAATCAGTCTTGACCCAGTAGCACAGTGAGCCCGGGACCCACGTCTGGGCATACCTGTACTGTGCCATACTGTGCCACTAGATTCAAGCTATCCTGGCTGATGAGGGGTGAAACCCCGAAACCGGTCCTAGGATGCTTGTTTCCGGTCCAGGGAGGACCTGGCTTGGCAGTTCGGGCTGGACTGTTCCCATGAGGCACAGGGTCAAGACTGATTAGCATATGGCCAGGTCTAAACTGGGGTGGCATGGTGAGCAAAAGAATGATGGATTTAACCCATATCTCTTGACTGCAGGTGAATGTTTTGATTTGTTCTGCATTCCGTCCATCAATTGTGTGTCTTTTGCTTTATCATCCTAAGTGCGCAGGGCATGCCCAGAGGTGGGTCCCGGGCTCACTGTGCCACTGGATTCAAGCTATCCTGGCTGATGGGGGTGAAATCCCGAAACCGGTCCTAGGATGCTTGTTTCCGGTCCAGGGAGGACCTGGCTTGGCAATTCGAGCTGGACTGTTCCCATGAGGCACAGGGTCAATACTGATTTGCATATGGCCAGGTCTAAACTGGGGTGGCATGGTGAGCAAAAGAATGATGGATTTAACCCAGATCTCTTCACTGGGGCGAATGTTTTGATTTGTTCTGCATTCAGTCCATCAATTGTGTGTCTTTTCCAGACATGTGATAAGTCATGGCTAGGAGGGCCATCACCTGAGCGGTAACGTTGCTAAACAAACACTGCACTGGGATGCCTCAACGTAGGATGTGCAGCTCTTCATGTACAGACACTTCATTGTATGTGAGTGTCTCCACAAATTTCCCTTTGCTCACTACAGGTTGCTTTGCACCCCATGTGAAGACATCAAGAGTGTAGGGCAACAACAGAGGCTTGAGTTTCATTTTTTCATACTCCGACATGCGCGTGATGTTGCATATGGCTCCCCTGTCGAGTACAAATCACATTGTGTGATTTCTGACCTGAAAATCTACCGTCGTTGTCTTCTTTTTCTGTCATTTGTCAATGAGCTGGACATGTTCAGACGTGCATTCTTGAGCGGAGACATCTGACATGAGTTATAGGCATTTGGTGGTCTCTTGTGCATTAGCAGCATCCCAGTCAGTGAATGAGCTGTAATTGTGTGCTTCCATGTGCCATGGGTGCCGACTTGGGGTCATTTGTGGTTTGGTAGGTGTCCTTCTCACCGACTTGAAGTGCCCACTCATGCAGACCCCGTGCGCTCCTCCTACATATTATAGACATGCCCCCGGGACCTGACCCACTCGGGGGCAGATTTAAAGCAAAGAGCAGGAGCCCGCGCTTCCTAACTAAAAACAAATTCTGTGGGAGTCGCAGATCCAGTGCGATTCCACCAAAATTATTTTTTGGCCTTGTGGTGTCACTGTGGGACCCCCTCCACCCCCCCCCCAAGAGGCCTAGGGGTTCAGGGAGTTTCAACCCTGACCCTTTTTGTTTTTTTTAGGTTTTTTCCTGTGACTCGGTTCAACCAAGTCACAAGATGGCTGCCAACACTTCCTGGCTTGAAGTGTTGGCAGCCAAAAAGATCTCAGCACGAGAATGGGATGGGTCGCGGATCTACCATGTCCCTATATATACAACTGGAAATATTTTTATATAACTCTGAAACTACTGAACAGATTTACACCATTTAACAAAAAGGTAATTTTCTGCCAAATTTGGTGTAATTCCATTCAGCAGTTCAGGCTGTAGCCTTGTTTAAATTTTCCTATGGAAATAAACATCGGGGAAACATGTTTTGGGAACCCCCATTTTTCTCGTCCCCCAGCTTGATGGATTACCCTGAATCTTTCAAGAGCATCAAAGATTCGTTAAACAACAACAAAGCTATTGGCAAAACAAAAAACGCTCTTCCAATGAAACTACATCCTAACTATAACTACCTACTAACCTACTATATATATATATATATATATATATATATATATATATATATATATATATATGTATATATACACATATATTGTTTGCACACGGCGACCAGGACACTTACATTCAGTCACCTGTGTTTCTCCTGCTTGGCACCAGTGAAGAGTATTTCCCCGTGTGGCCTCTTTCCTTTTCGGCAATGGAGAGGTTTGTTTGCATATTTTTCACGCTGGCCAGTAGCGTGACAAGAGGCCCCGCTCTGCAAGTTGGCTGGAGATTTGCTGGCTCCTGCGTTTGTAACGCTTTTTCTTTACCCGAGGGATCGGGTCTTCTCCAGCACACCTCAGCGAGTAGAGGATACAAGGGCTGCTGCTCAATGCAGCTCGTGATTACACGAGGGGTTTCCTTCATTGTAATTGAAGCCCACAGCCCGGTGGACACTAACTCTAAGAGGTTTGAGCGCAAGGGGACCCGAGGAATCTCTTGTTTGCACACGGCAACCAGGACACTTACATTCAGTCACCTGTGTTTCTCCTGCTTGGCACCAGTGAAAAGGATGTTTGTCATCGAATCCAGCTCCGCGCAACCTCCACCCAGGCAAGATGAACTCTGGGAGATGTAGTGTGTATCATATTGCATCGTCGTGAGGGGCGAGCACATGACCAGGAGTACTGAGTGCTTCCACCAATTGGAGGATGGCAGGATTATTTTAAACACGGGTGGGGCAGCATCCTGGTACAACAGCGGCACCTGAGGAAGGCTATTGTAGCCGAAATGCATCGTGCCTGACAGCTGTTTAAATAAAGGACTTACGAAGAGTATTTCCCCGTGTGGCCTCTTTCCTTTTCGGCAATGGAGAGGTTTGTTTGCATATTTTTCACGCTGGCCAGTAGCGTGACAAGAGGCCCCGCTCTGCAAGTTGGCTGGAGATTTGCTGGCTCCTGCGTTTGTAACGCTTTTTCTTTACCCGAGGGATCGGGTCTTCTCCAGCACACCTCAGCGAGTAGAGGATACAAGGGCTGCTGCTCAATGCAGCTCGTGATTACACGAGGGGTTTCCTTCATTGTAATTGAAGCCCACAGCCCGGTGGACACTAACTCTAAGAGGTTTGAGCGTAAGGGGACCCGAGGAATCTCTTGTTTGCACACGGCGACCAGGACACTTACATTCAGTCACCTGTGTTTCTCCTGCTTGGCACCAGTGAAAAGGATGTTTGTCATCGAATCCAGCTCCGCGCAACCTCCACCCAGGCAAGATGAACTCTGGGAGATGTAGTGTGTATCATATTGCATCATCGTGAGGGGCGAGCACATGACCAGGAGTACTGAGTGCTTCCACCAATTGGAGGATGGCAGGATTATTTTAAACACGGGTGGGGCAGCATCCTGGTACAACAGCGGCACCTGAGGAAGGCTATTGTAGCCGAAATGAATCGTGCCTGACAGCTGTTTAAATAAAGGACTTACGAAGAGTATTTCCCCGTGTGGCCTCTTTCCTTTTCGGCAATGGAGAGGTTTGTTTGCATATATATATGTATATATATATATCTATATATATATATATATATATATATATATATATATATATATATATATATATATATATATATATATATATATATATATATATATATATATATATATATATGAAACCAAAGTGCCCAGAGCATTTGAGAGCGCACTCGACTTTAAGAGGAAACCATAAGGTTTATTTTCAAGAAAAACGAGCATCAGCATTCAAATAATATCTTTTTTCTTCCGACGCGTTTCGAGGCGGCTGCCTCTTAGTCATGGATGATTAGCATAATTCTCAGCAGATGACTCCGATCGTTTCGCTTGCCACATGTCTCATTTAAATATCCCTGGTGGGCCTCGCAAAGTACATAGTTTAGTCAGTTGCATGCTAGGACTTGTAGTCCAAAATCAGAGTCTCTATTCACTTTTTACCCTCGGTGGGCTCCGCTTTGAAGATGCAATATTAATATTGCACTGGCGCACTGGACCCACTGTGGGTGATAAATATATATTTTTTCCTTTCAGACTACAAGTCCCAGCATGCTTCAACTAATGAAATACATGCATTTAAGGAAACGTCATTGCACCAGTGTGTGAAGCCAAGCCCCTGATGAAGAGGCGCCATGCCTCGAAACGCGTTGGGAGTTTCAAAAATCACCCGTCACCGTGGCAGTGTGAAAGGTTATGCTGGATAGCAGGCAAGATCATCGAGTGCTCCCTCAAAGCTCTGGGCAATTGGTGAAAAAGTATGGACACGGCAGCCCTGCCGTGGAGGTGATGCACCATCTTGATTCATCAAGAGGCTGGGGCTTGGAACGATGTCCAAGCCTATCTTCAGCACAATCTTGCCGAAAGTAAAAAGAGTACTGCTGCGATGCCTGGTTCCTACTAAGGAAATGAACAATGTCTTTTAATTGCACTGGTGCACTGGACCCACTGTGGGTAATAAATATATATTTTTTCCTTTCAGACTACAAGTCCCAGCATGCTTCAACTAATGAAATACATGCATTTAAGGAAACGTCATTGTGCCAGTGTGTGAAGCCAAGCCCCTGATGAAGAGGCGCCACGCCTCAAAACGCGTTGGGAGTTTCAAAAATCACTCGTCACCGTGGCAGTGTGAAAGGTTATGCTGGATAGCAGGCAAGATCGTCGAGTGCTCCCTCAAAGCTCTGGGCATTTGGTGGAAAAAAAATAATAAAAATATATATATATATATATATATATATATATATATATATATATATATATATATAGATATGCATACACCTACTGGTGGCATACATATATATATATATATATACATAATACTATATATATATATATATATATATAGTAGGTAGTTATAGTTAGGATGTAATTTCATTGGAAGAGCGTTTTTGTTTTGAGGGGGCAGTAACAAGTGGAAACCAAGGAGTAGCCTTGCAAACACGGAGCAAGAGAGGCACGAGAAAGTGATTTCACCTGCAGATTTGACAATAATAAATTTAACACCAAAAAAACTGACTAAAACAGAGGTAATGGTTCTAAAGAAAGTACTCACATTTTGTCCATCACAAGGCTTTGAGTACACACAAACACATATAGATTTGTACCTTTTTACAGGGAAATTGAAACTCCAGAAGTTCTTCAAAATCAAAGGATTACAAGGATGAGAAACAGGAGAGAATATAATGACAATGTTAAATCTATCAACAGATGTCCTAACTGGGGATGACCTTGCAATATTACAATCATTTGATAGTCAAATTGTCTCTGAAAATACCGAAGAAGGTGTTGTTTCTATTCCTGCAATTGAAAGTTTTGGAATAACTCAGAGAACTGTCAAAACAAATTTTAAACCAAAGTCGACCTTCATACCTCCAATGAGTTTTGACACCATTGATGTATTCGAGGAAACTGTCACAAATGACCTGGTAAAACTAAGACAACAGAAATGTGGAAGAAAGAATTAAATTAATATGAACCTTACAATGGAACAAAAAAGAGCAATTGCGGACATTGTGAAAGATCCAAACATTGTCTTGAAACCGTCTGATAAAGGGGGTAACATTGTTCTTATGACAGCAGATTTTTACTGTAAAGAGGCTCTAAGACAGTTATCGAACAATACATGTTATGTGAAAATCACCAAAGAGGAATACAATAACAGCATCCAAGAATACCATCTGATGATTCGGAAATGGCATGACAAAGCAATGATCAACATGGATGAATTTAAATTTTTATCATGTCCTCACCCAGTGATCTCTACGCTTTATCATCTTCCAAAGATTCACAAAGATGCTATGAAACCACCTGGTCATCCGATCATATCATCTAAGGGATGCCCGACCGAATCCATGTCACAATACATAGACTTTTTCCTTGCGGACTTTGTTAAATTATTACCATCATATATTCGTGATACTAAAGATTTCATCAGAGCAGTATCACATATACCGTGGGAATCTGTCACAATCCCCCCCCTCACCCTTATTGAGCTACCTTGGTCACCCTGTCTCGCCTCGAACATTACAGCGTAGTATCTCGTGTCACGCTCCTTAGCGCGATCACGGAAGAGAGTAAACAACTACATTTCCCAGAAGCCGCGGAGCAGGGGTCACGTGATCGGGACGACGCGCGTTGCCATCAGGGAAGCGGATGAGGATAAAAGAACTTCCGCTTCCCCCGCAGCGCTGCCGCTAATTCTGGTGACTTGCTGGATATCGGGGAATCCGATCACGACTATTTCGAGGTGGTATACTGAGCAGAGGTCCGGTAAGGGTGTCGTCACACCGATACACCATTCTGTGTTCAAAGGACGCGTATGTCCTTTGGTTTGTTTGGGGACCAAAGACAACTCTGTGCATGCATTGCGGTGTCCCTCCCTGTTGGTGAGACACACGTTTGTTGTCTCTTGTAGGTAGAAGGGATACCGGCATCATTGACACATCGAGGGGGTTCTAGTGTCATACTCAGTCCGGACTACTGATAATTCATTTCTTGGCACTAACCGTAGGCTCTTGCAGGACTATTGGTGCAAAGGCTATTTTGTTTAGTGTTTGTGTGTCTTTTGTTGTGAATGAGGCAAACACCTCTAAATATTGCATAACGTATTTCCAACACTGTGAAGCAACAGGGTTGGCACCTTTTGTTTTCAATTGACGATCACTACAGTCAGACATTATACTGTTTTGCTATCAATGTTTTGGTGTTACAGAAAACGAGAATGATATGTGTTTCTCTCCGCATACAGGCCGATAGTAGTAGCAGAGAATAGTGGAAGAGACAAAAATTGCGTTCTCTGACTACCCTGTGACGCCAGGCTTGGCAATATATTGAGGGTCCTTACTTGAAGATGTATACTAGGTTCTATGCTAAATGAATAGGAACCATACATATTAACTACGAAGGGCTCATCTAAGACTTCTTGTTCTTTTATTTTTACAGGTCTCCCTCCCCGCAGTTCCCATCCTTTCCTTCCTCGCTCGATCACTTCACTGCTCTGTGCTATAACAGCAAGCAGACTTGAAGCGGTCGAGAGGTGGACCATTTTTGAGCATCGTTCCGATCCTGAGGAGTGGAGACGCGACAGAATTAGCGGCCCACGGATAGTACTCCTCCCGATCGGTCTCTTTGCTCCAACATGGCTACTTTAGAGGATGTGTTGACCACACTGCAAGTGGTACAACAAGAACTTGTTGCCTCAAGAATAGAAACTGCGGCTTTACAAGCCAAAGTAGATCGCTTACAACGAAACCCTTTTGATGTAGGAGGGGTTTCACCTTTTTCTTCTTCTCATCCTATCACTGTAGAAATACCTACACCGATACCATTAGCACCCCCGGAGAGATATTATGGAGAGGCCAATAAGACACAGGTATTCCTTACACAAGTGTTGTTACATTTTAATTGTAAACCCAAGGTGTTTACAACTAATCAATCTAGGGTAGCTTTTCTGATTTCATATTTAGCAGGAGATGCTGCATTATGGGCGGTTCCCTTGATTCAGAAGGATGATCCTCTTCTGTCTGATTGGGACACTTTTCGAACCGAATTCGAGAATATTTTTGATAGGCGAACTCATACACTATCAGCAGATAGAGAACTCTTAGAGCTCAGACAAGGCAATAAAGAATTACACATATACATTACCACGTTCAGGAGATTAGTGGCTGAGGCTAATTGGCCGGAAGAAAAACAATTCGCTATATATTACCAAGGATTACGAGACGAGCTGAAAGATGTTATTGCACAGATTGACCCTCAACCCAGAACATGTAATGATCTAGTACACCTTACATTAAGATTAGAACATCGCTTGGGCGATAGGAAAGGAGACTCAAAAAGAAGAGACAAAACTTATACCAGGTATGAACGTCCTAGCGTAGGAGAACAACGATCCAAAAACACCACAGAGCCCATGGAAATCGGCACTGTTAGGGCGACATTAACTTCAGAAGAAAGAGATATGAGACGAAAAAATGGCCTTTGCTTATATTGCGGTAAGCGGGGGCATTATGTTAGAGAATGCCGTTTAAAACCTCAAGGTAATCGAGGGGGATACAAAAGGGATGAAATATCATCCATCAACAAAAAGTCGGAAAACTAGAGAGCTCGAGCGACAAAAGAGGGGAATCCTCGAGCATTGGTGTCCTTCCCTCAATAAGAGACAAGTCAGAGGCTTATTTAAAACGATTCTTTTTCATTTCCATTACCTTAAAGCTAAACAATCATTGGGAAGAAAGACCAGCAATGATTGATTCAGGAGCCACCGACCTATTTATGGATGTTGAGGTAGCAAACGCATTGGGAATAAAGTTAGTAAAGAAAGCTCATCCTGAAATTGTAATGGCGGTAGATGGTAGAGTACTGGAGTCAGGACCCATTGACTTTGTATCCAGTTCAATTGAGGTATCACATGGAGTGGAACACTGCGAACGTATGGTCTTTCAGATAATTAAGGCCCCTCAATATGGTATTATTTTAGGTCTCCCTTGGCTTCAAAAACATAATCCCTCTATAGATTGGACCAACAAGACCCTTTCTTTTGACTCCCAATACTGTCTCGATAATTGTTGCGGATCATCTATCCCACCTTCCCATACGTTATCGACCTGTCAGTGGGTTGCTACGGCTGCAGAAAAAGACACGGCACTGCCGGATCAATATTCAAGATACCGAGACGTATTCAATGAAAGACAGGCAGAGACACTCCCACCACATCGACAATATGATTGTCAAATAGATTTAATACCTGGAGCAGTGGTGCCCTGTGGGAGAGTGTATGCTTTAACAGAACCTGAAAACGACCATCTAAGAAAGTACTTAGATAAATATCAAGAGTTGGGATTTATACGTCCATCAAGGTCTCCTGCAGCCTCGCCTCTATTCTTCATCCCAAAGGCTAATGGTGAGAAGCGCACGTGCATAGACTTCAGGGCCTTGAATGACATCACGATTAAAAATCGTTATCCCTTACCGTTGATATCGGTACTACTAGAGCAGGTAAAACATGCCGTGATTTACACTAAATTGGATTTAAAAGGGGCATACCATTTAGTGAGAATGAGATCCGGAGACGAGTGGAAAACCGCTTTTAAAACTCGGTACGGATTATACGAGTACTTGGTAATGCCGTTTGGGCTGTGCAACGCACCTGCGGCATTCCAGTACTTTCTAAATGAAGTATTAAGAGAATTTCTGGATCAATATGTAGTTGTCTATATTGATGACATACTCATTTACTCATCATCTACAAACGAACACTACCAACATGTTTGTAATGTTCTACAGGCATTAAGGGAAAACCATCTCTACTGTAAGCTGAGTAAATGTGAATTCCATGTTGACACAGTGGAGTTTTTAGGAGTGATGTTAACACCTAAAGGACAAGAAATGGCGGAAAGAAAGGTAGTGGCAGTCAAAGAATGGCCAGTCCCACAGAACGTTAAAGACGTGCAATGTTTTTTGGGTTTTGCCAATTTTTACCGGAGGTTTATTAATCAATTCTCCAAGCTGATCGCTCCTATCACCCAGTTAACTCGGAAGAAAACACAGTTTCATTGGTCTAAAGAAGCACAAGAAGCCTTTGACGGCCTAAAACAGGCATTTGTCACCGCACCTGTTCTTACCCATCCGAATCCTGAGAAACCCTACGTTGTTGAAGCAGATGCTTCAGAATATGCTATAGGAGCAGTATTATCCCAACGCCATGAATCCACTGGTCAGTTGCATCCTATAGCTTTCATGTCACACAAGCTTAATGACGCTGAGAGAAATTACACCATAGCGGAGAAAGAGTTGCTAGCCATTAAGACAGCTTTCACGGAATGGAGACATTTCCTGTTGGGGGCCAAGGAAAGGGTGACGGTTTATACGGATCACCGCAATCTCCAATTTATGCGCTCCACTAGACACCTCACACCTAGACAGTTAAGGTGGATGTTGTTTTTTGAGGAATATAACTTCGTTGTCACTTTTAGGCCAGGCAAGGATAATAAAAAGGCGGATGCGTTAACCAGGCAAGATTCCGTACACGATGAGGAAGAAAGTTTAGAACACGCCATACTACCTCCTACTAAAGTGGTTTGTGCTGTAAAGACGAGTGACTTCCTACAGCAAGTGGCTCGTGGGATCCGGACCATCAAATGGAAAACATGGTTCAAGTTTCACACAGAGTGGCATATAAAACAGGGCATTCCTATAAAAGGCAATCAAATATTAATCCCTACTGAAACACTCCAAAGACAAGTATATCAATGGTGTCACGAGATACCTAGCGCTGGTCACTTTGGATTGGAAAAACTACGGAAAAGATTCTTAGACAATTCTGGTGGCCTGCCGTACGAAGGGATGTAACTGAATGGATAAAAGGTGTGAAATATGTTCACAGATGAAATCAGATCATACCAAACCACAGGGGTTGTTACAAACTCTTCCTACTCCTGAAACGCCATGGGAACACATATCCGTTGATTTCATAGTAGGTCTTCCATCAGATCAGGGATTCACAGTTGTTTTAGTAATAATAGACTACCTCACTAAGATGGGTCACTTTGTGGCTTGCAAAAAGATACCTTCAGCTGAACAACTCGCTAAGTTGTTGCTGTTGCATGTAGTCAGATTGCATGGACTCCCAAAAAAGATTGTTTCAGATAGGGGATCCCAATTTACTGCTCGCTTCTGGAAGACATGGTGTTCTGCTTTGCAAATACAGGTAGCTTTATCCACAAGTTTCCACCCACAAACTGATGGACAGACTGAAAGGGTGAATCAGACGATAAAGCAATATCTTCGTTGCTACGTAGACACCAATACAGATGAATGGGTAGATTATTTATGGTTAGCTGAGATAGCTTATAACAATGCCAAACACTGTTCTACCCACACCACGCCATACTACAACACCTATGGTTTTCATCCAAGATTTCTCCCTTTTTTACATCCTCTATCGACAGTTAATCTCCCAGAAGTGCAAAAGAGAGTAGAACATGTTCAGAAAACTCTAAAGGAAACACAAAAACACCTAGACAAAGCTAAACTACAATACAAACAAGGAGCAGATAAACACCGTCGTATAGGTCCTGTATATAAAAAGGGTGACCTTGTTTGGTTGGCAACCAAGAATATTTCATTTCGAAAAAGAATGTGTTCACTCCTAAATACATAGGACCCTACAAGGTATTGAAATGTGTGAATCCTGTAACTGTTAAACTTGCTTTACCTTGTACCTTGAAAATACACCCTGTATTTCATGTTTCTTTGCTAAAACCCTCTGTTACACCTATGAAGAAAAGACCTAACCCCTTATGGGTGAATGGAGAGCAGGAATATGAGGTGTCTCGGATTTTGGATACCAAATTGAAAGGGAAACGAAGATGGTACCTTGTGGCATGGAAAGGGTACGGCCCAGAGGAACATTCTTGGGAACCAGTAACCAAAATACACGCCCCAAGATTAATCGCTGAGTACCATCAGAAACATCCTGGACACGATTAACTCTCGACAGGGTTCTCTGGAAGAGGGATGTACTGTCACAATCCCCCTCACCCTTATTGAGCTACCTTGGTCACCCTGTCTCGCCTCGAACATTACAGCGTAGTATCTCGTGTCACGCTCCTTAGCGCGATCACGGAAGAGAGTAAACAACTACATTTCCCAGAAGCCGCGGAGCAGGGGTCACGTGATCGGGACGACGCGCGTTGCCATCAGGGAAGCGGATGAGGATAAAAGAACTTCCGCTTCCCCGCAGCGCTGCCGCTAATTCTGGTGACTTGCTGGATATCGGGGAATCCGATCACGACTATTTCGAGGTGGTATACTGAGCAGAGGTCCGGTAAGGGTGTCGTCACACCGATACACCATTCTGTGTTCAAAGGACGCGTATGTCCTTTGGTTTGTTTGGGGACCAAAGACAACTCTGTGCATGCATTGCGGTGTCCCTCCCTGTTGGTGAGACACACGTTTGTTGTCTCTTGTAGGTAGAAGGGATACCGGCATCATTGACACATCGAGGGGGTTCTAGTGTCATACTCAGTCCGGACTACTGATAATTCATTTCTTGGCACTAACCGTAGGCTCTTGCAGGACTATTGGTGCAAAGGCTATTTTGTTTAGTGTTTGTGTGACTTTTGTTGTGAATGAGGCAAACACCTCTAAATATTGCATAACGTATTTCCAACACTGTGAAGCAACAGGGTTGGCACCTTTTGTTTTCAATTGACGATCACTACAGTCAGACATTATACTGTTTTGCTATCAATGTTTTGGTGTTACAGAAAACGAGAATGATATGTGTTTCTCTCCGCATACAGGCCGATAGTAGTAGCAGAGAATAGTGGAAGAGACAAAAATTGCGTTCTCTGACTACCCTGTGACGCCAGGCTTGGCAATATATTGAGGGTCCTTACTTGAAGATGTATACTAGGTTCTATGCTAAATGAATAGGAACCATACATATTAACTACGAAGGGCTCATCTAAGACTTCTTGTTCTTTTATTTTTACAGGTCTCCCTCCCCGCAGTTCCCATCCTTTCCTTCCCTCGCTCGATCACTTCACTGCTCTGTGCTATAACAGCAAGCAGACTTGAAGCGGTCGAGAGGTGGACCATTTTTGAGCATCGTTCCGATCCTGAGGAGTGGAGACGCGACAGAATCTGACATGTTGATGATTGTTCTTGACGTGACAAGTTTATATACTTGTATAACTTATGTAAATGGTGTTAACGCGATTCGATATTTCCTCAAAGGCAGATCTTTGAAATATGCTCAGCATGAGATGTTGATAGAGTTTCTCCTTTTCTGTCTAACAAATAACATTTTCCTTTTCCAGAAGCAACACTATAGACAGATCAAAGGTACAGCGATGGGCACCTGCTTCGCCCCCAGCTACGTGAACTTGTTCGTAGGCTGGTGGGAGAAGCAAGTGGCTTGGGCTGAATGTAACAACTACTGGGTCTCGTCTATTTTGGGATGGTACAGGTACATCGACGACCTTTTTATTCTCTGGAAAGGCTCTAAAACTGAGGCAGAAACATACATCAGGGAACTAAACAGCAATACAGTGAACCTCCATTTCAGTGGGCACATCAGTGCAACTGAGGTGGAGTTCCTTGATCTCAGGGTGTTTATACAAGATGGGGAAATCTGCATATCCCTGTTCAGGAAGACGACAGCGGGGAATTCGATTCTTGAGGCCCATGGTTATCATCCTAAATCTCTAAAGAACAGTATCCCCTATGGGGAACTCTTAAGATTGAAGAGGAACTGTACAAAAGAGAATGATTTTCAGAGAGCAGCTGGGGAGGCCATAGAAAGATTCATTGTGAGAGGGTATTCACCTTCACTACTACAGAAGACTCTGGGTAGAGTTGAAAAGATCTCAAGACAAACTCTTCTCAAAGACAAAAGTCAGACCGTTAAAAATCAAGGAACAACACTGAGATTCATTACAACATTTTCGAGTTACTCCAATGTAGTGAGAGGGATTATCGCACGCAATTGGCATATCCTCAAATCTGACACAGTGATTGGAAAAAGCCTTGCAGACCATCCACAAATCACTTACAGACGCTGTCGGTCCTTTAAGGATACTTTAGTACAGAGCCATTTTGAAGGGATCTCATATAATCCCAGAATGAGTAACCTCACTGGATTCTTTCCCTGCTCTAAGTGCAAAGCTTGTAAAAATAGCCCAAAAACTCTCACATATGAGATCCCCGGCAGAAAACAGAGTCGTACCATCAATACATTTTTAACCTGCACTACTCCCTATTGTATTTACTGTTTAGTCTGCCCTTGTAAAAAGTGTTACATAGGCAGCACTATACAGCCAGTGAAACGGAGAATTTTAGAACACGCCAGGGCTATCGAGAAGAGAGATTTCACGTATCCCGTGGCGAGACACTTTGCCAGATTTCATCAAAGTGATAGAAATTCTCTGAGATTCTACTGTATAGATCACGGATTCGCACATGAACGGGGAGGTAAAAGAGAACTAAAACTACGCAGGCTCGAATCCAGATACATAGTCGACTTGCAAACTAAAACTCCCCTAGGATTAAATACCGAGGAAGAGCTAGCAATTCATTTGGGTTAAGGTATACTCTGCTGCTATAAATTGATGCTGTTGCGATAGGTCAGATCACGATTCATTAGAAAATGAGTAAATGTGTCCATGAAGGTGCTCTCCTATTTTATATAAAATGTTATTCATCATGTATGCTCTTTCATGGATTATGAATTGCCATCTAAATTATGTATATTTCCGATATGGGGATATGCTGTATAGATTGTATACTAGGAGTGAGAATTTATCTCTTTATCTTGAATTTTATTCGATCGCCCATCCAGGGCTCAATTCTGCTGGTTTCTGAACATAAGAACCGTCCCATTTCTCTTCACAACCACTGTATATAACGTTTTGACTTTTGGCTGGTCTTTACAAATTTAGAGCAATACGATTGAATAACTGTCTAAACTGTGACGATTTTTAAACAGTTTGTGAGATTAGTGGGTACTATATATTAATTGTACAGGGTTGCCGTGATGAAATTAATTGGCACCGTTAGAATGTTTATTTACATTTTGATTTATAATCATTTCTATCATGTATTGCTTATATTTACAATTGCGTATAACATTATATTTTTCCAGCCATGTCATTTATAGAGTAATTGCTCATACAGAGCCGGATAACTTTGTTGCAGTGACTGCGTATGGATATAATTTACAATGTTGCCTCCATGATCTTTATTCTTTTCCAGACAGCGCCGGTAAGCTAAACAGAATGTTAGTCCTTTAAATATGTCGTCGCTGATGCAGCGCGTACTGGAAACGAAGGCTGTCTTGTTTCTATGTTTGCTTATTTAAATGAACTTTCACCCTGTCTCCACTCACAGTGGAAAAAGGCGCTAAGCCAAAACGCGTCCTGTCCCGTTTTCATTTCTCGGTAAAATAAAATAACCGAGTTTACCCCTTGGATTGTGTGCGGTCGTCTCGTTTCTTTGGATGCGACTTTGGGAGCTGATATATATATATATATATATACAGATTTGGAGTTAAGTATAGAAGACGTATTCAAACCTACCTTTCTATATCTGGTCCCTCGATACTCCAGTCAAAATAGGATAACCTGCCAATATTCTGGTTTTGATATCCGAACCACAATCACCCAAGCCATGCTGTAGATCAGGGTAATCAGATTTACAACTTTCTCACATTGACAAAGGGGGTTCAATTCTTAAACAGACAATTGAAAACAAAAAATTCATGATTTGTAGCTTGACTGATTTTATCTTGGGCATGCCGCAGAGAAATCTTTCACTATTTAAACACATGATGTCTAGTAGCGCGTTATGTGAACAAGACCGAGTCGTATCGGTCGAAACATGTCATGCTGAGGCACTGGCCAGGACTGACTGGTTGCTGTAATCATGGAATTTAAATAAAGCACAGCAGTTTTTATTCCCCGAATCTTTCAAGAGCGTCAAACAAATTTTGAAAATGTCACAAAGATTCGTCAAACAACACCAAAGCTATTGGCAAAACAAAAAATGCTATTCCAATGAAACTACATCCTAAGTATAACTACCTACTATATATATATATATATTATCTACTGGCGGTCGCCAGTAGATAGTTATAGTTAAAACCTATTATCCATAGGAAATCCGCGACATTCTATTTGAAATAACGTTGGCGCCGGTTAACGAATCTTCGCGAAAGTTTCCAACTTGTTGGGGCGCTCCGGTCCGCTTCTATCCTGAAAGTCTCGGGTGATACGTCAAGCGGGGCCGAGAAAAAGGGGGTCCCAAAACGTGTTTTCCCCATTCATTTTTCCATAGGAACCTTTAGTCGCAGCTACAGCCCGAACTGCTGAACGGAATTACACCAAATTTGGCAAAGAGGTAGCCCTTGGTTCAGTGTCGTGCCTTTTGCTTAAATGGTGTAAATCCGTTCAGTAGTTCCTGAGAAAATCAAAAGTAAAGTCACATATATATCTGGGCGGAGCCTAACCACACATGTCATCGTGAGATCTGATTGGCTGTCAGCACTTCATCCTGGAATTTCTGGCAGCCATCTTGGGACCAATATAAATGATAGTACCTCATTGAAATGCATTGTAGTGAATAGAAGATTTTGAGGGTCACCAAAAGGAGAACTATAAAGGGTGATAACAGGCTTTAGTTACATTAGAATTTATTTGTTGACGGTACCATACTAATTTTAGGAATTGTGGTGTATTCCAAGGTGATTTTACCATGTGAAAAACCTTCTGCTGGGATATCATGAATCATGTTTGAGAGAACACTATTTTCTCATGCTTGTCCCATGGAGGTTTGGAAGGTGCTCCAGAAGCTAAAATGAGAGCATATTTTCTGTAAATTCACATTATCTTTCTCACTCATGTGAGAATGAAGTCTGACATTCTCAGTAAAACATGTACATCCAACAAGGGCAGAGACTGTCAGTTGATTCCTTTGTGTTCTACTGCAGCTTCCCAGAGTGTTCTAAAGAACAACTAGAGTGCTAACAGCCTTACTTATGACAAAAGTATGGCACACCTGAAGCCATCTTGATTGGAATAAACTGGTAACACTTAAAACATTTAATTTAAAAAGGAACAAAATGATGGGGTTCATTTTGTCATAGAAATTATGGTTAGTGCTGTAGAAAGAAAAATTAGGACATGTTTCAAGTGTGATCTCAAATATCTTCCTGTTATATTTCAACAGGAGCAGCCTGCCAGTTGATGCCTTTGTGTTCTACTGCAGCTTCCCAGAGTGTTCTAAAGAACAACTAGAGCGCTAACAGCCTTACTTATGACAAAAGTATGGCACACCTGAAGCCATCTTGATTGGAATAAACCGGTAACACTTAAAACATTTAATTTAAAAAGGAACAAAATGAGGGGTTCTTTTTAAATAGAAATTATGGTTAGTGCTGTAGAAAGAAAAATTAGGGCATGTTTTAAGTGAGATCTCAAATCCTCTTCTATTTCATTAGAAAATTCTGACATGCAGACTGAAACAATCACTTTCAATACCAGCAGCAGACTACCAGTTAACTCCCTGGTGAGCAGTAGCTTTACTCCAGTGATCTAATGAGCAACTAGAGTGCTAACATTCTGAATTTATGGCAGATGTGAGACACATCTGAATGCCTTCTTGATGGAATCAAAGTAAAAAACTGAAAGCATTTCCTACTGAGGAGACTGCAGTAAATGAAGAAATTAGGAAACTTCATAACAAAGAAGTCTTCCAAGATGGCCACCAGTGAAAAAAGAGCCCAAATGTAGCACAAATATTACCCAGATGTAGCCCACATATAGCCCAATGACAAAAGTGTGCAAAACACTTTTTATTTTTAGTTTTTTGCAGTTTTATGTAGTGCAGACTGGTCAGGTATTGGAGCATTGCATCTTAAAACATGACCCCCTACACTACAAAAACACCACTGCACTACCTTAAACCCTAAAACACTACCCCCAGCACGACCCCCTACACTACACAAGCACCACTGCACTATCCTAAACCCTAAAACACTACCCCCAGCACGACCCCCTACACTACCCAAACACCACTGCACTAACCTAAATCCTAAAACACTACCACCAGCACGACCCCCTACACTACCCAAACACCACTGCACTACCCTAAAACATGACCCCTACACTACACAAACACCACTGCACTACCCTAAACCCTAAAACACTACCCCCAGCACGACCCCCTACACTACACAAGCACCACTGCACTACCCTAAACCCTAAAACACTACCCCCAGCACGACCCCCTACACTACACAAACACCACTGCACTAACCTAAATCCTAAAACACTACCACCAGCACGACCCCCTACACTACCCAAACACCACTGCACTACCCTAAAACATGACCCCCTACACTACACAAACACCACTGCACTACCCTAAACCCTAAAACACTACCCCCAGCACGACCCCCTACACTACACAAGCACCACTGCACTACCCTAAACCCTAAAACACTACCCCCAGCATGACCCCCTACACTACCCAAACACCACTGCACTAACCTAAATCCTAAAACACTACCCCCAGCATGACCCCCTACACTACCCAAACACCACTGCACTACCCTAAAACATGACCCCCTACACTACACAAACACCACTGCACTACCCTAAACCCTAAAACACTACCCCCAGCACGACCCCCTACACTACACAAGCACCACTGCACTACCCTAAACCCTAAAACACTACCCCCAGCACGACCCCCTACACTACACAAACACCACTGCACTACCCTAAACCCTAAAACACTACCCCCAGCACGACCCTCTACACTACCCAAACACCACTGCACTAACCTAAATCCTAAAACACTACCCCCAGCATGACCCCCTACACTACCCAAACACCACTGCACTACCCTAAAACATGACCCCCTACACTACACAAACACCACTGCACTACCCTAAACCCTAAAACACTACCCCCAGCACGACCCCCTACACTACACAAGCACCACTGCACTACCCTAAACCCTAAAACACTACCCCCAGCACGACCCCCTACACTGCCCGAACACCACTGCACTGCCCTAAACCCTGAAACACCACCCCTTCACGACCCCCTACACTGCCCGAACACCACTGCACTGCCCTAAACCCTGAAACATCACCCCCAGTACAACCCCCTACACTGCCTGAGCACCATTGCTCTGCCCTAAACCCTGAAACACCAGCCCCAGCACGACCCCCTACACTGCCCGAACACCACTGCACTGCCCTAAACCTTGAAACACCAGCCCCAGCACGACCCCCTACACTGCCCGAACACCACTGCACTGCCCTAAACCCTGAAACACCAGCCCCAGCAAGACCCCCTACACTGCCCGAACACCACTGCATTGCCCTAGACTCTGAAACACAAGCCCCAGCAAGACCCCCTACACTGCCCGAACACCACTGCACTGCCCTAAACCCTGAAACACCAGCCCCAGCACGACCCCCTACACTGCCCGAACACCACTGCACTGCCCTAAACCCTGAAACACCAGCCCCAGCACCACCCCCTACACTGCCCGAACACCACTGCACTGCCCTAAACCCTGAAACACCAGCCCCAGCACCACCCCCTACAATGCCCGAACACCACTGTACTGCCCTAAACCCTGAAACACCACCCCCTGCACCGCCCCCTACACTGCCCGAACACCACTGCACTGCCCTAAACCCTGAAACACCACCCCTGCACGACCCCCTACACTGCCCGAACACCACTGCACTGCCCTAAACTCTGAAACACCACCCCCTGCACCACCCCCTACACTGCCCGAACACCACTGCACTGCCCTAAACCCTGAAACACCACCCCCAGCATGACCCCCTTTACTGCTCGAACACCACTGCACTGCCCCAAACCCTGAAACACCACCCCCAGCATGACCCCCTACACTGCCCGAACACCACTGCCCTAAACCCTAAAACACCACCCCTGCATGACCCCCTACACTGCCCGAACACCACTGCACTGCCCTAAACCCTGAAACACCACCCCCTGCACGACCCCCTACACTGCCTGAACACCACTGCACTGCCCTAAACCCTGAAACACCACCCCCAGCACGACCCCCTACACTGCCCGAACACCACTGCACTACCCTAAACCCTAAAACACCACCCCCAGCACGACCCCCTACACTGCCTGAACACTACTGCACTGCCCTAGAGCCTAGAACACTACCCCCAGCATGACCCCCTACACTACCCGAACACCACTGCACTACCCTAAACCCAAAAATACTCCCCGCAGCACGACCCCCTACACTACCCGAACACGACTGCACTGCCCTAAACCCTAAAACACTCCCCCAGCACGACCCCCTACACTACCCGAACACCACTGCACTGCCCTAAACCCTAAAACACTCCCCCAGCATGACCCCCTACACTACCCAAACACCACTGCACTACCCTAAACCCTAAAACACTAACCCCAGCACGACCCCCTACACTACCCAAACACCACTGTACTACCCTAAAACACTCCCCCAGGACGACTCCCTACACTACCCAAACACCACTGCACTACCCTAAACCCTAAATCTACCCCCAGCATGACCCCCTACACTACACAAACACCACTGCACTACCCTAAACCCTAAATCTACCCCCAGCATGACCCCCTACACTACACAAACACCACTGCACTACCCTAAACCCTAAATCTAACCCCAGCATGACCCCCTACACTACACAAACACCACTGCACTACCCTAAACCCTAAAACACTACCCCCAGCACGACCCTCTTCACTACCTAAACACAACTGCACAATTTGTTACAGGCGTTGCAACGCAGGCCTGTGGTGCTTACTGGAAGTACCTGGTGGGCTGGTTGGGCCCCAGGGACTCTCAGGATTCAAGGTGACCTAATCCCCCAACTTAAAACGCGCCACGGGGCGCGTTTGCACAGTGGTGAAGGGAGGGGGCGGGGCCTCAGGTGACATGTGCGCAAACACGCCCTGTGATGCGTTTTAAGTTGGGGAGTTAATTCCCTTTGAATCCTGGGGGCCAACTAGCCCACCAGGTACCTTCAGTAAGCACAACAGAGTTGCGTTGCAGAGAGGTGAAAAAAGGTGCGTGGCCTCGGAACGCCTCTCTGCAACTCAGCTCTGTGGTCCTAACTGTAGGTACCTGGGGGCTAGTTGGGCCCCAGGGACCTCAGGATTCAAGGGGACTTAATCCCGCAACTTAAAACGCGCCATGGGGCGCGTTTGCACACATGTCACCTCAGGCCCCCCCTCCCTTCACCACTGTGCAAACGCGCACTGGCTCTGGTTAGTCAGAGTCAGTTACCACCAGTACCCGTCTGAAAACGTTGTGGGCACAGGATGATTTTGCAACAAGGCCTCTTTCTGCTCCTCTGTTGGTTCTTTCTGCACATCTTTTGCTTCTTTCTGTGCGTTTTTTCTTCTTTCTTCACATGTCTTACCTCTGTTGGCATAGTTAGAAACTAGCATTTAAAAAACCTTTGAAATTCACTGAAAAAACCATAGGTTTCAGGCACGTTATAGTTAGAAATTAGCATTTAAAAAACCTTTGAAATTCACTGAAAAAACCATAGGTTTCAGGCACGTTATAGTTAGAAATTAGCATTTAAAAAACCTTTGAAATTCACTGAAAAAACCATAGGTTTCAGACACGTTATAGTTAGAAATTAGCATTTAAAAACCTTTGAAATTCACTGAAAAAACCATAGGTTTTAGGGACAGTTATAGTTAGTTGGACATTGCACTCGTACAAAACCCGTGAAATTCCCCGTTATAGTTAGTCCAGCTAACTATAACTCGCGCCCGCAATGCACTGCTGATGACGTCACATATTACATCACTCATGACATGGTCAGTGACATCACTGATGACATCACTGATGACATCTCAAATGACATCACTGATGACATCATCCACGTGATAATCTGATGCACCTCCTCACACCCTAATATAACCTTTGATACACCCACTCTAAATTACAGACTGCCATTCGCAAAACCATAGACACTCCAACACCAATAACTACATACCCACTCACTGATTCTTAGGTCTACGCACACATCCACTCACTCACCCGTACAGTCACTCATACTTACGGTCACTCAGTACAGGACTATCATATGCACTCATACTCCTATATAGACACTCAAACACCGCCACTCATCCATAGAGGTACTCACACACCTAGTCAGTCATGCAAATAATTAAACACACTACCATTTACTCACCTATACAGTTATACACACACCAGCTCACTTACTCATACAAATACTAGCACATTCTTACGCTCTTATACAATCACTGATACAAGCACACACTCATCCATACAGCCACTATCACAATCACTCACTCTCGCTTATAGCTATTTATATACTCCAACACACATATATACTGCCTTTCACATATGTAGTTACTTGCACATGTACCACTGAGATATACATTCACTCACTAACACACCCATACACACACTCACCCACCCAAGCAGTCCATCACAGATGCACTCTTGAAATCATGCACCCAGTGAATCACCCACTCACACATCTATGTATAGAGTCACACACACCCCTCCCACACAAACACTCAGGCACCCATACAGATACTCAGACAAGCATTCAATAACTCATATAGACACTCATGTAGCTATTCACAAACACATGCAGCCACTTACACAGCAACAGACAGACGGATACAGACATTCACCCAGTTAAGTCACTAACCCATGCATTCAGTAAGATACGTTAAATCACTCACTTATAGAGTCAGTCACTCACCTACTAAATCATCCATTCAGACACTTATACATCCACTCATTCTTCAATACGCCTTTCCCTATATATATTAAACATATTTAAACTTTACAGAAACACACAGTCACTGGATGATGTCATCAGTGATGTCATTTGAGATGTCATCAGTGATGTCACTGACCATGTCATGAGTGATGTAATATGTGACGTCATCAGCAGTGCATTGCGGGGCGCGAGTTATAGTTAGCTGGACTAACTATAACGGGGAATTTCACGGGTTTTGTACGAGTGCAATGTCCAACTAACTATAACTGTCCCTAAAACCTATGGTTTTTTCAGTGAATATATATATATATATATATATATATATATATATATATATATATATATATATATATATTCATCAGAGCAAATCCTGGGTTGTCACCAAACCTCCACGGCGCACAAACACAGGTACGGACCACTCAAGGGACGTAGAGAAAACTGCTGTGCTTTATTTAAATTCCATGATTACAGCAACCAGTCAGTCCTGGCCAGTGCCTCAGCATGACGCGTTTCGACCAGTACGACTCGGTCTTGTTCACATAACGCGCTACAAGACATCATGTGTTTAAATAGTGAAGGTGTTTAAAAAAATGAGCGAAAAAACGCACCTGTATGCAATTAAGCCAAAGTTGCGTGACAAAATAGACATAAAAGACATACTGTTGACGGTAACACAATGAGTAAAAAGTATATGAATTGCTTAAATATGTGGAGTCAATATTTAAAATCTCATTAATATAAATATAAATATTAGAAATGTAAAATAAAAAATATTCAAAAACCACATTTAAAAAAGGAGGAAGATAAACTTTACATTATTGATGCCTGTACCAATAAATATTAACTATAATGTTGAATACATCTTGCATATAAATGGTTGGCAAAAATAAAAATAATATTCCCTCACAGCTATAATGTGCAAAGTTATGCATGTAAACTAATACTCATGTGCAAATAATCAGCAGCTGCAGAAATTGTCTTAAGTCACGGAGTCACTATATATTGGCGTGATTGTTAAAGTGCAAAAAGTGCAAATGTGCTAGTGCATGAATAATACCTAAATTGAATACTTTTAAAAAGAGGACAGAAGCCCCCGGAGCCCCGGGGAAGCCCATAAAAATAAGATAAATTGAGTGGCTAGCAGCAAAACAACGTTATAGTTAGAAGTTAGCATTTAAAAACCTTTGAAATTCACTGAAAAACATAGGTTTCAGGGACGTTAAAATTAGAAATTAGCATTTAAAAAACCTTTGAAATTCACTGAAAAAACCATAGGTTTCAGGGACGTTATAGTTAGCTGGACATTTCACTCGTACAAAACCATAGAAATTCCACTGTGGTTTTTTCAGTGAATTTCAAACGTTTTTTAAATGCTAATTTCTAATTATAATGTTCATTAAACCTATGGTTTTCCCAGTGATTTTAAATTATCATTCCATTCTCAACCTAGTAAAAACAGCCGATATCGCCAGTTTTCCAACAATAGCTTCCGCAAAAAAATTCGCCACAAATGAGAGCGACAACTAACGCTAATAATATGCAGAGTAGGCGTTCCCATGCAAAAATAACACGAAAACACCACTTCCCGATATTTTCAACGAGCAGCCAAATCTGGGGTGCGATCCAAAAACAGGCGATAAGCTGCGTTAGCAGTAGGAATTTAACATCTGCCTTTTACTGGTGTAAAGCAGGACGACTACCTACAGTGTGAAAGGGAGCCCAGCCCAGAACCACATCTGAAGACCAACACATGTCATAGAGCTACTGACCATGCAGCTCCAACACCCAAGAAGGCCACAACACCCACTGCCATCACCCTCAGGACCTCCCCCCCGGACCACCCCCCTCCCTACTACCACCGAGGCAGCACAGAACAGGACAGCGGACCTTCCAAAAACGGCATGGTCCCTCAGCCACACAATAGCTGAATCTTGGGAGAAGTGGCAACCAAGTATGTGTGAAGGACGCAAGTCACCCATCAATAAAAATGCACACAATACCAAGTGTAGCGGTGATGTGGTGGACAGACCTCACTATGCAGAGCATAAACCTCTCCATGTGGAGATATACTGCTGGTGCTTGTAGTGTTGTGGACAATAGATGCAACCATGTTACCTCAGGCAGTGGGGAAGATCTCGGTCATGTAGCTGTGTTGTCCCCCCCTGGAAGCGGAAGCGGAGTGGGCTGGTCCAATGTACGCCACTCCAGAGAAGGAGTATGAATAAATAGGCTGGGGCTCTGGGCGTGGTTCACTTGTGGGAAGGCCAAAGCGTCTGCCAGGGCGGCAGCCCTCACCCTGCCATGAAGCCTCCGCCATGACCGCTGGGCTCCTCGACACAGGCCCCCTGCGAACCCAGCAGCAGAGCACCACAGACTTATGACTGTACAGACTACTGCCTTCGATCTACACTGCGGACAGCAGGGCTCACAATTCAGATCGAGTCGCGATTGCAGATGACGCAGTCAAGTAGGCAAGAGACATTGATCCCAGTGCGGCCCGCCCGGACCACGCATCATCGCAGACTGCGCACACACTGAGTGCTTCAGGTGCCACTAACTCAGTGCACCACAAGTCAATGCCACGTGGACTTATTAAGACAGAATTCATTAGGCAAAAGACATTGCTACCAGTGCGGCCCGCCCGGACCACGCATCACCGCAGGCTCCAAACACGCTGGTTGCTTCAGGTGACACTAACTGTACAGCTCAACTCAATGCCACGTGGCTGTGGGCCCTTGCTGACCGCTGCCTCCGGCCTACACTGCGGTCATCAGGGCTCACATTTAAAATTGACTCTTGATTCGATAATTGCAGAGTCCAGTAGGCAACTAAGTATTACGTCCCTAAAACCTACATAATATCCTTTTAGTATCCTTGCTTCAAGAACTTGTTTTATATCAGTTATAGCTTTAGTACAATGACCAAATTCATCTTGCAAGTCCGAAGGAACACTGAATGGCAGTCTACACTGCGGACAGCAGAGCTCACAATTTGAATTCAGTCTTGATTTATTAATTGCAGACAGAATTGTACTCTATGTCCTCGAATTTTGTCAAGAGGAAGTGACAAAAAGCATTCCTTGATGTCTGTGCTGACTACTGCCTTCGATCTACACTGCGGTCAGCAGGGCTCACAATTCAGATCGAGTCGCGATTGCAGATGACGCAGTCCAGTAGGCAAGAGACATTGCATCATCGCCGGCTGCGCACATGCTGAGCGCCACACCTACCACTAACTCTATGCAGCTCAAGTCAACGCCACGTGGCTGTGGACTCTTCCTGACCACTGCCTCCGGCCTACACTGCGGTCAGCAGGGCTCACAATTCAGATCGAGTCGCAGTCCAGTAGGCAACAGACATTGCATGATTGCTGGCTGCGCACCCGCTGAGCGCCACACCTACCACTAACTCTATGCAGCTCAAGTCAACGCCACGTGGCTCTGGGCTCTTCCTGACTACTGCCTCCGGCCTACACTGCAGTCAGCAGGGCTCACAATTCAGATTGAGTCGCGATTGCAGATGATGCAGTCCAGTAGGCAAGAGACATTGCATCATCGCTGGCTGCGCACACGCTGAGCGCCACACCTACCACTAACTGTATGCAGCTCAAGTCAACGCCACATGGCTGTAGGCCCTTCCTGACGGCTGCCTCCGTCCTACACTGTGCTCAACAGGGCTCACAATTCAAATTCAGTCTTCATTTCAGAGTCCAGTAGGCAACTAACTATAACGTCCCTGAAACCTACATATTTCGACAGTGTATTCCATAAATGTTTCATCTTTTGTTCCATACACCTACACTGCGGTTAGCAGAGCTCACAATTTAAATTGAGACATGATTTATTTATTGCAGAGAGAATTGTACTCTATGTCCTCGAATTTTGTAAACAGGAAGTGACTAAAAGCATTCTTCGATGTCTGTGCTGACTACTGCCTTCGATCTACACTGTGGATAGCAGGGCTGATAATTCACATCGAGTCGTGATTGCAGATGACTCAGTCCAGTAGGCAACAGACATTGCTCCCAGTGCGGCTCGCCCGCACCACGCATCATCGCTGGCTGCGCACACGCTGAATGCTTCTGATGCCCCTATCTCAGAGCAGCACAACTCATGGACCCTTTATGTTACAATGTTTTGTGTATAATTTCACATCTGCTGCCCCTACCTCAGTGTACCTCAGTGTACCACAAGTCATGGACCCTTTACGATACAATATTGTGTGTATTATTTCACATCTGTTGCCCCTACCTTAGTGCAGCACAAATCATTGACCCTTTATGATTGAATCTGTGTGTCTGATCCAATGATTACTGTTGTACTTGTTGCCAGCACCAACCATTCCCGGAGGGCTGGCTTACACTCACTCCACACGCATCCAGCACAGACGTCACTGGACATGTGACCCTGGTAATAAAAATGAGTTGAGCGCACGTGCCCGTACCCAGTTCCACTATCTATCTGTGTCCGTGTGTTCATTATGTATGCAAGATGCTGCCCCTGGGCCCTACCACATTACATTGTGCTATGGACAGCGTATGCAACCATGTTACCTCTGGCAGTGGGGAAAACTTTGGTTATGTAACTTTCTCTCGGTCATTGTACAAGTACGTACGTAGAGACTGGATCATTAGAGTACTGCAAGGAGAGTGTATAGTGAATTTATAAGTGCTTGGGGATTGGCGGAGTAATTGTATAAGTACATATGTTGGCGCAGCCTAACCCCGAACACAAGCTTGGCTCTAATTGGCTGCCCTCCATGTGCCAAAAACTGAAACTTGAACTTTGCATGGCCCTGTATTGCTACAGCTGCAACACTCCACTGAATGTGCAATAAACATTCATATCCACACAGATGTGGCATGTCCACCATCTTTCATGTGTGGAACTATGGATGAATGTAGGGTCAGTGATTCCCCGTACCTTCCATGTTGGCCATGTTGTGGGACTTGGCACATTGGCGCTTGCGACCCGGGTGACGTCAGCACTACAACAGGGACACCCACATCAGTTGATTCCTCATACAGCCCAGGACGGAGCCACACCCATAGCTCCAGAGTCATTCTTCACAGCCTCACGCAGGATTGGCATACGCCAGGCCAGCCCACTCCGCTTACGCTTACAAGGGAAGGACAACAACGCTACATGGCCCAGATTTTCATTGCAGTGATCTGCTGGTCACACCCTAGTTGTCAGTACGCCACAGCCACTCCCTCAAGGCTAGTATACACCCACACCACACCCATCCAGCACACCCGTCACAGGACACGTGACCCTGCCAATAAAAAAGACCGGGCGCACGTGCTCGACGCCATTTCAGAGTTGCTTGCACCGGATACACTGCGGCCGGCACAGGCACACCAGCACGGGATGGTGACTTTCGGTCCACTGAGGTACGGGTACCGTAACTGCTGAGCGGGTGTGCAGCCTGCGGTGATGGCCCGTCCCGGCGGTCTGGACAGCTCAGGTTCTGTGTGCCCTGCTGGACCCCAGTGTAGGCCTGAGCCATCAGACAGCGCAGGCCTACCGCCACGTGGCGTTGCCTCGCTGGTCACAGAGTTAGTGGCACTGCAAGGGCTGAGCGGGTGTGCAGCCAGCGATGAAAAGCCTGGTGCACTGGTATGTCCTCTGCCATGGCAAAATCAAGACCCAGCACCAAATGTGAGACCTGGTGGCCTGCGGAGCGGGGCTGCATGATATGCAGGGTGCCGTGTCCGCGGGCCCCGGGCTTGGGACTTGCAGCGGCACGTGGTAGGCCCTCTTTTCTACACGCAGGTTGCGAAAGGTGAGCAGAGAGGCTTGTTAGCGCAGCAGCGGGCAGTCACCTCCGGGCAGTGGGAGTGGATGGGGTGCAGCAGCCTGGGTGCGCAGCGGCGGACAGTCACCTCCGGGCAGTGGGAGTGGATGGGGTGCAGCAGCCTGGGTGCGGAGCAGCAGGCAGACACCTCTGGGCAGTGGAAGTGGATGGGGTGCAGCAGCCTGGGTGCGCAGCATTGAGCAGACACCTCTGGGCAGTGGAAGTGGATGGGGTGCAGCAGCCTGGATGCACAAAGGCGGGACAGAGAATTAGGCGTGTGCAGTTGTATGTACTCTGCCATTACTGATTCCATACTACGTTTCAGATGAGTAAGCTTGAGGGCTCCACTATGTCCCGGCACGTGGTTGGAGACACACCGGTGACGGAAAGGTGAGCTGTGAGGGTTTTGTCTACAGTGTGGGCACTCACTGTCCCTCTCCATCTTTTCCTTTCTCTCCCTCACACTTTTTCTCTCTCTCTTCCTCTCTCTCTCACTCTATCTCTTCCTCTCTCTCACACTGTTTTTTTCTTTCTCTCTCTCTACCTCTCTCTCTCTCTCTCTCTCTCTCTCACTCTTCCTCTGTTTCTCTCTTCCTCTTTCTCACACTGTTCCTCTCTTTCTCTCTCTCTTCCTCTCTCTCACTGTTTCTCTCTCTCTTCCTCTCTCTCTTACTCTTTCTCTCTGTCTACCTCTCACTCTTTCTTTCTTTCTCTCTCTCTTCCTCTCTCTCACTCTTTCTCTCTCTCTCTCTCCTTTGATGGACGCATGACGCACAATCTTATCTTGCTTTTTGTCTAGCAGGCTGTGATTTACAGATTGACGACCCCCCCCGACACGGACCTCCCACCACGAGGCGATGACTTCAGTTCCACTGAGTTAGTGCCACCAGAGCTGAGCGCGTGTGCAGCCTGCAATGATGCGTGGCCATCCTGCAATCAACACCCACTTTGAATTGTGAGCTCGGCTTGACCACGTGTACGCAACGCCTGAGGAGGTTGCTTCGGCACGTGGTGGACCCTCTTAGACACACGCTGGTGGCGGAAGGTGAGCAGAGAGGCTTGTTTCCGCAGCAGCGAGCAGTCACCTCTAGGCGGTGGGAGTGGATAGTGTGCAGCACCCTGGTTGCACAAGAGCGGGCAGACACCTCCGAGCAGTGGGAGTGGATGGGGTGCAGCAGCCTGGGTGCACAGGAACGGGCAGACACCTCTGGGCAGTGGGAGTGGATGGGATGCAGCAGTCTGGGTGCGCAGGAATGGGCAGTCACCTCCGGGCAGTGGGACTGGATGGGGTGCACCAGCCTGGGTGCACAGCAGCGGGCAGACACCTCTGGGCAGTGGGAGTGGATGGGATACAGCAGCCTGGGTGCGCAGAGGTGGGCAGACACCTCTGGGCGGCGGGAGTCGATGGTGTGCAGCAGCCTGGGTGCGCAGGGACGAAACAGAGAATTAGGCGTACGCAGTTGTATGTACTCTGCCATTACTGATTCTATACTATGTTTCAGATGACTAAACTTGAAGACTGCACTATGTCCCGGCACGTGGTTCGAGACACACCAGTGGCAGAAAGGTGAGCTGTGAGGATTTTCTCCACAGTGTCAACACTCACTCTCCCTCTCCATCTCTTCCTTTCTGTCACTCACACTCTTTCTCTCTCTCTCACTCTCTATCTCTTCCTTTCTCTCTCTCACACTCTTTCTCTCTTTCTATGTCTCTTCCTCTCTCTCTCATTCTTTCTTTCTCTCTCTCTTCCTCTCTGTCTTACTCTTTCTCTCTCTC
The DNA here is from genome assembly GCA_963921515.1 of Calotriton arnoldi. Classification (NCBI taxonomy): domain Eukaryota; kingdom Metazoa; phylum Chordata; class Amphibia; order Caudata; family Salamandridae; genus Calotriton; species Calotriton arnoldi. The sequence continues at coordinate 372,530 of CAWUFW010011473.1, forward strand.
TCTACCTCTCTCTCACACTGTTTCTCTCTTTCTCTCTCGCTTCCTTGTATCTCACTCTTTCTCTCTTTTTCTCTCTCTTCCTCTCTCTCTCACTCTTTCTCTCTTTCTCTTTCTCTGTCTTCCTCTCTGTCTCACTCTTTCTTTCTCTCTCTCTCTCTTCCTCTCTCTCACTCTTTCTCTCTTTCTCTCTCTCTCTCCTTTCATGGACGCATGACCACAATCTTATCTTTCTTTTTGTCTTGCAGGCTGTGATTCACAAATTGTCGAGGGATGACACGCCATACCTGTACCTACTTTTATTTTGTTGTTTTGTTTAAATAAAATGTTTTATATGTAAATCCATAGATGACTGAGATTCTTATTTGTCCAACCTCACATGCATCTTCTTTACTATAATTGTGCGACATCAGCCAATTTATTACGTTCCAGAGTTCCTAAGGTTGCTGTCACATTTGTTTGTGTGGGGGGGAGTGAGGGGGGATGGCAGACAAGGGGCTGGTGGCGGGGGGTGTCGGAGCAGTGTTGGGTGTCCGAGCTGCATGATCGTTGGCTCCATTGCATCTGTTGTCATTCACGTGTGGCTCTGGGCTGGGCTCCCTTTCATATTGCAGGTTGTAGTCCGACTTTACACCTGCTCAGAGCAGGTGTAAACTTTCTGCTACTAACGTACCTTATCACCTGTTTTGTACTCTCTTCGACGATCTTGCTGGTGGTTGAGACACTTGCGAAGTGATGTGTTCGCTGCTTTTTGCACGGGAACGCCTACTCTACATCTCATTAGCAATTTTTGCCGGAGTCATCCGTGACGATGCTTTTTGAGGCTGCTATCACTGGTAAACTGGTGATATGGGCTGTTTGCTCCAGCTTGTGAATGGTGCGTTAAATTTATCACCATTTTGGTTGCGATAAAGTGCTGTTAACTCGGCGATATGTCCTTGAGAATATACCCCTCGGTGTTTGAAAGACTTAAGAAGTACTCGAGTGCCGCGCTGAGAGCTTCGCACCCATCGCTTTCACAAGTTTGCTATGACAGGGCGGGAGAGAGCGAGGGAGAGAGACGGAGTGAGATAGCACAAACAGCGCAAGGCCGCACGGGCACCTGGCTCCACATGCCAACATGTGTTTGTGCTTCGCCATCCGTGCACAGGCAATTCCCCCACAATGCAGCCCACACACATAGCAATCACAGAACATCAGCAATGAAGGCAATGTGGTACAAAACTCCCCTCATACGTGTTCTGTGTCCGGTGTGTGTGGCGGGGTGATGGCTGCATGGCTGTGTGCCCCTGACACATCAGACTGCGTAGGTGATGGGGCTGCATCAGATGTCGTCCAGCACCTATGCAAAAACAATGTCTGGCTCACAGAGGCGGAGCTTGCCAAAGGGATAAACCCCCGTTGCACATGCGACAGTCACTTCTTCCCTGTGTTGGGACGAGGCTCATTGTGGCACACGAGTGGACAATGTTTACAACACACCTCACAGTTAGACACCAGTGGAGTGGCATAGGCTTTATTGGCATGTGCGTGTGAGTACGGACGAGGCAACGGCCACAACAGGCACGGACATGCTTAAGACACTTACACGCAGCATGGGTACATGTCGAGGGGCAGATGATGTTGGGGCTGAAATGGACAAGATTTATCACATATGGCAACGCTCACAGCCCACCTTGCCTTGCTCCCCAACAACTTAGATTTCCTATGAACACCCTAATGCAAAGCCTCGCAGTACCACACCAGCCTTGACTGACATTGAAATCTACCTCTCAGTGTAAAAAATGAGACCACAAAGTGTGCACATAACATTTCTTCTTTTTTGTGTGGAGGATATGCCACAGCTCTGAACAATGATTTGAATGTGTGTCACCTGACTCATCGATGCCCCGCCCGCGAAGCCGCGAAGCCGCGCTGGAGGTGAATGGCCGCTGCGGTTCCCAAACGCATTGACGGCTCCGATCTTTAACGGCTTTTCAGCGGCTTTTGTGTGGTTCTTATGCGGAGGTTTGTGAGCAACTGAGCGCAACTGAGCGGAAGCAAGGTAGGAGCGAGGGACGATTATAGCACCTGGAAGTGCTCCGAGCGCTGAGTATTGAGCTCCGAGCAGAAGTAAGTGAGTGAGCAACACGGCGGGACTGGGAGGAGAATAACCGGCGAGTCTGGAAGAGTCTGGAAGAGAGGTGAGGGGCTATGATCAGGACTGGACTCGAGAGTTTTGTCGTTTAGCCCTGCGCCTTGCCCCAACAGCCCCAACAGCCCCGGATGCCCTAACAGCAATAAGGGACTCTAAAAGGGCTCTAAAAGAGAAACCGGCAAGTTTTTTCAGCGGGGGACAAGTGAGAAGTGTGTAGAAGGGAGCAGTGTGAGGCACGAGATGGCTTAAAACAAAAAATGTAATCTTAGTATTCCGGCTGTTCACCCTCCTTCACGCACATTATTGCGCCTTACTGCACCTTAAGTCTTTGTGCCCTAACAGCAAATCAAGGATCCTAAAAAATATATAAACCAAAAATATATAAACCAATAGCATGAACGCTACCACAAAAAGATAAAAGCTAAATGATAAGTACTAAGCATCAAAGCTTCCAAAGCCTTCAAAGCCTCTAAACATTGAACATCGAACATCACTGATATACTGATCAAAAGTAAGGGGAAAAGTCGTTGCGCACCTGACGTTCTTTGAAGCTCTTTTGCTGTTTGTTACCGCCACCTGCATAAGTCTGCATAAGTCTGTATAAGCCGAAAGCCGTGAAGGGAACGGCTCATTTCCACATCAACAGGCGCCGTGAGGGGAACGGCTGTTACTCTCTCTAAACGCGCTGTGAGGGGAACGGCTTGATAAACTACACTCCCCAGCAGCCCCAGCAGCCTTGACACCCCCCTGACGCCGCACTTGCGCCCGGAGGCGCAATAAGAGCACCCAGCACCTCCCGTAGTGCGGGACGCACGTGGGCGGGCCCGTCATTGACAGGAAGAGGCAGGGCAGGGCTACCCCCCTAATATCTCGGACTTCGTCCCTCAACAGGAGTTGACTGAGAGGTATCGCGACTTTTCAAGCTTGAGTGCTCCTTTAGCCGTTTTCGGCTGTATCGCATTTAACGAGGCAAGGTCCATAGTCCATAGTCACTTATTTTTACATTTATTTGTGACTTTGAACAGTTCTTGTTCTTGCACTTCGAACTGTTTTTAAATCTACACCTAGCACATTGCACTTTAACCGTATCTTTAATATCGTACCGCCATTTAAAATTGTTAATTTATTTTATTTTTAATCTGAGGACTATTGAAATTTTGAGACAACAAATTATATTTGTACTTTCTTTCTTGGGGCCTGATATCATTCTAGAATAAGCACTCTGCACTTTATATTTTGTGTGGGAGAGCTAGGGAACGGGTTGAGCTCATTGAGGATACTGAGCTCTAGTTGTAGTAGTCAATCAGACTATTAGTACCATGGGAAAAAGAAAGCAGACAGTGAGCCATTCACCAAAAACACCAAGTAAAAACAGGAAAGCTAATATGACCTTGCTTAACTATTTAACTGGTGCAGTTGGAGATATCGAAAGACAGATAATCTCCGTGGAAGAAACACTAAATATTGACACGGTGGATCCACTATTGCTACCCATAAAGCTTAAAGATAAAAATACTATTCCAAATGGTGTAGAGGCTACTGAGCATGCTATCCCGGGTGACACTCCAAATGGATGTATCCAGGTAATTACCGAGGACATTTCTTTTGGAGAATTAGAAAATGAACACTTTCCTCCCCCTAAAAAACCGTGTAAATCGCCTAACGTAAGAATATTGGATGTTGCATCTAAAGGATTACACACAGCACAACTTATTCCAAGACCAATTAGGACTCATTTAAGAAAGCCACAGGGAAAATCTCAGGGCCCCAAAAATAAATTGTATAAGGAAAAAGGTATTATTAATGCATTACAGGTAAGCAATAAATGTGATGCAACCTCATGCGAATCCGTAAGTCTGTCCGCGGCAATTAAAGATTTAACTGAGTCTGTTACACAAGCCATTAATATCCTTACGGGTAGATTGGATAAAATAGAAGTAGGCATTGAGAAAATTTTAACAGCACAGAATAAGGCCATTCAAGAACCTCAAAAATTATTGGGTATGAGTACATACTCTGAGAAGGTAGCCCAAAAGGCAACCCCTCTGACAGCAAAGACATCGTATGGGGCAAGAGATCAGGGTGAGAGACAAGTATTAAACCCTAATATATCTGCAATTACGAAAAATATTTCTTCTCAAAAGGGAGTGGTGCATACACTAAATGAGATGGGAAGGACAGATCATAAAATAGCTGAAAGTCGGCTGGGAGGGGAAAGTACAAGAATGACCCCAATAGACAGCTATGCTCCAGTGGTAATGCACAGTCTGCAAACATTAAACTTGCCGCCGGCAGCTACACCTTATACAATTATTTTGGCAAATGTCCCGCCCTTGCCCTTGTCGGATACGGAAACCTGGCCTGCCCTAAGAAATAAAACCATACACTGGTTGGGAAACAGAACAGGTTTGACTAGTGCCCTTTTTAGGGAATTTAAGATGGTGAGGAGAATTGATTGGGTGGGTGTTAGACTTGGCACCATTGGCTTGGGTCTCCCTTCCATTTTTTTTTGCTGTTGCCTCTTAGGTTTTGCTGGTTTTAGATGCTTTTGGGCACTGTGCCACTGCTGTTCAGTGCCACAGTGCAAGTGCTCCCTACTGTAAATTGATGTATGGATTAGTGACTCCATGATTGGATGATTGGTTTACTTGTCAGTCCCTAGTACAGTGCACTGAGTGTGCCCAGGGCTTGTAAATCCAATGCTGCTGGTGGGCTTGCAGCACTGGTTGTGCCACCCACAGAAGCAGCCTGTAAAGTGTGTCTCAGGCCTGCCATCGCAGAGCCTGTGTGCAGCCTAGGGCTGCCATGTCGACTTGGTGAGTACACCCACTCACCAGTCCCTAAACCTTCCCTTTACTGCATGTTGGTCACCCCTAAAGTAGGCCCTAGGGCAGGGTGCATTGTAAGTATAAGGTAGGACATGCCCTGGTGTGTGTGGCCTGTCCTAATAGTGAATTACAGCCATTTTCGTTTTTCACTATTGCAAGGCTACCTGTTCTCCATAGGCCAGAATGGGCAGTTTGATTATTACACCTTATAATCCTAACTGACCCAGGGAACATGGTAGAAAAACGAATTTAGTATGCCTGAACTCAGGATGATAAAATACATCTTTTAGTGAAGTTGGTTTTAACATTCTTTGTTTGAAAATACCACTTTTAGAAAGTAGGTATTTTCTTGCCTAAACCATCCAGCTGCCTCTGCTCAGGTTGTGTATTGTGTGTCTGGGTTTGTGAGTGACAGGGGCTGGGGGATTCCAGGAGGCAGGGTGAGTCAGCACTAGGCTGAATAGGTCTGCCTGAAGGAGGATGGGTGGGAGGAGTTGCACCTGGGTCTGAATAGGGCTGTGCCTGCCTTCCACAATGCTGGCTCCACCTCCTGCCGGGCGACTGATGGCTCTGCCCCTCACTCTCAAAGGAAAGAAGGAGTCAGAAAAACAAAGTGCTCCAGGACTGACCAGAACTGGTTTGGACTAGGCAAAGGCCTCTCTGCCTTCAGAGAACAAAGGGAAAAGGTGTATAAAAAGGGGACCCAGACCCCTAGGAAATTAGATCACTTCTGGGAAATCAAGAAACCTGTTGCCAAAGAGAAGAACCGGAGAAGCTGAAGGAGGAGTACTGCCCCTGTGCTGTTTTGCTGATTGGGGTTGGCCTGCAGTGGTTGCTTTCTGCCAAGGACAGGAGAAAAGACTTTGCTGTGCTTTGTCATCTTGAAGAAGGGAATCTCCAAGGGCTTGAACTGAGCTTGCCTCCTGCCTGAAGTCACAGGGACACAAAGACTTCACCCCTTCTGTTTGCCTGCATCTGGAACTGCTGTTTTAGCTGCTAACAGAGGGAAATTGCAACACCGACGCAGGCGAGCGACGCCGTAACCTGCACCGAAGCCGTGGGCACCGCTCGTGAAGAGCACGACGCACCGCCCGACTTGCACCGTAGGCCCGACGCCTGCCGACGCCGTGCGACATCGACTCCGAAGCCGTCATCGAGGCCGCTGCCTGCACCGGAGCCGAGGACACCGCTCGTGACGCTCACGACGCACCGTCCCGACTCGCACCGCAGCCCCGACTTCACCGACGCCAGGGCTTCATCATCGCGGAGCCGATCCTCGACGTGGGTGACCCCCGAATCCATCGACGCCGCACCATCGTAAGGAACCGACGCCTCGCCGCCATCCGTGACGTCACCTCCCCGACACAGTAAGGAACCGACGCCTCACCTCCCCTGCGCTGCAGTAAGGAACCGAGACATCACCTCCCTGGGGTCGTAAGGAACCGACGCCGCCGGCGCCAACGAAGCATCACCTCCCCGACGCCGTGCACCGTCTTTGTTTTCATCGAATTCCAGGTACTGTTCTTTGTGGGTCTGCTCGACTCCGGGCCCGACGCCGCGCACCTCGCGGTCGGCGCCGTACTTTGGGATTTCCACCGGTCACGACGTCGTGATAACTCCAAGTGGAGTTATTTGTTGCTACAAGCTTTATTTGATTGACTATCCTATTTTTGAAGATAACGTGAACTGTCTCTATCATTTTAAGTCTATTTTTGAGTACTGTATTGTGGATTTTTGCTATTGGGTCTTGTGATAAGTCTATATAAAGATTACTTATTTCTACATAAACAACCTGTGTGGTGTCCATCTGTAGTGTTTTCACTGTATTACTGTATGTGGTCACAAATGCTTTACACACTGCCTCTGAGATAAGCCTGTCTGCTCGTGCCAAGCTACCAGGGGGTGAGCAGGGGTTATTTTAGGAGTGTATCCCCCTTATCCTGACTAGAAGCAGGGGTCCCTATTTGGACAAAGGTGCAAACCATTGCCAACTGGAGACCCCAGTTCTAACATTGGTGGTCAGCGGTGAGGATTTGGACTTGCATTTGTGATTCATATACAGTGATTGGTGTACACTACTAGTGAGTGCAGACCAATACGCGACCACATACATTTTGATAGGATTTTTTTCCTTGGAACCCTTATTTTTGTTGAGAACTGCCAATTTTCACCATGAGCAAAAAGGATCCATTGCACCTGCAGATATTGAATTTGAAGAAGATAGGGTTGATACCTACACTGTGCCAGAACTCAAAGCTGTTTGCAAAAAGTTTAAAATCTCTATGAGAGGCCTCACCAGGAAGGAGGAGTTTCACAAGGCGCTAAGGGCCTGGTTGGAAGCACGGAATGCCAGTGGGCAGTCCGAGGAGCCTGTGGAGGAGGCAGAGAATTTAGATGGGCAGCTTGAGGGGCCATTGGGCTTACCTGGGAGGGGAGTGCCTTCCAGGGAGGGCAGCAGTGTTTCTCAAAGGGCCTGTCTCCAGAGGAGCTGGAGGACAGGGACAAAAGCAGGATGCATGAAATGGAAATGGCCAAACTGAAACAGGGAAGCCATGATAGCCTTGAGCATAAGAAATTGGAGTTAGAAAGTAAGAGGTTGGCCATGGAAGAAAAGAAGATGCTTTTAGAGCATGAGAGAGTGGTGAGGGAGCTAGAGCTAAAGGCTAGGAGCCTAGAGATCACTCCCTCTGGTGGCAGCACACCTCCAGTGCCTGTAGAAAGTAGAGTGTACATCCCCAAGGAGGTTATTAAGGATTTCATGAAGGGGGAGGACATTGGGCAATGGTTTAAAGCCTATGAGATCGCCATGACATCACACCGGGTCCCTGAGAAGGATTGGGGAGCGGGGTTGTGGGGCCGCTTTGCAGGTGAGGGAAGGGAAACCTTGCTAGCCTTGCCCGCAGTGGATCAGATGTCCTATGCCCACCTGAAGGAAGCTTTAGTGACAAGGTATGGGTTAACTCCAGAGCTGTATAGGCAGAAGTTTAGGAACTGCAAAAAGCTGGAGTCTAGTACCTGGGTGGAGTATGTGTCTTATTTTTGCAGAGCATTGGATGGATGGGTGAAGGGTAGCAAAGTAAATGACTTGCAGGAGTTCTATGATTTAATTGCATGGGAGCACTTGTCCAGTAGTTGTTTTCCAGAGCTACGCCAGCACCTAGTTGACAGTAAGCTAACTAATCCTAGAAAGCTTGCTGAGGAGGCGGACCGCTGGGTCAGTACCCGGGTCCACAAGGGTCTTGTGGGAGACTCCGCCAAAGGTGGGCAGGGTCCCCAGCAGAAGAGTGGGGGGACAAGGGTAAACAGAAGGAGTTCCAAAAAGGGCCCCAAAGTAAACCCCAAGGGAACCAAGGTAAGGGTTCCCAGCCTCCCACTGAGAAAAGACCATGGGTCCCAACAGATAAGTCTGTTCAGAAGGGGCCCAAAGCATGTTTTAGTTGTGGTCAGGTGGGTCACTTTGTAGGAAGTCCCAAGTGCCCCAATACTGTGACCACTGCACCCACTGGTGCACCACCCCGGCAGATGGCTAGTGTAGCCCTGGGGAGGAGTTGGGTGCCCAAGGTGGGTGGGGTCCCGCAGAGATGTCCCTGGTCTCTTTAGGAGACAGTGAGATGGTCCCTAGGACCCAGCTGCCTGATAACACTAAGAAATACAGGCAGTGGGTGACCATCAATGGCCATAGGGTGGAGGCTCTGAGAGACACCGGGGCCAGTGTGACAGCTGTCAGTTGTCGGCTGGTGTCTGAGGAGCAGGTGGTCCCCAATGTATTCTACCCTGTAGTTGCCGCTGACAACTCAGAGAGCCACTGCAAGGTGGCCCAGGTTCCCTTTGAGTGGGGGGGTCTCAGGTATCCTTCAAGTAGCTGTGAGGCCAGCCATGCCTGTTGACTGTCTGCTAGGCAATGATTTGGAGAGCTCCCCTTGGGCGAAGGTGGAGCGGAGGTCTCATTTGGAGATGTTGGGTCTGCCAGAGTGGGCCTGTGTGACCACTCGGTCAATGGCAGCCGGTAAGGGTATTCAAGAGGACCTGGAGCCTGGAAGAAGGGCCCAGGTGCCTGCCTTAAAGAGAGGAGGCAGGGGCGCGGGAAACCGGCCCCGAAGTTCCCACGGTCCAGGAGGAGGCAGACCTTGAGGGGGATGCCCTGGAACCAACAGGGGAACAAGTGGCTGAACTGGGGGACCTGCCTGAGCTGACCCATTGGCAGCAAGAAGGAGGCCCCTCCAGGGAAGAGTTCTGCGAGGAGCAGAAGAAGTGCCCTTCTCTTGAGGGCTTGCGGCAACAGGCTGCAAGCCAGGCAGCAGGTGATCAGTCTGGATCACACTGGATCTACTGGGAGAATGGTCTCCTGTATAGTGAGCCTAAGGTTGCTGAGCCTGGGTCAGCCCGTGTGCTGGTGGTACCCCAGCGCTTCAGAGCCTTCCTACTGGGTCTGGCTCATGATGTGCCTTTAGCAGGACATTTGGGGCAAGACAAGACCTTTCAAAGGCTTGTCACCCACTTTCATTGGCCCCAAATGCGCAAGAGTTCAGATACTCATTGCAGGACCTGTCAGACTTGCCAGGCAAGTGGTAAGAGTGGGAGGAAGCACAAGGCTCCTCTCCAACCTTTCCCTGTTGTCAGTACCCCCTTTGAGAGGGTGGGTATTGACATTGTGGGGCCTCTGGATCCCAAGACAGCCATGGGCAACAGGTTCATCCTGGTCTTGGTGGACCATGCCACCCGGTACCCGGAAGCCATCCCTCTTCGGACAGTGACGGCCCCCGTGGTGGGACGTGCACTGATGGGGATTTTCTCCCGTGTGGGGTTCCCCAAGGAGGTGGTGTCTGACCGTGGTACCAACTTCATTTCCAAGTATATGAAGTCCCTGTGGCAGGAGTGTGGTGTAACCTATAAGTTCACCACACCTTACCACCCCAAGGTAACGGGCTGGTTGAGAGATTCAACCGGACCCTTAAGGGCATGATTATGGGTCTGGAAGAACCCATGAGGCGTAAGTGGGACGTCCTCTTGCCATGCCTGCTCTTTGCTTACAGAGAGGTGCCCCAGAAATCCTTAGGGTTCAGTCCCTTTGAACTGCTGTATGGCCATCCTGTAAGAGGACCTCTGAGTCTGGTCAAGGAAGGCTGGGAGAAAGCTCCCAGGAAAACTCCCCAGGATGTATTTAGTTACATGCTGGCCTTCAGGAACCAGACTCGGCGTTTCAGACAACTCGCTGAGGCGAATCTGGAAGCCAGCCAGGAAGAGATGAAACGTTGGCATGATCAGAACGCCACTCTGATCGAGTTTCAGCCTGGACAAAAGGTTTGGGTCATGGCCCCAGTGGAGCCCTGTGCGCTCCAGGATAAGTGGACCGGACCATTTGAGGTGGTGGAGCGCAAGAGTGATGTCACCTACTTGGTGGACTTGCAGTCTCCCAGGAACCCCTTGCGGGTCCTGCATGTGAACCGCCTGAAGCCCCACTTTGAGAGGTCTGAAGTGGGCATGCTCTTAGCAACAGATGCTGGGATGGAAGAGGAGACTGAACCTCTTCCTGACCTCCTGTATGCAAAAGAGCAAGATGGGTCAGTGGATGGTGTGAACCTCTCTCCCACCCTGACCCCGGAACAGCAGAATGACTGTCTCCAACTGTTGGGACAGTTTTCTGATCTGTTCTCCCTGACTCCCAGTATCACTGAATGGTGCATCCATGATGTGGATACTGGGGACAGTCCTCCTGTGAAGCATAAAACTTACAGAGTGACTGACAGGGTGAGAGCTTGCATCAAGGAGGAGGTCTCCAAGATGTTTGCCTTAGGGGTGATTGAGTCCTCTAACAGTCCTTGGGCCAGCCCAGTGGTCTTGGTCCCAAAGGCTGCCGCGCCTGGTGCCACACCTGAACTCCGGTTCTGTGTGGACTACCGAGGACTCAATTCAGTCACCAGGACTGACGCGCACCCCATCCCCAGAGCTGATGAGCTCATTGATCGGTTAGGGGCTGCCCAGTACCTCAGCACGTTTGATCTAACGTCTGGATACTGGCAGATCGCCTTAACTGATGGGGCCAAAGAGAGGTCAGCATTCTCCACACCAGATGGGCACTACCAATTCCGGGTGATGCCCTTTGGGATGAAGAATGCCCCTGCCACCTTTCAGAGGTTGGTCAACCAGGTGTTGGCTGGGCTGGAGGGTTTCAGTGCCGCCTACCTGGATGACATCGCAGTGTTCAGTGCCACTTGGGAGGAACACCTGCACCACCTCTGGGAAGTGTTGAAGGCGCTGCGGAAGGCAGGCCTCACGATCAAGGCGAGTAAGTGCCAGATCGGGCAGGGTTCTGTGGTGTACTTGGGACACCAGGTTGGGAGCGGCCAGGTGGCGCCCCTACAACCCAAGATAGATACCATCCTGGCTTGGGAACCCCCAAAACCCAAACAGAGGTGAGGGCCTTCTTAGGACTCACCGGGTATTACAGGAGGTTTGTCAAGGGGTATGGCAACATTGTTGCACCCTTGACTGAGCTGACTTCCAGGAAGCAGCCCAGGAAAGTGACCTGGACTGATGCCTGCCAAAAGGCTTTTGATGCCCTGAAATCTGCCATGTGCACGGCGCCCGTGCTTCAGGCGCCCAACTTCTCAAGGGAATTCATTGTGCAGACAGATGCTTCAGAGCATGGTGTTGGGGCTGTGCTTTCACAGATGAATGAGGAGGGCCTAGACCAACCTGTAGCCTTTATTAGTAGGAGGTTACTCCCACAGGAACAGAGGTGGAGTGCGATTGAACGTGAGGCATTTGCTGTGGTCTGGGTGCTGAAGAAGTTGAGACCATATTTGTTTGGGACTCACTTCCGGGTTCAGACAGACCACAGGCCCCTCAGATGGTTAATGCAGATGAGGGGTGAGAATCCAAAACTGTTGAGGTGGTCCATTTCCCTACAGGGGATGGACTTCACGGTGGAACACCGCCCTGGTACAGAACACGCCAATGCTGATGGTCTGTCCAGATTTTTCCGCCTTAGTGATGAGAACTCCCAGGAGGAAGGGTAGTTCTCCCCACATTTCAGCTGGAGGGGACACGTGTTAGACTTGGCACCATTGGCTTGGGTCTCCCTTCCATTTTTTTTTGCTGTTGCCTCTTAGGTTTTGCTGGTTTTAGATGCTTTTGGGCACTGTGCCACTGCTGTTCAGTGCCACAGTGCAAGTGCTCCCTACTGTAAATTGATGTATGGATTAGTGACTCCATGATTGGATGATTGGTTTACTTGTCAGTCCCTAGTACAGTGCTCTGAGTGTGCCCAGGGCTTGTAAATCCAATGCTGCTGGTGGGCTTGCAGCACTGGTTGTGCCACCCACAGAAGCAGCCTGTAAAGTGTGTCTCAGGCCTGCCATCGCAGAGCCTGTGTGCAGCCTAGGGCTGCCATGTCGACTTGGTGAGTACACCCACTCACCAGTCCCTAAACCTTCCCTTTACTGCATGTTGGTCACCCCTAAAGTAGGCCCTAGGGCAGGGTGCATTGTAAGTATAAGGTAGGACATGCCCTGGTGTGTGTGGCCTGTCCTAATAGTGAATTACAGCCATTTTCGTTTTTCACTATTGCAAGGCTACCTGTTCTCCATAGGCCAGAATGGGCAGTTTGATTATTACACCTTATAATCCTAACTGACCCAGGGAACATGGTAGAAAAACGAATTTAGTATGCCTGAACTCAGGATGATAAAATACATCTTTTAGTGAAGTTGGTTTTAACATTCTTTGTTTGAAAATACCACTTTTAGAAAGTAGGTATTTTCTTGCCTAAACCATCCAGCTGCCTCTGCTCAGGTTGTGTATTGTGTGTCTGGGTTTGTGAGTGACAGGGGCTGGGGGATTCCAGGAGGCAGGGTGAGTCAGCACTAGGCTGAATAGGTCTGCCTGAAGGAGGATGGGTGGGAGGAGTTGCACCTGGGTCTGAATAGGGCTGTGCCTGCCTTCCACAATGCTGGCTCCACCTCCTGCCGGGCGTCTGATAGCTCTGCCCCTCACTCTCAAAGGAAAGAAGGAGTCAGAAAAACAAAGTGCTCCAGGACTGACCAGAACTGGTTTGGACTAGGCAAAGGCCTCTCTGCCTTCAGAGAACAAAGGGAAAAGGTGTATAAAAGGGGACCCAGACCCCTAGGAAATTAGATCACTTCTGGGAAATCAAGAAACCTGTTGCCAAAGAGAAGAACCGGAGAAGCTGAAGGAGGAGTACTGCCCCTGTGCTGTTTTGCTGATTGGGGTTGGCCTGCAGTGGTTGCTTTCTGCCAAGGACAGGAGAAAAGACTTTGCTGTGCTTTGTCATCTTGAAGAAGGGAATCTCCAAGGGCTTGAACTGAGCTTGCCTCCTGCCTGAAGTCACAGGGACACAAAGACTTCACCCCTTCTGTTTGCCTGCATCTGGAACTGCTGTTTTAGCTGCTAACAGAGGGAAATTGCAACACCGACGCCGGCGAGCGACGCCGTAACCTGCACCGAAGCCGTGGGCACCGCTCGTGAAGAGCACGACGCACCGCCCCGACTTGCACCGTAGGCCCGACGCCTGCCGACGCCGTGCGACATCGACTCCGAAGCCGTCATCGAGGCCGCTGCCTGCACCGGAGCCGAGGACACCGCTCGTGACGCTCACGACGCACCGTCCCGACTCGCACCGCAGCCCCGACTTCACCGACGCCAGGGCTTCATCATCGCGGAGCCGATCCTCGACGTGGGTGACCCCGAATCCATCGACGCCGCACCATCGTAAGGAACCGACGCCTCGCCGCCATCCGTGGCGTCACCTCCCCGACACAGTAAGGAACCGACGCCTCACCTCCCCTGCGCTGCAGTAAGGAACCGAGACATCACCTCCCCTGGGGTCGTAAGGAACCGACGCCGCCGGCGCCAGCGAAGCATCACCTCCCGACGCCGTGCACCGTCTTTGTTTTCATCGAATTCCAGGTACTGTTCTTTGTGGGTCTGCTCGACTCCGGGCCCGACGCCGCGCACCTCGCGGTCGGCGCCGTACCTGGGATTTCCACCGGTCACGACGTCGTGATAACTCCAAGTGGAGTTATTTGTTGCTACAAGCTTTATTTGATTGACTATCCTATTTTTGAAGATAACGTGAACTGTCTCTATCATTTTAAGTCTATTTTTGAGTACTGTATTGTGGATTTTTGCTATTGGGTCTTGTGATAAGTCTATATAAAGATTACTTATTTCTACATAAACAACCTGTGTGGTGTCCATCTGTAGTGTTTTCACTGTATTACTGTATGTGGTCACAAATGCTTTACACACTGCCTCTGAGATAAGCCTGTCTGCTCGTGCCAAGCTACCAAGGGGTGAGCAGGGGTTATTTTAGGAGTGTATCCCCCTTATCCTGACTAGAAGCAGGGGTCCCTATTTGGACAAAGGTGCAAACCATTGCCAACTGGAGACCCCCAGTTCTAACAGTGGGAAATAATAATAAACTCTGTGAAGGTGATTGTATCGCCCTCTCATTAGGATCACCTACTTTGGTAAGAGAAATCCTAATGAGAACACAAGAGCCTAGCCCTATCTACACAAATATACAAGTTCTCCCCTTGGGCTTTTTTATCAACCTTCGTGTTTTGCAAAACCAGAAAATCGCGGCCCACGTAGACGGTCCACTTTTAACTTAGTAACATCAAATAGATTTGGGCCACTAACAACTTTAGATGAAAATGACTGACTAATAAATGGGTTGAATTCATCGGGGAATGAAATCAATCATGGTACAGAAACCCCATATGTACCAGTTTGGTTTGGTCTAATAGAGGCTAAGTTATTCGACGAGGAGAAAAGTAATCCTAAATGTGAGGAGTTAAATGAAACAGATTATATGAGCAGATCCTCCATATTGATGGGTAGTATGGGAGACTTTGATCCTGTCCCGCAATTTGAGGGTGAATTTATAAATCAGCCTGTAACTGTGCCTGAAACAGTGGTCCAGGGAGTAAAAGCCTGTAGAGTCCTCTTTTGGAATATTGCGGGTCTAAAGAACAAAGTGAATGACACAGTTTGGTTGGATTTTATTGATAATTTTGATATATTATGTATGCAAGAGACTTGGGCCATTGAGGAAATAACTATCAATGGATTTAGGACATTTCATACGCCAGCAATCCAATCATCTAGTGGAAGATCTAAGGGTGGAGTTTGTGTATATGTCTCTAATCTGCTCGGGGCTCAAAATATTAATATGATTAGCTCTGAAATTTACTATCAAATTGTTTTAATACACTTGGATGTGAACTGTATTTTAGCTGTGATTAACTTTTATAACAATGTGGAAAAAGGGCAACTGGGCGCCATATTGAAGAAGCTCAGTGAGGATGTTACTAACTTAAAATCAGATGAAGAGACTGAAATCATTCCTATTTGGGGTGGGGATTTTAATGTTGGTTTGTGTCCTTTGGCTGAAATAGGAAAATGTGGTTTAACATTGGAGGAAGATGACCCACCCATTCATTTCTCTCATACCGATAAAGGAGAGTTGTTTAACGAGATTCTGTATAAGCATGATTTTGGTTTTACAAATTGCCTATGTACCCCTAAGGTGGAGTTTGGTCATACATTTATTGGCAGAGGAGCTGATTCGACAATAGATTTTATTATTATGCCAAATTGTTATGCAAGCTATGTTATTGGGTACAATATTCATCAAAACGTAATGAGTGATCACTTGGCAATAAGCGTAAAAATTGCAACCCCGACAAATAAAGTAAGGAGAAATTGTAATACAGTAGCATGGGTACAAAATATAGAATTGGGAAGACAAAATGGTTATACAATCCGATGGTCAAGTCAGGACCCTGCGGAACTAAGTAAAGAAATAATCACAAATGCGTATGTGCCAATTTCAATTTGTTTAAGTGACAGTCCGACGCATGACAATATTTTAAAAGCCTTTTCCTGTATAACTGAGATTGTTAGTAGCACGTTACAAGTGCAAAGTAAAGGTACCCGTAACACCAGTAAGGGATGGTTCGATAACAACTGTACAAAAAGTTATACAAATTTAAAGAATGCTCTACATAGATCAGTAAGAGATAATGAGGAAATTAGGATCTGTAGAAAGTTGTACACCATAGCTAGAAAAAATAGGATGAATGAACTAAAAGAAAAGGCTTGGAAGAATTTAAGTGATGCAGCATTGAGTAGGGATAGTTCACAATTTTGGTCAGCTGTGAACGCCCCATTCCTTAACAATAGACTGGATGCACCATCAATTGAGGTAGCAATAGAGGAAAGAACTTGGGTGGATTTCTTCTCAAGTGTTTATTCCCTACAGAAGACCAGTGAGAGGGAAGTAGTCTGTGGGCAAAATACAGAGGGGGAACATCAGAATTTTACACCCATTGATCTCCATATTACTTTACAGGACGTTACCTCGGCTATAAAGGCAAGTAAGAGCGGTAAGGCCCCCGGCCCGACGGGGTACCAATTGACCTTTTTAAGTTTAATTTTGAAATGTGGGGTCCAATTTTAACACAGGTTTTACAAGCATGTTGCGCAAGGGGATTTATAGGTACTTGGTCTGAATCAATCATCGTCCCCATTTTTAAAAAGGGAGATCGGGAAAATCCTGCATGCTACCGTCCGATATCTTTGTTAGACTCACTCATGAAGGTAGCGGGCAGGATTGTTTTAGACCGGTTGCAAACATGGGCGGAAGAAAAAAGTATTTTGAGTGATGTACAGTATGGTTTTAGATCAGGTCTAGGTATTAACGAGCAGGTTCTTAATCTTAACATTTTAATTGGAAAGTACGCGCAGGCAAAAAAGGGGAAATTTTATTTGGCATTTGTCGACCTCACAGCTGCATTTGATTGTGTAATTCATAATAAGCTGTGGGGCGTTCTTAGAGATTTAAAGGTTGATCCCATTTTAATTCAGTTTTTAAGAGAGCTATACTCTGGCGCTACAGCAAAAGTTCGGTATGGACTCAAGGGAGAGTGTACTGTGCCGTTTAAAGTCGAGAAGGGAGTGAGGCCAGGCTGCGTTTTGGCACCACTGCTGTTCACTTTGTATACAAATGCTTTGGAACAGGAGTTGGTGGCAAACGCAGGGGATCCGCCATATGTAAATAAACACCCGATAGTCTCCCTCCTCTATGCCGATGATGCAGTACTTATGGCACGTACCCAGATTGGTCTTCAGAGGGCTCTTACTTTTTATACAAGTTTTATGGACAACCTTGGACTAAAAATGAATGCAAAGAAAAGCTTTATTATGACCTGTGGGAGAGGGAAACATAAGAACAGAAGTTTTCAAGCTGGGGGAAGTAGGGTGGAATCTATTAACTCCTTTTGTTACCTGGGTGTTCTTTTTGATCGTACTGGGTCTTGGGCACAAGCGATAAAGACTAGGAGCCTCCTGTTTATGAAGTCTACCGCGGCCTTAATTAATTTTACCAAAAAATTGGGGAAAAGGCCACCGGAAATTCTTTTAAAAATCTATCATGCAAAGTGCGTGAGTATAGCAATTTTTGGGGCAGGTATTTGGGGCTTTTATGACTGTATATCGATCCAATATGTGGAAAACGCCTTTTTAAGATTTATATTGGCAGTCCCGGCCAGTGCTCCAGTTTTTAATTTCCATAGCGAATTAGGAGTAACATATATTTCTGATCTTATTAAGGTGCAACCGGTGCTGCTCTGGCACAGAATTTGGACCTCTGTTAGCACTGGTTTAAATAGGGAAATAATAACTGATGCAATGAAATTAGACAACGCCAGCAAGATTCCCTGGTTGAAGTATGTAAGAAATTTTATGCAGGATATCGGGCGTCCAGAGTATTTCTCCCTACCTGAAATTATGAATTGTATTAACCGGAAGGAACTTAAAAAATTTGTATGACCCACCTGGAAGAAAATAGGTTAACTCTGGAAATGAATAAACCTACGGTGGTTGAACATCAATTAATTATTATAACATATAACATTCAACCATACTTGACATGCATATTGGGGGGATATGATAGGTATATGTTAACGCGTTTTAGATTTGGGACTTTCCACCGTTTGATTAGCCATCCAGACATTAACAATTGGTCAAGGGAACTTTGTCGATGTCCCTGTGATAATATTTCATCACAAACGACTATTCATGCAATCCTATTCTGCAAATTTTACAAGGATGAAAGGCGAAGATGGGTACTACCGTTATTAAAACAGGGGGGGATGGAGACAATGTCGCCCTGCTTTTTTGTATTTGCAGATGTTGGGAAATTATTATTGTATTGGATCTATGGTAGGTTTCTTAAAAAGTGTATATAGAGCCAGAAAATCTCTAAATATTTGAATGTCAGTTGTAAAATATATGAGAGAAACATAGACATGAGATGATGTAAATTAAGTACAGCATAATACATTTTATTCCCCGGATGTAAAAAATAGTTACTGTTAAATGTATTTTTTTATGAAATTTTATTTAGCTAACGTGTCTTAATGTAATTTTTATGATGTGTGATGATATGTTTTAACTGCCTGCTTTTATGATTTTAATGTTTAAAATCGAATAAAGCTCGTTTTGATTGATTGATTGATTGAATGTGTGTACAATGTTGTGGGACATGGGTTGCTGTTTTCATGGGTGTCAAGGCCATCCCATGCGGCGGTACCACAGGCAGGGGCTTCTATGTGTGGGCTGTGGATAAGTCGGATGGTTTATTTGGCGTCTGCACAGTGCCCTGTGTGAGGGGGCACGACTCACTGTACGTGGGGTCTGCATGGTGCTCTGCCTCCGGGGTGCGGCAATTGTCTGCTCTGCCGACAGTGATCAGGTGTGAGGGTCCGACAGGTTCACATGTCATGCTACATCGCCATGTGTGTGCTCTCACCGAGCAGTGTGTCTGAATTGGCAAAGTTCCCAAATGACGCTGTGTTGCTCGGACCATGGACCTGCGTCGCCTTGGACAGGTGTGTGTGCACACGCGTTATTCTACGCACATGCATCCAGAGCTCGACCGAAGGGAGACGTGTCCTCTGTTTTGGTGGGATATGTGAGCAATCCCCACTGTGCAACAAGTTGTTGGGCCATGTGCTGTGGGTGGCAATAGGATGTGGCTGCAGGTACGTAGTTACTCGTCCATGAATGCCCGTGCAGCTTCATGTGCAATGTGTTCCAATAGTACGTCGTTGAGCCAATCCATTAGGTTGTCTGGGCAGGTGTGCTTAGCCCACGCCGTCTCACCGATCCGCAACACAGCCCAATAGGGGAGAGCCTCGATGTGGTCAATGCACACGAGAAATTGTGCCATCTCCCATGCACAACTACCAATACATACGCAGTATGTCAAGGCATCCCATGCACGGCTGTCTCGGTTACACTCCTGTTCGTTATCCAACAGGGGGCGCAAACACAAGTCATAGTCCAATTCATCAACAGTTGTGTTGGATAGGCAGACATCCATGGGACACTCGAATGTGCATGTTCGGCAGTGGAACCATGGCTGGATGCAGGTGACGTGGGTAATGCGGAAACTGAGCCTGTAACTGATCCACATTCCATCTCTGTTAAGTTAATAACACATGAATTTTCTACTGTCACCCCTTCTCCACTATTTCCAGACTGAGCATAATTTCCAAACGTGCCACATTCAGTTTATCTCGCCGGAATAGATATACAAATGGAAATTAACGCTACATCGAATTTTCAAAAACCATACAGGGCCATATTCACAAGAATGGCGATAACATTATCACCGCTTTAGCGGTAGGAAACTGCCGCTAAAGCGGCGATAATGTTATCGCTGGTCTTGAGAATATGGCCCACAGTCTTTTACAGATGACAACTTACACTTTTTCTTTGTGAAAAACTCCTAAACATATATAAAGTACTTGTTTAACAACTCGTTACACTTTATGCATATTTTAGAACCAATAAAACACCAGACTTTACTAACACTATGTTATTTAGAAATAAAAAATACTTTCAAAGTTAAAAATATCGTCTCAAATACTTAACCACTACCACAAAACACATAACACACCTTCTTAATTTCTAATTTACCTTCCTAGTTGGTATGCAGATTTCAAATGTCACAAACGCATGCAATTCTTTTCTTGTCACACAGTACATGTAATGCACCGCTTTCATCAAGAATGGAACCAGTCATGGCACAATTTCCTGTTGCTCCACACATAAATCCATGTAAAGAACAAATCAGAATAGTTCATTATTTTTTTAGATCGCAAAACTTCTCTTTATTGGTTATTTTTGAACTTTCCATATAAACAGTTTTTAAGGACACATACAGGTGAAAAGTTCAAGGTATTGTATCAACACTTTCTAGAACATTCTACGACACGTGCAGGTTAAAAGTTCATCATTTTTTAAACCTACCGATATTTTTTTTTGCAACATTTTCTCCAACATTTAACGGCACGTGGAGGTCAAAAGTTCACCATTCTTTCAAGTTTGAAGTGCACCTTCCAAATACAATTAGCAGGTGTGGTTGAGCTGAGCAAATTTCATCCTATAATATGTACTCCATGTATAAACTGCTTTTTTATTAACCAATCACAAAGATGCTTTTCATCAAAAATAATATACAACCTACTTTTTAGGACACAATACATTTCATCTCCCAATCGGTTAACGTTTTGTATGTAAAAAAAAAAAGTAGTTCCTCATGTTTAAACATATTTCTTATTCTACGAATGGACTGCATGAGCTACAGACATTTATCCATATCTTCTAGCCATACCTTCAAAATGCTAGTGTGGATTGTAGGACATAGCCATGTTTTCTGGTGCAAGAGGTATGCAGAACAGAGACGTATTGACTTAGACCTAGGTTTACAAAATGTGCACATTAAATGGTTTGCACAGAGAGGATTGAAGTGGCACCAATTGCTCCCTTTGGTTAAAACCTGTTTGCATCTCCAACACCCTGATCTCATGATTGTGCACTGTGGTGGTAACGACCTAGGCACATTGACTGGGGTAGGTTTGGAAATGATTATGAAGGACACCTTTGGACAATTGATGTTACTTTTGCCTCAACCTGTCTTTGTATATTCCAATATATGCCAAAGACAGAAGTGGAAATGGTCAAACCAATTTTGTCATAAGATTGAAAAATCTAGGAAAAATGTCAACAAAGCTGTGTCTGCATACCTCAGAGACCATAGAATGGGGTCGATTTACAACAACAACATACGTTTTGATATGGCTGATATCTACAGAAGTGATGGAGTACACTTCACAGATGAGGGAAACCGAGTTTTCCTGATTAACCTGAAGCTGTGCATTCGCACTTACATGTAGCTCCAACTAATAAACACAAGGGCTCTTTTTAGAGCCGCCTTATATTCCCAATTTCGGCTCGCAGAGTGTCAGCTGTGGTTCGGCTAGCAGAGGGACACCTGTGGGCCGTCGGGCAGGCTCGCAGAGGAAGAGCTGCGGCCCGTGGGCTCAGCTCGCAGATGGAGACCTACGAGCCGTTGGCTCGCAAAAGCACAGACCTGTACCGGCTCGCAGAGGGAGAGCTGTGGCCTGACTCTCAGAGGGAGACCAATGGGCCAACAGGCCTGCTAGCAGACACACAGCTATCAGTTAACGGGCTGGCTCGCAGAGATACAGCTGCGAGTCCTCCGAGCTGCAACCCGACGGGCTAACTCGCAGAGGGAGAGTAACGGGCAGACAGGACTGCTAGCACAGACACAGCTACGAGCTAACTAGGTTGCTCACAGAGGTAGAGCTGCGGGCCCGATGGCTCGCAGACACAGAGCTGCAAGCCGACGGACTGGCTTCTAAAGGCATAGCCGCAAGCTGATGATGAGGGGAGAGGGAGCCTAAAAGGAGTATCTCGCACAGACAGACCTGCGGGATATTTTCAGTATTGCCAAGCAGAGGTAGAATTACGGATCCGATGCCTTTTAGAGGGAGAGATGCGAGCTGACGGACTGAGTCACAAAATGGCTCACAGTCGCAGAGCTGCGAGCCGACGGACTGGCTTCTAAAGGCATAGCCGCGAGCTGGTGATGTCTGGAGAGGGACCGTGAAAGGGGTATCTCTACAGACAGAGCTGCGGTATATTTTTAGTGTTGCCTCGCAGAGGTAGAACTACAGACCTGATGCCTTGTAGAGGGAGAGTTGTGAGCTGACGGACTGAATCACAAAATGGCTGCCAACACTTCCTAGTTTCAACAGTTCGCAGCCAATGAGCCGCAAGCTCGTGCTCGTAATGCTTCAGTCAATCAGATGTCAGAATTCTTAAATATCGATATCTGGAAAATTTGATATTTCTCTAAAACTACTGAACGGATTTATCCGATTTAAACAAAACAGTGCTTTCTGGACCAAGACCTTTCTCTGTGCCAAATTTGGCGTAATTCCGTTCAGCAGTTTGACCTGTAGCCTTGTCTAAAGTTTCCTATGGAATTTTCATGGAGAAAACACGATTTGGGACCCCCCTTTTTTCTTAGCCCCCCCTTGACGAATCCCCCAAACTTTTAGGATAGGAGCTGACCTGAAAAGACGAACTTTTGGAAAATTTCATAAAGATTCGTCAAACGACGCCAAAGTTATAAGCACATCAAAAAATGCTTTTCCTATGGAATCGTGGTCCTAACTATAACTACCTACTGGCGACCGCCAGTAGGTAATATAGATATATATATATATATATACAGATGTGGAGTTAAGTATAGAAGATGTATACAAACCTACCGTTCTATATCTGGTCCTCGATACTCTAGTCAAAATAGGATGACCTGACAATATTCTAGTTTTGATATCCGAACCACAATCACCCAAGCCATGCTGTAGATCTGGGTAATCAGATTTACAACTTTGTCACATCGACAAAGGGGTTCAATTCTTAAACAGACAATTGGGAAAAAAAATCATGATTTGTAGCTTGACTGATTTTATCTTGGGCATGCCGCAGAGAAATCTGTCAGAAGATTTCTTACCGTGGAGTTGAATTACGCTGGACAAATTAGGTTTTGTTTTCAACCTGAGTCTTAGTCAGCTGGCATGTAGATGTTTTAATTGTCTCCATTACAAGGATAGGTTTGCCACCACACCTCGTTCACCAGTGGACAAAGGCAGCTCTTAGTGTCACCTGCATCAATATTTAATTTTCTGCCAGCGTTATGGATGTGAGAAGCAAGTGAACAATGCTAAATAACAATCAAGAGGGTCAAAAGCAAGAACAAAACTTGTTGTACCTGATACCTATTAAGAGTTGCACCTTTTCAACTTGACATTGTGAAGGCTTCTTAGGAAGGGAGGAATGTTAGCATAATCTCCTTTACAGTAGTTTACTCTTGGGCAACTAAATGAAAGCCCTTGAATCCAGTTGTTGGAGCTCTGCCAGAACACTGTTCAAACACTAAATCATGCAAAATATCTTTATTAAAAGACTTCAATCCTTTTTCTGAGTGTTTAAGTTATAAAGGACTGAACACCATTTACACACAGTATGGCATGTGTTTTTGCAACCAACTTTAACAAGGAATAACGTGCACAATGTGCAAAAATATTTTCATCCCTATTGCACTCTTTTTACACGCACAATTTTACGATGGAAAAGTCCCTTTCATGGTGCTAGACATGTAACCCTGATCTGAGTGCCCCAATTGCTTTGATATCTGGATCCCTGGTAACAATGTTTGGTCATAGGCACACACGGATCACATGACCTAGGACTGTCTCACGGACTGGGGTCTGATTAGGTCGGGAAGCGCACCCAATGGGCCACCATCAAGTGGTGGAAGGGTACGAGCACAGTGGTGGCAGCATACCGTATGTTTAGTTATTAGTGATCAGTAGAGTAAACAGGCATTTTTACTTTAGTCATGGGAGGGAAGCCTCCTGCTGGACTCTGGTAAAGGTCTTCTGCTGTATGCTTAGCTCACCCTTGGCCTGCATTGTATTGTGTGCATTTCTAGGATGTATGTGTTTCTCTGGTAAGGCATAGTGCATTAGGGAATAGCACATGTGGTTGTGTGTGCATTCTGGGATAACTGTGTGCCTACTAGAATGTACAGTGCTTCAGACAATAGGATGCGTTGTGTGTGTGAGCTTTGGGATACATGTGTGCCTTTGAGAAGGTTTTGTGCATCAGGACATAACGTGCATGGTTACGTGTACATTCGGGGATATATGTTGGCCCGTTAGCTGGTACTACAAGTAAGAGATATTGTGCGGTGTTGCATCAGTGCACTGGGATGTATGGATGCCCATGCAAGGGTACAGTATATTGGGGACAACGTGCCTGTGTATGTGTGCTTGCAATGGACACAACACATGCAAGACACTGTGATCCACTGTGGGAGACCTAGGGCTTGCTGGAGGAGCAGGGACAGGTAGAGGTTTCCACCAGAAGGATTTGAGGATTGCTGTATTCTTGAGAGCTGGGTGGGACATACATTGGAGGAAGAAAGAGCCAGGCTCCTCACAGCACATCAATAGGGGCTCTTTGATTCTGAAATGAAATCACTGGTCAAGGGGGCCGGGCCACATTTGATGAAGGAGACGGGCTGATAAAAAAATCATGAATAGGATGGCTTGGTAACCTTTTGATGCATGTATCACTGAGGCTGACATCCAGGTGCGAACATTGGCCTGTGTCTGGGGCCATCAAGATTGGAGACTGGACTTCTACGAAAGACTGCTCACTGAAGGAATAGCACCGCAAAAGAATGGGCACTTCAAAATGGGGAACCCTCTCCCTCAGACTATGAACTTCAAAGACGGAGACACCAAATCACAAGTGTGCCTGAAAATGGTTTATAAAAAGGGGAGGTTGAGACATCAAAATTGTCAAACTGAAGCCGTGCATCAGCGTGGAGAAGCACAGCATGAGTTGTGCCTGTTGTGACCAGACTGGGGTCTAAGGGTTTGCTTGTATCCCATGCTGGGTGAAGGGACATCATCCAAGAGGATCAAGAACACTCACCTGGAGCCCGTAGCACCAGCTTCGGCCCGACCCAACTACTGGACCCTGTGAGGTGAAGGAAAGGGCTAACAAGGAGCAAGGTCCAGTGGGGATTTCATTGCTTGGATCCCGGGAGCAGAGTATGAAATACTGTCATTCGGGACCGACACACCAATCGGATTGCAGGCCTGTGTGCCAAAGTCCACAATCTTTTTGCCAGGTGAGGGCTGCAGTGAAGAATAAGGGTTACCACCTTGACGCTGCACTGTGAGAGGGGGGCCATTACCCAATACAGCACTGTGACCTGAGGAGGAATTTCTTTTCTTTATTGAATTTTTTTAGCATGACCGTCAGCCACTCTAATAGTGGCATGAATGAATGAATTTAGATTTATAAAGCACCTGGTTACTCCAAGGGAGTGTCCCCGTGCTAAGCAAAATCAGGGCTTGGCAAGTCAGGGGCAGGAGGGCTTCTAACTCTGTCTAAAGAGCCAGGTCTTCAGATTTTTGCGGAACCTTGACTCCGCCTGTTCAAGTCTTAGGTTAGTTGGCATAGAATTCCATAGCTTGGCTGCACGCAGCCCAAAAGAGCTGACCCCCAGTCGTGCATGACGTACTCTGGGAATAGCTGCCAGCGCCGCTTCTCCAGATCTAAGTGTTCTGGCAGGAGTGTAAGCCTTGATCAGGGGGAAAAGATAACTGGGACCCTTCCGATGCATTATCCTGTGCTTGAAACACAGAGCTTTAAATGAGATTCTGTGTTTAACTGCGAGCCACTGAAGTTTAGCCAAGCCGTGGCTGATGGAGGACCATTTCGGTAGTCTCAGGAGTACCCGGGCCGCATCGTTTTGTACTCTTTGCAGCATTGCTTTCAAAGTACCCAAGTAGAGTACATTACAGTAATCAAGCCGCGACATCAGCAGGGCCCGCACTACTGTTCTTTGTGCTGCGGCCAGTATTAGCCTCAGAAACTTCTTTAACAGTCTCAGCACCCCGAAGCATATGCCCACTGAGGCTCTTATCTGACTTTCAAAAGATAACTGTGCATCAAAGAGGATGCCTAGATTTTCCACCTTGGGTTTTGGGCTCGGGTCGGGCCCAGGTCTGCCGGCCACCATGCCGAGGACCAGATGGAGGGCTGTTTCCACACCATCAATACCTCTGTTTTTTCTGCATTCAACTTCAGGCAGCAAGCCTGCATCCAGGCCGCTAGGTCAGTGAGACATAGTTTAAAATTTGCTGCAGCCCTAACATCATCGTTAGCTAGTGTGATGATAAGCTGAGTGTCATCAGCATGTGACACCATCTTCACTCCATGGCCCTCAATAACGTCGGCCAGTGGGCGCAAGTAGAGGTTAAAAAGAGTAGAGCTCAGTGCCGACCCCTGAGGCACTCTCCTCTGTAATGGGATAATATCAGAGGTGTAAGGCTTCTGAAATACCTGGAACGAGCGCCCCTCAAGGAAGTCCACAATCCAGTCAAAAGCTCTGCTCTTTATACCCTGTGACCACAGTCGATTCAGTAACACAGTGTGCGAGACTGTGGCAAATGCTGCGCTAAGATTCAGCATGATAAGGGCCCCTGTTTTCCCTTCGTCGGCGAACCTGCATAGTGTCTCTGAGGCCAAGAGCAAGGCAGATTCGGTACTGTATTGTGGCCTGAAACCTGATTGGGTCTCTGTCAATTGGGAGTTCATGTGCTTTTCAGCCAGTTTCGCCAGGAAGGTAAGTAAAGAAATGGGGTGGAAGTTCTCTGGTTTAGAGGGATCAAGAGAAGGGTTTTTGAGGGGCGGAATCACCATTGCATGTTTCCACCCAACTGGAAGTCGACCGACATCAAACGACAAATTAAGTACAGAGAATAAGCTTCTATTTTTATTGCCTGTGTGCCTGGAGTCCAAGATGGCGTCCCCGCTCCACTCTACGGGAGCCTAGAGGACCCAGAAGGACAGCGCGTAGCCGGAAGAGAGCAAAATGCCTCACTCCCGGGCGAGAACCCCAATGTAGCCTCCCGGTAAGCAAATGAAGCTTTATTTTAATAAAATCATATTCTAATTCAGTGGCAACACATTTAAAATCGTATCAAGTTAAAAAGCAAGCCGATAAGGTAAAAACCGTAAAGTACTTCGTCAGCCTCAGCAGCTGACTGCCTGCCCAATAGTGCTCTATCATCAGGTACACCCTGCCCCTAAAAGCGAGGATGGGCTCATCCATATTCCAGGGAGCTCTTTTGATATTGTTACTACCGGGGAGACTAAAAAGAGTAAAAATACCTCAGACAGACCCAATTATTCCCTTATTGGTGGGCTGGGTAGGTTTAGATTAAAAATGATCTTAGTGAGGGATCTTAGGATATAAAGTTCCTATAACCCTAGAATGACTGTCAACATGTTTCAGCCCCTATTCTATGGCCTCTCTGGTCCAGGGCTTTCTTCGGGATGCAGTGGTATTGATTGCCCCAGTGTTATATACATTCACATCTAGTTACAAGTATGTTGCCCATGCAACACTAAAATTGCTTGTACGGTGAGCGGTGAGGGCAGGGAAGCATGCCACTGTAGTCACATAGTCCTCAAGGGTAACATTTCTCAGCTACACCTATTTTATTGCATGCATTATCCCGGCACATCCTAACTTTGAAACTCCACCTGAGTTGCCTTCTGGTCACACCAGAGTTTCATAACTTCTTGACTGGCCTCAAGATTACTTTTTGCCTTCTTCCAGAAATGGTGCATCTGGTTGCGGAGGGCCAGCATGTAGCTGTCCATATCATGAGGGGGTTTCCTGGGAGCTTGTTCCCACCCCTCTCTCACAAGGCTAAGATCCCCTGACAGGGAGGCCATAGCGGAGTTCAAATAGGCTAAACTCCACTCCCCTCTGTGGCACCCCTCTGTAGGCATAGAGAAGGCATTGAATGAGGACGTCTCACTTACACTTCATGGGCTCAGTTAGGCCCATTACCATGCCCTTCAATGTATTGTTGACTCGTTCCACAAACCAATGGTTTGAGGGTGATAGGATGTGGAGAACTTATAACTCACCCCACACTCATCCCACATGGACTTGATGTCTGTGGACATGAAGTTATTGCCTCTGTCAGACACTACCTCTTTGGGGAGCCCCAAACCGGACCAGGATAAACCTGTTGCTAAAGCTGTCTTGGTAGTCCAAGTCCAATAATGTTGATGCCTATCCTCTCATAGGGAGGTCTAATGACAGGTAACAGGGTCAGGGGAGCCTTGAGCATTTCCTCTGACTTCCCACTGGCCTTGCAGGTGGGTCAGGACCTACAGAATGCATCTGAGGCCATCTTCATCCGAGGCCAATAAAAGCAGGCAACAAGCCACAGATGTCCTGCCAGGGGCATGTCATGAGCTAAACACAATAGGAAGGTCCTGTAACACTGGGTGACCACCAGTACATGGGCTGCCCCAGATCCAGGAGCCTTAGTCTTGCTATGTAGGAGGTAATTCTCTCAATAGATCAGGTGATCTTCAGAGGTGCCACCTGCTGACAGGGCCTCAGTTTGCTGCCTCAAGCCCTCTAGGGTGGGGCACTGTTTCTGCACCTTGCAGATCCTCCCTGTTGAGTCCCCCCTACACTTGCCAACCAGCCAGCTCAGGCAGGTCACCCAGGGCAGGAATGTCCTCCCCGGTGCGCTCGGGGCATGCTCATAAGGTGCCCCATCAACCTCGACTGTGTGAACTTCAGAGGCTGGTTTCCCATGCCCCTTTCCTTTCTCCTTCTTGGCAGCTGTCTGGTCCATTGTTCCAGGCTCCATACACCCTTGACTCCCTTACTGGGCAGCCATGGAACTTGTGGCCATACAGACCCATTCAGGCAATCCCAATATCCCCATGTATGACCTGAGCTCTACCTCCCTCCAGATAGTGTGCCCCAAGTCATTCCACAACAGACAATCTACACGCGTGGCAGGGCTCACAGCTACTTTTTGAGACCCCACTCAAAGGGAACTAGAGCCACTGGTAGGTGACTCTCACAATTGTCAGTGACTATGACTTAGTGGAACATGTTATGGCGGTCTTGCTCTGAGGAAACTAGCTGACACTTTACTATAGTCATGCTGGCTTCCATGCCGCTCAGAGCGTCTCCCCATTGCCCATTGATGGTGACCCACTGCCTGTGCCTAGAAGTATTTGAAGACATATGGGCTTTTGCCACCATCTCCTTATGCACTATATCCCTATCCCATAGGTAAACAAGAGTCACCTCTGTTTGCTCCCCAAAGCTAACTAGGACTAGCTCTTCCTTGAGCGGTACACTCACCAACCCATGTGTCTGCCCACCAGTGTGGGGCTGTGCCCGCTTGGAACATTTGGAGTCACCCTTGGAGTGCTTAAACTTGTAGCACTCAGTGAATTGAGGTACACACTTCCCTGTCTGCTTGCCAAAGAACCCCTTCTTCTTAGGCTCAGGCTGGGACTGGTTACCACTATTCCCTTGGGAATTATTTTTGGGGACTTTTGTGAACTCCGTGGAGCATATTAGCAAGAACGGCGTTAAAATTATCGTCGCTTTAGCGGCAGGAAACTGCCGCTAAAGCGGCGATAATGGGCTTGATAATATGCCCTTGAGAATTCCAATAGAAGCCCAGGATCACAGCAGAACATGGGCTTCTATTGGTATTCTCAAGGGCATATTATCAAGCCCATTATCGCCGCTTTAGTGGCAGTTTCCTGCCGCTAAAGCGGCGATAATTTTAACGCTGTTCTTGCTAATATGCCCCCTTATTTTAAGTTTTTCTCCCCCTTCTTTCTTCTGGTGAGACCCCTGACGACTCTTCTGGGAATCCTTCCCAGATGCCTTTTTGGACACTCTGGTGCTGGCCTAGAGGTCTGCCTCCTCAGCAACCTTGCTGTTGTCAGTTAACTTGCTGTCAACTAGGTGATGGTGCAGCTCTGAAAAACAAGTACTGAGCACGTGCTCTCTCGAAATTAGATTGTTCAACCTATTTTAACCATTAACCTTGCTGCACTGCACCCAACCATTCAGTGCCTTGCTGGAGTAGTCCACAGAATCTATCCAGGATTGGTTGGGGAGCTTCTGGCTGTACCAAATCTTCAGCACTACTTTTCAGGAGCAAACCCAAATTTAGCTATCAAGCTGGCTTTCATGGGAGAGTACCTGGTTTGGTCCCCAACCTCCAAAATAAGAAGTGTGCCCCGCCCCACTGAAGGAATGTGTTTCTAATCCCTCAGTGCACTTCTGGGATCTTGTGAACCCTTCATAGGCAGTAAACCACTTGTCAATGTCCTCTCCCACCACATAATTTGGCACCAAATCCTTTGGGATGTGGGTCTTTTTTGTCTCCTTCAGATACTGCATGTATGCTGCCACCATCACTGCTAGAATCTGCCAGCCTGGCATTGAGATCCAACTCTTTCAAACTCAGTTCATAAGCCAGTAGTACATTTTTCTCCTCAAAGGCCCTCTCAGCCTAAGCCTTGGTCTCAGCTCTTTTGTTCCACCTCCATGGCCAGTTTCTTCTCTACCATCCTGAGTCTGGCCCTTTCCAGCTTCAACTCTCTCTCTTCTCCACCAGCTCCTCTGGGGACAGGGCACAGGAAGATTCATTGCTCCCTGCCATGGCATGGAGCTCCAAATTAGAGGTCAAGTCATCCCCTTCAGCAGACTGACGGCTCTCAGGACTGAGGTCCAAATCCTCTCTTAGGCTGTCCATCTCCTGATCTCCTTCAGTTGCTGTAGCAAGAGACTGCTGGACCTCTACCCAGGCCCTCAGCGCCTTTTGTAATTTCACCTTCCTGCTGGTGATGCTCTTGGTTGGTAGTCTCCTCTCTTTACAGAGCTCTTTGTGCTGGGCCACAGTGTAAGACTCCATGTTTGTCAGCTCAAACTCCCTGCTTGAAGAGATGGATTCAAGCACAACAGACAGAGAGAACATTTTTGAAAAAACAAAATGGACAAGTAAGGAGAATTTAACCTGAATTGGTCTTAGATTATTTTTGTGGGGTGGTAGTGTAACACAGCATTACTGTATGGCACTGCACAAACACAAGTCCAATACCACTGCTGCCACCAGTGTAAGAACTTGGGGTTACTGGTTGGGGGGGGGGGGTGTTAAACATTTCTCAAGCAGCAACCACATTTCTTCTCAGAGGGAAGTCACAAGCAAACCCTAAATTAACCTGTGCTCAACCCTCAGGTAGCTTTGCACAGAGCAAACAGGCTGAACTCAGAGACAATGTGTAAATTATTTGTGCAACAGTTCAAATAGTAACACAGTGAAGACAAAGGAAAAAGCCATTACATCGCAGCTGTTACCCCGCATGCCATTACAACGCAAGCGTTACCAAGCATGCGTTGTAACAACGCGTAATCTTTACTTTGCATTTCTTTACAATGCATTTGCTTTTACCACGCTTGCCTTTACAACGAATATCATTGTAAAGGTATGTAAGGTAAAAGCACATACGTTGTAAAAAAATATAAGCAATCCACATCATTTTGGGAAAACAGAGGCTATTCCGTTTCCTCACAACCACATGCACCGCCCCTCAGACGACCGCAGGAACCAGGAACCATGAGGAGAGAGAGGAACCACGAGGAGAGACAGGTAAGGGGGATTGGGCCTGGGGTGGGGGTTACTACTTTAGGGTAAAAGAGGCTCAGGGGGGTCATGCAGGGTTTATTGTAGGGTCGGGGTCGTGCAGGGGTAGTGTTTTAGGGTAGGGAGAGGACTGGGGGTCAGGGGGAGGGTCATGCAGGAGTAGGGTTTTAGGGTCTAGGGTACGGAGAGGACTAGGGGTTGGGGGGAGGGTCATGCAGGGGTAGTGTTTTAGGGTTTAGGGTAGAATCATGGAGGGTAGTGTTTTAGGATAGGTAGAGGACTGGGGGTCGGGGAGGGTCATGCAGGGGTAGTGTTTTAGAGTTTAGGGTAGAGAGGACTGGGGGTCGGGTGGGGTAGTAATTTTGGGTTTAGGGTAGGGAAAGGATTGAGGTAGTGATTTAGGGTTTAGGGTAGGGAAAGGATTGGGGGTCGGGGTGTCATGCAGGGGTAGTGATTTAGGGTTTAGGGTAGGGAAAGGATTGGGGGTCGGGGGGTCGTGCAGGGGTAGTGATTTAGGGTTTAGGGTAGGGAAAGGATTGGGGATCGGGAGGGTCGTGCAGGAGTACTGATTTAGGGTTTAGGGCAGGGTAGTGTAACTTACCTTAGACACTTTTACCAAGTGTATGCCTTTAGCACGCATGCCTTTGCATTGTAATAGCATGCGTGGTAAAGGCAGATACGTATAAAAGAATGCGTTGTAATCGTAGGTCATTGTAGGGGTACTAGCGTAGTAATACCAGTGTTGTAATCGCATGCGTGGTATTAGTATGTGTAATACCATCATACATTCGAAAACACACCACAAAAGGAGCCCAAAAGAGTATTAGAAATATAGAGTGATTTTTAATAAATGGAGAAGTGTGGCTCAATGGTTAGAGCGGCAGACCCTGATGCAGAGATCTGGCCCGGGACCAGGGTTCAATTCCCGCCTCGGCGGGCCTTGGGCTCAATTTCCTCGGACCTGATAATTCTCGCCTCGGTGCCTATTCTAATCATGGGTCCCACTCTGCAACTCTGGGCAATAGCTTGCTTAATCTCCATAACGGCCCGAACAGCGCTGGGATGCCTGGCTTCACCCTGGGGGTGCCCAGGAGTGGACATTTCACAGGGAAAAGCCAGGAAGGGTTCCACAGCGGTATGCGTACAGCGCCAGGACAGCTCTTTGGGGGTATAAGTGCGCTTTACAAGTACAAATTTCATTTCATTTCAATAAATAAGACAAGACCAAAACAACAAAAATCCAATTAGTAGAACTGGAAAATAGCACAAAAAGACATAAAGCACCAACTGTGGATATCTGGCTGTGCAGAATCGGGACAAAGTCACAAGTTGAGGCCAATCACGATGGAGTGCGAGTCAGCTACAGGGATCCAGTTAGGCCCACTGAAAAAACTACATTAAATCCTGTGTTGTGGAGCATTGCGTAGATCCGCGTAGAAGATGCTTGGCGCAGCCGATGTGATGTATCAATTGCGAGATGTGGTGATGCTGCGGTGTGAGGATTCCATGGACGATACTTGAGAAGTCTGGCATCTGGGATGCGGCGCACAATCAAGGAGATGCATGGGTTCAGAAGAGCTGCAAGGCTGTGATGCGGAGTCCGGGGCTGTCGTCGAGGCTGTCATTGACGAAAGATGTGAGGGCCTTCGCCGAGTATGCATTTTGCAGAGGCAGTCCCGAAGATGTTGCGGGTTGCAGCGTGAGTCTTTGAGATGGGTCCAATCCACACAGGAGCGCAGATGCATCTGTTCTGCTCAGGTGTTTGCGCCATGCAGCAGAGGTGAGGCGTTGGTTCCACTGGATCCATAGACGCTGGCAAGCACCTCAAGTCCACTTCCAAGGGTCCAGACTAGTATGGCACCTCTTGGCAGGGAATAATCACAAATAGCAGAGTCCAGGTGCAGATGCATGGTTCTTTGAAGCTTGTTATGTCTCTGAGGCTTTAGTTCAGGAGCCCAGTAAACTAGCACTTGGAGTCAATCTGTGTTCTGGGTTCAAGAGATGCAGGTCCACTCCTTCTAACCCAGGTAGGAGGACAGCAGGCCGGCACAGCAAAGCAGGAGTTCAGCAGAGTGCAGTCCAGCAGAGTGGCAGTCTTTCAGCAGCACAGCAGTCCTTCATCCTGGCAGAGTATCCATGAGTCCAGAAGTGCCTGTTCCCTCCCTCCCATTCTGCCAGTGATGGCCCATCCAGTCACACCTAATCTCCCATTGAGTGTGGCTGTCTAGGGGCATAAACAAGCTCAACTTCCAACTACACCCAGTCATGTGACCAGAGACAGGCTGCCGGCACCAGCTGGCTAAGGTAAAAAATATCAATTTTCTCACAGTGATATTTTTCAGAATTGCAATTTAGAATCTGACCATAAGTTAGGATTTTAAATTAGGATTCCAGAGACACCAAATATGAACTGGACATCTCTTCCCATTTGGAAATTACACTTATAAAATGTAATAAGGCAACTCCAATGTTATCATATGGGAGAGAGAGTCCTTGCAGTAGTGAAAAAGGAATTTAAGAGAATGCACTACCATGGCATGTAAAACTTAAAAGTATATGTCCTGCTTTTTAAATACATTGCACCCTGCCCCTGCCCTCTGGACTGTCCAGGGCCTACTCTAGGGGTGATATATGTATTAAAAAGGAATGTTTGGGCCTGGCAAAAGGTTTGCCAGGTCAAAAGGGCTGTTTAAAACTGCTCACAGAGGCTCTGCAATGGCAGGCCTGAGACATGTTTAAAGGGATACCGAAGTGGGTGGCACAATGAAAATTTGCCTAGCTGCTGTGCTGGTAAGTTTCAATTCTATTAAGGAAACGGAGGCGAGGATTATGCCTTCTTCCTTCGCTTTATTTTAACAGCAGCATATTTCCAACAACACAATAACCAACTACATTTCCCATGAACAATAGGGAAACAAAGTTCCAACAGGAGTCCTTCCTCGCTGTCCGCACTTCAGCCAGCCAGCATAGTCCCTTCACGCTGTTTCCTCTTCCTCTTTCTTCGTGCGAACCATTTCTTGTTGGTTTTCACGCTTCTTGTTTGGAACCAT
The DNA here is from genome assembly GCA_963921515.1 of Calotriton arnoldi. Taxonomy (NCBI): domain Eukaryota; kingdom Metazoa; phylum Chordata; class Amphibia; order Caudata; family Salamandridae; genus Calotriton; species Calotriton arnoldi. The sequence goes on from CAWUFW010011473.1 coordinate 407,016, forward strand.
CATTTCCTGCAAAATAGGTAGTATCAGAGGACTGTGCTGGAACCAGCAAACAACACTATATGAAAAACTTCAACAACTCATTACCACTTTGTAAAGACCCATGAATGGCTTACTTACATTAGAACGGGGAGGGTCCACATCTTCAGAGGTCATTGGGCGGGATAATCCTCGCCTCCGTGTCCTTAATAGAATTGAAACTTACCAGCACAACAGCGAGGCAAATTTTCATTCTATGTCAGGACTGGAGGCTCAGATTATGCCAGTTCAAAGCTTGTCGACTACTAGCCTTGCCACCTCCAGTACTGGTTTGAAATAAAACCTCTTAAAGGTGGAGTCAGAGGACCAATCGGCTGCGCGCATCAGATCTTCCAAGCGCGCACCTAACGAAAAAGCCTTGGAGGCCATCGCTCCTCTCGCCGAGTGAGCACCAAACTGCTTTGTATCGATCCCCGCCTCCTGCATCACCCAACACACCCATCTTGTGATGGTCGGGGACGAGACTGCTCTGTACGGTTTACGTAGCGCAATGAGAAGTTGCTTCTCACCCGAAGGGCGAGTTTCCTCAGTCAATTCCTCATAAGCACGGAGACATTACACTATACACAGTTTAGGGGAATCCGAAAACGCTGGGTACGAAATGACCCTGGTATTACTCTTGGTCCTTCTACTTACCGTGAACGATACCCCTTCCGGGGAAAACACTCTGTCTGAAATGTCCAAAGCCCTCACGTCTGAGACGCGTCTGCACGAGACCAGGCATAACAGCATTGCCAATTTGGCCGTTACTTCCTTACGGGACAGAAACCTATTTGGTTGCCAAGAAAGAAAAAGATTCAACACCCGATTCACGTCCCAAAGGATGGAGTATCGAGGTTCTGGAGGGAGAGAGAGGTGAATCCCTCTGAGAAGCCGGCAAACCAAAGGGTGTTCACCCACCGGAGAGCCCTGCACCATAATGTGACCGGCTGAAATTGTGGAAGGTATTGATTGACCTATAGGCCAGACTCGCCAGAAAATTAAGGACGTGGACTACATCTGCCCCCATGGGATCGACACTCCGTCGCACACACCAACAACGCCATCTGTGCCAGGCTGACCGGTATCTCTTGGTCGTGCTGTCTGCCCATGCCTTGGTGAGCAAGTCCTCAGCTTTTCCCGAAAGGCCTGGGAGAGACCTGCGACGCCGGAGATCCGCCAGGCCATCATCTTCAACGTTCCTTCCACTACCAGCCGATGGGGCACGAGATCTGGATTGAGGAGAATGTGAGGAAAGTGGGGGAGACAAATTGGAAAATCCCAAGAAAGTTCCAGTAGAACCGGCAACCAGACTTGAGACCTCCACCAGGGTGTGATCAACACCACCTCCGCCTGCTGGTGGCGAAGCAACGCGGACACTCGCGTGATCAAGGAGAACAGAGGGAAGGCATAACCGTACTCCTGCTGCCAGTCCTGGAGAAACGCATCCGTCGCCTCCGCCTGCGGATCTGGCCACCAACTGAAGTATCTCGGTAACTGATCTTGTCGTGACGCAAAAAGGTCGACTAAGAAGGGGCCCCATTCTCCGACAACTGAGAAAAGACCTGAGGGTCCAGCTTCCACACGCTGGCATCCAGGAGGTGACGAGAGTGCCAGTCAGCCACTTCGTTCTCCCGCCCCAGAAGGTACTCCGCTGTCACTGAGATCTGGTTGTCTAGGCAGAAGTGCCAAAAGTCCCTGGCTAGGTTCGCCAACATCCTGGATCTGGTGCCACCTAGGTGGTTGATGTACCGGACCGCAGAGATGTTGTCCATCCTGAGAAGGACGCACAATTGTACCCTGTCTTTCGTCCAGCATTGCACCGCAAACGACCCTGCCAGCAGCTCCAGGCAGTTGATGTGCAATGACTGTTCGTGAGTGGACCAGGCTCCACCCGTGGAGAACTCTCTGCACCTTGCTCCCCAACCGGAGTGGCTGGCGTCGGATTCGATGACAATATTCGGAGCGGAACCGAATATGGCCCGACCATTCCATGCCTCCATGTGGGTGAGCCACCATTCCATCTCGTCCCTCACATTGTCCGTCAGAGGTATCGACTGGGAGCACGTCAAACCCTTCCTGAGGTGATGCGCCTTCAGGCGCTGCAAGGCACGGTAGTGCAATGGCCCGGGAAAAATGGCCTGTATGGAGGAGGAGAGAAAACCTATGAGACGCGCCAGTTGGCGCAAGGAAATCTGCGTCTTCGCCAAGGTCTGGCACAGTTCATGCCTGATCTTCACCATCTTCCTGGCGGGGAGACTCAGAGTGGAAGACACGGAGTCCACATTGAAGCCTAAATAGGTTGCACACTGAACCAGAAACAACAGGGACTTTTGCTCGTTTATGACAAACCCCAATCCCTGGAGAAGGTCGACCGCGGTCTTCAACTGGTTGGACAGCCTCCTGGGGCACTGATCCAGAAAGAGCATGTCGTCCAAGTAGACGATCATTCAAACACCCTGGGCGCGCAGGAACTCCACCGCCGGTCTGAGAACCTTTGTGAAGCACCACGGAGCGGAGGATAGCCCGAAAGGGAGCGTGGTGAACTCAAAAACCTGCCCTTCCCACCTGAACTGCAGAAAACGCAGATGAGGGGGAAAATAGGGACCGTCAGGTACGCGTCCTTCAGGTCGAGCTGGACCATCCAGTCGAGTGGTCTCAGCACATCTCTGAGGAGGTGGATCCCCTCCATTTTGAAGTGGCGGTAAACCACCCACTCGTTGAAACTTTTCAAGTTGATGACCGGCCGCCGGCAGCCATCGACCTTGTCGACTAAGAAAAGATTGCTGATGAAACCACCGGTATGCTCCGCTGCGCAGCAAATTGCCCATTTTTTGAGGAGGGCGGAGACCTCCTGGCATACCAGCTCGGTATCGCGTTGCGAGAAGGAGATGGGACGGGCCGGGTTAGCTGACGGGGACGGCCATGAAACTCCAACCGAGAGGCCCTGGACTGTCTGCAGCACCCAAGCATCGCTTGTGAGGGAAACCCAAGCCAGGAAAAACAGCGCCAAGCGCACCCCCACTTGCAAGCTCGCCGAGGGTATTACACTCACCTCTTCCAGCACCCTGTTGCTGGCCTCTTTGGCCGCCACGAAACTTCTGCCCTCTGGTGGGATAGAAATTGTTGAAGCGGGCATTGTCATGATATTGTCCTCGCTCGGAGCCTTGCCCCCTGTCAGAGTTGGAGAAGCGGCCGGTCGTGCGGCCCCTACCACGACCGGCCCCTTGGAAAACCCGGGGAGTAAAAACCTTCCTGATATTCAACTGGGCTCTGTCAAGTGAGGTGAAAGTCGCCATAAACTTTCCTAACTCTTTGACGAACGGTTCGCCAAATAAGCCCCCCTGGGCCACAGCGCCTGCCTCCGAGGAAGCCAGGTCACCTAACTTGGGGTCCACCTTAATTAGGAGCGACCGCCTTCTCTCCGTGGAGAGCGCACAACTCGCGTTTCCAATAAACACTATCACACGCTGCGCCCAGCTCGAGAGAACCTCCGGGGAGATAAGGGCACCGGACACCTTGGCCTCTTCGGCCATGTCAAGAATTTTGGTGACAGGCCCCACTGCATCTAGCAGTTTGTCCTGGCACGTACGCCAGGAGCGATCAATGCCCTTTTTAGGGTCCCGTACGAATTTTGCTAGGAAGGTTGCCATCTTGGGATCTATTTGGGGTGTTAGGGCAACCTTTCCCTCCAAACTGGGGTGGGGACACTCCGCCCGAAGGCGGTTGCGAGCGTCCTTGTCCATTGGTTTGCACAGACGGCTCGCCACATACTGGGCCACTTTATCCCCGGGAACCCACTCCGTAGACCTGGGGTGGACAATGTCGTCCGGGTCCAACATATCAGAGGCCCCCCCTGGGGCAGGAGTGGGCGTCGGGAGCCAAGACCTAGAGGAACCCACTTCCTCGTCTGTGTCCCCGGGGGAGTCACCATTATCAAAGGGGTCAGGGGAAGCGGTGCGCGGAGGCGTTGGGGTGTAGTCCGCGGGGGCACCGGGTCAGGCTGCGGGGCCACCTGCGCCAATAAAGCCTGTTTCAGACGGGCAAAAGCATCTACATCCACCCCTGAGGACATGGTTTCTTAGCAGGGGGGAGAACCAGAAGGTTGAGGCACAGGAGGGGACTTAGGGGTAACTGGCACGGGAGCAGCCCACTTGGCGCACTCTTTCGCTATCTGCGCTAACAGGCGTTGCTCCAAAGGCTCCATGGCTTGGTTGACAGCCCTGTAGATGGAGTCATCCACTGCCTGGTAAAAGTCATCATCCCAGGGGAGGTACGCCAATGGATCCTCCTCCTGGTACTGATGTTGCTCCGACTGCATAATCTTAGGTAAGTATATAGGTGTAGTACAGGTAAGTAAATTAGGAGCACAGGCAGCTTGGTGCTGAAAGCACTATTTTAAAGGCACTACAGGCGCTCTGTTTTCAAGCTGGGAGGGACAAATAAGGGTGGCCAAGGGCACACGATTAATGGGAAGAGCCCTAGGGACACACAGCCCTCTGATCACAGGGCAGCCACCCGGGACAGTGTCCCACAGGCACCACAAGTCACGGTGCAATTGCGACCCCGCAGGGTGTTCAAGGATGTCCTACAGACCCTCAAAGCGCGTTCAATGAAAATCAGGGAAAAATACAGACCCCACAGGGCGTAAAACCGGGTGGCAGGAGGCAAAGCTGAGCTCTCACCGGGCAGCACTCGTCAGGACTCTAATGCTAGTTCATGACTCGTGCTGCCCATAGAAAGTGCACTACACCCCCTGGCGGCGGGTGGACCACACCACACCTCGCAGGGAATCAGTCACGTAAGGTACGTTTAAAAACGTCCTGTGACTAAAGGGAATCTGTGCAAACAGAAAAATATACGAAGTGCTAGCAAACGCCACCAAATTAGCCAACTAACAACCCCCATAACAGGAGAATGAAGAAAAATCGACTTATCTGCTGCTGAGCAGCGAAGAAAGAGGAAGAGGAAACAGCGTGAAGGGACTATGCTGGCTGGCTGGAGTGCGGACAGCGAGGAAGGACTCCTGTTGGAACTTTGTTTCCCTATTGTTCATGGGAAATGCAGTTGGTTATTGTGTTGTTGGAAATATGCTGCTGTTAAAATAAAGCGAAGGAAGAAGGCATAATCTGAGCCTCCGGTACTGACATAGAATCAGTGCTGCAGGCCAACTAGTAGAATTAAATTTACAGGCCCTGATTACAAGTATTGCAACTTTATTAGGGGCTTACAAGAACATTTAATATGCCATTTGGGGATAAGCCAATATCACCATGTTTAGAGGAGAGAGCTTAAGCACTTTAGCGCAGGTTAGGAGTGGTAAAGTGCACAGACTCCTAATGCCAGCAAAAAAGAGATCAAAAGAAAATGGAGGAGGGAGGCAAATCTTGGGGGAAGACCACCCTAAGGCTTGCTCGCTTTTTGTGGGATAATGTTTTACACCATTACAGAATTCCTAAATGTGCCTGGGTCTATTTTATTGCTGTTATGGGAGGCGCCCCCACAATAAAACCCACCATCACTATCTGCTTCAATACTATTCCTCCACCCTGCATACTTTTAAAATCTTGACTTCTGCCCAGTTTTGTTCTCTGGGATGGCTGGTTCATGGATCGTGGCATGAACCCCTTTGATTCAGAATTTGGAGAACTGTGGCCTCCAAGAAGCATCAGCGATATTCCCTGACACTGGGTGTTGGGCCTTTTAAAAAGAGAGGTGTGGTGGGGCACTAGACAAATTTCTCTTTGGTGTAGCAACTATGCTGTACATGAATGAAGCTAAGTTCTCCCACATCTACCACTATTATGCCACCTGTTTTCCATCTTTAAGACTTAGGTTTAGTAACACTGTTCCCTCCGCTTGCACAGTTAGAGTTTTTGGTCCAAGCCTCTACACTTGGCAGCATGCTCTCTCCAGGAACTGCTGCCTATAAAATTGTAGAATGCAATTGACCCCATTTCCACTAAAGGTCTCTAACGCTACCAATCATATCTGAATCCCTTTTGGACCAAAGGACACTAACGACTCACTGAAGCAGCCATTTAGGTAATTGTTCCATAAAGGGACGTGGGCTGCACTCTGAAAAAGAAATTGTGAGCTGTGACATTGAGAGAGCAAGCAGTGGCTCCCTGAACTACCGTCTTTTTGTCCCAATTCCTGTAGCTGATATTCTGAAAATGGAAGTTGCTCCTGACAACCTACTTCTTCTTTACAAACCCATACCACCTGAATTCACTTGTCAGTAATCAGTCATTAGTTCACAAATGAAATTACATTCACAAACCATTGATCCATTTCATTCCAATTCAGAAAGGAGGAGAGAGACACCACCTTCCAACATGCAGTGACTTTGCAAGCTAGAAAAATATTTCTGACTTGCAAAGTACCATTCATACATTGCAATCTGAGACTTTGAAAATCACAGGATATGAGAACACAAAACAGTTTAGCACATTTGGCCCAAGGAGAGTATCACTGCCTGCAGTTAAGACATGCAAGAAATGTGCATGTGCAAATTGCATTCCAAGTGAACCACAAACTGAACACAATTGCATGGGAAACATGCAGATAAACCCTCTGATAACTTAAAAAAGAATATGCAGAATTTTCATATAACCAGTGCCTTAGAGGTAATTCAGTTCCGAACATGCGTAATTAGAGCCAAACTTATATCTTCATTCATTAATTTAATAAGTCAAAACATAAATGTGTGCTATCATGTGCCCCCATTCCCTATATGTCTGAGCTGGTGTCTCGAATGGTGAGTGAAATATTTACTAGAATGTTGTTGTAAGGCAGAGGAGGAGGCCTATCGTGAGAAGGAAGATGGCCCTGAGACTTCAAAGGACTAGTTTGGGGCCACCCACCCTCACAATATCAGGCAAGTGGTGTAAGCTCAGGCTGCTGGGCAGGAGGAACCGAATGAGGATGGGCAAGGCTGAAGAGAGGAATAAACTGAGATATGTTTGGTCCTAAGCTTAATGCTATGTTATAGAAACAGTGTTAGAAGGACAGCACTGTGGAGACATTCGGAATTTCCTTTAGAGTAAATATAACTCTGAAATGACCCACAGAGTTTCAGGCAGTTATACATTCAATGGTGATGGTCGCATAAGGGGAACCATTGGTAAGTGGACAGTATGACTTCCCAATTAAGGAGGCTGTGGCACACATAAGTCTATGCCTTTGGAGATTCATTTCTGCCTGCTTTGTGTTGGTGTACTTCAGTGGCTGTACATTGCACCTTTTTAATTTAAGTGTCACTTGTGCTGGGCTCATATATCCCTTATAAGCTGGTTTTATTGCTAGATGGACATGTTATGTGACAAGCAAGAATCCTTTTGAGTGTATGAAGGCTGACTGAGTTTGAGGAGAACAGCATGCAGTCTCTAAGAAATACTCATTAAATGCATTCAACATATTTCATGACGGCCAGTGCAGCGTGATCAGAGGCAATGCCTCTGCTCGTGCTCGCACTATGGTCAAGGCGATGGACAAGGATCCTGTAACTATTAGGGATGTGCACAATTCTCATAATTTGTTTTCGCATAATCCTGCAAAAATCTCTGCAAAATTACACACAATTATGCATAGTTACGTGACATACAAATCTGTCATTTTGTGCTATTTTTTAGTCCAAAATGAATCCTTGAGTCAATTTTTGGCACAAGTACACATTTAAACAAAGCACAGCAAACAACAATCCTGGACCTGAGTGCCGCCTTTGATATAGTTTCCTATCCTAATCTTCTTCACTGACTGAAAGAAGCTGGTATTACAGGGGAGGCCCTCAGGTGGCTTGCTTCATTTCTGGACAAATGCAGCTTTTAGGTTAACGAGGGGCCCTTCCTGTTGTCCAGCCATCCGCCGTACTGTGGAGTTGTGCAGGGCTCATCTTTGAACCCTACGCTTTTTAACATTTATGTCCGCCCTCTATCAGATATCATCTGTTCCTTTTGGTCTAAGATAGTATCTTGTGTGGACGATACCCAACTGATTGTCACACTGTCACCAGATATGGATTCTATTTCCATGAAGCTAAACAGCTGCCATGAAAAGGTGTCTGAGTGGATGGCAGCCAGCTGCTTGAAGTTGAATGGTGAAAACACTGAGGTTTTGGCATTAGGGAACATGCCAACGCTCTGGGATCAGATCCTCAGGCTATATCCTTTAGGTGAACGTCCAGTCCCCAAGTCAGAAGTTAAAAGCCTAGGGATAATCCTGGACAAACAGCTAACCATGAACTCTCAAGCAAAAATGGTGGCTGGTAGCTGTTTTGGCCTCTTGAGAGCCCTGAGAAAGAAAGGTGTTGAAATGGCTCCTGACAGACCCACATAGAGTTGTGATTCAAGGGGTGATTCTGAGTCACCTTGATTATGGCAACTCTCTTTATTTAGGCAGTCCAAAGTCAGTGACTAGAAAACTCCAGATTATTCAGAATGCTGCTGCCCGGATACTGTTAGGTATTCCGAAAATACAATCAGCAGGTGCTGCACTCAAAATTCTTCACTGGCTGCCCATAAGTTACATGGTACAATTCAAGGCATTCTGCATCATAGATTGGGCAAAGCACAGCACAGGTCATTTTGTTCTTCAGCATTTACCCACCTCTTTATATGCCAATAGGGACCTGAGGTCAAACAACCTTGAGCTTCTCCTTGCCTCTAGAATTAAGAGAGCTAGGAGTGGAGGTTGGTCCCTAAATTACCTCGCACACAAGCTGTGGCATGCTCTGCCTACTAGCCTTAGAAAGGAAGACAATAGCGTGACTTTCAGAAAAAAACTAAAGACCTATCTCTTCTCTTAATCCTTTTAGCTCTTTTATTCATTCACTCCAACCACTCAGATAGCGCTGGGAAGCCCGATGTTCGGGTAGCCATGCGCTTTACAAAATTGGTGACTAGGATAGAATAGAACTTGCGTTGTAGTTCCCGTGCGTTTGCTGTAAATGTTTATCACCAATGGTGCAATTAGTGGTAACTTTTTTACAGCAAATCGCGCATAAATACTCATAAAGGTAAAATTTTTGGAATTTCACATAACAAGCACAATGTGAAATTTCTAAAATTATGCTAATTACACCACTGTAATTTAAATGTCATCGAGGGCTAGTAACAATGCACAGCACCAGTTACATATGGACTTTCCTTTCTGGTACAAGTTACTCGGTTCAGGAGGAAAAGGCTGTGGTGTTTGGGGGCATAGCAGTACAACCTGGTTGCTAGAAACCATCACTACTGTTTTAGACCATAACAGGGTGTTGGAGTGGAAGCGCTAGCTACGTAGACTTGGACAATATGATGTTTAATTGGGACAGGTCTGAAGATGTCGGAGAATGACTACCCAGGACCGTCTTGTTAATTTACAAAGAGAAGTAGGATTATTTCCAGGGACATTAGAGATAGAAATGTGGCTGTGTTGTTTGCGGATATACTGCGTCCTGAACTCATAGCAAGTCAAACATCGCTTGCCTAGTATTTGTCAATCATTAAATATAATGTTAAAATATGACATTCAGTAATTTAATCAGCAGGGTTATTTGGCATGCATTGACTCCATAATATTCTGTTTGCCTCTTTTAAGAAATGTGGCATGTTTCTCAATAAAAGTGAGGCTAATTAGGCTGGGGTACATTTTGGCTGCATATTGTCATGTTTCGACGTGTCATGTGCGCCTTGCTAGCAGTGCATATGTCTGGTTAGTACGTTTCAGTGTACTTTCACTTCTGTTATTTGGAAATTGCAGTTAAGGCTTACGGTTGTGGTGCGCTGAATCTGTTGCGGGGATTCTGCACATACACAGAACTATGCGCAGGAAAACAGGACCTCAGTGTGTAGGGGCTAAGCCTTCCTACCGCCTCAGTACCCAAAATCCCAGAACCGACTAGCTATATTTCTCATTCGTTCTCGTACATAATCACAAAGCTACAAATGATTAGACAACCCAGAACACAACACTCCCGACTCTCTCAGGAATCGCGGTAGTAAGACGCACCCTTTCGCTCACTCACTCGTACTTGTCCACAATAAGAATTGACAGAGTCACTGTTATAGTTCAAAATGTTTATTTTAACTATAGTGCTCTATAATGCAGTATATGAGCCACTACCAGCAGCAAAACGCATAAACCTAAAACAGTTAGCATTGTAGCAAGTCCATAGACTATGAAAGGGGATGTCATCGTATACAGACAGTGGATAAAGGACTATAAGGCCTAACCACCCTCCCCTTGGAAAGAAGTTTTGTTATATAAAGGAAGATCTCTGGGCTTTGTTAGCAGACCCCATACCGTGCCTTATGGGTAGTTTTACATCATAGGAACGGCATAGCTCTTCTCCCTGGAAAGATCCCTCTTCAAATGTGTGTTAAACCGAGCATGTCTCCTCATAATATCAAAGCACGAGTTTCAAGCAGCCGCAGCTGTGTAGCTTGTTTTGTCTAAGTGCTAGGGACTGACCAGAACAGAATAACATGGGGCACTGTTTATCGACCTTGCACTCCATGTTCAGACTAAACTCCAGGAACAGGCAGAGAACACAGAAAGCAGACGGTTCTCATGTGAAAGGCATAAACAGAGTCTTGCAAAATAAAGTCATGTAGTAACATGTGCAAAAGCAGCATCATGGCAGCAGAGCTCATGCTAACTTAGCAATGTCGACAATGACGCTAATGGCCATATGACACCCTCCCCTTGGTAAGGTCATAGCATATAGACAAAAGACCCAAGCAGAGTTCAAAGTTAAGCAGAGTCCAGAAGCGCTCGATAAAACAAATTGGAAAATTCAAATAAATAAAAGAAAAGAAAAAAAATGTAAAAAAAATGTGGGTCGTTCATTGAGAACGGGATTAATATGGAGTTGGATATTCCATGAAAGTACGTGAACCCAAGAATGCAAATCGTTCCAAGAGGTCATCCCTATCATTCGTAGCAAAAAGGGATGCCATCCAATCAAGGAGCTCGAAGGAACACACGTGTTCCTCATACTCCGATGCCTCTAAGAGCATATCCGGGCAACTTGCGTGATATTCGAGGAAAAAAGAGGTGCTGTGCAGCCGCACAGATATTCCACTCAGACAACACTTCATGTGCAGCCGCACGCGCCATACGGCATCCCGAGAACAGGGCTGGTCATGGGCCACTAATGGACCCATTAACAGGTCATAATCCGTATCCGTAAATGACGTATTGGAGAGGCATAGATCCAAAGCCCAATAGGAAGGGCATCACTGGCAGTAAAACACAGGTTGCACGCAAGTGAAGTAGACAAAGCGAAAAGTTAGACCATAGCTCATGCTAAGCGTCGCTAATGGCAAGCATCCAAAAAGTTGTTGCATTCGGTCACGGTACAGTCGCAACTAGCCGGGTCTGTGCAGCACCACGTGATAGGCAGCCATTGCGTAGCAGAAGAACCAGGAAGCCACCGGCCAGCGCCAGTAATAAGGGGAACCCTCCAAAGACGCTGGAAAAAAAGAATGGATAAAGGCCGGTATTACTCCAAAAATCATCTGAAAAGAGGTCACAAGGCCGGATCACACAAGTTAAAAAAAATGAGCAAGGTCTTCTGTGTCAGACGCATTAAATATTTGATGTATCAGCTCCCCAAAATGAAGTTGGAGATTCTTGTTCAGCAGAGACTGAATCTCACTAGATGTTCTAGCCTCCTGCAATTCGAAGGTCTCTCGAGCCGAAGTGAGAGCCACTTCTTGTTGAAACAAAAGCGCTTTGAGCCTGCTTAATTTATTGAAATCTGTTTTCAAAGTAGGAATGGAAGGCCAAATGGAACTATCTACAGCCGCATGCAGGGGTGGAAAAAGCACACTGCTACAACAAGTAACACGTTGTGAAACTGTTACTATATACGGGATGCCTGCCCGTAAGCCGCAGAAGTACTTGTTATTCAAAATAAGATAACTGCAGTTAGAAAGCAATGTGAGAGCGGGAATTATTGCAGGGACAGGCGTTCCTTAAAAAAAACAAGCTAGATTAGGTGCGGACACATTACAAGCACCGTGCAGCTTAAGTTGTTTGCAAACTAGGGAGTGTCCTGCTGTGGAATCGCAGTCCTCCCCTGTTAGGAAATCTTCCTTACCCTGCCGTTGACATCTGTAGGTGAAAGGTAGGGACTATAATTCATGGCACTACCCAAGGGTTCAAAGCGGCCAATTGGGAAATGTTGCATGCAAGATTTAAATTGAAATAGCGAAAATTGTAGAGAGATAACGGCAAGAATAAACAATACAGCCGAATCCGTCTCCGCTACAGAAAATGGCAAGTGTTCTAATTGTTCAATGTGTAACATTGTGTATTTAGCGTCTTTCATGGACATGAATCTCTGTATATCAGTTAGATTAAATGGTAAAAACAAAGAAGAAGCGTTCAAATAATCCCATTTTTACTTTTCCCATTTTGAGAGTCTGTAACGTCCATGCAAATTGCATCCCAGATCGTAATGGATTTTGACCATGATATAACACAGATACATCACTTTGAACAAAATCAATAACAGATGAAACAATATTATCCAAAGTATAAATGCGGGAAGACAGTGTATTTATGCTATTGTCGACTACTGCAAGAACCTTCTCCAAATTTGCTTTGTCAATTTGGCGCAGACGGAATGCTGCCTCCATCTGCGATAATTTCCAGATCTCATTATAAGCCGCATAGATGAATCTTTTTGATCTGGGAGTTTTAGGACACAATAGAAAATCAGCTAAATCGATGTCGGTCGACAAGAGTGACAAGTGTTGTTTCACTGACGACAGAGTGGAGTGTTCCAACCATTTTTGACACAATTTTCCCACTGAATATGTGGTGACAGAGTGTGAATGTGGGTAACGGGGATCAGGTCTAGTTTGTGTGAAACCGGTCGTTGCGTTATAAAAATGCAGCTGACATGCATTAGAATTGGTTTGCCACAACAACCATCCTGAGGGGTCAACTTCAGAGATATTGAAACTGTCATTTCGAAACAGAGCTCGTAGTATATTGATGGTATAATTTGTGTGTTTACGCCAATTATCGCACTCAGCCAATGACAAAATGGATGGAATATTCAAATTTTTTGAAGTAGCGAGGCCAAAACAAGTAGTTTGGTGCACAGAGTCATTCAAGAATAGTATTTGAGACGGAATGAGGCATGCAAGATGTAAAGCTTCGGTTCCCTGAACCTGCCAAGCTTTAGTGCCCCAAATCGATTTCAAATCAACTGTATCCTTCCAGTGATCATAACCCTGTATGGCCAATTCAGTCCTAAATGAATTTGAATATATCAACTTTGTATGTGTCAGAAAAAATTTAGATTGAGATGGTAATTTCAATTTAAAGAAATAGGATTCTGGATTGGACGAAAGGTGAACTTATTTCTAAGCTCTTTAGAACTCCCATGTAAGGGAGTTGGACAGTGTTCCCACTGCGTGTAATTAAAAACATGTCTTAATGTATTTGTTTTATGCAAGAAATGATGGCCATAATGTTGATAACAGAATAAATCAGCATAATTGGCAGAATTTAAATACAAATCTTCAGCATCAAAAGCAGCATAATACTTTAAATTGGCAACAATGAATGTATTGCATGTGCATCCCAATCATCAGAATGTATGTCCTGTGTTACCACATCTCCTAAGGAAATGTGAAACACGTATGGTATCTTGAGGACTTCCGTCGGACCATGGATTTCGAATGCAACTTTATCCCAAACGCTGCCATCTGCAACAGGGAAAGCCGAAATGCTCACAAGGGCTTGATCACGTTTCATGATATGGGATAATGTATGGGGAGCCAGAATGCCATCGACCAACTTCACTGTAGAGCGTTCTGGCAAATAATGACCATTGATGAGCAAGAAGAATACTGTCACCAAACCCAATCGACATGAAGAGGAAAATCAGGATAAGCATCAACCAAATGTAGGTCCAAGGTGGGACCAGGTAAGTCTTCTTGAACCAAGAGATGAAAATGCTTGTTTTTGTTGGTGTAGGTGCCACAGAGGTGGACGAGGAGGAATCATAAGAGAAGCTCATACGGTCCTCAAAATAACCGCTTGCACTGACGTTCATTAACGGTGGCAGCGCAGCATCAGCATCATGATGTAAAGGACTGTCCGGTACATCAATATGAAACTCATCAGCAGGATAGGTATACTCAACGTCCACTTTGGAAGGCACAGTGGATGAAGGCACAGCAGGCAAAAGGGTAGTGGTAGTCTCCCTTTCATGCTCAACAACACGGGGATCAATGAAAGTCACGGGTCTTTTGGAGGTCCTGTAACATAGTAGAATGGTTATCTGCATCAAATGTTGCAGCTGCTGCCACAATGTCAAGACCATCAAGGTCAGGCACAAACATTTTGATGCCAAAGAGCATTTCGTATGGGGTCCGCCCACCCAGAGATCTTCTAGGGAGATTATTAAGTACACGTTGAACCCCATACAAATGGGCCAGCCAGTTCCTGACAGTACCTAAGACTCTAGCTGTCAAAGATTGCTTTAAGTCACGGTTCATTAGCTCCACTGTAGAATTGCCCTCAGGCCTGTATGGAGACGAAAACTGCACCAGCACCCCCAAAGACTTCATCGCGTCCTTGTACGCCTTAGAGGTGAACGCTGGACCTTGGTCAGAATGGAAGGTGCCACAGGCAAAAGTCCCGACAAAGACACGCAAAACTCTTATGGCATTTTGAGCATCAGCACTGCGTTGTGGCCAAACCCATAGGAATCTAGTGCACGAATCAACTGCAACAAAAATATAGTTATATGCAGTATCAGAGGTCAATGGACCGCAGTGATCAAGATATATACAGCCGAACGGCTGATATGATATACAGAGCTGTGTCTGTGGTGGACGTGAAACCGTAGAAGGTTTGATTTATTGACAAATGTCACAAGAAAGCACATAACCATGTGTTTGTTTATATAAACCACGCCACCAATAACGTTGCTGTAGAATAGACACAGTCGCAGACACTCCTGCATGTGCAGAAGCCATGCCCTCATGTGCTGCTATGATCAAAGGAAGCCTGCGGTCCATGTTGGGAATCAGCCGATCCCCAACTGACGGAATTGTAGCATAAGGAACTTGTTCGGGAGATAAGTGATTAGAATATTTAGAACGGTAGCCTGCGGGTAAGCAGTTCCATCCTTCGTAGCAGCTATAGCCGCCAGAATTTCATTATCTATCTGAGCCATGGACCTTGTAACTGCTGCAACGGAACACGTGGCTACTGCAGATTAGGCTGCTTCATCAGCCAAAGAATTACCAACAGAATGTGCTCCCACACGCTGATGGCCAAGAGTATGTATAACCTGTGAGACTGGCAGATGTTCTTTAAGCTCTGCCACTCGAACCCAAAGCATTTTATGCTTTATTGCGCGGCCCTTAGAGCCTTGATAATCATTTTGAGACCGAAAGAATAAGTTGTCATTAAAAGACTGGACAAAGTAGTAAGAATTGCACACAATAAGAGTATTCACATTAGGATCAGCAAACTCGATAGCTAGAACAAGAGCACACAGTTCGGCCAATTGTGCCGTACAGTCTCCAAGCGCCTGTGTATGCACAATCAAGGACTTAAATTCACTATTTACAATTGAACCAGCAACAATAGCGCAAGATGCGGAATAAGCATGTTTGGACCCGATGGGCGGTTGAGCCGAGCTGTCGGTGTAAATGATACATTTGTACTCATCCAAAGGAAGCAACAACAACGGAGGAGGATGAACATGTTCATATTGTAAAAACTCCTGTGTCTGAAGAGCAGGACCAAAGATAAAAGTGACATCAGCCGATGTCAAAGAAGTAGCCCATTGTATCCAATGGGATGTAAAGCTTTAGAGTTTGGTACACTTGCCTTAGTCACTGCTTCTAAAGCAGGGATAGGCGACACCATAAGGATGCGTTTCCCCTGCGCCAGCGAGCGTTCCTTCAGAATCGCCATTTGGACCACAGTCAAAATCTTTTCTACATTTGAAAAGCGGATTTCCGCTCCTGTGTACAAATGTGATTTGTATGCAATAGGTACTGTGTCTCCTTTGTTGAACGTTAAGTACATGAAACCCACCGTCCCTGGTACAATACGTATGACCAGGTTCGTAGAATTATCACGTGTTAACAAGAAGTTAGTCTCTAACAGATCATTCTGCAAAGATCATACAATAGAGGTATGTTCCGGTAACCAGCAGGCAGAAGTAAAAGTAGGTTTTATCAATGCATAGAGCGGTTTGATACGCTGGGCATAATCAGGAATGTATGTCCTCCCGAAATTCAAAAATCCCAGCAAAGACTGAAGCTTCTTCAGTGTAGACGGATGTTGCAATTGTGCACATTTCTCCAGAAAGTGGGGGGCTAAACCCCTACCTTCACTACTGAGCGCGTAGCCCAAAACTAGCACCGCCAAACAAGCGATGTGTGATTTAGCAAAATTACATTTGTAACCATAGTCAGCAAACGACAGAATAATCCTGTTGACTCAAACTAGATGCGGTATCAGATTGTCGCCCGTCAGATAAATATCATCTACGTACGAGAACGCATCTGGGTCGATGCTGTGTAACAAAGACACAACACGTGCTGCGAAGGCCCCGGGTCTGTTCTTATACCCCATAGGCAAACGCGGAAACTTTTTTTGATTTCCGACGGCAGTAAATGCTGTCAAATCACGGCTCTTAGGAGCCAGGTTGTGACTGTAGAAACCATTGTTGTTTTGTATTTTTTTTACGGACAATACTGTTCACTAACGCAGAGCTATGAGTGTTCTGTACTGCAAACGTACGACAATGACTATTCAAATTTCGATAATCCAACACAATGCGATATGAACCGTCCGGTTTCGATACCGGAGAAAGAGGATTATTCATCAGTGATACACAGAATTTAATTACGCCTTGATATTCCAATTGAGTCAGAATGTCACAAACAGGAGCTTGAGCCTCCCGCCTGATTGGATATTGTGGTTGTGGCTTCGGCATAGACCGTAATGGAATCTCGTGTGCCGGTAAATCTCTATCCCAGCCCACTTGATTATGGTACACTGCCGGAGCAAGGGCCAACGCCCACTCCGATGCATATGCCTGTTTAGCCTCCTCAGGGACGTATGGTGAAAAACTCAGAAGTATCACGTCTTCCCCTCTAGAAGCGGCCAAAATAAATGGTGGAGGCCAATCTGCCTCCGCCAACAAAATGTCAAATGAAGAAGTGAGATTTTCCCAAAAAACTGCTGTAATTGTACGCTGTATATCACCCTCAATTTGGAGGACTATTTCATAGACTCTATCCGGTGGAGCAACTCGAGTATCTGCTGTTTCTACTGTAATAAATGTATCAGTTGCTCTCGCCTCCAGACAGGGACACAGTGCCTCCCGCACTATGGTAACCTCCGCTGCGCTGTCGAGCAGAGTTACTGCCCATCGCCAGTCTAGGTGTAGCGTCCTCACCGTCTGAGGCATATTTCACTGTTAAAGTGGCAACTTTCTTCTTTTGATATGGGGTCCAAAACGAGGCAGTCCCTTTTGTTTGGCCTTCACGTCAAACTGGCGAGGCTGATCCCGTCCCTGTTGAGTGGCTGCACCTTTGCCGCAATCCTGGCGCTCCCCACCATCGACTCGAGAGTCCGATGTGTCCTGTAAAGAACGAGGAGAGCGTTGATCAGGAACTTGAAATCTATCAGGAGACTTAATTTTCGTGCAATCGCACAAATCATAAGTTCGCTCAGAAGAATCAGGTGTCGGTGAACCACCACGCGAACCCTGCTTCTGTTGTTGCTGCCCCTGTTTTTTATTTTTACAGTTCTTTTTAGGAAAGAAAGGTAGCCCATCCTTATCTGTTTGGGCTTTTTGTTGAGGTTGTGTTTGAGTTTGAGTAAAAGGCTTAATTCCCAGACTATTGCACCCTAAGGTTTTATAAGCTTTAGCGATAATCTTTGGCAATTCGCACTGTTTGTCTGCGTCAGCAACAGCCTCCAAGTGTTGCGCCACTTGCAAGCTTACTGCATCTCCTTTTACATTAGCAAGGATCATATCGCAAACAATATTGAACACTCCCACCAGTCTCATCCCCAACTCCAGGGCTGCCTCGGCCCCATGTTCATCCTGAACACGCTTTATCACGGAAGGGAGAACGGTCATGGAGGGAGTGCAAAAACACATTGAATATACCGCTGCAAACACTCTACCCCAAGTGTTACAATCAGCTAATTCAGGAACAAGGCCTTTAGGTAAACTCATGGTCAGAATCCTGTGTTTTTCCACTGGTGTGATATTAGGAAAAACAACTTCGAGTTGTCCAAATTTTTCAGCAAGCCAATAAGGAAGTTCGTCCTTATTTTGCGGACGCTTGCCCATCACTGAATTAATAATGACAGGACTGATAACTACACCACCGGGTCCCGGTGGTTGTGCAGCAACTCCAGGTGGTCCCACCTGCATGTTGCGCGACATGAACTGTATAACAGCTCTATGTACACGTATTAACGAAGTATGTAATACGCGTAGCTCTGCAACTGGAACATTAAGATAATTTGGATGCGGGTTATAACCAGCCAAAATGGGCCACGTGGCCCCATCAATTGACAAGGGGCCTAAACGGACCGCTGTTACAGGGTGAGGAAGGGCGCCATTAAACCAAATGGTATGTTGCCAATCCGTTAACAGAACTTCAAGAGATCTATAGTGTTGATAATCCTGCGGAACCTCGGTGGCAGTATATTCGTGAAAGAAATTATCATTTCCATCCACAGCCCGAAAGGTGACCCAAGAATAAAATACCTTGAAGCGGTGAGCTGCATCCGCTTCAACAACAAAAATAAAAGCAGCACCAGCATTAGGGACTCCATGTTGAGTCAAATAAGCTGTGACTGGAGCGCGGTTAGGTGCCGTTATGGCAACCGCCATATTGGAAGAATATTATAACAACTTACGAGCGGCAGCGCAACACTGGGCTAGAGAAGTAGAAAGACCTTTTAAAATTCAAGCTTGAAAAACCTATAATATTTCAACAATAGGAGGCTAAACCGTCACATCCGTCTCTGGAAACAGAAATGAGGGGATTGTGGACAAGCATAAGCACTACTCAGGAGTCTCGCAGATAAGTACCAGACCAAACGTTGGCGGCGCCATGTTGCGGGGATTCTGCACATACACAGAACTATGCGCAGGAAAACAGGACCTCGGTGTGTAGGGGCTAAGCCTTCCTACCGCCTCAGTACCCAAAATCCCAGAACCGACTAGCTATAGTGTCTCATTCGTTCTCCTACATAATCATGAAGCTACAAATGATTAGACAACCCAGAACACAACACTCCCAACTCTCACATGAATCGCGGTAGCAATGCGACCCTTTCGCTCAGTCACTCGTACTTGTCCACAATAAGAATTGACAGAGTCACTGTTATAGTTCAAAATGTTTATTTTAACTATAGTGCTCTATAATGCAGTATACGAGCCACTACCAGCAGCAAAACGCATAACCCTAAAACAGTTAGCATTGTAGCAAGTCCATAGACTATGAAAGGGGATGTCATCGTATACAGACAGTGGATAAAGGACTATGGGCCAGATGTACGACGCGCAAAATAGCGCCTTGCAAATTGCGAGTTTTTTGCGACTCGCAATTTGCGAGGCGCTATTTTGGATGTACAACAGTGTGTATCACACTGTTTGCCATTCCCAATGGGGTCGCAAATTGAGAGGCTCATGAATATTAATGAGCCTCTCGCAATTTGCGACCCCATTGGGAATAGCAGGCCCTCCCAGGTATGGTGGCCTGCTGGGCTCAGCAGACCACCATGTCTAGGACTGCTTTTAAATAAAGCAGTTTCTGCCTGCCCTTAAAAAATATTTTCCCCTGCATTTGACAAGGGGAAGGGTCCCCTGGGGACCCCTTCCCTTTTGCGACCCCATTACCACCCTCTTGAAGAGGGTGGTAATTTGCGACCACAATTGCGGTTGCAAAA
This sequence comes from Calotriton arnoldi, assembly GCA_963921515.1. Taxonomy (NCBI): domain Eukaryota; kingdom Metazoa; phylum Chordata; class Amphibia; order Caudata; family Salamandridae; genus Calotriton; species Calotriton arnoldi. The sequence goes on from CAWUFW010011473.1 coordinate 426,978, forward strand.
CATTTGTACATGGGGTTACGCTCGCTATTAGGAAGGGAATGCCCCTTCCTAATAGCGAGTCGCAAAACCTATTTAGCGAGTCGCAAATAATTTGCGACTCGCTAAATAGGCTTTGTACATGCAAAAACGGTTGTACATCTGGCCTTATAAGGCCTAACCACCCTCCCCTTGGAAAGAAGAAGTTTTATTATATAAAGGAAGATCTCTGGGCTTTGTCACCAGACCCCATACCTTAGTACCTAGATGGTAGTTTTACATCATAGGAACGGCATAGCTCTTCTCCCTGGAAAGATCCCTCTCCAAGTGTGTGTTAAACCAACATGCCTCCCCATAATATCAAAGCACGAGTTTCCAGCAGCCGCAGCTGTGTAGCATGTTTTGTCTAAGTGCTTGGGACTGACCAGAACAGAATAACTAGGGGCATTGCTTATCGACCTTGCACTCCATGTTCAGACTAAACTCCAGGAACAGGCAGAGAACGCAGAAAGCAGACGGTTCTCATGTGAAAGGCATAAACAGAGTCTTGCAAAATAAAGTCATGTATTAACGTGCGCAAAAGCAGCATCATGGCAGCAGAGCTCATGCTAACTTAGCAATGTCGACAGTGACCCTAACGGCCATATGACAAATCCTTAGTGCTGCAAGGCAGATTGGGAAATTTAAAGAATTCACCTGTAGTTTGTTCTGGGAGTACTGTGAAAGTATTTATTTTTTAATGGAGTTAGCAGTTTGGGGGAAAGAGTGTAGTACCCATCTTTTGTGTAGATATGAGCTGATTGTGCATATCCAAGTTTCACAAACGTGGGGAAAGAGTAGTACCTTTTTGAGAGGGATGCAAGTGTTGTACACTTGTGTGTGTGTTGGTGCAAACAGGGGACAGAGATGTATTCTGTCACTGGAGGTTGTATAGGGGATTACCCTGAAAGGCCTTAATCATCACAGTTATGCTCAGTAACTCCTGCTTGACCCATGGTAGTGTTTGATTCAGCTATTGTTGTATGGATTTCACTTTGTCAGTAATAACTGTTCATTTGTTGGACACCATAAACATTGGGATGGTGCCAGACTGATTCCATGCACCCCTCAGAATATTTTGGCTTATAGACCTGCTAGCTCACAGTGCCACCATAAGTGTCCCTAACACAATTAAGGTAACAAATGGTTTGGGCACCCTCAGAACATGACAACCCTGACTTCTTAAGGAATCGTGGTAACACATCCAGAACATTTCGCTCAGTCACTCGTGCTTACTCAGAAAGATACACAAAAAATACAAAAAGGGGCAATTCAATAGTTATTGAACCATTGTGATTCTTGTACAAAATATATGCACTACAATGATTAATAGACATAAGCAGGTAAAAGTGATGAGCAGTATAAGAACAGTTAAAAGGATAAACAATTCACCATTGTGCTAAAACAATGTATATGTGGGCATATAAGTGCCAGGTATAGTGTACTCCTACTATGCGCTCCCTAACCTAGTTGCCTAGGGCAGGTGTTCTGCAAAGAGTCACCTACTGGATGATCTAACTCCCTATTACCTGAAAGCAAGGTATGAAAGTCCCCGTTTTAGTCACAAGTTGGACATCACTCCTTGCAGAGGGTAAACAGAAATCAGCTGGGCTGAGACTCTGACATAGTGACGACCTCGCAATAACAGCAGAGTGTTCCTCTTATTTGAGCACGGAAATGCATGTGTATTGTAACATCATCCATGCTTCCATGTTGAGGCTTCAGCCGGGCCAACATTGTTTATCGTTTATTGTCTTTGTGATAGCCATGTCGCCTGATGGACGAATAACAAACAACAACATTTGCACAATGTGTGTACAGGCCTTGTACTAAATGATCAAGGTGTCGTGCCAGGGTACTTACGGAGTGGAATTGTAAGCAATGTGGTTTCAGAGAAACTAATCCTGCAATATCAAACAAGCAAATATGTGTCAAAAGTCATTGTGTAGAAAAGAAGGCAACTTAAGGTACGTGTACACTACCTGGGCCTAATCTCGCCATGTCATACTATAGTGTGATGTATGTAAAAACTTCTTTACCTGTTGCCATAGTCTGGTGTCAATAGTTTTAAAGCTGGCCTGCTCTAGTGTTTTTTCTTGTACTGTGTCAATAACGTTCTATTTTGTTCTGTTTTGTGCCTTGAATTGACAGATTTAGGAATGATGGGGAAAACCACTGTCCATGGAAACCAGTGTTTTCAGTACCCTGGCTGTCACATGACTAGGCATCCATGACTACGTGTCCTGCATGCATAAATGTTGTATAGTATAGTGTGTTGGTATGTGGTGGTATGGCCTCTTGTACGAGGAGGTCACAAGACATGCAAGTCTTGGATCCTTGTGCAATGGTAGTCACAACCTAGGTGTGTTCTTGCTTTATTTGACATGAGGTGTGGGGACATTCATGCCTGGACTCTTCGCAGAGTTTTTGTGACGGCTGTTTGTCATTATGTGTCTGCATGGATACAGTAGAGATTAGCCTGTTGTTGTTCGGTGAATCTCAAAGCTAGCCATATTTGAGAATGGTTAACCCTGTACTTTATATGCAAGGTACTGGCTGTTCATTGTTTTGCTGTTTGTAAAGAAAGGAGGTGTGTAATATGCTGTGTCCCCATTCCCTATATATCTGAGCTGGCACCTGGAATACTAAGAATGAATGCTACAATATAATGTTGGTGTGTTGTTGAAAGTGGTAGCTTGGAGATAGACAGCTAGATGGAAAATGGAGCTCTGACAAGATTCACCTGCTGCTGCCGTAGCCTATGAACCTAACATGAAATAAAGAACTTACCTCCTACCTGAGTGGCTCCAGACTTTTGTATGAAGACTATGCCCTCTGATTTCAACAGAATCCTCTCCTGATTGAATTATGTAGGATACCATGCATTGTATTTGATTTTTATTGTAAATAGATGTGCTTTGTTTGAACATGCTAGCTGTCATGTCACAAGAAATCTGATGCAGTTGTTCTGCGGGCAAAGCTTGAAAGAAATATAATGTTAATTCAGAATAAAATATTTATTTCCCCGTGCAATTTATGTGTAATGCTTTCAGCGCAATTTTATAGACCTGTCGTAATTTTTTATTCCTATATATAATGTGAAACCATTGGGCATATCAGCAACGGACGGCGATAAATAACGCAAAGCGCGTTTAGCGCTTTTGTATTTATCGCCGTCTATAGCTGGAATTTATCGCCCTGTTAGCGCGTTATTAACAACGAGTTTCTCCAGGGCGATGTAAATTCCAGCGATAGCGGGGAAATCGCCGTTTTGCAGGGAACATCGCTGGTTTTCCAGCGATGCTCCCTGCAAAACGGCGATATGCTTGATGATACGACCCTGTGGTCGTAACACAAGAATACACCCCACATGTTAAACATACATGAGTCAGGATTTTAGCAGACGTTAGTTTTTGGCGAAAACAGCGGTTTTCGCCCAAAACTAACGTCTGCTAAAATGCGTGGGCCGCCTTGTAAATATCGCGATGTGCACATCAGCGATATTTTACAGGTTGTACTGCCCAGTGACGCCCACTTTGCATCTCATTAGAGATGCAAAGCGAGGCGTCGGGAAAACGGGTGCTAACATGCGCTAATGCATGTTAGCATCCCCTTGTAGATAGGGCGATAATATTATCTCTGCTTTTTTGGCTTTTAAAGCCAAAAAAGCAGAGATAAGGCCCTTGTTAATATGCCCCCATGTTTTTCTTAGAACAATTCTATAAACAAAAAGTTCAGAAGTTAAAATGACAGTGTTGAGAAGAAATTAATTTCAGAACTCTGATTTCAACCCAACCAGTGGCTGCTCCTCCGCTAAGGCAGAGGAGCGTCACCCCACTGCTCAAACAGAAAAATAAAATGATAATAATGTATTGTTATTATAATTGTATTTTTCCTATTGCAGTCTGTGGTGAGGCAGGGCTGGCCAGAGCAGGAGGAGGAGTGGTTTTTACTCCCTAAGTGCGCATTACTTTTTGGCTGGCCCTCTTGGGCCAGCCAAACAGTCATGTGCACTTTGCATGTACCTACCAGGGTGCATTACACAGCCTGGTAAGGAATATGCACAGGCTCTCTGTCCCCGTCTGAGCGCCGAACCATGGCACTTAGACCAAATACAACGCACCATTGCAGTGTTGTGATTGGCTCAGGGGAGCCTGTGTGCCCGGGTGCTACCTGCTGCTGAGCAGCAGTGGAGACAGGAAGATGGAAGAGGACATAGGAGAGGCAGCGGCCGGCCGTTACAGGTAAGTCCTTGATTTTCTTTTTGTTTTCTCCCCCCTGCCACCACCCCCGTCAAGTAGCAGCCGCTACTGAACTCAACAAAAGGAGGATTTGAAGAGCTGCCTCATGAAAGGCACAGATATGCTGCCAATTGATACAATGTTCAACTTCCTTTCTTAGTCAACCAAGAGGCCTTTTTCATATATAATTTAAGATAAATCCGAAATGTACATGTGAGCGCAGTTTCTGAGACGGGAGCACATTTTTGTAGACCAACATATTTAGGTTAATGCAGAGATCCGAAAAAGAAATCCCATTGTAACATGGCACATCATTTTATGTTAAAGTTTATTTTTTAATACATTGGTATAAAAAACCTATATTTAACAGCCAAAAGATGTAATTTCACAGGTTACTTTTGAAATGTGGATTTCATCCAGTGGGAGTCCTGATCTCAGGCTGATTATAACACCGGAAGAAGATGCTCATTTCTCCCACACAGAAAATTATGCACAGTTGCTGCACTTTCTACCATTTCTGTGTATGTATATAAGGAAGCATCCACTGAAACCATTTCCTGTGCAACTGTGTCCAGTTGTGATGTGGCATCTTTCACACCGAGGAGACTCTCCCTGTGCTTTAGCAGTCCACATTTTCCACACACAGAACGTTTACAGCAAGGGCGCCGCAATGTAATGGTTGATTGTCCCCTTTTGCTGGTAAGGTACGTATCACGCTCGGCACACTCACAATAGCACAAGCTGGTACTGTTGACCCACAGCAGAGACTTGTAGAAGTAGAGGATGGACTCTCCAGGCAGGAGTGATTACTACCCAGTTTAACTGATAAAAACATAGGGAGGACCACCTTTGGAATTGACATCTTAGGAACGGACATCAGTGACAACGGTATGGAACCCACATATTGGTATAAAATGAAGAACCCTAAAACTATATTATTCCTAACATAACAATATATGTTGGCATGCTCTACATAGAAGATACATGGAAGATATATGGTGGCCCAGCATCTGAAAAAGAAAATTACCTGTGAGGCAGTATGAGCAAGCATCTCTACAGAGCGTTTTTGTAGTAATGGATCGAGACAGTAATGAGCATTAATGACCTTGGATAGCCTGCACATCAATGGCCCCAGTCTGTAAATGTCTTTCCAACCAATAAATTGCATATGCATCTAGTGCAACATAAGGCACATGCATCAATGCCACTACACTGTAGTGTTAACTGCTGATTTAAGAAAATAGTATTCATTATTAGATACAAATTAACATGTATCCATGTCCCTAGAAATCTGTTCTTTAGTGGCCAAGCACAGCATAGTTTAACACAACTCCTAACAGTACATTCATTTAATAATAATCAATCACGGCATTTATAGAGCGCGCTACTCACCCGGGAGGGTCTCAAGGCGCTGGGGGAGGGGGTAAGTTACTGCTCGAACAGCCAGGTCTTGAGCTGCTTCCTGAAGGCGAGATGGTCCTGGGTTCGCCGAAGGTGAGTGGGGAGGGAGTTCCAGGTCTTGGCCGCCAGGTAGGAGAAGGATCTTCCTCCGGCGGTGGTTCTGCGGATGCGTGGTACGGTGGCGAGGGCGTGGCTGGTTGATCGTAGCTGGCGTGTGGGCGTGTAGAAGGACATGCGGTCGTTGAGGTACTTTGGGCCCAGGTCGTGGAGGGCCTTGTGTGCGTGGGTGAGGAGTCTGAACGTGATTCTCTTGCTGACGGGGAGCCAGTGCAGGTCTTTCAGGTGTACGGTGATGTGGCTGTGTCGGGGGATGTCCAGGATGAGTCGTGCGGAGGCGTTCTGGATGCGCTGGAGTCTCTTTTGAAGTTTGGCTGTGGTTCCGGCGTAGAGGGTGTTCCCATAGTCCAGTCGGCTGGTGACGAGTGCCTGGGTGACGGTCTTCCTGGTTTCAGTGGGGATCCATCTGAAGATCTTGCGGAGCATGCGCAGGGTGTTGAAGCATGAAGATGAGACGGGCGTTGACTTGTCTGGTCATCGATAGGGAGGAGTCCAGGATGAAGCCCAGGTTGCGTGCGTGGTCCGTTGGCTGGGTGCGGTGCCCAGGGCCGGGGGCCACCAGGAGTCGTCCCAGGCGGAGGGTGATGAGCCCAGGATGAGGACTTCCGTCTTGTCTGAGTTCAGTTTAAGGCGGCTGTTCCTCATCCAGTCGGCGGCGTCTCTCATCCCGTCGTGCAGGTTGGCTCTGGCGGTGGTGGGGTCGTTGGTGAGGGAGAGGATCAGCTGGGTGTCGTCGGCGTAGGAGATGATGTTGAGGTTGTGTCGGCGTGCGATGGCTGCGAGGGGGCTCATGTAGACGTTGAAGAGGGTCGGGCTGAGTGAGGATCCTTGTGGAACGCCGCAGATGACTTCGGTGGCTTCGGATCTGAACGGGGAGAGGCGGACTCTCTGGGTTCTTCCGGCGAGGAACGAGATGATCCATTCCAGTGCTTTCTCTCGGATTCCGATGTTGCTGAGGCGCTTCACTAGGGTGCGGTGGCAGACGGTGTCGAACGCCGCGGAGAGGTCCAGGAGGATGAGGGCAGCTGTTTCCCCGTTGTCGGTTAGGGTTCTGATGTCGTCGGTGGCTGCGATAAGGGCGGTCTCGGTGCTGTGGTTGGCCCGGAAACCCGGACTGCGAGGGTCGAGGGATCCATTCGTCTCGAGGAAGGCGGCAAGCTGTCTGTTGACGGTCTTCTCGATGACTTTGGCCGGAAACGGAAGGAGCGAGATGGGGCGGTAGTTCTTGAGGTCGGTGGGGTCCGCCGTTGGTTTCTTCAGGAGGGCGGTAAGCTCGGCGTGCTTCCAGCTCTCCGGGGAAGGTGGCGGTGTGGAAGGAGGAGTTGATGATGTCCCGGAGATGGGGTGCGATGGTGGCGTCGGCTTTGTTGAAGACGTGGTGTGGGCAGGGGTCGGTTGGTGATCCGGAGTGGATGGAGTTCATCGTGCGGGTGGTGTCTTCGGTGTTGATCGGGGTCCAGTTGCAGAGGGTGGTGGTGGCGGGCATTGGTTCGGGCGGTAGGGTGCGTTGTTTGTGCGTCGAAGCTGTTGTGTATGTCGGTGATCTTGCGGTGGAAGAACGCGGAGAGTGAGTTGCAGAGGTCTTGCGAGGGGGTGATGTCGTTGTTTCCGGCGCTGGGGTTGGAGAACTCTTTGACGATGCTGAAAAGTTCCTTGCTGTCATGGGCGTTGTTGTCCAGTCGTTCTTTGAGTGCCGACTTCTTGGTGGCACGGATCAGCTGGTGGTGTTTGCGGGTGGCGTGCTTGAGGGCGGTCCTGTTGTCTGTGGTCTGGTCGAGTCGCCAGGTTTTCTCGAGAGTGCGGCAGTTCTTCTTGGATTCCTTGAGTTCGTTGGTGAACCAAGGGGTTTTCTTGCTTCCGGGTCTGCTGGGAGGGTTTTTAGTGGTGCGAGGTCGTCGGCGCAGGCGGTCAGCCACTTGGCGAGGTTGCTGGCTGCTTCGTTTGGGTCCGTTGTGTCGGTGGGTGTGTTCTGGCTGAGGGAGGCGGTGAGCTGCTCGGCGGTGATCTTGCTCCAGCTCCGGCGGGGAGCCTGTTGCGGGTGGTGGTGGGTCGCAGTCTTTCTGAAGCTGAAGTGGACGCAGCTGTGGTCGGTCCAGTGGAGTCCGGTGGCGTGGCTGAAGGAGATGTGCTTGCTGGACGAGAAGACGGGGTCAAGCGTGTGGCCGGCGTAGTGGGTGGGCGTGTTCACCAGTTGCTTGACCTAGACAGTGTTGCCTAGACAGTGTTGCCTCCCTTGCCACAGAGAATATATATTTCATGTCAAGGACAGAAATATCTATCAATGGCACCAGGCACACATTTGCATCCATGATTCCAGACAGTAATTTGTATCAAAGGCTCCAAGCACTATATGCATAAACATCCCAGGCTGTAATATTTGGCTGTACACTAAAGCTGCAATAAGAACACCTAGGCAGCAAAATTCATCATAGGTCTCCGGTCCCAATATAAATAAACGATCCCACAAAGTAATATGTCTCAATTTCCCAATCAGCAATTTGTATAAATGCCCCATTAGATTATTATGCATACAAAACTGTGCCACTTTTTGCGCCACTTTGTGATATGAGAAATACAGGCAGAAGCATGTCTGTACCCTTCTGTCACATACAAAACTGTACCATTTTTCGCGCTTTTAGTCATACCCTCTGTATCTCTTTCAGCGCTTGTCCATAAAGTTTTTGTTCAAAGAATAACACGAAACACAAGGGTTAGCGTTCTACTCTTGCTATGAACAACAATCCAATGACTGACCAGACGCGCACACACGTACGCGATGACGTCACTACCCCGTGACCGGATGGATCGGCGGGCCGATACGGCACTCCCCGGCTGCGGCTCACTTTGTATTTAAACATGCCCGTCCTGGACTCCTTTATCCTCGGGGTCCTGGATTACGGGAAGTACCAGGTGCCAAACGGGTGTCTGGCTTTGGCGTAGTAAGTAATGGGGAGAATTTCTGCAAATCTAAGGTAACGACCTTTTGCTAATACTATTGTAACTGTTGTATTCAATCTCCTAGTGTGTGACTACAAGCCACCGCCCACGCTAGGATCCATGGTGTAAGATCTTTCTACATCTCATGTAAGCCTAAAATCCTCTCTCTGCATCCACCCCTGCCTGATGCCCCGAGCGTTGCGATCTCGTATCGCTCTTTTACTAGTCATGTTCACCTCTTTTTAATTTGTTAATGTCTATAGTACACATACCTGGCATTCCAAATGGTGTGCAGGTATTAGTGCATAGTTGCACTCTGATCCGGCATACTACGACCGACCACAGGGGCAATACTTAGTCCACCTGATACACCATCGCGTGATTGAGTGCTAAAAACCCACGCACTTTATCACTATCACCATAGGTTTAAGAGTTAAACTTATGGACAAAACCTGATGAGCACGCATGGCAGCATGAGCAATGTCACCCACACTGAGCTATCGCGCTTTTGTGCAAAACCTTCAATATGGCATGTTTGTCTTTATTTACGTTTTGTTTTTCAGAATTATTTCGCTTTCAGACATTGCTGAATGCCCACTGTAACCGTAAGTTTTGCGGTATTTATGTGTCACAGATGAGGGTGCACCTTAGTGTCTGCATACCCCGTGGCACTTTGGTCCAGAAGAAAGCCTCGCTACTCGCAACCGGAGGCTGAAACATGTAGACTGGTAATTGCACTTCCACATTAGGATGTGACTGGTCAATTTAACCAGTTTTTACATCCACTTTTACCACTTTTTAATCTTACCTTACTTCTCCACCAATAAAAATAGTTGGGATAAGTAAAGGCAATTTTAACTTTTCACTTTTACTGACTGCACTTCCCCAAAAAACCCCACTCCGCTGTAACCAGGCGTTGCAGCACACCTGAGAGGCATTCGGCCCCTCGGGTGGGATCCCAATGATGAAGGATGTCACCAACTAGGTTGGTGAGTGAGGGATCTTCTAAAAAACAGGCGTGACTCCTCATACAAGCTCTTTGTTTGGAATCACTCTTCTGTTATTGGTTTATATTATAACAATATTCATAATTGCCTTCACACAGCAATATGAATACATGTTCTCAGGCAGTACTATGCACCAGTTATCCTAGCCAGCAATATGTATCACTACTCTCTAACAGTACTACGCAGCAATAACCACCCGCACCAATATGCATTTATTCAAAACAGCGATATCCATTAACAGCATCAGGCAGTAATGTCAGTTATATGCATTTTATAGTATTGTGCATCTTTAGTCCGAGCCAGTACATGCATCAATTTTGTTAGATAGTATAATGCAAAAAAGGGCAAAGACAGTGTTGTCTATAATGGGCCTAGAAAATAACGTGTATTGATGGGCCCAGGATACAATTTGCATCAAAGGGGAAAAATAATACCCTTCACCAACGGCCCAGCAAATAATATGAACTTACGGCCCTAAGCAATAACATGCATCCACGGATCCAGATAGCAACGTGTATCAAGGCACAGAGTAACAATATGCATCAACTGACTCAGCCAATAATAGTCACAAATAAGAACTGACTGCAGAGTGTATCAGTGAACTATCATCACAATTATAGATCAATGACTCCAGGCAGTTACATGTATCAGTGCCCATCAACAGCAATATACATCACCTATTCAAATCAAAAATATGCATGAATAGTCCCATATAGATAAATGGACAAATCCATGGGCAGACATATGCGTTATTGATGCCACACAATATGCATCAATGGCTCGAGGCAATGCTATGCACAAGTGCTCCCAAAGAGTAGCATTCATTCATTACTCAGTCAGCAATATGCATCAATGGGACTAGGCAGACAAGGACATCAGTGGGACATCAGTGGTACTGCCTTACAAACACTTTGAATCAGAGTACCCTGATAACAATATATATAATTGACCCCAGGCAGTAGTAGGCATGAATGGCATTATGCATCAATGGTTCCAAGCAATAATATGCAAAAGTGGCCTAATGCAGAATTATGCATTAGTTGCCCCAACCAGTAATGTACATCAATAGCCACAGATAGTATCATTTATAAATGGACCCAAGCAGTAATGTGCATCAATGGCTCCATACTTCAACAACCTTCAATCGTCCCACAAATTAACACCCACTGATGACCTCAGACACTAAGCACCCGTGTTCAGGTAGTACCAGGAATGAAACATCCCTGAGAATCATATACATTTATGGACTTAAACAGTAATATCAAGCGTCATTACCTCTATCCTGGAAAGAAATAGAGAAAAGTCTCAAATGCGTTGCTGGCCTTAGTAGAAATATGCATCAAATGCTCCAAGCAATAATATGCAAAAGTGGCCTAATGCAGAATTATGCATTAGTTGCCCCAACCAGTAATGTACATCAATAGCCACAGATAGTATCATTTATAAATGGACCCAAGCAGTAATGTGCATCAATGGCTCCATACTTCAACAACCTTCAATCGTCCCACAAATTAACACCCACTGATGACCTCAGACACTAAGCACCCGTGTTCAGGTAGTACCAGGAATGAAACATCCCTGAGAATCATATACATTTATGGACTTAAACAGTAATATCAAGCGTCATTACCTCTATCCTGGAAAGAAATAGAGAAAAGTCTCAAATGCGTTGCTGGCCTTTGTAGAAATATGCATCAAATGCTCCAAGTAATAATATGTTCCAATGCCCTGGATAACTGGTATTGCACCTTCGGGGCCGAATTAGCCCATCTGAGTATTCACTAGACAGGCCTGTACAGCATGAGAGGCTTGGATGAGCAGAAGACAAACATTTCAGCTGTTGCATCTTGAAGGCATCCTTTGGGCGGTATATCAGAATATCAATAACACAAATATTGTCTTACGTAAATATTGTGGAAAAAATATCACTCCATTAGGTGTGATTTTCTAATACTAGCTCCCATGAGGTCATATGTTTGTAAACAAAATGTAGGATGTTACATTTTAATCAAAGAATATATAGGCCATGATATTCTGGTACCATACCATCTTTTGATCCGCTGCCAATCCCTCTCACTATAACTTGACTACACCGCATTCAGTGATTTTTGACTGGCTGCAGAGGATGCTTTGGTAGATCAATGCCATCTCCAAACCCTTTTACTTGATTAAGAGAGGGATATCTTCCCCCTTCACTTTCAAACCTGCACCTGTCTCCATGCACTATGCAGTGCTGACAGATATACTTTATCCTACAAAACAGCTGGAAATAATCTCCACCTCTTCCATAACCAGGTATTGTGGGTGAGTCTTTATGTTATTGGTGGGTGAGATGGTAGGATCAGCAGAGCGATGCTCTGTCCTAATATTAACAGAATACATTTGTATCAGAACCCCGTTCGGAGGGCCACAGAACAAGCAGGAGCTACCTGGCCGAATCGTGGGGGTTGAGGCCTTTTACTCCAGATGTCCCAGGGCCCGACCAACTATGGATCCTGAGCAAACTGGACAAATGCCCCTTCATCACTCAGCTCTCAGTGGCAGCGCAGTTGAGCATCCCAAGGCTTCTAAGGGTGGGGGGGGAAGGTAGACACAGGGGGTGAACACAGGCTCACAACTGAAAATACGTTTCAGCAGCAATACATAGTTGCACAGTCAAATACTGTGGGGGCATTCTTGCTCCTCCCACAATCCCCAATGGAGACTCCGGGCCCCAGGGGATGGGGTCCCCGGGGCTGAAATCAGCCTGGGGAGGGGGCCGCATAGCCCTCCTCCACTTTGACAATTATTTTTTTTAAAAGGCCGGCCTCCAACCAGCTCTTAGGAATCCCGCTGTGTCGGACTTACTGGCGGTAACAGGAGGGCTTCTTGGCCCCCAAGGACCCTCACCATCTAAGAGTACTTCATCCCCCAACCAGTAGTTCGCCAGGAGGTGCAGTTGCAGAGTAGTGGAGAAAAGAGGCTGCGGCTCCGACCAGCTTTCAGCAATCGCTCTATGTGAGACTTACTGGAGGTGACAGGAGGGATTCTTGGCCCCCAATGGCCCTCAGCTTCCAAGGGGACTTCATACCCCAACCAGTAGTGCACCAGGAGACGTGTTTGCAGAGTGGTGGAGAAAGGAGGCAGGGCCTCTGACCAGCTCACAGCAATCCCGCTGTGTGGGACTTACTGGAGGTCCAAGGGGACTTTATTCCCAAACCAGTAGTGTGCATCGCTTCTCCTCGCAGTAAGAAATCGATGCAACACTTCTCCTGCATGCAGTAGAACTGATGCCTCTATCCCCCTGGGACTCAAGACCCAACGCATCACTGTGTTTTTTAATGCTTTCCACCTTTGCAGCTGTTTTCACCTGGGATTTTGATGGTACTTTGTGCTAAAATAAATGCATTCATAGAGTTCTATTGACAGAATTGCTTAAATATTTTTAAAGTGAAATTTTGAGTTATGTATGTTAGATTTTGTCGTTTGGTCTTGTTTAGTTTAGATAAAGATTGGCTATTTTTCTAAAGTGGTGTGAAGGAAGTGACCCACTTAGGGCCACCCGGGTCACCACTGACCACCTCTCAGCCTTCCGTACCAAATGAAGAGTCGAAGAGACACTGGAGAATAGATACCAATAACTGTTTATTCATATACGCTCAGAGCGGGGCCCCATCTGCACAGTCTCAAGAGAGTGCTACAGAGGGAACTAAGAGTAAGCATAGAGATACATTATGTACATTTCATGGTTAGACAAGAACACGCCCACAGTGGAATTTTCCAGGCAGATGTAACTGGACAGTAAAAGACAAAAAAAAAAGTTTTCTGTCTCGTATCTTGCACAACCCAGCACAGTCCAAGGCCGTTTCACCCTGGGCTGCGATCAAACCGCCAGACAGGTGGGAGAGGACCTTTATCGAGGGGGAAAGCTATCCGCTGGCACTAACAGTCTTTATTACAGAAACGAAACTTAGCGAAGTGCCTTTCTCAGAACTAAGAAAGATTAGTTTCGATCAATATACAAAATAGAGTCTAAAAAGAAAATGGTGCAGCGAATGCTAACTAAAACATGGCATTGTGTAAGCATCAACGGGCCTAATCTAACAGGTGTGGTGTCCATTTGTAGTGTCTTCACTGTGTTACTAAGTGTTTGTTCTATGTACAAATGCTTTACATGTTGCCTCTGAGATAGGCCAGACTGCCCGTGCCAAACTACGAAGGGGGTAACCTGGGGTTATCTTGGGTGTGTAATCCCCTTACCCAGACTGGAAGGAAGGGTCCCTATTTGGACAGGGTGTAAGCCACTACCAACTACAGACTCCCATTTCCAACAGCATTATACAATTATGCAGTGCAAAGTAAAATGGCCACATTATCCACTTTACTGTACAGCAGAATACATACACCTCCTATGGAATGTTAGGCATTGGTGGCACAATTGTGGCATCACTGGTATGATTGTGATGGAAATCCCTGTTTGTGTTTGTAAATGAGCCACAATGTAGAATCTGTCAAGGTGTGGCATTAGTATACTTGGTTAGTTTAGGAAAATGTCAAGCTGGCGTTTTTGCCACTAATACTCTATCTACTAAAATAATGAAAGTTGGTAATTTGGGACAAAAATATCGATTTCTTCATGAAAATGATACACTTGCACATTTTTGTTTGATAGCACACAGTGACCTTCATTACAAGTGACCTGCATAATTCCAATATGTGCGGTATCTCCTGCTCTCCCACATTTTGGGATTATGAGTTGAGCGGATTCTGTTGCGCCCAGTAAATACCAGCATCCCTGAATACTTGGCTGAAGGTCAAGCCAGCTGATAATTATTGTGGGAAATGCCTAGTACGAACCAAAATCTGCATTTTTAAGCATGTTATGCCACATTCTGCAGACAAAGCTCATAATAGGCAACAAATTACGAATACCTTGGTGTCTGGTTGTATTCTGTGTGATCATTGCACAAGAAACTTGTCCACTTGTAATGAGAGCTTATGTATTTTCGGATACAGACAAGCTGATATCTTGCTTGCAAGTAATACATGTCTGAAATATATTTAAATCTGTTGAGAATATATGCTGTGTTCGGAAGACTCATCTGTGATCTTGTTTGTTTCCTCGATAGCTATTGTTATTTCATGATGTGTGATTTAATTTCATGATTGTTGTGTGTGATTTGAGGATGTGAGCTTTGTATAAACTCTCAAGTGTCGGTTCATTAAGGTCTGTCTAGACTGAGCAGGAGCTCTGCCTTGTGACCCTGCATCATTGTGTGGTGCAGATACATCAATGCCATCCTCATCCTGTGGCAGGGCTCACACGCAACCTGCGTTGAATTCTGCCTATGAATGAATACCCTCAATCGTTTCCTTAGGTCCAGCAGCAATCTCTCCACATCAGAACTCCCCTTTCTCGACCTGCTGATCACCCTCAACGATGGCAAAACATCCACCAAAACTTATAAAAAAAACACTGACTGCAACAGTCTTCTCAGGTACGACAGCCACCGCCACAAACACCTTCGGGACAACCTCCCGTTTGGACAATTTTTACGACTCCGCCGCAATTGCAGTGTGATCAATGACTACAGAGAACAGACCCAAGCACTAACAACAGACTTAGTAGCCAGACACTACCCTCAGGCTGTGGTACAAAAAGCCTACAAACAAGCACATCACAATAACAGGGAAGGCCTCTTGAAAACACCATGAACGGACCCCTTGTGGCGCTATCACCTGTGTCACTTCCTTTACCCCTCAATCAAACGTGATAAAAAAGATTATCAAGAAGATTTGGCCTATCCTACACACTGGGGAGTTGACACCTGCCACCTTGCGTTTCTCCTTTAAACGCACCGCCAACATAAGGGACAACATCGTGCACACCAGACCACTACCCAAACGTTCATCACGCCAACAGCAATTGTGGGGGCTTCCCCCTTTTAGAGGCCATTAGCCCTGTGGGTCATGTAGCATGTGCCCTTTCACCCGTCCTTCCAAGGAAGTCACACTGAGCCCTGACTTCACCTGGACCCAAAAGCACCACACCAACTGCAAAACCCACAACTGTGTCTACCTGATCACCTGCCCTTGTCAGAAAAAATATGTTGGTATGACGACCAGGGCTGCAAAGACGAGAATCACAGAACACCGTAGTAACATCAGGTGCGGTAGATCCACATCCAAAATGCCCTCCCGCTACATCGAGATGCATCACACACATGACGAGATACAATGGACAATACTAGAGTCCTTTACTAATATCAACCAACCCGCTCTTTTCAACAAAGAACAACGCTGGATTTTCCGCTTGTCTACACACGCTACAGGACTGTACGATGACATCCCATGGTCCAAGGTGGGACGCTTATCTCGACACCCTACAGGCCAGCACCCCATTCTCACCCTCCACTCGATATGTCAGTGGTCTGAGGTAGCGCCATGACATCCCACACTTCCCCATGACTCTCACGTAGACTTAGCCCTCTACTCTTGTGTCTAGACTCCCCCAGCTATTTGTCCCCTTGGTGCTCCACCTTGCCCAGCCTCCCTTACCAGGCTCCCTGCCCTGACCTTTCTCTAAGCGCATTGTGATGGCCCCTTTCCTGGCCTCCACCCATATTCAGCCAAGCATGATCCCCCAAGATCCAAATTTTCATGGTTCTACTTGTTGGGTCCTTAGCCCGGCTCCATTCCAAGATGGCGGCCATTTGGCCTCTTCCCTTTGGTTTTCTCTCTCCCCCTTCCAATATAGCGCTCATTCTTCGCCATCACATGCGTGTGTTCCATTCCCGGTACACGCCTCCAGGCACCATGCTGTACTTAAGACCGCCCACCATCCGTCCTGTTATCTCCCCAGGCATCCGGAAGTGGGTAGGTCCCTCGAGCAGGAACCCTGGTATCCCAGTGAGTAAGTGCGATTCCCGGCAGTGACCTTCCCTTGCCTCTATACTACAGAATGGGCATCTCCTCACATCTCTGCCTGACCTTGCTCGACCCCCCACATCAGCCACGTAATGCCGAGATGGTGGGCTCTCCCACTACCATAACGGGCAGGATTTAGCAGAGGCCCCTCACCACTCCAGTTGGCACTAGAGCTACTCCTGTTACCTGATTTAACTCTCTCCAGCAACACCATCCCCCTCTGCGCGCCCCCCTCCTCTCCTCACCTCCACAGTCTACAGGCAGGTATCCTTCACTCTGCCCCCCATTTCTATATGTGTGACTTCCCCATGGCAGACACCACCTTACCATGCCTACCGGAGCGCTTACCAACTCTATTGCTCCCCTGCCACCCCCTGGTAGTCTACAGGCAGCGCCCTACCACTATGAATAACGTGGCTGCCTAGCACTGGCAACCGGAGCTCCCGTTCTCCCCTCAGAGTCTACTAGGCAGCAGCCTTTCATGCCGCCCCTCAACCCCCCAGGTGTGGTTGCACCGTGGCAGCTACCCGCCGGCCATAGTTATTACCCTCTCTACAAGTCTTAATTGCTGCACCTTCACCACTTGCGGTGCACTAATACCCCGCCTTTCATTTCTGAACGGCTTCCCCCCGCATATCAACAGGCAGCGACCTACCACAATGAATAATGAGGCTGCCATAGTACAGGCAACTGGAGGTCCTTCCCTCACAGTCGACTAGGCATCGATCCTCCATACCGCTCCTCGACCCCCATATTTGTAGTCGCACCGTGCAGCCACCCGCCAGCCATGGCTATTACCCTCTTGACAAGCCTTGACTGCTGCACCTCTACTATTCGCGGCGCTGTAATACCCTGGCTTTTGTCGCATTTCCGATCCGCACGGTCCTTCCTTGTTTCAGTTTACCAACACACCACCATGGCCCGCGTGGCCTCCCTCACAGTCATTGACTAGGGGATTCAGAAGAGCAGCGCTCACCCTGCTCACCTGCCCCACCTTCCAGTCCACGACACAGCCCTATTCCTCCTTTCGATACTTCAGCCCTACTCACTACCACTTCCTCCATGCAATAGGTGGTTCGCCCTCCCCAGTGTTGCGGGAGATTCGGACGTCCAGGCTGGGGATAACAATCATTCCCTTCTAGGTGAACCCGGTCCCTTCTCCCCTTACCCCTTATCACCACCACCCCTTCTTCCAGACAGATTGGCCAGGGGACACTGTTGTGGCAGTAGGGTTCTACCGTCCCTCACAGGTTGATCCCTTATATCCCCCAGTACTTGACGACAGCATGTACTTGTCTCAGGCTGTACACGATTAACGGTATGTACCTCGCATGGTTTTAATGATTTTAACCTTATCCACAGGTTGGCCGGTCACCTTTGTCACTGTGTCACACATGATGGTTTTATTATTGTAATTACCCTTCCCACATCAGGGTGTTGCGTCACAGGCTCCTCCTTAATGTGTTACTGTGTTTCCTTACCCTTGTTGGGTACCTCTCTTTTTCCCTCCAGGCTTTTCCAGAAGGAAGCCATTGCACAAAACCCAGACTTCTCTCGTTCCCTGGATTACACACGAATCCATATCACAGGGACGGTTCTTCCTAGGACACCCTCTTGACCGTCCCCCTACTTCAGAGTAGATGAGAAATGTTTTCCCCCCCAGTCCTGATGAAAGCCTCATCATGCTGCTCATCCTTTTGGAGAATCAAGGCATGAAACATGTCGACCAATTGACCACTTTCACTTTTCACCCCTCACTTTGAGCTGCAGCAGGTTTAATTTTCTTCACCAGCCACGACTCTCCTATTCAGTTTTAATCATAGCATCAGTATCCAGCGAATAAAGTATCTTCGGACATTCATAGCTATTTTTAGACTCACTTTCACTCCCACTCTACTCACCACACATCCGCTCCATACCCCACCTTCTAGGGCCGGTCAGCAAACAACATAGAAGACCTCTGGCAAAGAGCCCCCCTGCGGGGCCAATTGGGCATTGCAGCGCCGGCCCAACAAGGAGCTGCCCTATAATGAAGCATGACACCTCTCGGGGTGTGTGAAGGCCCTTGCTCCTTATTGGAGCTATCCCCCTTCTACCTTCCTTCTCTTACCTGGAACCTCCTCACCCACTGACCTTCCAGACCCCTTCCATAGGAACTCAATACCTCTTGCTTTGACCTGCAAGATTTGTCTCATTCTGCTGTCTACTGGTCTTTGCTTGTGAGATTTTTGTGTAAGATATTTTTTGGATCATGCGAGCCTGAGTAGACACTCACTGATAATTTACTGAGAAACTACTCGGAAGGGGAAAGATGGGAAAAAAGATAGGAAGTGTAGTGAAAAAGCGATGAATTATGTTTATATAAAAACAAAAAATAGGCAGATGATTTGAACAGCATCTAATACTTTTAACTCTTTTGCCGATATTTACAGACATTGTGTTAAAAATACATTGGTTTGTCATGCCAACATTTTCCAAACATTTCTTGGGGAAGGGGAATCACCAACAGCCTTCCTTGATTGGAATATCACAGCAGTGCCCCTCCTGAATCTATGGGTTTTAAGCCAAATTCTGTGAAAAGTATAGTGCAACAGGCCCCATTTGGCCATACTTTTTCCAAACATTTCCTGGAGGGTGAACCTCCCTGATCCTCTTCCCACCTTTACTAAGGTTTTGCAAGTGGCACAAAACTGTGCAATGCAACGCAATCAGTTTACTTACCACTGTAAAATCCTGCAGGTGCCATCCTACAAGATTATCTTAGGAACTTTTTGTAAAAGCTGCTGCTAGGGTATAGCTAACAATAGTGCAATGGCAACAGAGCCAAGTGTTTTTGTGGGGCCAATGCACCCAAATTATTGATGTGTTTTACTGTCCAGCCAGTGAATGCTGGACCAATCGACCTTGCATGCACCAGATGCCATGACACAATTGTGCTA
The DNA here is from genome assembly GCA_963921515.1 of Calotriton arnoldi. Lineage (NCBI taxonomy): Eukaryota > Metazoa > Chordata > Amphibia > Caudata > Salamandridae > Calotriton > Calotriton arnoldi. The sequence goes on from CAWUFW010011473.1 coordinate 446,541, forward strand.
ATAAGCAGAAGGGGAACACAAGAAAACAATCCCCTGTGGCGGCCGTCGCTTAGACGGCCGCTGGTCTCCGGTCAGCATGGCAGTGAAGTGAGCCGGGCTCTCTCGCTTCCCCCCCTAACTCCGCATACCAGGTGTCCTGGTGTCCTCCGGTCCATCCCTCTTTTCCTTTTAGGCGTTGGGGAAGCGCAGGTGGCTCCAGCGTCTACCGTCGATGGTTTTCGGCGTGGGTGGTGTCGGCGTTTTCCCGCTGGTGTGGCGCCGAGTTCCCTGCTGGGAGGGACTGCCCGGGAAGCCGCGCTGCTGCCGGGTCGTGACCTCCAGCTTCCGGGTCACCGGAGGTGGAGTCAGCACCTGCTGGAGTGCACTCTACGGGCTGGAGCTCTCTGGGAGGCTGCTCTTGGGCCAGAGATGTGATGTGTGGACCTGTATTCCTGAAAATGGCGGTGAGATCTACACATTAAGGGTCCCATTTGATAATTTTTCTGAGCAATTTGACCAAGCTGATTTGACCTACTCCTCTTTGGACAGTACTGCGCGACGACTCTTTCCGCCCCTCTAAATAGGGGGTTGGTTAATGTGACTTCAGGAAGCTTAATAGGGGACAGTGGGGGCTTTGTTCCACAGCATATGGAGAGGGACAAGAATAGGCCCTCTACCTCCACTGGGAAAATCTGCAGGTATACACTCCGCACTAGGGGGGTCTTGCAACATCTCTTCTCGGACTGGAAACTTTGCCCCACCTTCACTCTGGCTCCGGTGTAAACATCCCTACGAAGGGGAGGAGTAAATCCCCAGAGCCTGCCAAGGAGAACTTAGGAGGGAAAGTAGAGAAAATCGCATCATCTATCACTATTACGGTTGGTAAGAGTCCCAAGAGCAGAGGTAGAGGGAAGAAGGTTGCTACATCCAAGGTTAAGGTTACCCCCTCCCTGAAATCCTTTTATAAGGTCCTCGCATCCCCTACTACTGCTGTCCTGAAGGGAGCAGCTGTAGCTACTGATTCGTCTAAAATGGATTTGCTAGACGGTTCAACTCAGGGCCTTAATGTGGAGACTCTCGTCGGCCCTTGTCTGTTGGAGGTACCTCGGGATGTAACTCCAATTTCAACCTCTATTTTGACATTTAATCGATTTCAAGTATTGGAGGTTGCAGAGGTGGTGGTGCCTGGTGAGGGGGCCCCCCAAAGTGGCCAGGAGCCCTCACAGCTTACACCACCAATACCTGAGGCTAGCCAACCCTCTCAGGCGAGCTTAGGAACAGTGGTGGATATCTTGTTAGCTTTCAAGGAGGAAATGAAAAGCAGATTTGTAATACAGGCATCCTGCGCCGCCCTGTCACAGAAACTAGAGGAGGTCTCTTTGAGGACGGAAGCTTTAGAGCAGGAGGTACCTATGCTTAAACAAACTATCGATAAGACATCTATAGAAGTGAACCAGTTAACCCGCCAAAATAGGGAAATGAAAGAAGATCTGGAACGTCTCGAAAACCATACCCGGAGGAATAATCTCAGACTTATTAATATTCCTGAGAATATGGAAGGTGCGGATATTAAGGCTTTCGTGATAAAATTGCTGCAAGATTCAGCCTTAAAAAATCGGACATATATCAACTTCTCTGTTGAAATCCAGCTGGTACATCGAGATCCATTCAGAAGGAATCCGGGACGACAAAGCCCAAGAAGAATTTTAATTAATTTCCTCACTTACACTGCTAAGGAGGCTGTTCTCTCCTCCGCCTTAAAAGAAGGATCTTTTTCAGCAGGCTCCTATTCTTTTTCAATCAGTTCAGATCTCTGTCATGCCACCTCGTTAAGGCAGTGGGAGTTAGGGAAAAGGATGGAGGAATTGAATAAGCTTGGTGCAAAAGCTCAGCTAAAGTTTCCTGCCTCCCAACGTACAATGAGGAACAACCATATGTACACACATCGATCCGTGGAGGAAGCTTACCTACTGATTGAGGAAATTAAGAGGGGAGGTAGCAAGTAGAGGGGTGTGGGTCTGAGGCTGGGGGGTGGGGGGTGGGTGGAGTGAAGAGAGCTCTGATGTATTGAGTTTTTCTTTCCTCTGCTGACCAAGGGGACCTCTAGGCTTTATGCCTATATCAGTTGGGAGGGTTCCCCAGGGGTGGGTGGGATGGGTACTGGGGGGGATCGGGTGGGTGGTTAAGGGGGGGCATGTGGTGGGGAGCAGTGGGAAAAAATAGAAAACAAATTGTTTTCCCTCTATCATCTTAGTTTTTTAAATATCTCATTTTGCCAGTTTGCGGTTATCGTTGCTTTTGACAGGTTAGATGTGGGGGGTTAATGAGTTAAAAATCCTAACCTGGAATGTCAACGGGCTCAGGTGTAAACGCAGGCAGAGATTGGCAATGAAGTATCTGGAAGAAAGTAGTGCCCATATCTGTCTGATTCAGGAGACCCATTTAGACACATTAGAAGGGAATACAGTATTTTCAAAGTGTCGTTGGATAGACCACTTTCTAGTCTCAGAACAGTTTGCACACTGTAGGGGAGTCGCGATCTTAATTAAGAGAGGAGCAGGCTGTGCTATCAGGGCCTCTAAGTCTGATAAATCAGGGAGGTGGGTGATAGCTACCTTGGACTGTGGGGGAGCAGAGTTAGTCTGCGTTGTTTTTAATGGGCCAAACATCGAAGATCCCACTCATTTATCCAAATTGGAATGGAACATAATGGAGGTTATGGCACCTATTATAATGGGGGAAGATTTCAATGTCCTGCTGGACCCCGTACGGGATAGATCCAATAGGGTCCTTCGGACGCAAAAAAATACTCTACTAGAATTAGGCCTGTTGGATGTATGGAGATATAAGATGGGCTCAAGCCAGGGTTTTACATTCCCTAGTAAAAAACATGGCCATTTTTCTAGACTGGATTACTTTTTTGTTGACAGGTCTATGGGGGGAAAAATATCATCTATAAATATACTACCAGCCCACATTTCGGACCACGCGGCCATGGTTTTTTCCTTGGTCAGGTACTGTAGTCCTTTGGGACCCAGATGGACCCTTAGGAGAGCCACTCTATCTGATACTGATGTAGGTGGGGTATTAAAACAAGCATACAGGTTGTTCTTTCAGGACAACCTTGGCTCTGCCCCCTTAGAGGTTGTTTGGGATGCATTTAAGGCCTTCCGCAGAGGGGAACTGCAAAGTCAGTCCTCTGCTCAGAAAAGGGTTGAACATGCAAGTCTTAAAGCCTTGGAGGATAAAGTAAGCCTATTAGAGGGCAGCCTGCTCCAAGCTAAAAAGCGGCCCCCTGAGGTTCAGAGAAGGTTGCCGAAGCAACTTGAGGATGCAAGGATGGAATATAGGGTCTATCTGGATCAGAGATGTAGAGCTCAATGGAACGCAAAGTCCATGCAGAATGTTGAATTTGAAGAAAAAGCTGGGGCACTACTGGCCTGGAAGGCTTGGACAGACAGGTCTAGGAACTTTTTTGAAAATTTGGTTGTCAACGATAGGGAGGATACATCAGGGAAGCAGGAGGATATGCAGGCCTGTCTAATGTCTCTCTTTTCTAGTCTGTGTGAGGAAGATATCTTTCCCAACCCGGAGTGTATCAAGTGCTGGCTGAGAAAGTTGCAGCTTCCTAACTTAACAGATGCGAGTTGCTAGGCCTTAGATGACCCAATCACTAAGGAGGAAATCCGCATGAGTATAAGTAAGGGTAGGAAGGGAAAAGCAGCGGGCACTGATGCCTTACCAAATGAAGTGTAGAGTCTTTTAATGGCTGAGTTGATACCATTCTTGGAAGCCCTGTTTAATTCCATCTATAGGTATGGTGGCGAGCTTCCTAAATCCTGGAAAGAGGCCTTTATAATCCTTATTTTAAAACCTTCCAAGGATCCTACTAGGGCGGATTCCTATCGGCCAATCTCTCTGCTCAATGCGGATTATAAGATCTTTATGAGCATTTTAGCGGGGAGATTGGCTAAGCTCGCCCCTCAGCTTATCCACCTAGATCAGAAGGGCTTTATCCCTAAGAGATATATACAGGAACAGACCCAGCAGTTAATTGGCACAATAGATCGGGCCTTAGAACGATCTGCCCCTTTGGCTGTAGTAGCGTTAGATGCCGCTAAGGCGTTTGACCGAGTATGCTGGGTATTCCTTTGGGAGGTTTTGAGTGCAATGGGAGTTGGCCCTAAATTTATTAACACACTTAAGGCAATCTATGCAGGAGCTTCGGCTAGGATTTTCTTTAATGGCATATTGTACCCTAGTTTTAATATTCTAAGAGGGACACGGCAGGGTTGCCCTTTATCTCCTCTTCTTTTTGATATCTATATAGAGCCTCTTGCCCAACAGTTGAGACTGGATGCCTTAGTTTCCCCATTCAGCTCCTCGTCTTAAAGCTGTAAAGTTGTGCTTTATGCCGACGATTTACTAATATATACGGCAGACCCTTTGACCTCTATTCCGCGATTAGAACAACTACTGGTGGAATTTGGCTCTCTTTCTGGCTATTTAGTCAATACTGCTAAGACTGAGGTCATGTGTTGGAACATAACAGATTAGGGGGGGAGTGAGCTCCAAGTTTAGATATCTAGGCATCTCAATAGTAAGTGATATAGGGAAAATTCCACATCTTAACTTGTCAAGGGTTTCTAAAGAGATTGAAGGTCTATTAAGTAGGTGGAAAAATCTTCCGTTGACAATCTATGGACGGGTTAATCTGATAAAAAATGGTTGTCCTCACTAAACTAACCTATCTTTTTAATGCTATCCCTCTTGGGTTCCCCAAACAAGGTATTGATAAAATTCAGGGGAAGGTGTCGAGTTTTATTTGGGTCCATAAAGGAGCTAGGCTGTCTTGGAAAAAACACAGATGCAAATTGAATAAAGGGGGATGGGCTTTACCTGATTTTAATTGGTATTGTGTTGCCTTTCAATTTAAAAATATTCAAATACTTCTGGCAAAAACTGATGGCTCCACTTGGGGGAAACTTTTGGGGGAAATGGTAAGGCATTGGAGTGTGGAGGGCTCTTTGTATAAATTTGGCGCTCCTAGGTTTTTTAAGAAGGTTCGGCTAATGATATTGGATGTTTGGTATAGAGTCAGGAGGAGGTGGGGCATCGGATATTATTCAGATTTTGCCCCAGTTTGGGATTCCCCCGGAACACCAGAATGTTTAAAGGATGCTCTTAGTTTTCCACTCAGAAGGGCGGGGGTTACAACCTGGTCGGACCTGTTGTCATCGGAAGGAGTCCATCCCTGGACAGTATTAAACAAAAAAACCAGTAATGAGCTGTCCAGATTTAAGTTTATTCAATTATCCTCCTGGTTCGCGGCATCAAAAAAGGAGACTGGGGGGGATTATGAACTGGAGCTGTCTCTCCAAGATATTAGACCTAAGAAGAAAGAAGAGGCTAGGTGGTATGAGAGATTCTTTTTTTTCTTTTTTTTTTAAACAATTTTTATTAAGAAAATAAAAGAAAAGGTACAAGGCAATGATAAAGCAATGATTGGGTCTACAGTACATAGATACAAATTGCAATACAGAGGAAGCACGATAAGCACGGTTCACTTCCCCATATTTACACAGAATAGTATTGACCAGCATGACCATTAAGCGTCCAGTACATAGGTGGAGTAGTGTGCAGACTAGGCACGCGCACCAATTGGTATCTTGTGATCGAGCAGGCACCTTATGCAGTCGAAGGCGGGAGCACGGCATCAAGTCCAGAATCATCCAATAGCTGACGTCTATCACGCTGTAATTCAATGAAAGGGGATAAACATATGTCACCTCTGTATTTGTTCCACCTCCCCCACTTGTGGTCCCATTTCTTAGGGCACCCTCTGTGCTTGAACACATCCTTCTCGGCGATCATTGCCCTATCCATATCAATAGCCCAATCACGCAAGCACGGGGCCGCCCCCACTCCCCATCTGTGCGCAATGCTGCGTTTTGCAATGGCCCACCCCATTGAGGCCCATGTTTGCTCGGTTTGCGTGAGGTCTGTGGCTTCCCACATATTAAGGAGGCACAACTGGGGGGCGGCCTTCAGAGTCTTACCACCCGCTCTCTCCATCTGTTTTGTAACCCTATCCCAATACTGTCGCACTGTGGGGCAATCCCATAGAATATGGAAGAAGGTGCCCGGCTGGTTACAATGCCGAAGGCACAGGGGGTCAGGTCTTCTACCTATTTTAAACAAGGTCCTTGCGTCGAAGTATACGCGGTGGAGGATTTTCAATTGGACTAGGCACAATCTCATTGGGATAGCCACTTCTCTAGGAGAAGCCAGTGCGTCACGCCAGTCTTCCTCATCTATGCGTCCCAGGTCCGCCTCCCAACTCTGCCGCAGACGTTGCATGGGGTCAGGACGATTGTTCAACAGCTTTTTATAGGTAAGGGATATGGCTTTTGTGGGCATAGGGTCAAGTACCAACCTATCCTCCAATGGAGTGGACTCAGGCAGAGGAAGATCCTTGGGCAAGGCAGCTGTAACTGCATGACTAATCTGTAAATATCTTAAAGTCTCAGTTTGCGCTAGCTGATACTTGGTCTGCAGGTCTGCAAATGTACCCAGTTTACCCCTCACCCACATGTCCCCCACTGTCGAAATGCCTATCATGTCCCATCTGTCAAATCCAGGGCACTTGCTGAGCTGACCCAGTATGTCTGGCTCCCAGAGTGGTGTGGCTTTTGTAAGTGTGTTATGCCAGCCCCATTTCTTATTGACTCCATGCCAGATCTCCACTGTGTGTGCTGTGGGTCCTGTGAGGTGAAGCTTGCGGGGATTTGTGTAGAGTGCCCTATTATAACCGCCCCGTCCCAAAAGCCAACGGTCTGTATGAAAGTTTGGGTTGTCATGCTCCCCATGCACCCACCTATTGATTGCAATCAGTTGAGATGCTTGGTAATAAAGCCACATGTCGGGCAGTGCAATACCACCATCATACCACCCCATCGTCAGTTTTTTCATGGCTATGCGTGGGGCCTGTCCCTCCCACAGCAGCCCTCGCACTACGCTGTCAATGCTGGTGAAATAGGTGTCGGAGATCACGTTGGGGGTGTTCTGCAGTGCGTAAAGGAAACGCGGCAGTGCTAGCATTTTAAAAAGTGCGGCCCGCCCCAGGAGGGTCAGGGGGAGAGATCGCCAATGCTTAGCGTCAGATCGAAGACGGGTCAAGGGCATTAGTAGGTTGGACTCATAAAATAAAGTCGGATCCGGGGTGATGAAGATACCAAGGTATTTGAAGCCCTGTGATGCCACCGGTATATTGTAGCCCCTAGGATTACGCGGGGGTTCACCCCACAGAACGTAAAGCTGGGACTTAGCCCAATTAATAGTATATCCTGAGTGGGCGCCAAATATATGGAAAATATGGAGAACTCGACTGAGGGACCGCGAAGGCGAGGCAAAATAGAGGAGAATGTCATCCGCATATAATGAAATGCGATCCTAGTGGTCTTCTGTCCATTTCAGGCCCCTAATCTCTGGATCTCCCCTGATCCAAACCGCTAGGGGCTCCAACACCATGGCAAAGAGTAGGGGCGATAGAGGGCACCCCTGTCTGGTGCCTCGCTGCAGTGGGAATTGCCCAGAAACATGGTTGTTGATGGTCACCTGCGCAGTCGGTTGGGCATAAAGCAGCTGGATCCACTTAACAAAATTGGGGCCAAACCCCATTCTAGTCAGCACTGTGAAAAGAAAGTCCCACTCAATGGTATTGAACGCCATAGAGGCGTCCAGAGACAGAAGTACCGCATCCTCCCGGATCGTGTCTCCTCTACCCAGGACCCCATTCAATCGCCTTAAGTTCAAGGCTGTGTTCCTCCCTGGCATAAACCCGGATTGATCTGGATGCACCAGCTCAGTAATATAGGGGATGAGTCTATTGGCCAGTAGTTTTTCTAGAATTTTCGCCTCAACCGTGAGGAGGGATATGGGGCGATATGATCTACAATCCTCTACTGGTTTGCCTGGTTTGTGTATAACCACGATTGAGGCCATCCTAACTTCAGTTGGTAGGACCCCAACATCAAAACTTTTGGTATACATTTGCAATAGGTGAGGAGAGAGCCTGGAGGCCATTGGCTTAAAGAATTCAATTGGGAGCCCATTGGGTCCCATAGCTTTGCCGGAACGCACATCCTGAATTGCTTTCTGAATTTCGGTCTTTGTGATATCGCACTCCAGGGAGTCTTTAACTTGCTCAGTCAAGCAAGCAACTTTAATAGTCAACAGGAGTTCCGAAGCCATGGAGGACTGCGACGTCTCGGCGGATGTATACACCGATGAGAAGTGAGAGGCGAACGTGTCAGCAATCTGCTGTGGATCAGTGAGCAGTTCACCGTCAGCCCCAGATATCGAGTGTACCCACCTAGATGCTTGTTCCCTTTTCTCCAACCAGGCCAAAAGCCTACCCGTCCGCTCGCCATGTTCATATATCTTATGCCGGGTGGCGTTATATCTAGCTTTGGCCACTTCCGTCAGAAGCTGCTGATAGTCAAGGCGCACCATGTCTAGCGAGTGTTGGGTATGAGGGATTCTTAGTGGCAGAGGAGAGAAATTTGCCCCCCCCCTTATGCAATATGGAGAGGAACTCTCACAGAGGAGGCTATTGAGTCAGTCTGGGATAGCTCATTAAAGACTCTCTACTCCACTGTTAAACCTGCCAACTTGAAGCGGAACCATTTCTTTACTATTAATCGTTTATATTGGACTCCGCAAAAAAAGTCCAAGTTTGCCCCTCAACTTCATAGGAGCCAATGATGTCCATATTTGCGTCGATTGTCCATGCCTCAGAAATTTTTGGGACGGTATAGAACTAGCACTTACACTTAAAGGTATTTTTAGTCGAGAGATCAAATTAAATATAACGCTTATCCTTCTAGGAGATGATGAAGCATTAACTTTGTTGCTGAGGCGGCCCCATTGAAAATTGATTTTCTATCTGATTCTTATCGCTAGAAGAGAAATTTGTCTGAAATGGAAGGATCCTTTGCCCCCGACAGCGGAAGACTGGGTCAAGGCCGCAGTCAGGTTCTGTTGCTTTGATCAGGGAACAGCAAAGAGTCCTGATTTATCAATATGGTCTCCCTTCCTGTCTTGGTGTCGTTCTTTGGGTGTTGGCTATCCGTCCCTATGATTACACCAATTCACTGACAAAGGTGAGGGTCCAGGTGGAATGGACCAGGGCGAGTGCAGCAACCGCTGGGCAGATAGTTAAAAGATGCGTTTTCCTTTGCTTTGCAGACGCCGTTTGGTGATATGAGGGGGAAAACATTTTTATACAAAAAAAAAAAAAGAAAACAATCAGATACAGACGAATTAATGAATTATTAAATGAATGAATGAATGAATGACTGGTTTTGTGTAGTACACAGCTACTCAGCGAGTGTCCCGGCCCTACAGCAAATTACCGGACAGGGAGCAGGACTTATAGATTAACCAGGTAGGTTTATTGGCTTTTTTTGAAAAAAGTTGAAGCAGAAGCTGTTTCCAAATCTTGGCAACAAGTACCACGAACGAGCCCCCCCCGTTGATTTCTGCTGAAGCAGGAGACAGCTATCATCCATGCATTCGTAGAGCGCAGGGCCCTGTGTCGTAGAAAGCTCGGTACGCAATAATTAAGGCTTTAAACGTCACTCTCTTATGGACTGGCAACCAGTGCAGTTGTTGCCGAAGGTGGGACAGCGAGGAACGTTTAGACAGTTTGAACAGAAGGCAGATTGCCATGTTCTGCACCATCTGTAGACAGTGTAAAAGATCATCTGGAATTCCCTGGTAGAGGATATTGCCATAGTCCAATCTTGGCAGAATCAGAGCACTAACTACTGTTATCCGTGCATCTCATGGAAGAAAATCCAGGAATTTCTTAAGCATTCTTAAAATCCAGAAACAGGATTTCCCTACTGCTGCTATCTGGGCTTTGAAGCAGAGCTGTACATTAAACAGTATTCCCAGGTTCCTTGCCACCTATGTAGGGGGGGTGGTGTAATATCGCTGCTTGGCCAAGCACCTATATAGCCTGGAAGAGGGTCAGGCCAAACATCAGTATTTCCATCTTATCTGGGTTACATTGTAAGAGATTAGTTCTAAGCCACTCCTTCACTGCTTCCACACAGGATGTGGACGTTTGGTTAGCAGTGACTGAATCGTCCTCATAAGCACGCAGCAGCTGCGTATCGTTTGCATATGAGACAAATTTAATGCTGAATTACTCTACTAAAAATGCCATAGGAGCCAAATGTTGAAAAAGAGTAGGGCTCAGTGATGAGCCCTGAGGCACCCCACATTTTAATGATTTCACCTCTGAATAAAAGGGCTTCACCCATATTGCTTGCTCTCTCTGCACTAGGCAGGGGCGGTTTTCAATTCAGGGTCAGGGGCTGCACCCCTCTGAAATTCCTTAACATTTACATAAAAACATTAAATAGATTGATTTATTTAGAGATACGATCTTATCTCTAAATAAATCGATGTATTTAAGTCTGGGCTGTCTGTTTCAGGCTGCCTGTCCCGCTGTGGTCGAAAGCAGGAGATGGAATCTAGGCAGTAAATCAACTTTCTGAACTGTGACGCACTACACAGGGCTGTCTGCTTTAAAGTCCTTTATTGCCATTGTGGTCTATGGTGGTATGCACTCTGTAGGCAAGTGACGCAATCAGAGTCACGGTTTCGGGCATCAGAGATTTAATTCCTGCATTATTTCAGACGTCTATCATTCAAAGGCATAGATCCCACCCTTACGCCATAGTGAGAGTGGATGCAAGCACATCTGATCTGGTGCCTTGTTCTCTGTAATGGTAAGTGTTTGCATGCTAATGCTGTGTTATGTATATTGTGCTGAGACCATTCATCACGCTAACCTCCCCCACTGTGACACCCCAGGCCCTGGCTGCACGTCGCTGACCCCGTTAGAAGTGTAGCTGCTGTATTTATTCCCCTGCGAAATGGATCCAAATAAGGAGTAGGGTTCTTGTTCCCTTGCGAAGTTGAGCCAAATATCCGAGTCAAGCACAAAGCGAGAAATTGTGCTTACAGTGGACAGTTCTCTGATGTATGACATTAAAACTGTCCGTGTCTTCATACCCCTAAGTTAACACTGATGCCAAAAACATGGATTGATTTGCAAACAATAAATGGTAAAAACGTTTAGGCAATACATTTCAGCGATTTAGTTCCACTCTTATTTCAGATGCCTTACTTAATCTTGCATTTCCCAAGAGTTAGCTTTTTTATAATGTTGTTGTTTATCCTTATTTTTTTCTGTGCATACTTTGAGGCTTGAGCATTGCTAGGGGCTTTTTATTGAGGGCGCAGGCACTAAGGCTGAAACCGAACAAACTGCCTGTCAGTGGGTTAGCCTCTCTGCAGAGCACACATGACAATGTTTATGAATTCCATTTGCAACTGAAATTCTGAGGATATGTGTGTGAAGGGGGTACACAGATGTCAAAATATTTGCAAGGCAAAAGTAAGAGAAAATAAAGTGCTTACATTTGAGGGAGTGCAGTGTATGTTTGGGGGCAGAGAAGTGAGGGAGATGCGAGGAAATGCGTTCGGGGAAGAGGGAAAAGAGGGTGCTGAAGAGGAAAGAGAGGTGCTTGAAGATGTCCTGATGGACATGATATGCAGAGAAAAAGAGGATACATATCTAACATAAAGCACACATAACTGAAGGCCAAAACTCCTTCCACAGGCCTCAATGCTATTTAATTCACAGACTCACTATTTCAGAATTGAAACATTCCCAATGCTAATTATTTTTAACAAATCATTGTTGTTACTCATTTATCTTAAACAGCTAACACCCATTGACAAAGCCAATCGTACTGACAGGTTTTAGGTGTATGTCAGTTGTGCTTTCCGAAGCCTGGTTAGAGCATTTTTTTCCAAAGTTAATGCTGCATGCAGTGCAAGACAGTGGGCAAGCATACATTTTAAAGGGCTAAAGTTGTCACGCTGTACAATTTATACACATTACAGCAACTGCTGAACATATTAATGCAGTAAGATATGGGGCAGTTTTTAATGTGTCTAATATTTAAAGACTATACTTTCCCACTGCTTTATAAGCCTTGCATTATGACTACATTCATTTGCTTTAAAATGTACCATTTGCCATTTCTTTTCCATTTCTTTCTCGGGAGAGGGACCCACCCTGGACCCCAGGTTTGTCCATTAAACTTGTTTGCGTCGCTCGCGATATAAAAGTCATGTCCAATGTTTACGCCCCACCAGTTTAAGATGTCACCAGCCACCACTGGCTCTAGGAGAGAGCCCAGGCATTTCAGAGCCAATCCACCCACCCCAATAGTCTCCATCCTTTGGAGCAAGATCTCATGTGAAACAGTATCAAACAATGCTGATAAATCCAACAGAACAAGAGCAACTTTATGGCCAAGATCACGACTCGTCTTGATGGATTCTGTTATTTCCAGTAACAATGTTTCAGTGCTATGCTAGACCCGGAAGCCGGATTGGGATGAGTGCAGAAGGTTACCGGTGGTTAGAAACTCTGAGAGTTGGGTATTCACAATTTTTTTGCGAGTCATTGAAATAGCTGGTAGCAGGGAAACTGGTCTAAAGTTCATAAGGACTTTATGGTCAGCATTAGGTTTCTTTAGAAGGGGAATTACATTTGCCCTTTTCCAGGGTTCAGGCACTATCCCAGACTGCAGGGAGGCCGTGAATAACTCTAAATACACTGACCAATCATTTCAACACGTGGTTCAAAATCTGAGGGGGGAATGGATTTAAGGGAGCGCTAGACTTGCACCTCCTGAGAAGGTCCTTCAGTTCCTCTTCCTTAGGTGGCAGAAATTGCAACAACTTCATATTAGCTGAGGGTAGTATTGGGCACTCTAGCGGTTTTGTAGGCTTCTTGGTGTTAGGCCTCATTAAATTTGTTTGGATCCTCCTGATTTTATCATCAAAGAAATTACTCAGTTTCATACATAGAGCCAAATCGACCTAACAAGGTGGAGCCATCCACTTTGGGTCAGTAAATTTCGAAACAATTTTAAAGATCTCTGTACAACTATTGTCTATATCCTTGATACACTGTGTATAAAATGTGCAATAAGCCTGCTTTACGTTCTTATGATACGTGTGAAGGCCCTGTTTATATAACACCTTGTCTTCTTCTTTGCAATGCCGCAGCCATGATCTTTCTAATTATTTGCATGCTTTCCTTCCTAAGGCAAGATCACGTAAGAACCAGCGGGCTGAACGTGATAGTTCATGCTTCCGGGTTGTCGTTTCCAGTGTCACCACCTCAGCAGCCTCCTTGAGCCATTTACAAATTGAGTTGTCGTCCCCCACGACTTCCCCTGTGAGCACAGGTTCAGAAGAAATTAAAGGCTCTTGGAGATCAAAAAATATTGGGGCATATTAGCAAGCATGTTTTCGCTACTATAGCGGCCCTTTTTGGCTCTAAAGCGGCGATTTCATTATCGCGCTATCATCAAGGCCTCGTTAACATGCATTAGCGCATGTTATCTTGCGATATAAGCCGGTTTCGGGACGCATCACAGGCCAGCGATATATATCGCTAATTAGATGCGAAGTAGGCGTTCCTTACAAGAACTCCATTAAATAAGTCGCAAACACAACTTCGCTGTATTAGCAACGCGGCCCTGGACCCGCGAAGCGAACAAAAAAGTCCTGCTAATCGCGGTTATCGCTAGAAATTTACACCTGAAAAAAAGCTGACTTACCCATCTCTTCAATGGAAGGTGGATTGTCAGCTTAAGTACACACTTGCGTATCAGCAAGCATTCCAATATCGCAGGTAGTTTATCGCAGGATTCAGACTGCTATCGCTGGTTTCCACCGATTTCGCTGGATTTTGCATTGCCTGTGAGCGACGCGTTGATAATACACCGCTAACAGGGCAAGAAAATCCAGCGATATGCGGCGATACAAAAAAACGCGCTAGCCTCGGTTTGCGATGATTATCGCAGATTGTAGATAATATGCCCCATTATTTTAATTCAGGGCTGTGTTGCGGAAACTTGCATGTCAACCTTGCTCCCCTTAGGTGAAGGTGGGAGCAACAAAAAATGGATAAAAAATGGTCAGACCAGACTACTTGAGTCGGAGTATCCAACTGGACCTAAATATTGGACATTACCCCATCTATGGCATGACCAAACCCTGAGCATTGGGCCTGTGGGGATCACCGCAAGACTCAAAACTGCTAATGTTTCTATAAAGAGCTTGATCCCCCCCCCCCTGAGTTTGCCTATCCTATACTCATGGACACAGGTGTAATCTTCAGGAACAGCGAGCTTTAGGTCTGTACTGTATTGTAGATTAGTACCAACATTCAAGGTGGTTTTCAGACCATGATGTTCAACTATATTAGAAACAGTGCCTGGGAGGTAACGCAGAATGAGACTGCTGTGTTACAAAAGCAAACGTGTCATGTCTTTTTAGCTCCATCTGTGTTGTAAATTACATTTTGCAATATTACATTAAATTGCAATGGAAAAGAAGACGCCAACTTTTATATTGCTCTACTTAGCTGTTGTGGATACTACAGGCATGCCTTTAAGATTACACTAATACCATTGCATTTCCAAGAGGATCTTTGTCTCTCAGATGCTCATATTACATTTAAATGCTTTGGAGCTTGAGATGCTCAATGCATTCGCCTGCACCTACCGTGGTGGGGAAACGAATATCTTAAAAAGTAATCCTACTAAATCCAATAATCCAAAGTGATTTGCTATCCACAAAGTGATTATATTCCAGTAAATTTTCACTTAGAGTGACAGGCAGCAATAGCTTCCATCTTGGATGGCTGTGCACTGTAAGGTTTCTGAGTAGATTGCACAGAGATATGACTATTTTGCCCATAAATTATGGAAACACTTTTCCTTTTTCACATACGAAAAGCAACATACGGGTGTTACAGATTCTGTAAAAAGGGGGCTTAAACATGTGAGCAAGAATAACTTACTTGAACTTCAGAATATATTTTCAAAGGTGAACTAGCATGCATCTGAGGCTGCAGTGTACCATGTTTCAGTTTGTTAAAGCGACCACGCAGAAGTCCATTCACACAAATATCTCCAGTGTCTGGATTACATACTGGTTTCTCAATAATCAATTTTTCATTTAGAGGACATCCCTTTATCCGTCTGGTCCAATCTATAAGAAGATGCCCCGAACACAGGCGTGAGTTTTTTAAAGAAAGAAAATGACTGAATCCTTATCCTCATATTCTGGTTGTGTGTACAACAAACAAAAAACTATCCCTGCTACAACAAGAAAAAAACTATCCCTGCTTAAATAAAAACAGTTCTCCTTTCCCTGTCAACACCCTCTTTACTGCTTCCCTTCTGATGTCATTGGCAGAAGGATTCATTCGACAGTTCCGTGAACAAGGGCAATTTTTCACAAGTTTAGAAAAACCTTCATATATGTTCTTCAATACTTTTAACACTGCACAGGTACTTTTATTTAAACCAATTCAAATGTCTGCTTGTCTTACCTGTGCCCAGTCCTCATATCAAGCCTGGCCCTTGCTGACACAGTTCCGACACTGTCTTGAAGCTCCCAGTCTCGTGCTCCTGCCTCTCTCCTCTGTCTGCTACTTCTCCTTTCTCCAACGGCGACTCCTCCGCCTCACTAGCTCAGGGGCAACAGCTGAAAAATAATACAATATCTTACTCTTGTTTCATTTTAGCTGCTGGCTCTGAGCCAGCGTGTGCTGGGAGGGGCGTGCCATGGGAGGGGGGAGAAGGAGTGGTGTGTGCACTTGTAAGTGTGCATGTCAGTTTGGCCGGCCGTCTCAGGCACTCTTTGCTTCCCCCCACCAGGCTCTATTATATAGCTGGGTTGAAACCTAAGCGACAGAGGAGGCTCCTCCACTAAGGCAGAGGAGCATTGCCACACTGCTTTTAAGCAGTATAAATAAAGGAAAAACAAAATTGATAATAACTCTAAGTTATCATTTTTTTTCCTTGTTGCGGCAGCTTTGCGGGCGTGGCAGGGCTGCACTGCTGACAGAGCAGGGGAGGAGTGGTTTGCACTCCCTAAGTGCACATAAATGTTTGGCCGGCCGTCTATAGCTGGCAAAACAGTCATGCGCACTTTGCATGTTCTCCACCCAGGCTGCATTACAGTCGGGGTGGAGAACATTGGCAGGACCCCAGTCCCGACTCAGCACCGAACCACAGCGCTCAGACCAATCACAATGCTGCAACAACATCCGTATTTATTGGAAATTTGGATGGTAAAGCTGAATAGTAGCAGAATTTCAGTTATAAACGATGACTGCACTTAGATCCTTAGTGAGGGAATCAAATTTGTGGCTTTACATTGAAAGACGTTGGATCAGGACCTTAGATTTCCTTCTCTCCAACTTTAGCTAGGCTTGCAAAATGGCGACCTGCTACTTTTAGAAAGTTGGCATTTTCTTGCCTTAGCTATTTAGTGCCTGTAGTCTGTCTCTGGGTCACATGACTGGGTGTAGCTGACAGCTCGGCTTTGCGTATTCCTCCTAGACAGCTGCACACAATAGAGAGGTGTGTCTGGATGGTCCATAACTGGATGTTTGGAATGGATGAGCTGGACCCAGCCCTACTAATGCTTGCATAGGCTGAGTCCTGAACCCACACAAAGGGCTGCATACTCCCTTTAGTTTGTCTGGAGCCAGGACAGGAAAGGCAGAATGCCAGAGGACATCAAAGGGAATCTCTAGAAGCCTCTCCCCACTTCCAAGGCACAACTGGGCATACATACTGGGTCTCAGACACCAACTCGTCAGTATCCTTCAGGACCTGTGGATACTCTGCCAGGAAGAAGGACGGATGTGCTGCTGAAGGACTGCCACTCTGCTGGACTGCAGCCCTGCTGGACTACTGCCTTGCTGTACTACTGCCTTGCTGGACTGTT
This sequence comes from Calotriton arnoldi, assembly GCA_963921515.1. Taxonomy (NCBI): domain Eukaryota; kingdom Metazoa; phylum Chordata; class Amphibia; order Caudata; family Salamandridae; genus Calotriton; species Calotriton arnoldi. The sequence goes on from CAWUFW010011473.1 coordinate 463,425, forward strand.
GCTTGCTGTGCTGACCTGCTGCCCTCTTTATAATCCTCTTTAATACTGTTAGACCTAGCATCCTTGAGTTATTTTCCCCCTAACTTTTTGCCTTCAGACCTCCTCTTTCTGCTGACTTTGTTTTTGCTGGACTTAGTACTCTGCGCACGTTACCACTGCAAACCAGTGCTAAAGTGCATGTACTCTCTCCCTAAAACATGGTAACATTGGCTTATAAACATTAGGCATATTTAATTTACTTGCAAGTCCCTAGTAAAGTGGCACTACATGTGTCCAGGGACTGTAAATAAAATGATACTAGTGGACTGCAGCACTGGTTGTGCCGCCCACTTAAGTAGCCCTTTGAACAGGTCTAAGGCCTGCCATTGCAGAGGCTGTGTGTGCAGGTTAAAGTGCCATTTCGATCTGGCAAAATAAACCATTTGCCAGGCCCAGACCTTCCTTTTAAATACATATAAGTCACCCCAAGGGTAGGCCCTGGACATCCAAGAGGGCAGGGTGCAATATATTTAAAAAGTAGGACATGTACTTTTAAGTTTTACATGTCCTGGTAGTGAAAAAAACCTTAAATTAGTTTTTCACTGCTGAAAAGTCTTATTACATTTTTTAAGTGTAATTTCCAATTGGGAAGAGATGACTAATTCATGTTGGGTGTCTCTGGAATCCTATTTTAAAATCCTAATTCATGGTGAATTTGGATTTTAATTTAGAGCTCTGAAAATGAGACTTTAGAAAGCTGGCATTTTCTTGCCTTAACCATTTGGTGACTCTGGCCTGTCTCTGGGCCGCATGGCTGGGTATGGGTGACAGTTGGACTTTGTGCATTCCTTCTAGAGAGCTACACACAATGGGAGCTTAGGTGTGACTGGTTGGGCCATCACTGGCAGGATGGGAGGCCATACACTTGAATAGGCTGTGTCCTGTCTCCACAAAAAAGGGATGCATACTTCCTGCAGTTAGTCTGGAGCCAGGCCCAGGAAGGCAGAGCATATGTGCACTTCAAAGGCATGCCTCTAGAAGCTTCCCCCGACTTCCAAGGCACAACTGTGAATAAAAGAAGGACCTCAAACACCACCTCTTCAGTACACTTCTGGACTGCTGGGCTGCTAAAAAGACTGCCACTCTGCTGGACTGGTGCTCTAAAGGAACTGCTACCCTGATGTGCTGACCTGCTGCCTGCTGCCCTCTTGCTTCGGGAAGAAGAATTGGACCTGCAACTTCGTCTTGAACCCAAGATCTCAAAGTGAATCAAAGGGCTAGTCTGCTGGCCTCCTGATGTGAGCCTTAGGAACATAAAAGGCTCCCCAACAAGCTTCTGAACCCAGCTGCAGTGAGTTTCTGACCTTCAAGTAGTGCCTCTAAGGTCCTGGACCTTGTCTGTGGCTCACAAGCTCTTCAAATCAAGCTTTTGGGCTCTTTGTGACCATGTATGGCCCGTTTGCACCGGAACCGCACCACTTGCACTGAAATATAGCATAAACCACAGCCAGCCCATTTCTTCACACAGCAGGATTGACAGCCCGTGGGCGGACCATAAACATGAAGCTCCAGCCCACCCATCTGCAATGCCCGGCTTGCTCTTCGCACCACACCGACTGTCGCCCGGGATGCTCTCCTTGCCCCTCACAACTAGGGGTGGGTGGAACATGTGGTGTCTTACTCCGCGTAATTCTGAAGAGTTGAAAAAAACTCTGTGAGATTTCATGGAGTTCTGCCCACGGTGTTTGGAGACATTTTTATTAAGTTATTATTATCCGCTGTGATTTCTCAGTCCTTGGCCCCGGCTCCCTCTCTTCTGCCATTTCTGGTGTAGTAACGGAGAACCAGTAGCTCCACCGTGCAAACTTAGTCCACGTTTTGTATTTATTTATTTGTCAAATCTCAGTTTGTAGAAGCGGCCGCCTCCTCCCTGACTCCGGGGGCCCAGCAGCAACAATGTGCTGCCTGTGTCTGCTGCCGGGCCAAGCCTGCCTTACTGCCTTTCACTGGAGCTTTCCTTGGCCTTATGTGGAGGGAGGAAGGAGGGGTGGGTAATGAGAGAGGAGAGCAGGGGAGGTAAAGGAGAAGGTACGTCTTGTTTGTGGCTTGTCAGTAATTGCTTGAGACAAGCTTCCATAGGTGAAAGCTACTAGTAAACCCAGGCTCTCAGCAGCACCCCAAGACTCCCCCACCCTTCCCCTAAGCACCGCATGTTCTCCTCGTGGTGTACACTTGCATGTGATATCTCTGGCGACTAACCTGCCTGTTGTTGTTTGTAGGAAGATTCATCACCTTGCATCACTCATCCTACACAACAGGAGACTTGGCAAATCCCTTCGGAAAGTGAAACACAGCTGTCAGTGTGCCCAACAGCTGCCAGAATAGCACTCGGCTGCTTCCAAAGATAGCTATGGCCTGGGCCCATGGCTCGCACCACTCTCTCCAGGTCTCATGCTGAGGGTACCTTGTGCACGTGGAACTTATCATACAGGTTCACACTGACGCGCACTTGACGAAATACAACCCGGGTGGCGCAGCAGAAGATCTAGCTTGGTTTACAAGCCTCTCATTGCTGCCTGCCATAGGAACGGGGACCTGAGCAATACAGGTTTTCCGAGACACATTTCCATATGCATGCACATCATCGTCTTATACACCTGAGTAAATAGGGCATCATAGGGAGTTTCAAGTTCAACCAATGAAACACCGGCTTCGAGCAAGTCAAGTAAGCAGCGTCTCCATATTGATGCAGTATCTGGGCATACATTGGTGACCTCAGTATATGTCCTGGGCATGCGCATTGTAAAGCTTGATCAAGTACCACCCCCACAAGACAATCTCCATGAGAAAGCTCTTTGTCAAGGCAATCATTTTCATTCTGTAACTACAGCCAAGAAATCAGTGCTGATTAATTTAATTCCACTGGCAAAGCGACGGAATTTATTAGTAATTTCATGTTATAAGAGCAACGCCGAATTACTAAGTTCCGCCAATTCCACCGTCGGAATTAAAAATTTCACCCACCTCTACTCACAACCCTCTCCAATAAGAACAGGACTCTTGGCAGAAAATATGAGAAGATAAATCTTCAACTGGACTAATCTGGGACTGTTTCCAAACCACGCTTCTTCGCGGTCAGTTTGAACTTTGAGATTGACCCGGTCCAGCGTGGCCAGATAGCCACGGTTAATGCTTTATGCTTTTAGGCACTATATTGCAGTTTATTCTTTAAAAATTCATAACTCCAGCTCCACAGATTGCATTTTGGTCATTTTGGTCTTGTTTTACTTGTTAAGTTTTGCTCTATTTTGCTTACCTGATGTAGGCTCTTTTTGTGTGGTGTTTTCACTAAAGCACTGTTTGAAGTGTTGCACAAATACTTTGCACATTGAGTGGAAAGACAATAGAACAGGGTCTGACCAGGCCAAATGTGTTGGGAAGTCTGAACTCACCTGGGGGGAGTTGGAAAATAATGGGTCCGGGGAATGATCCTGTTTATGAGTGGGGGCTTGAACGAATTGATTGAACTGAAAGGCTTTAAGGTCCTCCTTGAGGGAGGTTGTTGTGGGGCATGTACTGTCATCAAAATGTAGATTGAGGTCCCCCAGAATTGAAAAGTTAGAGTATCTAAGTGCGTAATTCGGTATGGTATCAGTTAGAGCAGTTAGGAAATGTGTGGCTGGGCCTGGAGGGTGGTTGATCAGCAGTCCTGCTAAAGTGCAGTTGCTGGACAATGTCATAGTAAAGGCTGCTGCTTCGCAGCTCATGATTGTAACTTCAGAGAAGGAACAGGACAGAGTGTGTTTAAAGATAATTGCTATCCCACTGCCCCTTTGCTCCTGTCTATCCATCCTCAAAAGCCCATAGTTTGAGGGATAGCATCTAGGATTCCAGGGGCTAAAAGTGTAGTATGCCAGGTTTTAGATAGAAAAAGGACTTCAGGCTGGAGGTCTGTCAAGAGGTTGTAAATCTTCGCCTTGTGCTAAGGTAGTGATCAGCAGTTGATATAATAACAGCGTGGTATGCTCAAGGTGGCGTCCTCTCCCTTACCCCTGGGTAGTTCTGGGAAGTTTGAATTGAGGCAAAACCCGCATTCCCCACAGCTTACCATATTCTTGGATATGTCTATCAGGTGCCTGCATGCCTTAAGAGTACTTTGTGCAAATTGTCTTGTGGGCAGCAACCACAATATATAATGCTGGAATGACAGGGATGTCTGCATCTATTTGTTTTGTGCAATGAAAACCATGTGTAAATACAAGTTATCTCAATTAAGGAGGGATTGATTGTTATTTTTTTAGTTAAGTCTTTTGCAGTACAGCATTTTGCGTAACCAGTGAATTTAGAAACTTTACAAACCTTTCAAGTCAATAGACATGAGTAATGTGATATCCTAAATCATAACTACAGAGATACAAATATTAGGATCAGCATGTAAACAAGAGGAAATATTTAATGTATTGAATTATTTCTCTAAACACATAATAACAGCTTTTTAAACTCAACAAAGTACCAATTATGTGATTTATTTGTCGTTCCAAGTAACAGTAAACAAGAAAAAAGTGAAGGGGTTAGCCCTAAACCCCTGCATAACCTAGGCTTTTAAAACACGTGTAAATGAAAAGTGGTGTAATGCGGGAACATATTATTGTATTGTTAGTTATCCGATTATTACATAAATTAATCACTGGGGTTGTAAACACAATTTCTGCAAATTTATTTTAACCTTTTAGCTGAACTTTTTATCGTTCACTCCTGTAGTAGGTACCTGGGTTACACAATGCTGTAAAGAACATTAAACATAAACAAATAAAACAAATAAGAAAACATATATAAGGGACAATCAATGCACCGAATTGAACATACATAAAACATATATCAAATACCCAGCAATAAATGTGCCAACTAGGAAGTTTATTTTCTTCAGTCTTCCAGTTGATTTAAACAGATATGGCTGTGTTTTTTGCTTTTTTACACAGCCCATAACAGAAATAGTCTGTGGAATGTACACACATGAGGGGCTGTTTTGCCCTCTATGTTCTTGGTGTGTATCAAAGAATGTCTTCGTGAATTGATTGGAAATTATAGAGACTCCTCTATTGGAAGTGTTGACGCATTTCTGCCTAGAAACTGAAGGCCTCTTCAGGACAGAAGAAAAGACGAAGTACCGTGGTCCTCTACAAGGGATCGTTATCTTGGTGTCAGATGGGTGATAGGTATACAGTCATGGTTTGGAGGATCCTGGGAGAATGGGGAACCAAATCCCTCAGGTGCCCTGCAGGATTCTTAAACAAGAGTAGCCATGCCATGTAGAACAAATCAACATCGGACGGCGTGTGGGCCGTACAGTAGCGGGTAAATTACAAGGTTTGAACCAATAATAGCATTAATTTCTATTTTTATTTTTTCCCTGACATTGAGGCCCCTAATAAAACAACATGTAATTTGTGAAACTATTGTTGACTGTTTACTCTATAAAGCATATCTAAATGATGAGCGTGGCTGAGTCAAATTCTGCGCATAACCATAAGGGAAGTAGGTTTCTCTAAATAACTCTGAGTGCTGTCAAGGATAAAGGAGAAACGGCCACCCACGTTCCAAAGTAATTCTGTGGACTAAAAAGTCCCAAAATTTATAAGAAACAATCAGTCTATATCCTGAGCAAAAATAATAGTGTCCAAGAGTTCGAAGATCTTCTTCTTTAATTCCAAGTGTTCATTTCATGTCTCATGACAGGCACATCCAATAATACAATCGTTATAGCTCAGTTGGAACAATGGTTGATACAGTCACACTCAGATGATAGGCGTATCTGACATGTGTTTCGTCATTGGGTCATCACCCTTCGACTTCCTCAGGGCTACAACAACAAGAGCAAAATAAACCCTGTAACTATATATGATATCATGAGTTGCAAGGGTTAGCCAAGTTAGAGTGTCAGGAAAAACCTTCGAGAAATGATTACCGTGAATTTTTAGTTGTTCTTAAGAACTAATATTAGAAAGTAAGAAAAAGTAAGGAAAAGCTAAACAGGGAGAAAAGGAGTATAAGAGAAGAAGTTGTGATTTACTCGTGCCAATAGGGTAAAATGGATTAAGTCCAGAGGTAGAGTAGTCCCTACCATTTTGAAAAGAAGTAAAATTGTGAAGTGTCATTGTGACTTCAAAAGAGGAGGATCCACCACCATGATGGTACCCATATGTTTAAAAAGCTCACTAATACTATGTAGAAACAATTGTAGGACAATTCAAAAAGCAGATTATTCAGTGTTCTATTTTTCAAACCTAGTCATGAGAGATAGATCATGAGTAAATAGCAAATTGAGCACTAGGTCACATATTTTAGAAACGTGGAACACAGAAAGTGTTTCACTCAGTCATACCTCTATCTTCAAAAAATCTGAAGTAAAAAGTGAGTGTATTTAAAGGATCTGAAATTAAAGATGAAAGGCAATGTCAGCATCAGACCTGTAGGTCCCTAATTATCAAAATTCCCACATAGTACTTAATAGTGCTCAGTATTTACAAGTGAGAAGACATACGTAGGCATACATGTCAGCCTTTATAAAGCAATTTAGAATTCCATTGTTCAGTAAAGAAAATACCCGTAACCAAAGGGACCTTAAGGTTTATACTCATCATGCCGCCATTCGAAACACTTGATCCATTCACAAGCTTGTACATAGACTAAGGGCTCAGTAGACGGAAAGCGATCATGTAAGCCTGAATATTTGAAATTATCTGATTCGGGCAAGAAAAACCATATCCCATGTAAATCGTGAATCCGATACATACGTGCAGCGTACCAGGAAATGAGAACAAATAACCGCTAGTTAAATGAAAACTATGTCCGCTCAATTCCTTAGAAGCGAGTCATAGTGCCCGTGGTCAAAGTTGTAGTCCATTCATTGACAAAGGAAAAACAATGTCAACCCAATTCCTAGGAAGCAAGTCATAGCGGACCATTGTAAAAAATTATAGTCCATTTATTGTGAATACTTCACCTTACAAATCCAGCGGAGAGTACTCCTACTCGATAACCAGCGTCTCGCTAATGCTTCGTGACCTCTCCTCCCATTATAAAGAAGAATAATCACGTACCCACGCTTTCAGCGTACAATTAAAAACGGCGCGTATATTGTTGTTATTGTTGTTATTGTTAATTTTGACTTGTAGAGGGCTTAAAACCTACAGGTCTCTAAGCGCTGCAAGAAGATCAACGGTAGTCCCAGGTGGGAGTTATATCACAGAGGGGAGCGCTATGCCCAGGCTTCTGAAAATAGTAGGGTCTTCAGTTTCTTCCTGAACGGGAGGAGGCAGCTTTCGGAGCGGAGCTGACTAGGCAGCCTGTTCCATAGCTGCGGGATAAGGACCGAGGAAGCTCGGCCTCCTTTAGTGGTAAAGTTGAACCGTGGGCATTTTAAAAGGCACTCCGTGGAGGACCTTACTGTGCGGCAGGGGGCATATAGCACCAGGCGTTCCTTGATATATTTGGGTGCCTGTCCATATAGGGCCTTGTGTGTAATTCAGAGGCCTTTAAATTTGGCCCTCTGCCTGATGGGAAGCCAGTGTAGTTTTTGCAATAGGGGTGATGCCCGAGTGCGCCTTGGTTGCTTGAAGATTAGCCTGGCCGCATCGTTCATCACCACCTGGAGTTTGCCCAGCAGTGAGTCGGGAAGTCCAATGTAAAGCGAGTTCCCATAGCCAAGATGGGCCAAGATCAGGGCGGCCACCACTGTCCGCATGGTTGAAAAGGAGAGGATGGGGGAGAGTTTCCTCAACTGCCTGAGTAAGCCCACACAAGTTCCAAACACGGTGGAGACTTGGTTAGCCAGTGAGAGTTTGGCATCTATTTTAATGCCCAAACTTTTTACCACCGGAGCTGGGGATGGAGTATCTCCTAGCTCGTGCGGCCAGTACTGGGGATTCCAAGGGCTGCTATCATTAGTGACAGCCAAGACCTCAGTTTTATCTGGATTTATCTTGAGTGAATTGGCTGTCATCCAGTTTACCACAAATCTCAATAAGTTTTTTACCCGTGTGTGGGCCTGAGGGGTGTTTTCTATTTGTAAAATGATTTGGGTGTCATCCGCATAGTTGAATAACTGGCAGTCCATCAGGGCTAGGGCCTTTATGGTCGCCACTTTGTAATGGGGATCAGTGTATGTTATTAAGCAGTGTCTACCTAAAGCATTAAGAACCGAATCCTGGTGGCCTATATTTATTAAAGAAGTTCATATATGTGAAATTGCCTTGTCTAACAGAACTGACGGAAAGTGCTTGAAAACAAATATCGGCGTTGAGCTAAAGATAGCGTGTGTAGCCGCCACCTTGTGACTAGCGATCCTCACATGTATGAGGGAAATTCTATCCAAAAAGCAAGTCAAAATAGTCTGTATTAAACTCCTTTTCAATTATAAGTAACTCTTTTTACGAAAAAGGCGGCGGAGAGTGCTCCCAAAATCAACCAGCATCTAGTAAAGAATCTGTATCTGCGCATATGTTTTGGCCGCCATCTTGTAATGGCTGTCCTCGTATATAACTAATAAGAGAAAGGTAAGACAGAAAGACTATATGGGTAATGCACAGCTAAGTCCAGTTCGCAAAGCCAGGTTAAATCCGTCCATATGAATAAGGCATTATATTAAGTCTGCAGCCATATGTCATTCCTTCAAATCAGATCATTATCAATATGTAAGTCCAATCTGAACTATGTGAAAGGAACCCACAGAGGTCAAAAATTCCAATCCAAAATTTCGGTATATAGTTCATACCCTATAATCATAGGCTCCATAGTAGAGGGAGTCAGCATATATAGCATCTCAAAGCGGATCTGCTCTTACTAAATAGAGGTAGCGTTACATTAGTTGGGTCACCAGAGTAAGATATGTTAGGAACCCATGTGATTGTTGTATCCAAAGTTTGCAGAGAAACAGTAATGTAGAGCACAGAAGGAGGGGGGAAGAGGAAGTAATGGTTATTATCTTACATCTTTAACTGCTCAGAAAATATTGGAGTTCAGCATCCATGTTGATGCCCTGTTCAACAGCCCGTAGTTTCATAATCCAAAGTGCTTCACATTGTCTAAGCTTAAGTTCTCTATTGCCCCTCCTTACATCAGCTGTTACAGAATCTATACCACGAAATTTAAAACAAGTTGTTTTCTTTGTGCAGTACATTCGTGTGCATGACTCCCAATCGAGTACCTCACATCCAAATGTTTGAGTACACGAAAATGTTCCGCTATGTGCTCCTTGAGCGGGCGTATCGTACTGCCGACATAAAGTTTGTCACATTTACATTGAATCACATAAACAACATATTTAGTCATGCAATCAATAAGCTTATTTATCCTAAACTTCCATGATCCACTGTATTCAAATTCCTTTACTCCATTAATTGCCATCTTACACATACTACAATTACCACAAGTAAAAGACCCCTCATTTAGTTTGTCCAGCCATGTATCTCTTGATGTCCGTGTTGTGGGTAGCTGGGACTGACCAGATTCCTGATTGTTTTGCCCTTCCTGAATGTAATACTAGGATGCCTAAGCACATGACGTTCTAGTGCTTTGTCTGCTATCAAGAGGCTTCAGTTGCGTTTCAAATTGTTATATAGTTTGTTTGACCATGGATAATAATTGGTCACCAATCTTATAGGTGTTTTTGTGTTTATATCACGTCCGTGGTCCTTAAGGGTATCAGTCCACCGTAATTTTCATGATCTTCTCTTAGCCTTAAGTACAGTAGTCTCAGGGTATCCTCTAGCAAGGAACCGTTGTTGAATATCATCCGCATTAAGTGCAAATTCTGTATCCTTGCTACAATTCCTACGGGCCCTAAGCATTTCCCCAAAGGGGATAACATTAATCTGGCTCCTAGGATGTGAACTTGTTGCATGCATTAGTAAATTAAAGGCAGTAGCCTTTCTATACATTCTACTGTTGATCTTTCCTTCATCAATGTACAATTCAATATCTAGAAAGACAATCCTGTCCTTGATTTGTGTTATAGTGAAAGTCATATTGTATGGGTTATTATTCATATGTTCAAAAAACTCCCATAAATCCTCATTGCTGCCTGCCCAGATAAGGAGGCAATCATCAATGTATCGTCCATAGTAGACAATAAAGTCTTGCCATTTGGCCCCCGATGAGCCCCAGACATGCACCGCCTCAAACCAGCCCATGAAGAGACAGGCAAAACACGGTGCAAATCTGGAACCCATCGCAGTCCCACATGTTTGTTGATACCAAGTACCATTGAAGAGAAAGGCATTGTGTTTCAAGATGATAAGTGACATGTCAATTAGCATATCAGAATGCTCCATATGTTCTACAGGCCGTCTATACAGGAAATACTTTAAAGCAGACAATCCATAATGATGAGAAATATTCGTATACAATGAAACCACATCCATGGTCGCAAATATAATTATTCGGATACCAAGTAAGGTCATTAAGAATATTCAGTATATGCTTTGTGTCCCTGATGTATGATGGGAGATTAACCACATATGTCTGTAAGAAGGTGTCTACGAATTCAGAAAGTTTTCCCATAGGCCCACCGATCCTGGAAATGATCGGTCTCCCAGGTGGAGAGACCAAGCTTTTGTGTATCTTTGGAAGGGCATACGTGCATGATATCTAGGTTTATCCACCAATAGATATGAGTATTCATCCTCAGTAAGTAAGCCTCTATCTAACCATAGCTTAAGACTGGTGTCAATCATCTTGGCTATGACAAATATGGGATTGTGATTAAGTTGTTTGTACCACATATCATTATCAAGCTGTGTCATAATTTCCTTATCATACAAATATTTGTCCAATACAACCATATTCCCTCCTTTATCAGCTTCCCTCACAATATTATCATCATCCATGGCTAATGTTTTCAAAGCTTCATGTTCCTTATATGTTACATTATTAGAGCGGGATACATAGCCGTTCCGGAGCATTTGCTCATCCCACTTAACTATTTCCATATTGATTATTTTGTGAAACAAATCAATATTATTGCCACAAGTAAGTTCCGGGGTCCACCGTGATTTACTTCTCTAACCACTGTCCTCGCTGAGATTGGTACAATGATCTAAATCATACATTACACTTTGTACAGTAACTGGATTCTGCCCATCCTCAGTAAGGGAAAGCAATGTGGTCACATTATGAGTGTCCTGTATAGACATGTCCCCTGCCACTATTTTATGTTCAGTAGTCTTAATACGCTTCGGATTTGTTTAAAAAAACTTCTTTAATTTAAGCTGTCTAGTAAGCTTATACACATCAATCTTAATGTCAGTAGTATCATACATCATTGTAGGACAAAAATTCATGCCTTTCTGTAATGCAGACACCATATCCTTAGTTAGCTCTTTACTTGATAGATTGATTACTTGTACCCCCTCAACCTGGTAATCATTTATTGTTTGTTTTTGTTCCATGAGTGTGTGTGTATTCTCCCTCTGTCTCTCGTTGCTTCCTCCACCCCTCTTCCCTCTCTTTGTTTTCCTATATTGTCTGTCTTCTTTCTGACATCAATCTCTTTGTTGCCCATCCTTATGCGTTGAACTTCCCTTAAAAAATAACTATCGGGCAGTGCACTAGATGATCCCTCAATATGTCCCTCATCTCCACTGCTTGAGATGTTACTTGATGAGCTGGCACTGATGCCACTTGCTGAGGACATCTTATTCTGGGCCCTAGTATAGTCCTGTCTTACTATGTCATCAAAGCGTTTAGCAAATGTAAACACCCTACCATTTGCATAATCTGCCTCATCATGCTTCAATTTGCGAGCCTTACATTGTTTAATATGATCCTCATATTTTGTTAGTACCTCCTCTAGAATAGTATAGTTCTTTTTTGCTGCGTCAACCAAATTGAGATTAGAAATCTCCTTTTCTAGTGCATCCACTTCTACTGCTGTCTTAGTAACCTTTCTATCAGCATTTTCAATCATTATATTCATCAGTCTGATGCTGTTACAGCTCAGTTCTTTTTCCCATAGTAAGAGAAGATCTTCTTCAAGATCATATGTGGGGAATATCTGTGCACGCAATCCACGTGGGATTCTGTTCAGCTTTAAGTATTGCTTTAATGTCGCCCCGTCTCACCATTTGGAAATTTCACATTTTCTAAGTCTCTCAAGTCGTATATACTTTGCCTTCAAGCCCTCATTAGGCCTAGAACTCCCTTGGGTTACTGCTTTGTTAATTGGCATCCCTGCATGTAAACTATTAAACAGATCCTCCGCAACTTTTTCACGTTCCTGTCTAGAGCTCATTGTGAATTTGTGTAAAGATATACAGTTTGTACGGTTTGCAGCAGAACCCAAATAAAAATATCTAAATGATGAGCGTGGCTGGGTCAAATTCTGCGCATAACCATAAGGGAAGTAGGTTTCTCTAAATAACTCTGGGTGCTCTCAAGGATAAAGGAGAAACGGCCACCCACGTTCCAAAGTAATTCTGTGGACTAAAAAGTCCCAAAATTTATAAGTAACAATCAGTCTTTATCCTGAGCAAAAATAATAGTGTCCAAGAGTTCGAAGATCTTCTTTAATTCCAAGTGTTCATTTCATGTCTCATGACAGTCACATCCAATAAGACAATTGTCATAGCTCAGTTGGTACAATGGTTGATACAGTCACACTCAGATGATAGGCGTAGCCAACACATGTTTCGTCATTGGGTCATCACCCTTCGACTTCCTCAGGGCTACAACAACAAGAGCAAAATAAACCCTGTAACTATATATGATATCATGAGTTGCAGTCAGACAGTCAGAGGCAATATGCAAAGGATTTGTGCAACACACACAGTAACAAAATGAATACACCACAAAAAGACTCCACACAATAGGGGATATTGATCTGAGCAAAATAAGACCAGAACAACAAAAATCCAATCAGTAGAAGTTGAGATAAGAATTCTTAAAGATTAAATGCAAAAATAGTGCCTAGAAGTCACTAGCGGTCAAATGGTTACTTGAGGCCATGAGGGACCGAAGCAAATCCACAGCTCAGTCCGACGATAGAGGGCAGGCCAGTTACAGGACCACACAGGCCCGCTGAGAAAGTGCCTTAGATGGAGCAAAGCTTAGATTCTGAGAGCTCAATGCATCGATCTCTTCCATGCAGTCGGGTTCACTGGGTCATCGTCGAGCTTCGCTGAAATGAAGGGAATGCGTAGTTGTTGGGCTGTGCAGTGTCTCGCTGTCTGGCCGCACAGACTATAGAACTGCTGTCATCGAACAGACTCTACATTGGCGTTGAAGGGCGATGTGTCAGTTCTGATCGGTGCAGTGGTGATGATGCATCGGTTTTGTAGGAAACAGTTGCAGAACCCACTTCTGAGGTCCGGAACTTGGAGGGGGTACCTCAGGCAAGGATAGGACTCATAGAAGACAGAGTCCAGCAGCACTAGCAGAATTGAAGGAAGTCCTTTCTGTCCCTGAGACTTCAGAAAACAGGAGGCAGGCCAACAAGACCTTGGAGATCACTTTTTTTTTTATTTTTTTTATTTTTTATTTTTTTTATTTTTTTATTTGAAGAGTTTTATATAGCGCTGGCTAGACCCGGAGGTATCAGAGCGCTTTACATGAGGATCATAGAGTTACAAGTTACACATTACATCCGTTACAAGAGCATAGTAAAACACAAGAAAAAGAAACAATGTTACGGTATTTCGTCGGAGGGAGGGGGAGGAAGGAGACACAGCGGGAAGACTGGGAGAACAGGGAGAACTGTGCCCAATGTCCGGCTGGGTAGGTGACAGCCGAGGGGATGAACCAGGGCCGATCTCCTCTATAGCTGTTTAGCAGCTCCACCGGGCATCAGCCACGTTGCTCAGGACTCCGCGGCCAGGAAAAGCAAGAATAGCAGAGCACTTTACATAAGGATTTGTGAGCTTACATGGTTACAAACAGTTACTGGAGCTTGGCAATACATACTCAAAGACAAACAAACAGCAATGTTACATTGGTACATGATACAAGACGAATGTGGCATGGGAGGAAGAGGGGTGAGGTAAGGGATCAGAGGTAGGGGTAGAGATGAGGAGAACTATGTCTAAGGTCCGGCTGGGTAGGTGACGGCCAAGGGGGTGACCCAGAGTCGATTCTCCTCTATAGCTGTCTAGGCAGCTCCACCGGACATCGGCCATGTTGATCGGTCTCTTTGCGCTTAGGAGTTCGTGTAAAATTTAGTTCGTGGGGGAGGCTCTCCTTCAACAGAGTCTTGGAGCAGGAGGATGCGGGACAACAAGCAGAGAAACAGTACTTCCAGAAAAGCAGTTAATTTGAGTTCTTTAAGCAGCACAGCAGCCCTTCTGACAGAGGTTAAGTTCTAGATCCAGAAGTGTCTGATTCAGAGAGTCAGAGGCCCAGTACTTATACCCAAAAGTGCCTTTGATGTAGGGGGTGACTTCAAAGCATCTCTCTGAAGTGCACAAGGATCCCTTTCAACCCAGTCCTGTCTGCCAGGCTGTCTGTGGGGGGTAAATCAGTGATTTGTATGCGGACAGGACACTACCTAATGAAGTGTAAGTGTCAGCCCCTCCCATTCCTCTCTGCCCAGGAATACCCATCAGAATGCAGGTGAAGGCAGATGAGTGTTCAAAATGCAGATGAGCCTCACCTTCCTTTGTTTGTGACTGTCTAGAGGGAATGTCCAAAGTATAGCTTTCACCCACCCCAGACGTGTATTGGAGAAATGCTCCCAGGCAAAAAGAGCATTAGGTACAGAGAATACCCACTTTTGAAAAGTGGTGTTTTTAAAACAGTAATGTTAAATCTAACTTCACCAGTAAGGAGGATTTATCATTACCATTCCAAACATATGAAACATGAAAAAGCTACTCCTTTCTGATCAGGAATTGCAGCTTAAAAGTGTATTAAAGAATTCCCAATGCTGGCCTATGAGAGGAGTAAGCCTCACAGTAGTGAAAAACAAAATAGGCTGTTTGTCACTATAAGGACATGCAAAACATACAAGTACATCTTCCATCTTTTACTTACATGGCACCCTGCCCTCAGGGTTATTTAAGGCTTACCTTAGGGGTGACTTATATGCAATAAAAAGGGAGTGTAAGGCTTGGCAAGTAGCTTTAAATGCCAAGTCAAAGTGGCAGCTAACTGCACACACAGGCATTGCAGTGGCAGGCTTGAGACAGTTTGGAAAGGCTACTTCTATGGGTGGCACAATCAGTGCTGCAGCCCACTAGTAGCATTTGAAGTACAGGCCCTGTGTATATGGTATGCCACTTTGCAAGGGACTTATTATTACAACAAAAATGCCAATCAGTTACATGAAATTAAAGAAAGGCATTTGTAAAGCAGGTGCATACTCAAAAGACTGACCCAGCGCTGAATTGTAAGGATGCCTACCAAAGAGCACTGACTGTCCTATCAAGCTTGCTGAAAGACACCAATGTTATCATGTTCCGGGGAGAAGCACATGTACTTTAGAACTGGTTAGCAGTTTAAAGTGCTCATAGTCCTAAGGCCAACAAACAGAATCAGCAAATCGTGGAGGCAAAAGGCAAAAAGTCCAGAGGAAGACCACCCTAAGGATGCCAGGTCCAACAGTGGGGTCATCGCTTTTAGTTAATTTTCATCTGGAACAATGAAACACATATAATCCGCACCATGGAGGAGGCCGGCTTAGTACTGGGCATGGAGGCATCACAGGAAGAGGAAGCCAGCCATTCGGCACCGCAGAGCCCGTCGCACTCATCCAACATGTTATGGCATACCTCATGATCGGTGAAAAGGCAACCTGGCAAGTCCACAGCAACAGAGAGTCACAAAGATGGAACGTCCCTGCTACGTCCACTACAACACTACAGCATAGATCAGACCATGACAGCAAATAGCAGAGGGACTGGACGGCCACGCTACATCTGCTGGATACCTGGTTACGCTACCGGGGCCTCTAGGGCTCCCCCTTTGATTATGTTTAAGATACTATGGCTGCCATACCCCCTCTTCATTAGTATTTTTTTTTTTTTTTTTAAGTTTTGAAAAACCTTATTGAAAATACAAAAAAAGGAGTTGACATCAGCATATTGCCTACATCCCTGATAGGGCCGGCCTGCGTTGTGGTGCGAGTGGGGCTGTGGTGGTCAGGGGGGAAGAATACACAGCAAGTCGCCTACAACAACTTGGGGCCGGCCGCGTCAATAAGAACGGTGAGCGTGAAAGGCAGTAGGTCATCTGTAGTCATTAAATTGCAATCAATACCTTTTGAACTAAACATTTCCAATTTGGTACTGTGAATATCCTGTATGTGTCTAATTTGTGAACGCATTCCATTCAAAGGGGTATGGAGCAGTGTCCCTTAGTGGCCCGTGGTCTCCTATATACGGTATCTGTCGGCTGAGGTTGGGGTTTCCCGCTCATCCCGTGACCCCGCTCATCCCGTGACCTGTCCTCTTGAAGTTGGTGTGGGGGAGGAAGTCCCAGTGGCTGTAGGGGCAGTATGTTCCAAGAGATATGTTTGTAAGGGGGCCCATATATCTCGTGGGCGGGAGGAAGGGGGTTGGAGGTCTGCATAAGTGTGTAGTTGTTCCTGGCTGTAAATGAGATCTTGGAGCCATTCCTTGAATTTTGGAGCTCTCCCTCTACCCCATCTGCAGGCGATCTTTCTTTTGGCAAGGAGGAGTGCGAAAGAGGTGTATTTCCACATTGCGGCAGGCAGGGGTTGAGTATATCCCAGTATCACAGTCAGGGGGTTGTCAGGAACGTGTAGCCCCGTCATGAGGTCTAGTGCTGTAAGTGTTTCTGACCAGAAGCGTTGGACGGGCGGGCAGTCCCAAGCTACATGTTTGAAGTCAGCGCCTTCTGCGCCGCAGCGGTCGCATCTGTCACTATCGCGTAGTCGTAGGCGATGCAGCCGCGCAGGTGTGTAGTAGAGGCGATGAACGTATTTGTAATGTATGATTCTAAATCTGCTACTGGCAGAGATATCTCCCGTCTGTTTGCAACAATAAGACCACTGTTCGTCAGTCAGGGGATACCCCAGCTCCTCCTCCCATCCACGCCGGGCCAGGGGGGGCTCGTGTTCCTTGTGATTTTGTACAGTGCAGTATAATAGTGATATCACATGTGCAGGGGCTGCCTGTTGCAGGAGGGCGTGTAGTGGAGGCATAGTGGGTGGCTCTTGTGGAAAATCAGGGGTGATGGCTCTCACATTTTGTCGCAGCCTGAGATAATAGAATCGTTCCAGAGGGGTAGGATTAGTGGCGCCCAAAAATTCCGCGCTTGTTCGGAATTGGCCCCCAGCATAAAGTTGCCCCCAGGTATGTATGGTTAGTTTGCGAAGAAGTCGGTGGCAGCCGCCCTCCTGTGTCACCGGAATGTCCTGTCGACCAGGCAGGGGCAGGAGGGGGGAGTATAGTAGTGTGCATTGTGTGGAGTTTGCGAGATCTCGCCAAGCGCTAGTGGTACATTGTACTGTGGTGGAGGTTAGGTGTCGCTGGATTGCGGGGGTGCTCAGGTAGGCCGTGCAGGGGGTCGGGCCCATGTAGCCATCTTCAATCGCGAGGTGGGGCATGTAGGGGGGAGGTTTCATCCAATACACGGCGAAGTGGGCCTGCGCACAGCTATAATATAGCTCCAAATCCGGTATCTCAAAACCGCCAGCACTGAATGGTCGCGTGAGGGTGTTCCATCGTAGCCTGGCTTGTTTCCCTCCCCAGGTGAGTCTGATGAGCTGGGTCTTAATGGTCGAGAAAAAATGACGACTGGGGGCGTAGGGAATATTGACGAACAGATATAATAGTTTGGGCAATATTATCATTTTAATAAGGGCGGCTCTGCCAGCCATTGATAGAGGCAAGGCGATCCATCCCGTAATTTTATCAGTAAGGGAATCTAGTGTGCATAATTTGCTCGCATTAGCTCCTCACGGTCGCGGGAAATGACTATACCGAGGTATGTAAGAGTGTCGTCGCTCCATTTTAGAGGATAGTCTGGTACGAATTTCGGGGTGGTGTCAGTGAGGGGAAATATCTGTGATTTTCCCCAGTTGATGTTTACCCCAGAGAGTTGCCCAAAAAGGATAAAAAGTCTGAGAATAGGATTTAGGCTAACGTCCGGTTGCCGCAAGTAGAGGGTAAGGTCGTCAGCATATAGGGAAATGAGTATTTGCCTTTCAGGATAGATAATGGCATGGTCGCGGTGGTGTTGCCGGATCTTAGCAGCAAGGGGTTCGATAGCCAGAGCAAATAGGAGTGGGGACAAAGGGCATCCTTGTCTGGTACCCCTGGTTATTGAGAAAGCGGGAGAGCGCCTACCGTTGACCATCACCGTAGCCTGGAGGCCTGTGTATAATAGGTTTATCCAGGCTAAGAATGGGGAGGGGAATCCCATACGCTGCAGCACAAAGGATAAATAATCCCACTCTAGGGAGTCGAATGCCTTAGTGGCATCTAGGAAAATAGCGGCCGCATTCTCATCCGGGTCTATATCGTGGAGTAACGCAAAGAGAGTGCGTAGATTGTGGGATGTGCCTCTAGTCGGAACGAAGCCCGACTGGTCAGGTAGGACCAATACTGGCATAAGCGGACTGATGCGATTCGCAATTAATTTGGCTAGGATTTTGGCGTCGATGTTAATAAGGGACAGGGGCCTATATGAATCCGCTTGTGTAGACGACTTCCCTGGTTTAGGCAAGGAAATAATTAGTGCTTCGCGCATTGTGGGAGGTAGTATACCTGACTCGCGTGCTTCTTCCAGCACCTGGCGTAGCGTCGGAATGAGCAGATGGCGAAATGTCTTATAAAATTCAGCCGGAAGGCCGTTAGGCCCTGGGGCCTTACCGGATTGCAATTGCATAATAGCAGAGGTAATTTCTTCGTCTTCATAGTGTGCGAGGAGTAGGTCTCTCTGACCATCCCCCAACCAGGCAATCGCAGTGTCGTCAAAGAATGTGGTGAAATCTGCTGGGGCCTGTCTGTGGGTTTTATATAGCGCTTTGTAGAAACATTTGAAGACATTTAGTATATTCGAGCTATATCTATGTATTTGGCCTTCCTCATCTTCTATCTCTAAGACAGTGTTAGCAAATCGAAGAGGTCGAATGGAGGCGGCCAGTGCCCATCCTGGTCTCTCCCCCTCTCCGTACCGGCGTGCCTGGTGGTATTTCCCTCTAAATTTACATTCCCTCTCAGCCGTTTTCTGATAGTCCGTGATCAGGGTACGTAAGTGCGTTTGGAGTTCAGGGGTGGGTGTGGACAGTATGGACATCTCCGTGCGTTTTATTTCCTGTTCTAGGTTCCGGAGTGTGTTGCGGATGTCTTTTAAGACTCCCCCGCTCTTAGCGATGCATATTCCCCGCACAGTGACCTTGAATGCCTCCCAGAACGTTGAAAAGTGCGGGACGGAGCCATTATTGCGGAGGAAGTAGTCCGATATTTCTTGTTCGAGTTCGGCTTTGAAAGCGGAATCTAATAAGTTCTGCGGTTGAAGGCGCCAGGAGAGGAAGGGGGGCTCTTCATGGGGTGGCATGAGAGTGAGGAGTACAGGGGAGTGGTCTGAATATGTACGGGATAGGTGGGCCATTCCCGACAACCAGGTCGCTAATCCTTTGTCTATCAGCCAGTTGTCAATGCGTGACCAGGAGGAGTGCGCGGTGGAGTAGCAGGATCCTTAGGATGCTGTACCGGCCTTGCGGGTCCCCGTATGAGCCGATGGGGGTGTAAGGAAATGTGCGTTTCATCAGGATAAGAGTTCCCCGGGCATATGAAGAGTATGACGAGAAGCATCTGCTGCTAGCCCAGCGGGTCGCGAAAGTGGGAGATGGAGCGGGAGCTAGGTGCGTTTCTTGGAGCATGGCGCAGTGGACATTGTCGCAGTCTAAATAGGACAGGATTTGGCGACGTTTGCGGGGATTTCCCAGACCTCTAACGTTCCATGTTAAAAAGTTGTATTGGAGGGGCCTGGGTCGGGACTCCATGGTGTATGCAAGGAGTTATATTGGGATGGAATGCAGGTTATGTATTTAGAGTGAATATTGTCGACTTGAGCGTAAATAAGGGTGTAGTACAAAGTGGTGCGTAAACAACAGTCCCCGTTCCCTCCCTCCTCCCACATCAGCATCCCAACCACGCCGTGAAATTTCCCTCCCCCCTCCCTAGTCTTCCCAAATTCCTCCATCCCAACTGGGGATAGTGAGGGCAAACATAGAATCATGTAAAAAGTACACAGTAGGGTTCACCTGCCGGGTAAGAGCCAGAGGGCATCCAGGTGCACCTCGCGAAGGCGAGGGTGCTCGGGACAGTGTTAGAGTTCACCTCAGTGTGGTGGCTGGTGCCGTTCTGAATCTGGTGGGTTCCGCCCACATAGATATTGTGGTGCGTGTGGGGGGGAGTAGCCTCCGCAGTGCCGCCGCGGGGTATCTCATATTTGATCCGTGGCAGAGGTCAGCCTTTATTCTGAGCACAGTTTCAGGTTCCTTCAGGGGCCGAGGGAACTTCGTGGTAGAATGGCAGGTATAAAGAAAAATAATGAGCAGTTTGGTACTGCCTTCGACTTGCAGGGAGAGATGCAATGTCCCAACTTGCTTCGCATTTCGTGCAGTCTGGGTGTTGCGTGCTGTGAGTTCTGAATGGCATGAGAGGACGTACAAGCACCCAGTCTCGACCCGTTAGTGTCTAAGGGGTTGGGTTTGTGTACATATGCACCATAGCGTCTTTGTTTAGGGTCCGAGTCTGCTGTTCCAGGTTTCACTCCACATCAGATGTGCCTCCATTGTCCCCGTGGTTGCGCTCAGGGGACGCCCGGCCCGCGGGCTGTCGAGGCAGGGTTTTAAGGAAGTCCTGGGCCTGTTGGGGATTCGTAAAGAAATGTTGTTTGCCATTGTGCGTCACCTTGGGGTGAGCTGGGAATAGCATTGCGTATGGCAGTTTAAGGTGTTGTAGTTTTTTCTTCACTTGGAGGAACTTCCGTCTCTGTTCTTGCACCGCCATGGTGAAGTCTGGGTAGAGTGATATCTCTGATCTGTCGTGGCTGAGTTGACCCTTTTCCCGGGATAGGCGGAGGGCAGTGTCCCGATCACGATAGTTAAGCAGTTTGGCTATGATGGGGCGTGGCGGGCCCTGGGAGCAGGCCGGTTTGCCAGTGATCGGTGCGCTCTTTCCACAACAAGGACCGAAGAAAATTCCTCCCTTCCAAACAGTGTTATGAGGAGACGTTCCACATAGTCCTCCATTTTCCCGGTGGCTGTCGACTCCGGCACTCCAATGATACGTAGGTTGTTTCTCCTTGAACGAGATTCCAACTCTTTGTTTTTTGCGGCTATCACTTTCAGGACTCCCTCCATCTCAAGCGTCCGGTTGGTGGTGGAGCTCGATGCGTCCTCCAGGTCCGATATCCTTCGCTCCGCCTCGGTTAACCGGTCGTCGTGTTTCTCCACCCTGTGCGTAAGGCCATCCAGTCTGGCGTTCATAGTATCCATTTTTGACTCGATGGATGTCAGGCTCGACTGCATCACCAGAAGCAGCTCTTTAAGGTCTGCGGTCGAGGTGGCGGGAGCTTCGGCCTGGTCTTCATCTACCTCCGGTTGCGAGCGGGAGGTTTTTCGGGTGTCGAAGTTTAGCTTCGGCTGTCGCCCGTCTGGTTTCCCCATGGCGGCAGGACAGTCGGCGTGGCGGCGTAGTCAGGGCCCAAAAGCAAGCCAGTGGCAGGGGTAGAGGGGTCCCCGCAATGTGTGGTCCTGCCAGTGGAGATAAGCCGGGGCCGCACCAGGGGAGGGGTGGTGGACTCCCCCCTCTATGTGCCGGGGTCCCAGTGCTCAGTCTCCGCCCCCGGCTGGCCGAGCGCCCTTATGCAGCGGTCGATTCCGTCCTACGGGGCAAACCAGCGGGTCCGGCGTTGGGTCAGGCTGATCCTGCAGCGGGGTGCGGGCCGGAGGCCCGGCCAGAGTCCCGTGTCGCCACACGCCCTGTAATCTCACTAGGTGCTCTGAGAAGTGGCTGCAGTCATTCAAGCCTCTGTCAGCATTGGAATCTTCCGTCTAATGGAGATGGCGCAACCTGTGGTCGTACTGATGGCCGGGAGGGGGGGGCAGCCCCCGCCGCAATCCACCCTCTAGCGCCACACCGGACGGCCGCGCCTGGGCTCGCTCTCCTCCGCTCGCGGCGCCCCCTCCCAGCGCAAGTACAGCGCGGTGTAAGGTCCTGGAGGCCAGCAATATGTTCCCCAGTCCAAGCGGGTCGGTGAGTGGGGGGGGTGGCGGAACTCCCTAGCCGTATCCCCCATTCCCTCTGCGATTCAGCAGTGCGTGCCCTCGGTGCAGGGCGGGGGCCGATGTTCCTTACCGCAAAGGCAGAGCGGTTGTCCGAGACGGGGCAGCAGCACCAGCAGGACAGCAGCGGCGTCCTGGTCTCCGGCCCGCGCAGGGCACTCACCGCATCGGAACTCCAGTCGCACTCCCAGGGCCCCCGGCCCCGCCGTCTGCCTCCGCCGCCCTCCTCGGAGGAGCCGCGGCCTCCCGCCAGAGGGCAGCGGGGCCGACCGCAGCGCCGGACGGCGGCAGGTGTTATCAGCGTCCACCGCTCCGCCGCAGCAGTGCTGGATTTACTTCCCGGGCATTCACTGTTCCCCGAGGCGGGCAGCGCCACTCACGGCCTCGCTCCGACGTCCCCAGCCCCTCACCGGGAAGCCGCAGCCGCCATTTTGCGAGCGTTCGTCGGCGGGATCAGATGGGGATCTTCCCCGGACCTGGGCAGATGTATGGGGCGTTATCGGCACTCTCAGGTGTTCCTCTGCATTGGCGATCAGGCAGCACCGTTTCAATAGCGTGGAAAGTGGGAGATGAGCCGGATAAGCATCGGATGGGCTCTCGAGCCGCAAGAGCCTCACGCAAGTGCGGCCATCTTGCTTGGCGCCCTCTAGCGCCCCCCCTCTTCATTAGTACTTCTTCAATAAATGCAGCAGATCCTCGATTCCTTCCAACTTCAGTGTGAAGACACCCACTCGCTGACAACATGAACCCTGTACACTTATTTTACTGTGCTTCCAGGAGGGGAGTGCCTCCGTTATATTGTTATGTTCTACTTCCCCCCACTTATTGCTCAACGACTCACCTTATGGATACTCTCCTTCATACTGTGATTGTCAGGCTGGTCTTACAGGGTGGAAGTAACGATGCCCAACCCCACTCTCATTTTTGACTCAACTATAGACCTCAGTAAATGGTTAAAATACTCAGATTGAATGCCCGAGGCTTTAACGTGCCAGTGAAGCAACTAGCACTTCTTTTCATGCACCGAGATGCTAACTGTGACATCTGCCTCCTACAGGAAACATACCTCCCTAAGGTTGAATGGAAACACCTGCGATCACGTTGGTTTGACTGCCAATAATTTTCTTCTGTTCCAGGGCTGTTGGTCGGGTGCTGGCCACCCCCAATGCAGACATACTTATTAGGGTGACTTCATCTAAGCCCCTGATGCACTTCTGGACTGATCAGCTCAGAGGATGGGGCAGACAAGGGCCTTAACACCAGCAGGCTTTCAGTGGTTGGGGGACAGGGGTCTGGTGGATGTATGGTGACTACTCCATTCAGCTGTGAAAGACTATAGCTACTTCTCAGCAGCAAATCAAACGAACGCTAGAATAGATTAATTTCTGACATCTCCATGTTTTACAGCATCCACCCTGCTAGTTGATATAGGCAAGGCCATCATTTCCGATCACTCTCCCATTTCTATCACACTGCACATCCCAGGCCCAAGGTCACACCCCGGCTCATGGCGCCTTAATCATAAATTGCTGACATACGACTCGACTTTTACCAAAATTAAAGACACCATTAGCACTTTCCTCAGCACCAATGACACACCAGACACCCCCGCATCCCTACTCTTGCTATACCCTGAGGGCAGTCCTAAGAGGCAGCTTTATAGCCCTAATGGCCAACACTAAGTCTCCGGCCCAGCGGCTGTGAGACCTAGAGTGCAACCGCCCATTTACCCCAGAGGAATGGTCCAGCAATCTGCACAAAGCTCGCATGCCCTCATATAGTGCCTCCGGAAAGGAGACCTTACTTAAAATTACATATTACTGGCATTACAGCCCAGCTAGGACTGCTAAATGTAAACAAGGTGGGGATGATTGATGTTGGAGGCAGTGCGGCCACTCAGATACACTGACGCACATTCTCTGGCAATGCCCTAAATTACAAAGATACTGGACAGACATCCAGGCAGACATAGACGAGATGTATGAGACTAACCTACCTAGATTCCCTAGGTACATTCTACTGGGCCTTCCTAATGCACTGGCGTATCCCCTGAACTCGGCAAGAGGAAAATCTATTACTCTTGCCCTTTGTGCAGTCAAGCAAGTCATTTTGTCCAAATGGGGCACAGACACAACACCGACGAGGCTAGATTGGCAGCACAAATTCTGGGACCTACTTGGTATGGAGAAACTGACGGAATTAGTAGGCCATAAACTGTCGAAATTTAACAAACCTTCGGGGCCCTGTATACGATCTTTAGCTTGAGATTTTAGGGAACTCTCCAGTCCATCATACTTGCAAATAATTCACCTCACATAACCCAACCATGAAGCTGAATGAGGTGAGGAAGCAGCGTTTTGGACAACGGTTCTCACCCCTGGGCCTAAAGCCATTGCATCCTCCGGGGTCAGATGTCATCAAGCACACCTTTCCCTTTCTTTCCCGGGACAGTCTTTTCCTCCTGCAGCCTACTACGCTAGCCTACACTCCCCTCCCCCCCCGTTCCCGGGTTTATTTCCCTTCTCCTTCCTTTCTTCCTCACCGGCCAGGGAATGTAGTTGAGGGCACTGTTCCGTATCCTTCATTTCCTGAAATCTAATTAAACAGTTTTAAACCTAAAATTGCACACACAGGCTGCACTGGCAGGCCTGAGACATGTTTAGAAAGCGACTTAGGGGCATATTCTCAAGAACGTGTGATAACTACCGCAAATTCAGCTTAACGCAACACTTCACATCGCAGTCCATCGCGGGAAAATAACGCCGTGTTAACGTGGTATTCCCAACACGGCGGTACCATGCAATAGTCACACGATAACGCGTCAAATGAACGCGTTAAAATCAATGCGACGCTGCAAAAACGCGAAACCCCAACGCGAAAATAGTAGCGATGTGGCCAATTGCGATACAAAACTCTGCGAAAACCAGCCACAGGCCTGCAATTCCCACGCGTCATGCGGGAAAATGCACTATAAAAGTAGAAAAAAAACATACAAACAAAAGCCAAACAACAGCAAAGCACAATGGAGGCATCCAGAGCAAGTACAGAGGACAACCAGAACCCCACAAGCCCCCCAGAGGACCAGCCTGTGACCTCGGGGTCAGGGAAGGGCAAGGACAAGAAGAGTAGGAAGAAGCAGTTCAGTCCGCAGGAAAACAGGATCCTGATAATGGAGGTGATAGAACACCATCAACCACTATTCGTCACCTCCACTGTGTCACTGGCAACTAAAAATGGAATATGGCAGACCATCGTGGACAAGGTGAATGCAGTCGGAGTGCTGAGGAGGACAATGGACGAGGTCAAGAGGCGCTGGAATGATGTGAAGCGCAAAACCAAGCAGAAACTCTCAAACAACCGGAAGGCAGCAATGCAGACTGGAGGTGGGAGTCCAGCGCCACAGGAGGAGCTGGACGAAATGGTGTCCACAGTCATCAGTGGGGAGATGGTGGCAGGAGTTGGGGGACCGGACACTGCTCAACATGACCGGACACAACAGCAACAGGGTGAGTAACGACCAGGGACTGGGGGGACGGGAGAGATTGTCACAATGGCACACATGCACAATTAAGCATAGCACATCTGCGGACAAACAATGCCCCAGACCCCCAACTCCCACCAAGAGACCAATGCACACAGGTATGCAACATCTCAGCACCGCATAAGCACATAAGCCAGAGGCACACTGCATGTAAGGGATAAGGGGCAACTAAATCAGAGCTGCAGGCGAGACTCCCCCAAAATGCGGCACACACACATTACATGCAGAGCACATCAACATTGACAACGACGTGGTAAAAACCGCAACACGTCCACAACAGAACAGAGGACACAACTGGTGCCGCATGTGCGTAGAAACTGGCCAATCACATTTGGCATTGCAGGGAAATGTGAGTTGACAATGTACAAGTACAAACACACATCCGTGATGTAGTCGGAATGTCCACTGTCCTGCATCAAATAGGCAGCTCCCCCCAAACAGTCACAATGTGCATTGTCATGCAGTCTGAATGTAAACATGTACAATGCGTCAACATACATGTGAACACAATGTTAAACTGCATCTCCCCTTCACATTGCAGGGGGAAATCAAACACCTCCTGCAGAGCAGTCCGAACCTCTCTTCTCTGATGACGAAGAGGACCACCACACCTTCGAATCTGACGCCCTCCAACAGCTCATGGACAGCCTCCGCAGCCCACTTCCAGGAGCAGGGCAGCCCAGCTGCTACGAGGAGAACCCACCCCCTGCACAGAACCCACAGCAGGCAGCACCCACCACCACGGCTGCCTCCCAGGACCCCCACGACAAACACATGGCCTTCCAACGCCGTGTGTTGGGGTGCCAGGAGAAGCTGGCTGAACAGGTGCAGGTGGGGTTCGACCGCATGGCAGCCAAACTAGAAGCCATACGTGGGTGTCTGAGTCCCATCAGGGACCACTCACAGTCCCTAACGGACACCCACAGTCCGCTCTATGCTCTCCAACGGACCATGGCTGACATCGCTAGAGTCCTGACTCTGCGACAAGAACGACTGTCTAGTCAGAGTGCCTCCAGCGATCTCGCCCGGGAGTTGGGACACATGCGGAGGATTATGGAGAACATGGAGCGGATGCAGGCAGAAAGAGCGGCTGCCACGGCTGCACAACAGCTAGAGGTAGCTGGGTCCCTCAATGCTCTAAAGACCCTCCTCATGGCATTGCTGCAACAAGGCCTAGCGCTGATGCATGCTGCTGCTACCACCCCATCCACATCTCCGGCCCCTGATGTGTCAGTGCCACACAGTGCGGCAGACATTCCACCTCCGGCCCCTGAGGTGTCACTGCCACACAGTGCTGGAGATAGAACACCACCACCCACATGTGAGGCACATGCAACAGCAGAGGACGAAGATGCGGATGAATCTGCCTTCGTGGTCAGAAGGACGCAGTAGCATTCATCTCCGCCATGTGGCCTGTTTCTGCTTGGTTCTGCCCTCTGCATCATCACCTTCCACTGTCCCCTGATGCACTCTGCAACACTCATCTTGGACCTCGACATGGACTGCCATATTCTGTTTGGTCACCAATGACACAGCTATCAGACTGCGGACTGAACTCCTCCTCTCCTAATGTACCTGTCATTCCCTGAAGGACTCTGGCTGGCCCTCCACGGGCCAACAATGTAAAGTGGGGTTGGCATGGCCCTGTACTGCTCCAGCTGCAACACTCCACTGAATGTGCAATAAACCTTCATATTCACACAGATGTGTCATGTCTATGATCTTTCAAGAGTGGAAGTATGGATGAATGTAGGGTCAGTGATTCCCCCTTATGTCCATGTTGCTCATGTTGTTGGACTTTTGTCACAGGGTGACAGATTGCCGATTGCGGTCCGGGTGGCGCCGACACTACAACAGAGACACATCCATTAGTCACTTCCTTGTCCAGCCCAGGACGGAACCACACCCAGAGCTCCGGGGTCATTGTTCCCACCCTTACGCTGGACTGGCATACGCCAGGACAGCCCTCTCCGCTTACGCACACAGCGGGGGACAACAACGCCACATGTCCCAGGTCTTCACTGTAGGGATCTGCAGCTCACAGGTCTAGTTGTCAGCATGCCACAGCCACTCCCTCACGGCTGGTGTACACCCACACCCCACCCATCCAGCACAGGCATCACAGGACATGTGACCCTGCCAATAAAACGGGCCAGACGCACGTGCTGGACACCATTTCCACTCTCTAACTAGGTGTCTCCGTGTAGTTCTCATGTATGCATGAGGGCCTAGGGCCCTGCCACCTCACATTGCCCAGTGCCGGGGGTGACATGAATGCGTCCGCACCACGGAACTCAATCATTAAGGGTCCATGGCTAGCGGTGCACAGACTTGGTGGCACCGGATACACTGCGGCAGGCACAGGCACACCGCCACGGGGCGGTGTCTTGCGGTGCAGTGAGATAGGGGCACCTGAAGTGCTGAGCGGGTGTGCAGCCTGCTATGATGCGCTGTCCTGGCGGTCCGGACTGGCAAGGATCTGTGTGAGCCCTGCTGGACCGCAGTGTAGGCCTGAGCCAGCGGGCAGTGCGGGCCACGTGGCGTTGCCTCGCGGTTCACAGAGTTAGTGGCACCTCAAGCGCTGAGCGGGTGTACAGCCTGCGATGATGCCGTGTGCACTGATGTGGTCTCTGCCATTGCGAAATCAAGACCCAAAGTCAGGTGTGTGACCTGGTGGCCCACGGTGCGGGGCTGCATGATGTGGAGGGTGCCATGGTCGTGGGCCCCGGGCTTGGAGATCCCACCGGAACATGGTGGGCCCTCTTGGAGACACGCCGGTGGCGGAAGGTGAACAGTGAGGCCTGGTTGCGCAGGGGCGGGCAAGCGATGATGGCGTGCGCAACTGTATGGACTCTGCCATTCATGTCTCTGGACATTGTTTCAGATAAGGGACCTGGGGGACTGCAGTGTATACCGGCACGTGGTTGGAGACACACCGGTGGCAGCAGGTGAGCAGTGAGGACAAGGTCCGCAGTGTCGGCACTCTCTCACCCTCTCTTTCTCTCTCCCTCTCTCTCTTTCTCTCTCCCTCTCTTTCTCTCTCCCTCTCTCTTTCTCTCTCCCTCTCTTCCTCTCTCTCTCTCTCTTTTGCTCTCTCTCTCTCTCTCTCTGTACTTTGATGGGCGCATGGCACACCTTCTTATCCAGATTTCTGTTTTGCAGGCTGTGACTTACAGAATGTCCTGAGAAGACCCGCCATGCCTCTTCAGAATTGTTGTTTTTGGTTTACTCTGTAATAAACGTATTATTTGGATATTATGATATGAATGTATGATTTCCCTTTTTCTGACCACACATGAATGTTAGGTGTTGTGATTGTGCGACTTCAGGCGATTTGTTTGGTTCATGATTTCGTGGAGTTGATGTGCAATATCTTTGTCCAAAGGGGGTGGGGTGTGGGGGGTGGCCGGGGTGGGACCCCGGGGGGGGGTGGTGGGGTCCTGGGGGTGGTGGCGGTGGGTGTTGTAGGCCTATTGGGGCTCCGGGCTGCATGATCGGTTGCTCCAGGGCATCTGTTGTTCTTCATGTGTGGCTATGGGCTGTGCTCCCTTGTCTGGTGCCGGTTGTCGTCCGACTTTACACCAGGTAAGAGCAGGTGTTAATTTCCTGCTGCTAACGCACCTTATCGCATGTTATGTGATCTTATCGCCGATCTGGCTGGCCGTTGAGAATGTTGTGGAGTGGTGTTGTTGCTGATTTTTGCACGGGAACGCCTACTCTGCATATCATTAGCGTTAGTTGCCGGGGTCATCTGTGGCGATGTTTTTTGCGACTGCTTTCGCAGGTAAACTGGTGTTATGGGCTGTTAGCACCACCTTGTGAATGGGGTGATGAATTTATCGCGACTTTGGCTGCGATAAAGTGCCGATAACTCGGCGATAGATCCTTGAGAATATGCCCCACTATTGGGTAGTACAATGAGTGCTGCAGACCCTCTAGTAGAATTTCATTTACAGGCCCTTGGTAAATGCAGTGCCATTTAGTAGAGACTTACAAGTAAATTAAATGTGCCAGTTGGGTGTAAGACAATTTTACCATGTTTAAAGAAGAGAGCACAAGCACTTTACCACTGTTTAGCAGTGATAAAGTGTGCAGACTCCGAAAAAGCCAACACAAACAGGTTTAGAAAAGAGGAGGGTGAAGACAAAACATTTGGGGGTGACCCTTCAGAGAGGGCAAGTCCTAAAACTGAAGATTAGACTTTCAATATCAAATTCAAATTGAGAAAAGAAAATTGGTAAGGGCATAACACCCTTAGAATTTGCAAGGGGATGGTATAATCGAGAGACCATGATTCATATTCAAATTATCTGTTTTCATTATTATCACCCATTATATTCATCTTCGTCTTTATCTTCTCCCTGACACTTTCTGTTAAATAATGTTGGTGCTTTGGTATCCAAATTGTAAACAGCCTTCATAGCACTTAAACATTCAAATGCCATGGAGGCAGATTCAAAACCAATGTCTTACAACTTCTTCAGCTGGCCATGAAAATGATACAAAATATGGGATGTTTTTTGTCCCAAGATATACACTTATGTGTCTTTGAGAGTCCAAATAGTACTAAAATGGAACTTACCACAATATCTTGCTCACAGATAGAAGAAAGATTTACTCACATCACTTTAACATCCCTCCAAACGTAGGCACTTTATAAACATGCAAATACCACCTGCATTTGATACACTGCATTTTGGACAAGGAGCTTCAGCTCACTGGATGATATTGGAAGTTTTCTCAGGCGTCCAGTAGATACTTAAAAAGTGCTTTTCCTGAGTGTTGCCAATTTAGCAATGATTTACAACATGGTCGTAGATACTTGCAAGCTATTTTCTTATTGTGGCACTGGGAAGCATCTGGCCCACACTTGTTCTACTGGACACATCATTTCCTCTAATGCATCACATTTCCTATGATACCACTTTGCAAAATATGTCTTGATTATGCTCATTACATGACATTCAGCCTCAAGATCCCTCACTATAAATGCCAGCCTTCCAGGTTCCAACGGCGATGCCCAAGAAACACTCTGAATGTATTTAAGCTTGGATAGAGTGTCTCCAGTTTCCTTTTAATGATATCCCAGGAACGGATTTTATCCTCCTCCATAAAGTCTTCCTAATTCTGTAAGGGGCAGCTCAGACCATTAAGTAAACAAGGTGGTGTTCCTGGTGAGTCCCAAACTGTTTGCAAAGGTCCAGAGTATGAGACTCCCATTGATGTCCTGATCTTCAACCATAGTCTAGCAGAACAATGCAAAACGTTTAATTTCAACTTTTGAAGTACTTGAGAGAAGAGAATGTTTCTGAAAAAATTCCTTACAACATTCTGCTAACATTGACTTGAGAAGAATACTTTACTTGGATTCGTGTGCATAATCGATTAACATTTTATAAAAAATTATATTGAACTCCCAAATTGAATATCAGAAAATCATAACCCTCTTTCATATTAGATCGAGGCACCTTTTTCCATGAGAACCTGCCCTGCCTGCATACCCATACAGGAGTTACAAACACTTCTTGAACCTTATCAAGTATATTTTTATCAACTTCTAGAGGGATAGTGTCAATCAGAAAGTCATATTTTGGAATACTCTTCATATTTAGCAAATTACTAAAAGACAAAAATCGTTAAGGAAGATTCTCACTTTGTCTTAAGATTTCTTTTTCTTGCTTGGTAATTGTGTTCATATTAAGGTATATAATTCCATTAAGATTCTTTTATTAATAGTAATGCTTAAATATCTTATTTCTCTTCCCACTTGAGGTGATTCATATGCTATTTTCTAGTCATAATTCCAGACTTGGTTGGACCAAAATGTTTCCCTAGCTGAGCTATCATTGGTAGAGTAATCAGTGAAACTGTGGTGTGGAAATTAAGGCCATCTGCATATAGGACTATCTTGGTACTGTATCTCTTATAGTTAAAAGATGTCACTTCGTCATCATCAATTCTTTATAGTTGTGCTAGCAGCTCAGTAAGTGAAAAAGAATAACTCTACCATGGCACCCCTTTCTATATTAATTATAGATGTTAAATTCCCATTGACCTAGAGTGAGGGAATCTGTACAGAGGTTACACCGTTGTCATAAACCTGTCACTCCAAATTAGAATTCTGTATTACGTGCCACAAAAAAGACTAGGTGATCCAGGCACAGTGCGGGTCACCCAGCCAAGTTCCCTGGCATGCTTCAAGATATACTGACCTGTATGCATCATTACTGCCTAAAAGAAACCATCATGTCAGCAGTGGCAATCAGAACGCGATCACATTTGAAGGAACAAGCATTTTCTGGTTTCAAGACTTGTCCCCTATCACACTGCAGTGCCACATGGCACTTCGACCGGCCACCACGTTTCTGCAGGAGGAGAGGATCCGGTATAAGTGGGTGTTAGAAATGGGATTCCTGGTTGACTGAGGTATGCACCCAGTCCAGGCAGGAACCAGTACTCTAGTCAGGGTAAGCTAGATACACACCAAACGATAACCTGTGCCCACCCTCTGGTAGCTTGACACAGTGCAGTCAGGCTTATCTAAAGAGGCAATGTGCAAAGTGTTTGTGCAACACACACAGTAACACAATGAATACACCACAAAAAGACTCCACACAGGTTTAGAAAAATAGGGAATATTGATCTGAGCAAAATAAGACCAGAACAACAAAAATCCAATCAGTAGAAGTTGAGATATGAATTCTTAAAGATTAAATGCAAAAATAGTGCCTAGAAGTCACTAGCGGTCAAATGGTTACTTGAGGTCGTGAGGGACCAATGCAAATCCACAGCTCAGTCCGACGATAGAGGGCAGGCCGGTTACAGGACCACACAGACCCGCTGAGAAAGTGCCTTAGATGGAGCAAAGCTTCGATTCTGAGAGCTCAATGCATCGATCTCTTCCATGCAGTCGGGTCACTGGGTCGTCGTCGAGCTTCGCTGAAATGAAGGGAATGCGTAGTCGTTGGGCCATGCAGTGTGTCGCTGTCTGGCCGCGCAGGCTATAGAACTGCTGTCGTCGAACAGCCTCTACATTGGCGTTGAAGGGCGATGTGTCAGTTCTGATCGGTGCAGTGGTGGTGATGCATCGGTTTTGTAGGAAACAGCTGCAGAACCCACTTCTGAGGTCCAGAACTTGGATGGGGTACCTCAGGCAAGTATAGGACTCATCGAAGGCACAGTCCAGCAGCAATAGCAGAATTGCAGGAAGTCCTTTCTGTCCCTGAGACTTCAGAAATCAGGAGGCAAGCTAACAAGCCCTTGGAGATCACTTTGGACGGAAGGTAGAGTCCAGCTCTCCTTCAACAGAGTCAGGGAGCAGCAGATAGCAGGACAACAAGCAGAGAAACAGTACTTCCAGAAAAGCAGTTAATTTGAGTTCTTTAAGCAGCACAGCAGTCCTTCTGACAGAGGTTCAGTTCTAGATCCAGAAGTGTCTGATTCAGAGAGTCAGAGACCCAGTACTTATACCCAAAAGTACCTTTGATGTAGGGGGTGACTTCAGAGCATCTCTCTGAAGTACACAAGGATCCCTTTCAACCCAGTCCTGTCTACCAGGCTGTCTGTGGGAGGTAAATCAGTGATTTGTATCCGGACAGGACACTACCTAATGAAGTGTGTCAGCCCCTCCCATTCCTCTCTGTCCAGGAAGACCCCTCAGAAAGCAGATGAAGGCAGATGAGGGTTCAAAATGCAGATGAGACTCACCTTCCTGTGTTTGTGACTGTCTAGAGGGAGTGTCCAAAGTTTAGCTGTCACCCACACCAGACGTGTATTGGAGAAATGCTCTCAGGAAAAAAGAGCATTAAGTACATAGAATATCCACTTTCGAAAAGTGGTGTTTTTGAATCAGTAATGTTAAATCTAACTTCACCAGTAAGGAGGATTTATCATTACCATTCCAAAGATATGAAACATGAAAAAGCTACTCCTCTCTGATCAGGAATTACAGCTTAAAAGTGTATCAAAGAATTCCCAAAGCTGGCCTATGAGAGGAGTAGGCCTCACAGTATTGAAAAACAAAATAGGCTGTTTGTCACTATCAGGACATGCAAAACATACAAGTACATCTTCCATCTTTTACTTACATGGCACCCTGCCCTCAGGGTTATTTAAGGCTTACCTTAGGGGTGACATATGCAATAAAAAGTGAGTGTAAGGCTTGGCAAGTAACTTTAAATGCCAAGTCAAGGTGGCAGCTAACTGTACACACAGGCATTGAAGTGGCAGGCTTGAGACAGTTTGGAATGGCTACTTCTATGGGTGGCACAATCAGTGCTGCAGCCCACTAGTAGGATTCGAAGTACAGGCCCTGGGTATATGGTATGCCACTTTGCAAGGGACTTATTAGTACAACAAAAATGCCAATCAGGTACATGAAATTAAAGAAAGGCATTTGTAAAGCAGGTGCATACTCAAAAGAGTGACCCAGCGCTGAATTGTAATGTTGCCTACCGAAGAGCACTGACTGTCCTATCAAGCTTGCTAAAAGACACCAATGTTATCATGTTCAGGGGAAAAGGACATGCACTTTAGCACTGGTTAGCAGTTTAAACTACTGTTCAGTGGCAAAGTGCAAGTGCTCCCTTTATAAATTGTTGTTATGGATTAGTGATTCCATGATTGGCCTATTTGATTTACTTGTCAGACCCTAGTATAGTGCACTGCGTGTGCCCAGGGCCTGTAAATCAAATGCTGCTTGTCTGCTGCAGCACTGATTGTGCCACCCACAGAAGCAGCCTGTAAAATGTAACTCTGGCCTGCCATTGCAGAGCCTGTGTGCAGTCTGGGACTGCCATATCGACTTGGCAAGTGCACCCAATTGCCAGTCCCTAAACCTTCCTTTTTCTACATATTAGTCACCCTTAAGGTAGGCACAAGGTACCCCTGTGGGCAGGGTGTATTGTATGTGAAAGGTAGGACATGCCATGATGTGTGGGGCATGTCCTGATAGTGAAATACTGCCAATTTCGTTTTTCACTATTGCAAGGCTACCTGTTCCCCTAGGACAGAATGGGGAATTTGTTTATAACATCTTATAAACATAACTGGCCCTGGGGACAAGGTAGAAAAATAAAGTTTAGTATACCTGAGCTCAGAGTGTTAAAATGCATCTTTTAGTGAGGGTGAGTTTTACTTTCTTTGTTTGAAAATACCACTTTTAGAAAGAAAGTATTTTCTTGCCTAACCATCCAGTGTGCATCTGCTAGGTTTGTGTATTGCATGTCTGGCTTTTGGATGACAGGGGCTGGAGAGGGGCAGTGGCTCCAGAAGTCTGATGAGTCAGGGCTGGGCTGAATAGACCTGGGCTGCATTTAGAGTAGGGGGAGGAGATTTTCTTTCACCTGAATGGCCCTGGTCTGCCTTCAACAATGCTGTCTCCACCTCCTGCCAGGAAGCTGCACCAGTGAGGACAGAACTGGTTTTGGCTGGGTACAGACACTCTCTGCCTTCAGAGAACAAAGGATTTGTGTGTTTTTAAAAGAGGGGCCCAGACCCCAGACTTTTAGCTCACTTCTGGGAAATCAAGAGGAACCTTTGCCAGGGAGAAGAGCCAGAGAAGCTGAGAAGGAATACTGCCCCTGTGCTGTTTGCTGTCTGGGGTTGGCCTGCAGTGGGTACTTGCTGCCAAGGAAAGGAGAAGAGGACTTTGCTGCTTGCTTTGCCCCCCTGCTTGAAGAAAAGATCTCTAAGGGCTTGAACTGAGCTTTCCCCCTGTTCTAGAGGTCTCAGGAACAGCAAATACCTCGCCGTGTCTGTGGGCACCGTCTCTGATCGTCGCCGCAGTAGAAAAAGGGTAACCGACTCTGTCATCGAGTCCGTCGCAGGATTCGTTGTCCTGAAAGCACCGCCGAGAGCAATGCCTCGCTTCATAGCGCAACCCTGGTCTCACCGACTCGTCAACGAGCCGCTGCTTGCACCGCGTCCTGTGGGCACCGCACTCCGCAACGCTTCGCTACACGCTGCAAGGATGTCACCGACTTAGTCGCTGCCCGACCCGAACATCGACCGGCTCCGTCACCGCGCTGTGACCTGCCAGCTCCTCAGCGAGCATCGTCTCACCCTTCAACGCAAGTCCTGGTTTCACCGACTCCGTCAACGAGCCGCTGCCTGCACCAAATCGTGAGGACATCGTCTGCTGCAACGCTCCATTTCACAACGTGACCGCGACGTTTGCCCCGACCGACTCGCACCGACGTGTTGGTCGCAACAAGAAAGGTACTGTGTCCGAGTCTGTCGATGCTTTAGCTGGCTCGTATCGATGCGGTCGGCTGTAATTGTTAGACTCTGTCGTAATCAGTATTGCGGTAGCCCCAGGAGGAGCTACCGAGTCAGAAGAACTGTGTTTTATTGATTTTCCTGCAATTTAAAGGTACTATTTTTCAAGAGTATTGTATGTTGGATTTTTATCGTATTTGGTCTTGTTGGTTTAGATAAAGATTTACTATTTTTCTAAACTGGTGTGGTGTCCATTTGTAGTGTTTTCACTGTATTACTGTATGTGTTCACAAATGCTTTACACACTGCCTCTGAGATAAGCCTGTTTGCTCGTGCCAAGCGACCAACGGGGTGAGCAGGGGTTACTTCAGAAGTGTATCCCCTTACCCTGACTAGAAGCAAGGGTCCCTATTTGGACAAAGGTACCTACCTCTACCAACTAGAGACCCCCATTTATATTATGGGTGGTCAGCAGTGAGGATACTGGAAATGCATTTGTGATTTACATACAGTGATTAGTGTACACTACTAGCATAGGGCAGACCATTACGTGACCACATATCTTTACTGAACTTTTTCCCTGGGATTGTTTTTCCTGCAAAGTAAAGAACTGCCAATTTTGACATCATGACCAAGCCAGCATCCATTGCATCCATTGATATCGAATTTGAGGAGGATAGGGTGGAAACCTACAGTGTGTCTCAACTGAAAGCTAACTGCAAAAAATGTAAAGTCTATGTGAAAAGCCTCACCAGGAAGGATGAATACCAAAAGGTGCTGAGGGCCTGGTTGGAATCCAGAAATGCCAGTTGGCAGGATGAGGAGCCTCTGGTGGAGGCAGAGAATGTGGATGAGCAACAGGAGGGGCCATTGAATCTGCCAGGAAGGAGGGTACCTTCCATGGATGGCAGCAGTGTTTCTCAAAGGGGTCTGCCTCCAGAGGAGTTGGAGGACAGAGAGTGAGATAAGGTGCATGAGCGGGAGCTTGCTAAGCTCAGGCTGGGGAAGGAGGGTGACATAGAAAATAAGAAGTTGGAGTTGGAAAAGCAGAAATTGACCATGGAGGAAAAGAGGATGCTTTTAGAGCATGAGAGAGGGTTGAGGGAGTTGGATCTGAAAGCAAAGAGTTTAGAGATCAATCCCTCTGGTGGCAGCACACAATCAGTGCCTGGGGAAGGAAAGGTATACATTCCCAAAGATGTTATTAAGGATTTTATGAAGCATGAGGACATTGGTCAGTGGTTCAAGGCCTATGAAGTAGCAATGAGGTCCCACCGGGTCCCTGAGAAAGATTGGGGAGCGCGGTTGTGGGGCCGCTTTGTCAGCAAAGGGTGGGAAACCTTGCTGAACTTGCCCACTGAGGATCAGATGTCCTATGCCCCCTTGAAGGAAGCCTTGATAGCCAGGTATGGGTTGACCCCAGAGCTTTATAGGCAGAAATGTAGAAACTGTAGGAAGCTGGAGTCAAGTACCTGGGTGGAGTATGTGTCCTATTTTTGCAGAGCACTGGATGGTTGGTTGAAGGGTAGCAAGGTGAATGATTTGCAGGGGCTCTATGATTTGGTTGCATGGAAGCACTTGTCAGATAATTGTTTTCCAGAGCTACGCCAGCACCTGATTGACAGTAAGCTGTCTGATCCCAGAAAGCTTGCTGTGGAGGCGGACCGCTGGGTCAGCACCAGGGTCCAAAAGGGTTGTGTGGGAGACTCTGCCAAAGGTGGGAAGGGTCTCCAGCAGAAGAGTGGGGGGGACAAGGGTTAACAGAAGGCGTTCCAAAAAGGGCCCCAAAGTAATCCCCTAGGGAACCAAGGTATGGGTTCCCAGCCTCCAACCGAGAAGAAACGATGGGTCCCGACAGGTAAGCCTGTTCAGAGGGGTCCCAAGACCTGTTTTAGTTGTGGCCAGGTGGGCCACTTCCGGGGGATCCTAAATGTCCCAAACCGATTATGTTATGTTATGTTAACTGATTTTTATATAGCGCTAATTACCGGCAGGTCTCTAAGCGCTTGAGAGAGAGTTGCCTGGGATCATCATGGGTCACAGGTGCATGGCCGCATAGTAGGCTAGTTAAGCCGTGTCTAATGCCTCCTTGAACAGGAGCGTCTTAAGCTGTTTCCTGAATGGGAGGAGTGCAGGTTCCTTGCGCAGGTAATCGGGCAGTTGGCTCCAAAGTTGAGGGAGCAGGTTGGAGAATGCTCGACCATCGTTGTATGCAGTTTTGTATCCTTGAGTGGCCAGGCGGCAGGTCTCAGAGGACCGCAGTGTGCGGCCAGGAACATAGTTTTTCAGGCATTCTTTAATATAGGCCGGGGCCTTGCCGTGGATTGCCTTATGGGCGATACAGAGGCCCTTAAATCTAGCTCTCTGTTTGATTGGAAGCCAGTGCAATTTGCCCAGCAGGGGGGGAGGCGTGCGACCGTCTTGGCAACCTAAAGATCAGTCTGGCTGCCTCATTCAGCACCACCTGTAATTTATTAGTCAACTTCTGAGGGAGACCGATGTATAGGGCGTTGCCGTAATCCAATCTGGAGATTACCACCGCACCCACTGGTGCACCGCCCCGGCAGATGGCTAGTGTAGCCTTGGGGGAGGAGTTGGGAGCCCAAGGTGAGTGGGGTCCCGCAGAGATGTCAATGGTCTCTTTAGGAGACAGTGAGATGGTCCCAAGAGCTCATCTGCCTGATAACACTAAAAAGTACAGGCAGTGGGTGGCCATCAATGTCCATAGTGCGGAGGCTCTGAGAGACACCGGAGCCAGTGTGGCAGCTGTCAGTTGTCGGCTGGTGTCTGAAGAGCAGGTGGTCCCCAGTGCATTCTTCCCAGTAGTTGCTGATGACAATTCAGAGTGCCTCTGCAAAGTGGCGCAGGTTCCCTTTAAGTGGGGGGGTCTCAGGTACCTTGAAAGTAGCTGTGAGGCCACCCATGCCTGTTGACTGTCTGCTAGGCAATGATTTGGAGAGCTCCCCTTGGGCGAAGGTGGAGCGGAGGTCTCATTTGGAGATGTTGGGTCTGCCTGAGTGGGCATGCGTGACCACTTGGTCAATGGCAGCCGGTAAGGGCATTCAAGAGGACCTGGAGCCTGAAAGTGTGGCCCAGGTGCCTGCCAGAAAGAGAAGGGGCAGGGGGTGCGGGAAACCGACCCCCGAAGTTCCCACAGTCCAGGAGGAGGCAAACCTTGAGGGGGATGCCCTGGAGCCTACAGGGGAACAAGTGGCTGAACTGGTGAACCTGCCTGAGCTGACCCATTGGCAGCAAGAAGGAGGGCCCACCAGGGAGGAGTTCTGCCAGGAGCAGCAGACGTGCCCTTCTCTTATTGGTTTGCGGCACCAGGCTGCAAACCAGGCAGCAGGTGATCAGTCTGGCTCACATTGGATAAAACTGGGAGAATGGTCTCCTGTATAGCGAGCCTAAGGTTGCTGAGAATGGGTCAGCCCGTGTGCTGGTGGTACCCCAGCGCTTCAGAGCCTTCCTACTGGGTCTAGCTCATGATGTGCCTTTGGCAGGACATTTGGGGCAAGACAAGACCTTTGAAAGGCTTGTCACCCACTTTTACTGGCCCCAAATGCGCAAGCACTCTGATACTCATTGTAGGTCTTGCCTGACTTGCCAGGCAAGTGGCAAGAGTGGGAGGAAGTGTAAGGCTCCTCTCCAACCTTTCCCTGTAGTCAGCACCCCCTTTGAGAGGGTGGGTATTGACATTGTGGGGCCTCTGGATCCCAAGACAGCCATGGGCAACAGGTTCATCCTGGTCTTGGTGGACCATGCCACCCGGTACCCAGAAGCCATCCCTCTCCAGACTGTGACGGCCCCCTTGGTGGATCGTGCAATGATGGGGATTTTCTCCTGTGTGGGATTCCCCAGAGAGGTGGTGTCCGACCGTGGTACCAACTTCATATCGAAGTATATGAAGTCCCTGTGGCAGGAGTGCAGTGTTACATTCAAGTTCACCACTCCTTACCACCCCCAAGGTAATAGGCTGGTTGAGAGATTCAACCGGACCCTGAAGGGCATGATATGGATCTCGGTGAACCCATGAGGCGTAAATGGGACATCCTCTTACCATGCCTGTTGTTTGCAGAGAGGTGCTCCAGAAGTCCTTAGGGTTCAGTCTATTTCAGCTGCTGTATGGCCATCGTGTAAGAGGACCTCTGAGTCTGGTGAAAGAAGGCTGGGAGAAAGCTCCCAGTAAACCTCCCCAGGACGTATATAGCTACATGCTGGCCTTCAGAAACCAGGCTAAGCACTTCAGACAACTCGCTCAGGCGAATCTGGAAGCCAGCCAGGAGGAAATGAAATGCTGGTATGAGCAGAATGCCACTCTGATCGAGTTTCAGCCTGGACAGAAAGTATGGGTCATCGCCCCAGTGGAGCCTTGTGCGCTCCAGGATAAGTGGACCGGACCATTTGAGGTGGTGGAGCGCAAGTGTAACGTCATCTACTTGGTGGACTTGCAGTCTCCTAGGAACAATTTGCGGGTCCTACATGTGAACCACCTGAAGCCCCACTTGGAGAGGTCCGAAGTGAGCATGCTCCTAGCAACAGATGCTGGAATTGAAGAGGAGACTGAGCCTCTTCCTGACCTCCTGTCTGCAAAGGAGCATGATGGGTCAGTGGACGGTGTATCACTCTCCCCCGCCCTGACTCCTGAACAGCAGAGTGACTGTCGCCAACTGTTGGGTCAGTTTGCTCCTCTGTTCTCCCTGACCCCTGGTGTCACTCCGTGGTGTGTCCATGATGTTGACACTGGGGACAATCCTCCTGTAAAGCACAAAATCTACAGAGTGACTGACAGAGTCAAGGCTTGCATCAAGGAGGGGGTCTCCAAGACGTTAGAGCTAGGGGTGATTGAACCCTCAAACAGCCCTTGGGCCAGCCCAGTGGTCTTGGTCCCCAGGTCTGCCGCACCCGGTGCCACCCCAGAACTTCGGTTCTGTGTGGACTACCGAGGGCTCAATTCGGTCACCAGGACTGATGCGTACCCCATCCCCAGAGCTGATGAGCTCATAGATCGGTTGGGAGCTGCCCGGTACCTCAGTACGTATGAATTAACATCTGGGTACTGGCAGATTGCCTTAACTCATGGGGCAAAGGAGAGGTCAGCATTCTCAATGCCTGAGGGGCACTACCAATGCCGGGTGATGCCCTTTGGGTTGAAGAATGCCCCTGCCACCTTTCAGAGGTTGGTCAATCAGGTGTTGGCTGGATTGGAGGATTTCAGTGCCGCCTACCTGGATGACAACATATTGTTCAGTGCCACTTGGGAAGAACATCTGCACCACCTCTGGGAAGTGTTGAAGGCTCTGCAGAGGGCAGGCCTCACGATCAAGGCGAGTAAGTGCCAGATCAGGCAGGGTTCTGTGGTGTACTTGGGACACCAGGTAGGGAGTGGCCAGGTGGCGCCCCTACAGCCCAAGATTGATACCATTCTGGCTTGGGAACCCCCCAAGACTCAGACAGAGGTGAGAGCCTTTTTTGGACTCACCGGGTATTACAGGAGAATTGTCAAGGGGTACGGCACCATTGTTGCCCCCGTGACAGAGCTGACTTCCAGGAAGCAGCCCAGGAAGGTGAACTGGACTGACGCCTGCCAGAAGGCTTTTGATGCCCTGAAATCTGCCATGTGCAGAGCGCCCGTGCTTAAGGCACCCAACTTCTCAGAAGAGTTCAATGTGTAGACGGATGCTTCAGAGCATGGTGTGGGGGCTGTGCTCTCACAGCTGAATTAATTGGGCCTAGACCAACCTGTAGCCTTCCTTAGTAGGAGGTTACTTCCAAGGGAACAGAGGTGGAGTGCGATTGAGCGTGAGGCATTTGCTGTGGTCTGGGCGCTGAAGAAGCTGAGGCCATACTTGTTTGGGACTCACTTCCGGGTTCAGACAGACCACAGGCCCCTCAGGTGGTTGATGCAAATGAGGTGTGAGCATCCAAAGCTGTTGAGGTGGTCCATTTCCCTACAGGGGATGGACTTCACGGTGGAACACCGCCCTGGTACAGAACACGCTAGTGCTGATGGTCTGTCCAGATTTTTCCGCCTTGGTGCAGAGAACTCCCAAGAGGGTGGGTAGTTCTCCCCACATTTCAGCTGGAGGGGACACATGTTAGACCTGGCACCATTGGCGTGGGTCTCCCCTGCATTTTTTGCCTTTGCCTCCTGTGTTTTTTGCTGTGTGTTGGACTCTGTTTTGCTGGTCTAGATGCTTTGGGCACTTTGCCGCTGCTGTTCAGTGGCAAAGTGCAAGTGCTCCCTTTATAAATTGTTATGGATTAGTGATTCCATGATTGGCCTATTTGATTTACTTGTCAGACCCTAGTATAGTGCACTGTGTGTGCCCAGGGCCTGTAAATCAAATGCTGCTAGTGGGCTGCAGCACTGATTGTGCTACCCACAGAAGCAGCCTGTAAAATGTAACTCTGTCCTGCCATTGCAGAGCCTGTGTGCAGTCTCGGACTGTCATGTCTTGGCAAGTGCACACATTTGCCAGTCCCTAAACCTTCCCTTTTCTACATATTAGTCACCCCTAAGGTAAGCCCAAGGTACCCCTGTGGGCAGGGTGCATTGTATGTGAAAGGTAGGACATGCCCTGATGTGTGTGGCATGTCCTGATAGTGAAATACTGCCAATTTCGTTTTTCACTATTGCAAGGCAACCTGTTCCATAGGACAGAATGGGGAGTTTGTTTATAACATCTTATAAACATAACTAGCCCTGGGAACAAGGTAGAAAAATAAAGTTTAGTATGCCTGAACTCAGAAAGTTAAAATGCATCTTTTAGTGAGGGTGATTTTTACATTCTGTGTTTGAAAATACTACTTTTAGAAAGTAGGTATTTTCTTGCCTAACCATCCAGCGTGCCTCTGCTAGGTTTGTGTATTTCATGTCTGGCTTTTGGATGACAGGGGCTGGAGAGGGGCATTGGCTCCAGAAGTCTGATGAGTCAGGGCTGGGCTGAATAGACCTGGGCTGCATTTAAAGTAGGGGGAGGAGATTTCCTTTCACCTGAATGGGCCTGGTCTGCCTTCAACAATGTTGTCTCCACCTCCTGCCAGGACGCTGCACCAGTGAGGAGAGAACTGGTTTTGGCTGGGTGCAGACACTCTCTGACTTCAGAGAACAAAGGATTTGTGTGTCTAAAAAGAGGGGCCCAGACCCCAGACTTTTAGATCACTTCTGGGAAATCAAGAGAAACCTTTGCCAAGGAGAAGAGCCGGAGAAGCTGAGGAGGAATACTGCCCCTGTGCTGTTTGCTGTCTGGGGTTGGCCTGCAGTGGCTACTTGCTGCCAAGGAAAGGAGAAGAGGACTTTGCTGCTTGCTTTGTCCCCCTGCTTGAAGAAAATTTTTCCAAGTGCTCGAACTGATCTTGCCCCCTGTTCTAGAGGTCTCAGGAACAGCAAAGATCTCGCCGTGTCTGTGGGCCCCGTCTCTGATCGTCACCGCAGAAGAAGAAGAGTAACCGACTCTGTCATCGAGTGCATCACAGGATTCTGTGTCCTGAAAGCACCGCCGAGAGCAACGCATCACTTCGCAACGCAACCCTGGTCTCACCGACTCCGCCAACGAGCCGCTGCTTGCACCGCGTCCTGTAGGCACCGCACTCCGCAACGTTTCGCTACACGCTGCAAGG
The DNA here is from genome assembly GCA_963921515.1 of Calotriton arnoldi. Classification (NCBI taxonomy): domain Eukaryota; kingdom Metazoa; phylum Chordata; class Amphibia; order Caudata; family Salamandridae; genus Calotriton; species Calotriton arnoldi. The sequence goes on from CAWUFW010011473.1 coordinate 507,035, forward strand.
ACGTCACCAACTCCGTCGATGCCCGAACCGAACATCGACAGGTTCCGTCACCGCACCGTGACCTGCCAGCACCGCAACAAGCATCATCTCACCCTTCAACGCAAGCCCTAGTCTCACCGACTCCGTCAAGAAGCCACTGCCTGCACTGAATCGTGAGGACATCATCTGCCGCAACGCTCCGTTTCACAACGCGACCGCAATGTTTGCCCCGACCGACTCGCACCGACGTGTTGGTCGCAACAAGAAAGGTACTGTGTCCGAGTCTGTCGACGCTTTAGCTGGCCCGTATCGACGTGGTCGGCTGGAATTGTTAGACTCTGTCGTATTCAGTATCGCTGTAGCCCCAGGTGGCACTACCGAGTCGGAAGAACTGTGTTTTATTGATTTTCCTGCAATTTAAAGGTTATTTTGCACAAGTACTATTTTTCAAGAGTATTGTATGTTGGATTTTTATCGTATTTGGTCTTGTTGGTTTAGATAAAGATTTACTATTTTTCTAAACTGGTGTGGTGTTGATTTGTAGATTTTTCACTGTATTACTGTATGTGTTAACAAATGCTTTACACACTGCCTCTGAGATAAGCCTGTCTGCTCGTGCCAAGATACCAAGGGGGTGAGCAGGGGATATTTCAGAAGTGTATCCCCCTTACCCTGACTAGAAGCAAGGGTCCCTATTTGGACAAAGGTACCCACCTCTACCAAGTAGAGACCCCCATTTCTAACAACTGTGATCCCAAGAGGGGAGTGCCTCCGTTATATTGTTATGTTCTACTTTCCCCCACTTATTGCTCAACGACTCCCCTTATGGATACCCTCCTTCATATTGTGATTGTCAGGCTGGTCTTACAGGCTGGAAGTAATGATGCCCGACCCTAACTCTCATTTTTAACTCAACTATAGACCTCAGTAAATGGTTAAAATACTCAGATTGAATGCCCGAGGCCTTAACGCTCCAGTGAAGTGACTAGCACTTCTTTCCATGCACCGAGATGCTAACTGTGACATCTGCCTCCGACAGGAAACATACCTCCCTAAGGTTGAATGGAAACACATGTGACCACGTTGGTTTGACTGCCAATAATGTTCTTCTGTTCCAGGGCTGTAGGTCGGGTGCTGGCCACCCCCAGTGCAGACATACTTATTCGGGTGACTTCAACTTAGTCCCTGATGCACTTCTGGACTGATCAGCTCTGAGGATGGGGCAGACAAGGGCCTTCACACCAGCAGGCTTTCAGTGGTTGGTGTACATGGGTCTGGTGGATGTATGGTGACTACTCCATTCAGCTGTGAAAGACTATAGCTACTTCTCAGCAGCACATCAAACGTACGCTAGAATAGATTAATTTCTGACATCTCCATGTTTTACAGCATCCACCCTGCTAGTCGATATAGGCGAGGACATCATTTCCGATCACTCTCCCATTTCTATCACACTGCACATCCCAGGCCCAAGGTCACACCCTGGCTCAAGGCGCCTTAATCATAAATTGCTGACATACAACTCGACTTTTACCAAAATTAAAGACACCATTAGCACTTTCCTCAGCACCAATGACACACCAGACACCCCCGCTTCCCTACTCTTGCTATACCCTGAGGGCAGTCCTAAGATGCAGCTTCATAGCCCCAATGGCCAACACTAAGTCTCCGGCCCAGCGGCTGTGAGAACTGGAGTGCAACCGCCCATTTACCCCAGAGGAATGGTCCGCCATTCTGCACAAAGCTTGCATGTCCGCATATAGTGCCTCCGTAAAGGAGACCTTACTTAAAATTACATATTACTGGCATTACAGCCCAGCTAGGACTGCTAAATGTAAACAAGGCACGGATGATGGATGTTGGAGGCAGTGCGGCCACTCAGGTACACTGACGCACATTCTCTGGCAATGCCCTAAATTACAAAGATACTGGACAGACATCCTGGCAGACATTGACGAGATGTATGAGACTAGCCTACCTAGATTCCCTAGGTACAGTCTACTGGGCCTTCCTAATGCACTGGCGTATCCCCTGAACTCGGCAAGAGGAAAATCTATTACTCTTGCCCTTTGTGCAGTCAATCAAGTGATTTTGTCCAAATGGGGCACAGACAAAACACCGACGTGGCTAGATTGGCAGAAAAAACTCTGGGACCTACTTGGTATGGAGAAACTGACTGAATTAGTAGAGCATAAACTGTCGCAATTGAACAAACCTTGGGGGGCCCTGTATACGATCTTTAGCTTGAGATTTTAGGGAACTCTCCTGTCCATCATACTTGCAAATAATTCATCTCACATAACCCAACCATGAAGATGAATGAGGTGAGGAAGCAGCGATTTGGACAATGGTGCTCACCCCTGGGCCTAAAGCCATCGCATCCTCCGGCGGCAGGTGTCATCAAGCACACCCTTCCCTTTCTTTCCCGGGACAGTCCTTCCCCCCTGCACCCTACTACGCTAGCCTACACTCCCCCCCCCCTTCCCGGGTTTATTTCCCTTCTCCTTCCTTTCTTCCTCACCGTCCAGGGAATGTAGGTGAGGGCACTGTTCTGTAACCTTCATTTTCTGAAATCTAATTAAACAGTTTTAAACCTAAAATTGCACACACAGGCTGCAATGGCAGGCCTGAGACATCTTTAGAAAGCAACTTAATTGGGTAGTATAATGAGTGCTGCAGACCCTCTAGTAGAATTCCATTTACAGGCCCTAGATAAATGCAGTGCCATTTAGTAGAGACTTACAAGTAAATTAAATGTGCCAGGTGGGTGTAAGACAATTTTACCATGTTTAAAGAAGAGAGCACAAGCACTTTACCACTGTTTAGCAGTGATAAAGTGTACAGACTCTGAAAAAGCCAACACAAACGGGTTCAGAAAAGAGGGGGTGAAGACACAACATTTGGGGGTGACCCTTCAGAGAGGGCTAAGTCCTAAAAGCGAAGATTAGACTTTCAATATCACATTCAAAGTGAGAAAAAAAAATCTGTAAGGGCATAACACCCTTAGAATTCGCTAGGGGATGGTATAATCGAGAGACCATGATTCATATTCAAATTATCTTTTTTCATTATTATCACTCATTATATTCATCTTCATCTTTATCTTCTCCCAGATGCTTTCTGATAAATAATGTTGGTGCTTTGGTATCCAAATTGTAAACAGCTTCCATAGCACTTAAACATTCAAATGCCATGGAGGCAGATTCAAAACCAATGTCTTACAACTTCTTCAGCTGGCCATGAAAATAATGCAAAATATGGAAAGTTTTTTCTCCCAAGATATAAACTTATGTGTCTTTGAGAGTCCAAATAGTACTAAAATGGAACTTACCTCAATATCTTGCTCACAGATAGAAGAAAGATTTACTCACATCATTTCAACATTCCTCCAAACGTAGGCACTTTATAAACATGCAAATACCACCTGCATTTGATACACTGCATTTTGGACAAGGAGCTTCAGCTCACTGAATGATATTGGAAGGCTTCTCAGGCATCCAGTAGCTACTCAAAAAGAAACAATGATTTACAACATGGTCGTAGATACTTGCAAGCTATTTCCTTATTGTGGCACTGGGAAGCATCTGGCCCACATTGTTCTACTGGACACATCATTTCCTCTAATGCATCACATGGCCTATGATACCACTTTGCAAAATATTTCTTGATTATGCTCATTACATGACATTCAGACTCAAGAGCCCTCAATATAAATGCCAGCCTTCCAGGTTGCAACGGCGATGCCCAAGAAACACTCTGAATGTATTTAAGCTTAGATAGAGTGTCTAAAAATTTTTTTTAAAAAAAAGATAGAGTGTCTCCACTTTCCTTAAAATGCTATCCCAGGAACTCATTTTATCCCCCTCCATAAAGTCTTCCTAATTCTGTAAGGGGCAGCTAAGACCATTAAGTAAACAAGGTGGTGTTCCTGGTGAGTCCCAAACTGTTTGCAAAGGTCCAGAGTATGAGACTCCCATTGTTGTCCTGATCTTCAACCATAGTCTAGCAGAACAATGCAAAACTTTTAATTTCAACTTTTTGAAGTACTTGAGAGAAGAGAATGTTTCTGAAAAGATTCCTTACAATATTCTGCTAACATTGACTTGAGAAGAATTCTGTATTTGGATTCGTGAGCATAATCGATTAATATTTTATAAAAAATTATATTGAACTCCCAAATTGAATATCAGAAAATCCTAACCCTCTTTCATATTAGATCGAGGCACCTTTTTCCCTGAGAACCTGCTCTGCCTGCATTCATTGATAGATCACATGAAAGGGGCCTGGACACATCTCAGGAAGAAAGAGATGAGTCTGCTAATGGAATCATAAAGGGTATGGCTGGGAACACGGGATTAACCTTTTGATGCACATATCAATGTGTCTGATATCCAGGTGTCAGCTATAGTCACTCCAAGGAATCTTGTAATGGGTTAATCAACTTTGGAGCCCTGCCTGCTATGACAGACCTCCTTCAAAAGGAAGAAAAAAGGGGAAAGATGTTTATTTCAAAGAAGCAGAACTCGAACATAAAACTTCAAAGACACTAATTTACATACTAAATTACATTTTGTGTCTGGAAAAGGACTATAAGTAGGGGAGTTTGAGACCCCAAACCTTGTCATCTGCCAAGCAGCCAGACGGGCTGTGTAAGGAGAGAAAGCTCTGCAAGACTTCGACCTGTGGCAGGAAATGGGGGGCAAGGACTGCTTATCTCCCTACTGGGTGAGGGGACATCACCTATGTAAACCAAGACCACTTACCCTGGAGCCTGGAACACCAGTGCCTGCCTGCTCGCCAAGACCAGTGTTCCCGGTGAAGAAGAGGAGAGCACTGGAAAGAACAAGGTCATTGGGGGAGCTCTATCATGAGGACTCACAGTACGAGGTGTGAGGAATCCGCACGTGCACCAATTGGGCTGTAGCCCATGTGCTTTAATGTTTTGGCAACTCCTGTGTGCCAGAAGGGGCCGCAGTGGACTGAGCCAAGGAGTGAGAGTTGTGCAGAGGGCACCAGGCCTGCATGACATCATGATGGATGGCCCTGTGCACCAGAGAGGGGACCACTGTGAACATCAATGCCAGGTCAACATGACTGAACTTGTGAAGGCTGTGGCGGCGACCCCATATGCCAGGAGGGGTCGCCGGAGACACCAAGGCCAAGGGTTCAGGATGTTGCCCAAGACAGAGGAACTGCTGCTGTGACCAAAGCAGGTCCAGCCCACATACTGCAAACTGTACCGAAGGAGGCCTGAGGATCAAAGGACATCAGAGCAAGGGTAGCAACCTTTCCTACCCTGCGAATGGAAGTGTGACCTACCATGAGATCACCAGTGCCGGAACAACTCCGAACACTAGAACCAGCCGGTAACGTGGTTCAGAGGTGAGAGCCTGCGCCTGCCGGTTGCTGTCACATGTAACCACTCACAGCCTGACTTTGCTGATCCAGAGCAGGACATTGCTTTGCTGCTAGAGGATATCATACCACCGGAGCGGGTAAACCATGAACTGGGCCTTTGGGGGCCTGGGGGACATACTGCTATCAGTACTGCGACCCCATAGACTCTGGTGATTGAACTTCCAAAAGGAATAAGAGGGGAGAATTCTTAAGTATGGCCTAATAGTTTACATTCCACGATGTGGTCATCAGTGAATTTCGGAATAACATCAAACTAGTTGCACTAAGGCTAGTAGAGCAGAGAGTGGCCTGACAACTCCTAGGGCCCAGACCTCCAGTGGGATTGTGTTATTGCTTTTGAATGTAGTTTACCTTTGCACATGTAGGCTTAGAATTAACATACTTCTTTTTATATAAAAACAGGTATTTGTCTGGACATTGATTAATTGCTCTCACTACTTGTTAGCAGATGGGCTCCTGCAGGACCTTTCGGCAACTCGACTTCCTCAACTCAACATTGGACCTGTGCATGAAAAAGGTCATCTGCTTGACCTGATCTTCTCTAATGAAGTTTTTTTTAAAGTCCAGGACTAATTTTCAATGAATTGATCAGAACATTTTATCATTACTTTTACCATTAACCTACCTCACCCACGCTCTCCTTCCTGATGTACTACACAGAAAGACAGCTACTGGTCTAAACTAAATGTTGACTCTTGGAAACAGATTCTTAACACAAATAGACCGGAACTCAATCCAGATCTTGATCTGGCCTGCAGCAAGTTCTCACATTGGACCAACCAATCCTTGGACCAAGTAATTCCTAAAAAAACTCAAGCCAGATACACTAAATCGGAATCAACCTCTTGGTATACTCTCCACCTTAGGACTCTATGACAATTGTGTAAGAAATCAGAGAGATCTTGGAGGAGAGACTATACAGAATAAGGTAAGGCAAAATATAAGGAGATCATCAGAAAATACCACTGCGAAATCAAACCCACAAAGAGAACATACTGTGATGAAAAAATAGACGCAGCCTCGAATGCACCTAGAGAAATATTTAGGTTGGTTAAAACTCTTTTAGATCCGCCCAACAGCTGCTCTACTCTCGAATCATCAATATCTCGCTGTAATGATATTGCAAATTTTTTCCAGAAAAAAACTGATGATATCCAGCTTACCTTTTGCCCATCTAAACCAGAATCTAACCCTATGGTTAACAGTGATGGACAACCAGTCCTGAACACTATCCTTAGCGCCTTACCCGAAATGACCACAGAGAATCTCTCAATGATTTTTAACAAAGTCAAGTCAGGCTCTCCTCTAAATCCTGCCTCCGTCTATTCTAGCTAAAATTCTGGATCGTATCCTGCCTACCCTACTTGCCACTTGGAATAATTCCTTAGACAAAAGAATTGTCCCTACATCCTGGAAACATGGTAAAGGCCCTTCTAAAAAAAAAACAGTCTTGACCCCCTTGATCCAAGGGATGATAGGCCCATCTCTCTGTTGCCTGGACTGAGTACAGTTCTGGAGACTCATGTTAATAAGCAAATCTCAGAACATCCAAAGGCCCAAAATCATTCTCCACTTTACCCAGACTGGATTTAGACCAATGCACGGTACAGACACTGTCCTTCTGGCAGTTTTCGAGGGGGCCAAAATGCTGCTGAATCGAGGAGGATCAGTTGCCATCGTCCTCCTAGATCTTAGTGCCGGGTTTGACACTGTCAGTCATGACATTCTCATTGAGAGAATTTGTAATGTGGGAGTTACCAGCGGTGTCCTTCCTTAGCTTTAATCCTTTCTTAATATATATAGATATTTTCTCATTAAACTGTTCCCCAGGACTCTTCAATAAGTCCTATGCTGTTCAATTTATATATGCGTCCTTTGGCTTTTATTGTTCTATCATTTGGGATTTTTATAATCTCATATGCAGACGATACACATTTGGTCTTTTCCCTCTCTCATAAGCAGGATCCCTGCTCCACAGCCTTAGGCCCCTGTTTAGAGGGTTTGGCCAATTGGGTGAACAATTCTGCCCTGAAACTAAACAGGGAGAAGACGGAACTTATGATTCATGGGAACTCCCAAAACCCTCAGGTAGACCTGGGATGGCCTTAACCTCCTAGGAACTCCTTCTTCTCCCAAGCCGGCCATAAAAAGTCTAGGCTTCAGATTAGACAAATCACTCACCATGGAAACCCAGGCTGCAAAACTAGCTGCAACATGTTGCAGCATCACGAAAACTCTCAGGAAAATTCTTCATTTGCTACCTCCATCCTCTAAAAGAATAATAGTCCAGGCATTGATTTTTATCTCTCCTGAACTATGGAAACTCATTGTATTTAGGAGCCCCAAAATCTCAAGTAAGGTTGGACAGAATTTGGCCTCTCAGCTGCTCTATAATACTCTCTGAAATGAGTCCATCCGGCAAGCTCTTCTGTCTCTTCATTGGGTCCCGGTGTCCCAAAGGGTTAAATTCACATCCCTCTGTATAGCTCACCGGGCATTTTCGGACAAAGGTCCTTTGATCTCTAAATCTCTTACCTCTCCCTATACCCCTACCAGAAAACTACAGTTACTAATTCTTGACTTCCAGTGGTCTCCTCCATTAAAAAGTCCAGAAGTGGAGGTTGGTCCTTTCGATTCAATGTTACCAAGTTATGAAACTCCTTAGCCCCCACCCTATGGAAAATAAACCTGGAACTTCCTTTTCCCAAACTCCTGAAAATATGATAATTTGATGGCTCTCACTATTAATGTCTTGGCCAGCTGAATGAGTACTTAGCGCTGGGACGCTTACGGGCAGCCATGCACTCTATAAGTGCCTCTAAGATAAGATAAGATTGAGTTATGAGCCATGTTCACTGATCTGTATCTGTGCTTCCCCCCAAAGGAGCAGTGACTACTGGTCTGATGCTACCTAACTGATTTTCAGGTGCAGAAAGGGTGCTTGGCCTAGCTGTGCAGGATCCATAGTGGATCGGGCCCCAGGAGATCGGGAGTAAAAGGCCTCACCCACTGCGGGTGGGGCCAGTAACTCATGCTTGCCTAGTGGCCCACTGATAGGGGTACTGACAAGTGATGTTTGAGGCCATTAAGATATCTACTAGGGCAAAACCATTTCTGATCATCATAGGTAATAACACCTTTTTGTAACATTAATATTATTAGAAAAAAACATAAAATTAAAATTTAGAAAAGAAATTAGCCTATACTGTTGTTCTGGAAAGGTTTTTTATTTAGCTTCAAAAGCAACAAATCACCGACCCATCCCAAGATTCTGAAGGTTGACAGTATATAATTAAAAAGGTCACCAACTCAGAACTATTGTAGCTCACAGCCTGTCTAGACCAGCCGTTAACTCCTTTTTAAGATCAGATATAACTCCTCGTATCAATGCGTAAGTTAAAAGCCATTGTGGCACTGTGCTAATTCAATGCTTAACACTCTGCTATGAAAACAGACATTTGAGATGGGCAGATTCAGAGTGTTGCGTGTGTCATAGGGTGCTCCATATAAAGGAGCTGCTCTCCGCCTAAACTTAGGAACTATGGTAGGTAGTTTCAGTTAGGACCAAAGTTTTCATAGGAAAATCGTTTTTGTTTTGCCAATAACTTTGGCGCCGCTTGACGAATCTTCACAAAATTTTCAAAAAACGTCCCCTTTTTGGTTCAGCTGCTATGCTTCAGGGTGATCAGTCAAGCGGGGGCCGAGATACAAGGAAGGGCCCCAAAACGCATTTTCCCCATGTTATGAATTTTTCTTTTTATAAACACAGCTGCAGCCCAAATTGCTGAATGGAAATACACCAAATTTGGCAGAAAGCTAGATGTTGGTCCAGACAGTGTCCTTTTTGTGATTTGGTGTAAATCTGTTCCGTAGTTTCAGAGATATTTAAGTAAAAAAAATATAGATATCTGGGAGCCCAATAGCCTACTGAGACCTTACTGAAATTTAATTGACTGCCTACACTTCAACCAGGAAGTGTTGACGTGAGTCCCATATTTTTTTTTTTTTAAATGGGTGGCATGGTAGAAACACCCTCACCCCCAAGGCCTTTTGAAAAATTAAGCACGGGCTCCAGCACTATCGGGCACATGCATCAATGTAGGCTTTTGAGATTCCTTAATTGCGATTATTAAGGAATCGCAATTAAGGAATTGCAAAAGCCTATGCATGTAGGAATCGCTATATAATTAGCGATTCCCAAACATTCCTTAATTGCGACTCGCAAATAGCGAGTCGCAATTAGGGAATGCCTTCCCATTCATACCTATGGGCCTACAGGCCCATAGGAATGAATGGGAGATTGCATGCGCAATTTGCGAGTACCAATAGGTACCAATAGGTACTCGCAAATTGCGCATGCAATTTCAAGGGTGCAAGGGTGTCAAAAGGACACCCTGTTGCACCCTGAAATTGAACTGTGCACACATGTTGCGCACACACATGCCCCAATGGCATGTGTGTGTGTAATCTATAACTTTGAAAAATGCACTTTAGTGCATTTTTCAAGTTTTTGCAAATTACCATCAAGTTCACATTGATGGTAATTTGCGCCCCTATTAGCAAAATCGCTATTTGCGATTGCATCATGCATTTCATTTAAGGAATCGCAATTTGCGATTCCTTAAATGCAATCGCAATTTAAGAAATCGCATTAAATTGCGAATTCTTAAATTGCGAGAGCCTTACAGTTTCATGCATCGCAGAGGCCCTTTTGCGGGCGCAAACGGCCGATTTTTGCGAAACGCACCGTTTGCGCTCGCAAAAAAGGTTGATGCATGTGCCTGTTGGTGCATTATCAGCCTCTGGTAGGCCTCTCTGACCCCCCAGCCCCAGGCACTGCCACCTCCCAGGGCTTTATTGTAATTTGATGCAGGGGGGACTGCATGGACCCCCTGCAGCCCCGGGGGCTGCCACCTCCCCGAGGCTTTAATTTTAAAAAATGCAGGAGCCACGTGTCCCTCCCTCAGCCCTGTGTACCACCACCTCCCTGTGCCATAAGTTTAAACTGAATGCGGGGTGGCCGAGCGACCCCCTGGGGACCACCACCTCCCTGGGGCAAATTAGACGATGGGAGGGGGAACGCGCATCAGTGATGCCATTTGAGATGTCATGAGCGATTTCACTGACCATGTCATGAGTGATGTAATATATGAGGTCATAAGCAGTGCGAGCCGCAAGTTCTAGTTCACTCACTAACTATAACGGCTGAATTTCTCTGGTTTTGTATGAAAGAAATGTCAACCTAATTATAATGTCCCTGTAACCTTTGGTTTTTTCAGTGAATATATATATATAAATCAGACAATCAAAGAGAAATTTAAGCAGCTGGAGAAACTCATGCGCCAAGAACAGAGTAAGTGGTGGGAATCCAAGTCCCTGCAGAGGTACATTGATGTGGGGAGAATTCCCAGAGGTTTAGGATTTTTTTTAGCTCCCAGCTATGAAAATCCAAACCCCAAAATGATGCAAGAATGGGCGGAATGTAATTTAGAGTCATCCAAAAAACTGGTATTAATCCTCATCAAATATGCTGATACAGACAGAGCCTCTTTATTAGAACAAATAGACAAACTTAATGAAGAAATCGACAGTAATGAGCAAACTGATGAAATATCCAAAATGCGTAAAGAGATGGCAATACGGCTAAAAAAAGAGGAAGAAAAAATCAAAGAAAGAAAAGCATATAAATTCTTGCGAGATAACACCGATTATGAAATGGGTCAGATTTTTACCTTTTCCCAAAAATGTGACTCCTTGAGACGTACTAAATTTGAAAAAAAAGATGGGCAAACACCAAGCACCTCACGCAACAGCAACCAAGCACTACAGGCATCCAATTCGGATCTGAGTTCAGTAATAGACAGCGGATCAGATTCCGAATTAAGGGACACTGTAGAAAGCTCTCACGAAACCAAACTTTCCCCGGGAGATGAATTGAATTTTTTATGTATGGACCGGAGGCAAACACTCCGCCCAAGAAAACAAGAGACCAGAGGGCCAGCAGCAGAAACTACAAACGCAGGCAGAGGTGGAAGGCCAATAGGAAAGACCACAAACCCCAAGAGGCAAGCAACAGGAAGATGGAAACAACGTTAGATGTCAATATGGAGTCCTACAAAAACAAAACTATCATCAACCTGGCGCAAATGAATCTAACTAAGGCGGAGGGACAGATATTGAGCTTGGGACATATTGCCCAGAAAGCAATTTCAACTATGTCAAAACGAGAATGGACATTTATCGGTGTATCAGAAAGTTAAAACTAAATAAACACCACATGTTACTCAATAAGGAATCAACACAAAAACTATTGACACAGAAGGAAAGGGAAGAACAACATAGCTCTACTGGCCCTTCAGCTGATGACATGCCATTATTGATGGATTTACAGGAATTGTGGACAGAAGGGCACATGTCCAGCACGCAAGAAATCGTGCCAGAACGATCTACAGTTGTGATCCCAGAAACATCAGTGTGCAGAGAGCCAAATACACCATCCCCGTTCAGAGCTAAATCCACATTCAACCCGATCAGTTTGCGTGACTCTATAGACATCTTCAATGAACAGGTTACTGCACAGATCAAACAGTTGAATCACAAGGTAATGAAAACCAAAAGAAAGTACAACAGTCATAACAATCAATACCATACCCTGATGAAACGACTTGAGAATGAAACCTCTATTGTCATTAGAAACTCCGACAAGGGGGCAATATCGTGATCTGGGCTAAAGGCGACTATACTAAAGAGGCTTTATTGCAACTGAACGATCAAACATGTTACACCAAAAGCAATGGGTCAGACCTAATGGAAATATGCAAAACATATTATACAAAACTATCATCTTGGAAAACAAATGGATTAATAACCATGGATGAATACAAATTCTTAAAAAATGACCATCCCATGACACCATCAATTTACTTTATCCCCAAAATCCATAAAGACTCTTGCAAACCACCAGGGAGACCCATTATATCGGCGCGAGATGGACTTTTAGAACATACGTCACAATATGTAGATTATTTTTTACAAGGACACGTCCAATCTCTACCTTCCTATGTACGTGACACCAGTGACTTTTTAAACAAAATTGAAAGAATGTATCTGGCAAAGTGACTATTTATTGATTGCGCTTGATGTAACATCACTGTACACAAGTATTAGGCATACTGACGGCATAACAGCATTGAAACATTATTTGTCCAAAAGATCTGAGCACCTTAGACAGCATAGTCAAATGTTGATTGAAATGGTTGAGTTCAGCTTAAATAACAATGTTTTTATGTTTAATAATATGCTGTTTAGACAAACAAGAGGAGTAGCCATGGGTGCCAGCTTCTCCCCCAGCTATGCATGTTTACACATGGGCTGGTGGGAGGAGCTGGTACTCAGAGTCAAATACAGTGAATGCATGCAAAATAACATCAAAATATGGCTTCGTTATACAGACAATTTGTTTGTGATTTCGAAGGGCTCACGTCAGACAGATTTGGAGTTCATTGATTCAATCAATATGAATACATTGAATCTACACTTCACGGCCACGATAAGTGAACACACAGTACATTTCTTAGATACGCAGGTATATATCCACAACAACAAGATAGAAACCAAACTATATCGAAAAGACACAGCAGGCAATTCGACCTTGCATGCCAGCAGCGCCCACCCGAGACATTTGATGAGCAGCATCCCCTATGGGGAAATGCTGAGGTTACGGAGAATCAATAGTGACCAACTAACTCTTAAAAAGGGACAGGATGAGAGTAAAGCAAGGTTCCGGGAAAGTGGATATTCACTCAAGACTATTGACGGGGCCATAACAAAATCCATGATCCCAGACAGATTAGAGATGATTAAAGATAAACCTATGAAAACAGTAAATCAGCAGGTGCAACACGAGATCCCTAATATATCCAAAAAAGAAGATTTTAGGATAAACATGGAATATAGCAAACAAAATAAGGAACTGCGCAACATCATTACACGCAATTGGCCACTAGTACTAAATGATCCTGTGATCGGAATCACTTTACCTCACAAAGTCTCAATTACACACAGCAGGGCGCCCTCCATGAGGGACAAACTTGTTAAAACAAGCCCTGAACTGATAGAAAATTGCAGCTGGCTAAAGACTCATAAGGGATTCTACAAATGCAAAACATGTAAAGCCTGTCAACAGGGGATAAACACAACTACGTATGTAACCCCCTTCAGCCCCAAGGAGTTCAGAATTAGCAAACTCCTAACATGTAAAACGGAGTATGTGGTTTATGTATTGGTTTGTCCCTGCAGTCTACAATACGTTGGAAGTACTAAGCTGAAAGCACATAAACGAGTACTTCAACACATTAGAGCCATCACCAACCAAGATAACACATACCCAGTAGCAAGACATTTCAAGGAGTACCATCATTCAAAAAGCCAGGAATTAAAATATTTCCTTATCGACTCTGTTCCTCCAAGCAGGAGCGGAGGAAATAGGGAGGCTAAGTTACGCAAGCTTGAAACTAGGTACATCCTTGAAATGGATTCCAAACAACCTGGGGGGCTTAACACGACTGAGGATTTACATACCTGCCTCTAGGAAATCACATTGAATAATCAAAACTGGTAATCACAGGTTGAAAGTATTTTATGTTTTATATTGGATGTTTTATGTTATTTATATATTTATATATTTAATATTCAATATTTAATATTTATACATATGTGACCTTTTTAAATCTTTACTTGTCAACAGCTATAACACAGAATCTGCGTCTGATAACAATATCATACAGAAGACAAATATGAAGCACAGTATAAAGACACAGAATTATATAATTCTAGGGTAAAATGAGGAAGTAGGGATCTTGTGGTATTTAAACCATGATTACGGCAGACATGAAGGGCATTTAACCAAAACCATCATGACAGAGGTAAAAGCACATTATAATTTCAAGAATACGAGCAGATACAACAAATATACGAATTGTATCATAAGAGAGAAAATATCTCCTTTTTTATCTAACATACAGCACTAAGGCACTTATATTTATTTGCACTATCAGCACTTCAGTCCAGGTATCCGAATAGGGAAGGTTGATCTAATCTTCAATAATAGCAAATATCATGGCATACAGGCACTTTGCATATTGCTCATTTGCACATATTTATTAAAGTTGTATTTTATAAATAAATAAGTGCTTGAGAGGGGAACGGCGTTATTAAATTAATATCTACCCTCATGGTAAGGCAACTGGTCAAATGCAAAATTTATTGTATTTTAGGTTTTATATGTTACTTTATATCAACAGATTTTATGCGCACAATGGGGCATATTCACAAGGAGCTATCGCTGAAATAACGGCACTTTATCGCAGCCAAAGTCGTGATAAATTGACCTCCTTTTTCACAAGCCGGTGTTAACAGCCCACAGCACCAGTTTACCCGCGATAGCAGCCGCAAAAAACATCACCACAGAGGACCCCTGCAAATATCGCTTATGAGATGCAGAGTAGGTGTTCCCGTGACAAAAGCCGAGACAACATCACACCTCAACATTCACAACGACCAGACACATCGGCGATAAGAACACAAAACAGGCAATAAGTCGCGTTGGCACCAGGAAATTTACACCTGCTTTCACCTGGTGTAAAGTCGGACGGCAGCCAGCACCACAAAAGGGAGCACAGCCCAGGGCCACATCCGAAGGGCAACAGATGCCATGGAGCCACTCATCATGCGGCCCGGACACCCAAGAGGGCCACAACACCCACCGCCACCACCCCAGGACCCCAACCCACACCCGGAACACCCCCCCCGGACCACCACAGACGCAGCGCAGACAAAGACAGCGGACCCCCAGGAAACGTACCAGCCGCACCAGCTCGCCCTAAGTGCGCCGGGTATACCCAGAAGTGGGTCCCGGGCTCACTGTGCCACTGGAATCAAGCTATCCTGCTGAAGAGGGATGAAACCCCGAAACCGGTCCTAGGATGCTTGTTTCCAGTCCAGGGAGGACCTGGCTTGGCAGCTCGGGCTGGACTGTTCCCATGAGGCACAGGGTCAAGACTGATTTGCATATGGCCAGGTCTAAACTGGGGTGGCATGGTAAGCAAAAGAATGATGGATTTAACCCAGATCTCTTGACTGGGGGTGAATGTTTTGATTTGTTCTGCATTCCGTCCATCAATTGTGTGTCTTTTGCTAGCCGCACAGACCCAACATCTGACAATGTCACCGTCCACTACAGGCTGAAAGGGACAACCATCCTACGCATCCTGACCATCATCGCCTAACAGGCCTACGGCACCAACACAGCGGACAACCAACATCCCACCCCACACAAAGCTGCTGGCTTGGCTGCACCTGTTGGCCCCTGGTACCCCCCAAACAACACCCACCAGAGTCGGAGGAGTCACACAGCCAGCCACATCCAAGTCCCCCACACCTGTCCTGGACATCACCATCACCCTGGTACCCCAGTCCCCATACGTCCCACACAATGCGCAGGTTCCGCTGGAGACCAAGCAAGGAGCATACGCCATAGCAGGATGCACGCACGTGTTGGGGCAATCCACAGCACACATGTACTACCTGTGCCCCCTGGTGACACAGCACACAATCACCTCAACAGGAAGCACACGTCTCACATCAATGTGCAGGCAACAACAGAACACCGTGGAACCTCCAACAATGTCGCCTTCAAATACACAGCCAGTGTGCATGATACCTTCATCCTCCGACAGTCCATCATCAACCAGCGTTCCCAGGATGGCAACAAGGGAAATGCACACCCCCTTGGCAAGTCCGAAATGAACACCCCACACACCTCAACTCCACAACCATGCAACTCACAACTCTGGCAATGCACACGTCACAAAATCACAACCAACATGCACAACAACATGACCACCCACCAGACACGACAGAACAACTTACAATGGTAACCTGGGCAAGCCCTGAACATGAGCCATCAACGGCATGGCACCTCAGCCACATAATAGCCGAATGTGGGGAGAGGTGGCAACCAGGCATGTGTGAAGGATGCAGTAGAACCATGATCGGGAAAGCACACAATGCCAAGAGTGGCGGAGATGTGCTGGACAGATCGCAGTATGCAGAACACACCCATATCCATGGCGACATACACCTCTGGCGTATGGAGTGCAGTGGACAGTGGACGCAACCATGTCACCCCAGCCATTGGGGGACCTCACGGAAATGTTGCCTGTGACGCCACCCCCTAAGCGTCACCGGAGTGGGATGGCCCTGCGTAGGCCACGCCAGCGTAGGGGTGTGAATAAAAAGCACGTAGGCCTGGGCGTGGTCCTCTCCCGGAAAGCCCCACGTCTCTGCCAGGGTGGCGCCTTCCACCCCACCACAAGGCCGACGCTGTCCTCGTGAGCGGAGTTGCCTGCGATGCTGTGCGCCTTCCGGACTCCGGCACACTGGACCACAAACCCGTCAGGCCCGCCCCTGCGCAGCCAGGCCACACTGTTCACCTGCCGACACCGGCGTGTGTCAAGGAGGGCCCACCACGTGCCGGCGCAAGCTCCAAGCCTGAGGCCCGCGACCTTGGCAGCCACCTCAGACCATCACGGCCTCCACAACACAGGCCCGCTTTAGTCCTTTCTCGTTGATGTACTCTACTGCCGCCTTCGGCCTACTCATCGGACCAGTAGGTCCCATATCTGAAACTGTGTCCTGAGTCATGAATGGCAGTGACCCCAAATCCGGGCCAGCGACCATAGCACCAGACCCCCCCGATCAGTGAGGCATAGTTCCATATGGGCATCTTGCGACACGTGGTGCCACTAACCCTGTTCAACGTCAGCCGGCTACACGTGGTGCCACTGAACCTGAACAACGCAGGCCGGTGAGGCCATCCAACCTATGCCGGCAACACTAGGTGAATGGGCCTTGCTGACCGCTGCCTCAGGCCTACACCACGGTCAGGTAGGTCACACATTTGGAACTGAGTCTTGATTACACCATGGCAGTGAACATCATTTAAGGCAGAGAACGATTCACTATACTCCCTTCGATGTGGTGCCAACAAGTCTGTGCATGGCATCACAACCACACGTGTCTGTGGGCCTACGCGGACCACTGCCCTCGGCCTACGCTGCGGTCCAGTGGGTTACAGTCTTGATTTGGCAATGGGGGAGTTCATATCAGTGTACCGGCATCATCGCAGACTGCATCCCCTCTGCATCCCCTCACTGCACCTGTGCCACTAAGTCTGTTCCCCGACATTTATGGACACTCACTGGTCGTACATTGGTGGCATTTGAGTCTATGGACTAGGGGCTAGTTTTCATCCTCATGTAGCTGATACCGAATTGTTGGTGAGGACGAGGGTTGCGCTTTCCACTCCTCCATTTGCTGCTTCCAGATAACATCAGACCTTCCGCATAATGCCCTGGAGGACACCTTCCACTGTCCCCCGCAACCCTCCACAACATACACCTCGGACATTGATGGGGACCCGCTCAGGTCGCATGGCCCATCTGACTGCACCGCAAGTCACCGTCCCATGGCTGGGTGCCTGTGCCGGCCGCAGTGCATCCGGGGCCACTAACTCTGTGCTTGTCAGGTCTGGGACCCCTTCTTCTGAGACGTTGAATGGCCTCTGAAGCGATGGTATTGGGGTCATCAACGCCATGTGTCTGTGGCCCTGCGCTGTCCGCAGCCTCCGACCTCAACTGCGGGCCACCAGGGCCCACACATAGCATTGAGTCCTGACTGGCCCGGACGTTGCATCACCGCAGGAGGCACACGCCACCACTGAAAGCACCACCTCCAACCGCCATCTGCCAGAGTCGAAACTGTGGTCCTGACAGACCTACGGAGTTGCTCAGACCTGTTGTGAATGCCATCATCGGCCTGATACCCTGCTCAGCACTCCAGGTGCCAGTGACTCAGTGCACCGCAAGCCATTGTACGTTACTTATTGAGTTGTGTGCTGTGGAGAGGTTGCGCAGCTATGTCACCTCAAACAGTGTGGGAGCCCTGGTACATTGATGGGGGAGATGATGCAGGTCTGACACACCCCACTGCACCTGCATCAGGAGTATATATCGTAGGGACACAAGCCGAGACTTTTTCTTCACATAAGTGCACTCATCTCTAATGCCCCAACCCCAGTGCACTGCAACTCACGGTCACTTCTGTTTGCATGTTGGCTGTCCTCTGGACTTTCTCCGGCTCACTCCATGTTGCTCAGCTGTTGACTCTGTTATGCATGTGTTTTCTGTTTCTGTTGCACTGGTGTCCAATGTTCAAGTTGTTGCCAGCACCAAGCATTCCATGTGGACTGGCTTACACTCACCCCACACACATCCAGCACAGGCGTCACTGTACATGTGGCCCTACCAATAAAGGGGCCGGGCTCACGTGCCCGTGGCCAGTTCAACATGATATATGCGTGTGTTACTGTGGTCTTGTTGTATGCATGAGGGCCCTGGGCCCTAGGACATTACATTGTGCTGTGTACATCGGATGCAGACATGTCACCGCAGGCAGCGGGTTGTAGCTTGGACATGTAGCTTTGTCGTCACCCACTCAATTCGTAAGGAGAGTGGCTGGGGCCATTGTATGCAGAGCCAACATGGATGTGTGACTGCTATTTGCGTGCCCCTGGACGTGGTTCTGTACTGTGAATGTGCATCTGCATGTGTCTCTATGGCAGTGTGGGTCTCCTTTGTGGGGTGTGGGTGGTCCCTGAAGGGTGATAGACACCTATGTATGTGTTCTAGTTCGCCTTCCAGGTGTTCGGCCCCCACCCAGGCCTGTTGGGCCACCTCCTTTGAGCCAGCTGTGCTTGCGTGTGCTTCCTGCTGTGTGGTCTGTTGCAGGTTCTGTGTTCTCCTCTGAGTAGCTCGGCTGCCCGGGTCCTGGTGGTGGGTTGCGTGGGATATCCATGGGCTGTTGTAGGGCATCGGTGTCGACGGTGTCGTGGTTCTCTCCGGCATTGCAGATGTGTTGTCTTCTGTGCTCTGCTGGAGGTGTTGTGTGCCCCTCTGCAATGTGCAGGGGAGATGCATGTTGACATTGTGTTGCAATGTATGTTGGCGCATTGTTCTGGTTTACATGCAGACTGTCTGGCAATGTACATTGTGACTTTTTGGGAGGTGCTGGATTCTTTTGCGGGACAGTGTACATTTGGACTACATGACGGATGTGAGGTCGTATGCGTACATTTCCATTTCACACTTTCCAGCTCTGTCAGGTGTAGTAGGCATGTTTCTGGGCATGTGCGGAGCCAGTTGTGTCCTCTGTTCTGCAGTGTCGGCTATGCACATTGTACCACATTATCGTCGATGTGGGTGTGCAGTTCTTGCTATGTGTGTGTGCTGCAGTGTGCCAAGGGGATCTGGGACATGATCCTGGATAATTGTGGGTGTGCAGTGTGCTACACCTCGTTGTGCATGTGTGCCATTGTGCCCATCTCCCTCGTCCCCCCAGTCCCTGTTCGTTACACTCCCTGGTGATGTTGTGTCAGGTCCTCTCGAGCTGTGTCCGTACTCCCTACTCCTTGCAGCGTCTACACACTGATGACTGTGGCCTGGGTTTCCTCCAGCTCCTCCTGTGGCGCAGGACTGCCACCTCCTGTCGCTGTTGCTGCCTTCCTGTTGGCAGCGGTTTTGTACCTGGTTTAGGTTGTCACGTCCTGCCGGCGCCTCTTGGCCTCCTGGACTGGCCTCCTCGGCACTCCGACTGCATTGCAGGTGGTCTGCTTGGGGGTCAGTTGCTGGTAGTGTTCTGTCACCTCCGTGACGCTGGTCTTGTTTTCCAGCGGTGTGCACCCCGTCTTCCTCTCCCTTTACTCCTTGGCCTTCCCAGACCCAGTTGTTCCTTGCTGGTGGTCTGTGGGGGTTGTGGGGTTCGCGTTGACCTCTGCGCTGGGTCAGGGTGCATCCATGTTGCTACGTGCTTTGGCTTGTTTCTGGTGTGTTGTTTCTGTGGTTTTTATGGTGCAATGTCCCGCCAGACGCGTGGGATTTGCAGGCCTGTGGCTGCTTTTCGCTACTTTTTGTACCCCGATTGGCCTCATCGCATGATTTCTCGCGTTTCGCATTTTTTCGGCGTGGCGTTGATTTTCACGCTGACATTTGACGCGTTATCTGGTGACTATCGCATGCTACCGCCTTGTTGTGAATTCCACGTTGACACATGGTTAGGCTGCGATATTGAAAGTTGCGTTACGCTACTCTTGCGGTAGTTATCGCACATTCTTGTGAATATACCCCAATGTGTATTCAATTACTTACATATTTATATATTTATTTATTTATACTTATTGTCTGCAAATGTTGATAGAACCTTAAAATGAATTGTCTGATCATGCCGAATTTAAAAAGACAAAAAAGTCAAAAAGTTAAGAAATGCAACGATGCCGGAAATTTGCCATGAACTGATGTCCACACTATGTGAACTAGGTATAGCAAGGGAAGAAATACTTTACATGTAGTTCACATAGTGTGGACATCAGTTCATGGCAAATTTCCGGCATCGTTGCATTTCTTAACTTTTGACTTTTTGTCTTTTTAAATTCGGCATGATCAGACAATTCATTTTAAGGTTCTATCAACATTTGCAGACAATAAGTATAAATAAATAAATATATAAATATGTAAGTAATTGAATACACATTGGGGTATATTCACAAGAACGTGCGATAACTACCGCAAGAGTAGCGTAACGCAACTTTCAATCAACGCCACGCCGAAAAAATATATACACATATATACACACACACACACACACACACACACACATATATATATATATATATATATATATATATATATATATATATATATATATATATATATGCAAAAAAGAAGAAGAGAACTCTGGGTAGTTCTCAAGTTTAGATGGAAGGCAGCTTCTTTAGCTAAACCTCTCTACAGAGCTGTAATGACAGCAAATGACAGCGATACACGTTTTTAGGGGTTGCTTTTATTCATTTCAGGTTGGCTTGGATGGTATTTTACCAATCCAAAGCTGTAATACTGTGCCTGGAGTGGTAAATAGCTTTTGTCATTTAACAGCTTGGCATGGATAGCACTGTGCTATTCCTATGCTTAAAGACTTTGCTGTGCAAATGGCAAAAGACTTTGTATCTTTCTATCTTGGCATGGATAGCACTGTGCTAATCCCATGCTTAAAAACTTTGATAGAAAAGCAGACATTTGAGGTGAGCAAATCTAGAGTGTCGCTGGTGTTGAGGGTGCTCTATACAGAAGTAGCCTTCCACCTAAACTTGAGAACTACCCAGAGTTCTCTTTTTCGCCTAATTTATGCGTCACTCTATACCTGCAAGGGTATTCTTTTGATATATATATAGAGGGACACAAAACAGCAAGTACCAGAATGCACTCTCAACCCATCTGGGCGCCCACCAGGGGGTGATTACTATAAAGATCGGTGATTAACTAACTTGTTGTTTTATCTCTGCCCCTCAAGTGATGTTATCGGCTTACCTCTGAAGAAGGTCAATGGTGCTGCTGCCTCTTTGTTGTAGGAGAGGTTTGGAAAATATATATATATATATATATATATATATATATATATATATATATATATACATACATATATATATATACATATATATATATATATACATATATACATATATATATATATACATATATATATATTCACTGAAAAAACCATAGGTTTTAGGGACAGTTATAGTTAGTTGGACATTGCACTCGTACAAAACCCGTGAAATTCCCCCGTTATAGTTAGTTCAGGTAACTATAACTCGCGCCCCACAATGCACTGCTGATGACGTCACATATTACATCACTCATGACATGGTCAGTGACATCACTGATGACATCACTGATGACATCTCAAATGACATCACTGATGACATCATCCAGTGACTGTGTGTTTCTGTAAAGTTTAAATATGTTTAATATATATAGGGAAAAGCGTATTGAAGAATGAGTGGGTGTATAAGTGTCTGAATGGATGATTTAGAAGGTGTGTGACTAACTCTATAAATGAGTGATTAAACGTATCTTACTGAATGCATGGGTTAGTGACTAAACTGGGTGAATGTCTGTATCCGTCTGTCTGTTGCTGTGTAAGTGGCAGCATGGGTTTGTGAATAGCTACATGAGTGTCTATATGAGTTATTGATTGGTTGGCTGAGTATCTGTATGGGTGCCTGAGTGTTTGTGTGGGTGGGGTGTGTGCGACTCTGTGCATAGATGTGTGAGTGGGTGATTCACTGGGTGGATGGTTTCAAGAGTGCATCTGTGATAGACTGTATGGGTGGGTAAGTGTGTGTAAGAGTGTGTTAGTGAGTGAATGTATGTCCCAGTGGTACATGTGTGAGTAACTACGTATGTGAAAGGCAGTATATATGTGTGTTGGAGTATATAAATAGCTATAAGCGAGAGTGTGTGATTGTGAGAGTGACTGTATGGATGAGTGTGTGCTTGTATCAGAGATTGTATAAGAGCGTAAGAATGTGCTAGTATTTGTATGAGTAAGTGAGCTGGTGTGTGTATAACTGTATAGGTGAGTAAATGGGTGTGTGCTTTATTTTTTGCATGACTGACTAGGTGTGTGAGTACCTCTATGGATGAGTGGTGGTGTGTGAGTGTTTGTATAGGTGTATGAGTGCATATAATAGTCCTGTACTGACTGACTATAAGTATGAGTGACTGTACGGGTGAGTGAGTAGATGTGTGTGTGTAGACCTAAGAATCAGTGAGTGTGTATATAGTAATTGGTGTTGGAGTGTCTATGGTTTTGACAATGGCAGTCTGTAATTTACAGTGGGTGTATCAAAAGTTATATTAGGGTGTGAGAAGATGCATCAAATTATCACATGGATGATGTCATCAGTGATGTCATCAGTGATGTCATTTGAGATGTCATCAGTGATGTCACTGACCATGTCATGAGTGATGTAATATGTGACGTTATCAGCAGTGCATTGCGGGGCGCGAGTTATAGTTACCTGAACTAACTATAACGGGGGAATTTCACGGGTTTTGTACGAGTGCAATGTCCAACTAACTATAACTGTCCCTAAAACCTATGGTTTTTTCAGTGAATTTGTAAGGTTTTTTAAATGCTAATTTCTAACTATAATGTGCCTGAAACCTATGGTTTTTTCAGTGAATTTCAAAGGTTTTTTAAATGCTAATTCCTAACTATGACATGTCTGAAACCTATGGTTTTTTTCAGTGAATTTCAAAGGTTTTGTAAATGACAATTTTTAAATGTAGTAATTGTTATATTTATTTTTTGATACTGATTTACTACATTTTTTTAAACTATTTATTTTTAGATATTTTATTTTTTTAAATACATTGTAATTACATTATACATTACATTACAAAATATACTTTCTCAGAATGATTTACTTTAGTTTAAATACTTTGCAAATAGGCAATAGACTTTTAAGTACAGTTGTTACAGTTGTTGCAATGGGCAACACAATTTCAAACACAATGCAACATTGAGCTCAATGTGAATTTCAAGTTAAATGCAATTAGTTACTTTATGGATTACTTTTCTAACCACAGGACTGGATCCTAGATTCAGTCCTGGGACATCTCCTGTAAACAGTTGAGTAAAAGCGTTTTGGTTACAGTAGTGATTTTTAAGGAATATTATTGTATTTTAAAAGTTGACACAGAAACTTTTTCACATAGAATCACCAATGTTATCCTATGGGAGGAAATTTACTTAGCAGGTAAGTAGTGTTATCGTTACTTTTTCTTACTCAGTGTTGGATCCTGGATCCAGCACTGGTGCATCTCCTGTAAACAGTTGAAAGAATGCGTTTAACTCATACAGGCGATTTTTAAGGAATATTTGTAGTTTGTGAAAATCGACACTTTGAAACTTTTCTGCTGAAAACCAGACAATGGATTCCTATGGAAGGAAATATAAGTTACTGGTAAGTACGGTTAGAATTACTTTTCAGGGTGAGTGCTGGGCTAAAAGATGCAGCACTGGGTTCTCTCCCTGATAACAGGTGAGTAAATCGGAATTCGTAGTTCGGCTGATTTTAGAGGAATATTATAAAGTTCCAAAACTCCACACTTAGAAGAATTTCCAAGTGAAACCAGTCAATGTTAGCCTATGGAAGGAAATTCAAGTTACTGGTAAGTACGGTTAGAATTACTTTTCAGGATCTGTACTGGGCTCAAAGATGCAGCACTGAGGTCTCTCCTGATAACAGGTGAGTAAATCAGAATTCGTAGTTCTGATGATTTTAGAGGAATATTTGTATGTTTCAAAAATCGACACTTTGAATCTTTTTCAGCAAAAAGCAGGCAATGATATCCTATGGAAGGAAATACAAGTTACTGGTAAGTACGGTTAGAATTACTTTACAGGATCTGTACTGGGCTCAAAGATGCAGCACTGAGGTCTCGCCTGATAACAGGTGAGTAAATCGGAATTTGTAGTTCAGCTGATTTTAGAGAAATATTATAAAGTTCCAAAACTCCACACTAAGAAGAATTTCCAAGTGAAACCAGTCAATGTTAGCATTTGGAAGGAAATTCAAGTTACTGGTAAGTACGGTTAGAATTACTTTTCAGGATCAGTACTGGGCTCAAAGATGCAGCACTGAGGTCTCTCCTGATAACAGGTGAGTAAATCGGAATTCGTAGTTCGGCTGATTTTAGAGGAATATTATAAAGTTCCAAAACTCTACACTTAGAAGAATTTCCAAGTGAAACCAGTCAATGTTAGCCTATGGAAGGAAATTCAAGTTACTGGTAAGTACGGTTAAAATTACTTTTCAGGATCAGTACTGGGCTCAAAGATGCAGCACTGAGGTCTCTCCTGATAACAGGTGGGTAAATCGGAATTCGTAGTTCGGCTGATTTTAGAGGAATATTTGTAAGTTTCAAAAATCGACACTTAGAAACTTTTTCAGCAAAAAGCAAGCAATGATATCCTATGGAAGGAAATTGAAGTTACTGGTAAGTACGGTTAAAATTACTTTTCAGGATCAGTACTGGGCTCAAAGATGCAGCACTGAGGTCTCTCCTGATAACAGGTGAGTAAATCGGAATTCGTAGTTCGGCTGATTTTAGAGGAATATTTGCACAATGGTGAAGGGAGGGGGCGGGGCCTGAGGTGACATCTGTGCAAACGCGCCCCGTGGCATGTTTTAAGTTGGGGGATTAAGTCCCCTTGAATCATGAGGGTCCCTGGGGTCCAACTAGCCCACCCTGTACCTCCAGTATGCGCCAGGGAGCTGCGTTGCAGAGAGGTGTTCAGAGGCCACGCCTCTTTTTGCACCTCTCTGCAACGCAGCTCTTTGGCTCTTTCTGGACGTACCTGGTGGGCTAGTTGGCCCCCAGGGACCCTCAGGATTGAAGGGGATTTAATTCCCCATCTTAAAACGCGCCACGGGGCCTGTTTGCACACATGTCACCTGAAGCCCCGCCCCTCCCTTCACCACTGTGTAAACGCACCCCGTGGTGCATTTTAAGTTGGGAGATTAAGTCCCCTTGAATCCTGAGGGTCCCTGGGGTCCAACTAGCCCACCAGGTACCTCCAAAAAGCGCCACAGAGCTGCGTTGCAGAGAGGTGTAAAAGGGGCGTGGCCTCTGTACACCTCTGTGCAACGCAGCCTCTGGCGCATACTGGAGGTTCCTGGTGGGCTAGTTGGCCTCAGGGACCCCCAGTATTCAAGGGGAATTCGTTCCCATCTGCAAACGCGCCAGGGGCGCGTTTGCAGAGTGCTCCAAGGAGGGCGTGGCCTCCGGCGCGATGCCGGTATTTTTTTTATTTGTTTTTTAAGAAGGGGGCTGTGTGGCCCCCTTCTTTTCTAATTTTTTGGCCCTGGGGATCCCATCCCCCAGGGCCTGCCCCCTAATATTTTGATTTAAAAAAAAATTTTTGAAAGGGGGCCGAGTGGCCCCCCTCCCCAGGCCTTAATCGGCCCCGGGGACCCCATCCCCCAGGGCATGGCCTTCTTTTTTTTTAAATGTTATGGAGGGGGACTGTGTTGCCCCCTCCTTAGGCCACTTATGGCCCCGGGGACCCCATCCCCCGAGGCCGGCCTTTGTTTTTTTTTTTTTTTAAATTAACATTTGGGGAGGGGGGCCGCGTGGCCCCTCCCGGGCCACTACTAGCCCCGGGTACCCCATCCCCCGGGGCTGGCCCTCTCCGTTGGGGACCGTGGAGGGGACCCCAATCCTCCCACGGTCCCGCCGGCTCCCCGCGTCCCTCGGGAGCCGGCATTGCTTTTCCACATGGGGAGCTGCTAAGATGCAGCTCCCCATGTGGAGAAGCAATTGTCTTTGAATTTTGGAAGAGAGAGCAGGTTTCCTGCTCTCTCTTCCAAAATCCAAAGCAGTTTGCAATGACAGGGCGGGAGCCGCGAGGCTCCCGTCCTGCCATAGCAAACTACAGTGTCCCGGGAGTAGGCACCCCGGGACACTGCAGGAGCCGGCCCTGGGGGGTGGCGGTCCCCAGGGCCATCAAGGGCTCCAGGAGGGGGGCCGCGCGGCCCCCCTCCCCACATCTGCAAGCCCCGGGGAGGTGATGGTCCCGGGGCTTCGGGGGTCCAAAACGGACCCCCATTTTAAATTTGTTAGTGCCCCGGGAGGTGGCGGTCCCCGGGGCGTGTGGGGGGCTGGAGCCCCCACACAGGTGATTTAAATTTAAAAAAGAAGCCCCGGGGGTGGCGGTCCCCGGGGCTGCAGGAGGGCTCAGAGCCCTCCCGCACCATTTATTTTTAAAGCCCTGGGGGGTGGCGGTCCCCGGGGCTTGGGGGGGCCTTAGAGGCCCCCCACATATTATAAATAACGCCCCCGCATGCCCCCGGGACTTGGCCCACCCGGGGGCCAATTAACAACGAAGCGCGGGAGCCCGCGCTTCGTTTTGTTTTTTTTTCGGCGGGATCCGCGCACCCTAAGCGCATCCCGCCAATTTTTTTTTTTTTAAATGCTTTTTTCTGCCCAGGGGGTCCTTGTGGGACCCCCTGAGCAGACCTAGGGGGTCAGGGTGTTTCTACCCTGCCCCCTTTGTGCATTTTGCGCACTTGTTTCTTTTTTCTTTCTCGGCGGGATCCGTGCACCCTAAGCGCATCCCGCCGATTTAAAAAAATCTAGGGGGTCAGGGTGTTTCTACCCTGCCTCCTTTTTGCGCTTTGCGCACTTGTTTCTGTCCCTCGGTTCTACCGAGGGACAAAATGGCTGCCAACACTTCCTGATTTGGAGTGTTGACAGCCAATTAGCATGCAGCTCGTGATCGGGAGGGTACGCGGACCCTACTCGGCCATAGATATATATGTGATTTTATTTGTGATTTTCTCAGAAACTACTGAACGGATTTACACCATTTAAGCAAAAGGCACAACTCTGAACCAAGGGCTACCTCTTTGCCAAATTTGGTGTAATTCCGTTCAGCAGTTCGAGCTGTAGCCGCGATGAAAGGATCCTATGGAAAAATGAATGGGGAAAACGCGTTTTGGGACCCCCCTTTTTCTCGGCCCCCGCTTGACGAATCAACCCGAGACTTTCAGGCTAGGAGCGGAGCGGAGCACCCCAACAAGTTGGAAGCTTTCGCGAATATTCGTCAACCGGCGCAAGAGTTATTTCAAATAGAATGTCGCGGATTTCCTATGGAAAATAGGTCCTAACTATATCTATCTACTGGCGACCGCCAGTAGATAATATATATATATATATATATATATATATATATATATATATATATATATATATATATCTCACAGTGAAGTTTTTGCTACTGTTTAGCTAAAGTTTAAAGTTAATGGTCTTAGCCAAGAAGTTCGGCGGTTTATGTGGCAACATTTGTTGACTCTGAAAGTGCTTCGGAAACAACGCCGAACCGCTGCATACCGGTGAAGCTATCCTGCCAATATTGTTGTTGGATTGCAATAGGACATTACTTACTGAAGTGGTGTCCGCAGGTGCGAAGGGGGATTCCTGCGGTGGGATGAGGGTCCCTTGAAAGTTGCTCGCTGCCCCCCATTTCGATCTAGGCAGACGTGGGGAGGAAGCAGGCACCGCCCACTTGGGAGAGTACTAACGTCATGGTGCCTGCTCCACACGGACGCGGATTGCCGTGTCCGGGACATCCCCCATGTTAAACTGTCAACATTTGCCTTAACCAATCGCAATGGGGCAATTTGCTTTTAAATGGGGGCTGAAGAATTGCATTTTGTTTTTGGTGGCATCTGAGGAAGTCACTGCGACGAAACGCGTCATGCCATATTGCCAGAATGAAATAAAGAGCTGCTTTGCAAAGGGACCCCCGTGTGCTCTGCTTTCTGCTCAAAGCAAGGGAGTGTGTTTTTGTGTTTTGGTGCGGCCACAGGCACCTTGGAGTCCCATCCCCTAAAAGTTCGGCGGTTTATGTGGCAACATTTGGTGACTCTGAAAGTGCTTCGGAAACAACGCCGAACCGCCGCATACCAGCGAAGCTATCCTGCCAATATTGTTGTTGGATTGCAATTGGACATTACTTACTGAAGTGGTGTCCGCAGGTGCGAAGGGGGATTCCTACGGTGGGATGAGGGTCCCTTGAAAGTTGCGCGCTGCCCCCCATTTTGATCTAGGCAGATGTGGGGAGGGAGCAGGCACCGCCCACTTGGGAGAGTACTGACGTCATGGTGCCTGCTCCACACGGACGTGGATTGCAGAGTCCAGGACATCCCCCATGTTAAACTGTCAACAGTTGCCTTAACCAATCGCAATGGGGCAATTTGCTTTTAAATGGGGGGTGAAGAATTGCATTTTGTTTTTGGCGGCATCTGAGGAAGTCACTGCGACGAAACGCGTCATGCCATATTGCCAGAATGAAATAAAGAGCTGCTTTGCAAAGGGACCCGCGTGTGCTCTGCTTTCTGCTCAAAGCAAGGGAGTGTGTTTATATATATATATATATGTATATATATATATATATATATATATATATATATATATATTCACTGAAAAAAACCATAGGTTTCAGGGACGTTATAGTTAGAAATTAGCATTTAAAAAACCTTAGAAATTCACTGAAAAAACCACAGGTTTCAGGGACGTTATAGTTAGTTGGACATTTCACTCGTACAAAACCAGAGAAATTCCCCCGTTATAGTTAGTTCAGCTAACTATAACTCGCGCCCCATAATGCACTGCTGATGACGTCACATATTACATCATTCATGACATGGTCAGTGACATCACTGATGACATCACTGATGACATCTCAAATGACATCACTGATGACATCATCCAGTGACTGTGTGTTTCTGTAAAGTTTAAATATGTTTTATATATATGCCAAGGTGTATTGCAGAATGAGTGGGTGTATAAGTGTCTGGATGGATGATTTAGTAGGTGCGTGACTGACTGTATAAGTGAGTGATTAAATGTGTCTTACTGAATGCATGGGTTGGTGAGTAGCTACATGAGTGTGTATATCGTTATTGATTGGTTGCTTGAGAATTTGTATGGGAGACTGAGTGTGTGTGTGGGTGGGTGGGAGGTGTGTGACTGCGCATAGATGTGTGAGTGGTTGATTCACTGGGTGTATGGGTTCAAGAGTGCATGTGGAAACAGCTGTATGGGTGGGTGAGTGTGTGTATGGGTGTGTTGGTGAGTGAATGGATGTCTCAGTGGTACATGTCCAAGTAACTACATAGGGAAAAGGCAGTGTATGTGAGAGTTGGAGTATAAATGACTATACGTGAGAGTCAGTGATTGTGAGAGTGGCTGTATGGATGAGTGTGTACTTGTATCAGTGATTATATAAGAGAGTAAGTATGCATTTGTATCTGTATAGGTGAGCAAATGGGAGTGTGATTGATTATTTGCATGACTGACTAGGTGTGTGAGTAACTCCATGGATGAGTGGTGGTGTGTGAGTGTCTGTATAGGTGTATGAGTGCATATGATAGTGTTGTATTGATGAGTGACTGCATGTATGAGTGATTGTATGGGTGAATGAGTGGATGTGTGTGTAGACCTAGGAATCAGTGAGTGCGCATGTAGTAACTGGTATTGGTGTGTCGATGGTTTCGAAAATGGTAGTCTGTATTTTACAGTGGGTGTATCAAAGGTTATATTAGAGTGTGAGGAGGTGCATCAGATTTTCACGTGGATGATGTTATCAGTGCTGTCATCAGTGATGTCATTTGAGATGTCATCAGTGATGTCACTGACCATGTCATGAATGATGTAATATGTGACGTCATCAGCAGTGCATTGCGGGGGCGCGAGTTATAGGTAGCTGAACTAACTATAACGGGGGAATTTCTCTGGTTTTGTACGAGTGAAATGTCCAACTAACTATAACGTCCCTGAAACCTGTGGTTTTTTCAGTGAATTTCTAAGGTTTTTTAAATGCTAATTTCTAACTATAACGTCCCTGAAACCTATGGTTTTTTCAGTGAATTTCAAAGGTTTTTTAAATGTTAATTTCTAACTATAACGTCCCTGAAACCTATGGTTTTTTCAGTGAATTTCAAAGGTTTTTTAAATGCTAATTTCTAACTATGCCTACAAAGATAGGACATGTGAAGAAAGAGGAAGAAAAGCGCACAAAGAAGCAAGACAAATGCAGAAAGAGGCAACAGAAGGCCAGAAAGACGAAGAAAAGTGCAAGAGGAAGCAAGAGATGTGCAGAAAGAACCAACAGAGGAGCAGAAAGTCCTCCTGTGCCCCCAACTTTTTGCTGACGGGTACTGGTGGTAACTGACTCTGACTAACCGGCCCTAGAGCCAGTGCTATGCTAAAAGACACTTAGAATACAGTGAAAACACCTACATACACTAGGGAACACTATGCGTTGGGGAACCCCTGTGATTAGCATGACCTCCTCTGTATTTGCCATGAGTTAGTGCCTGGGTCATTGGATGAGTACATGGGTACTGACTGGATGATTAGAGTACTGCAAGGAGAGTGGATGGTGAATTTATAAACGCTTGTGTTTTGGCGGAGTGATTGGATAAGGACATGGAACTGGTTGGGTGATTGGAGGAGTGCATGGGTAGTAACAAGGAGATGGCTGGACTGCATCAGTAGTCCTCAGGGGATTGTAGCAGTGCATGTGTTAGTGCCTGCGTCATTGCATGAGTACATGGGTAGTGACTGGATGATTAGAGTACTGCAAGGAGAGTGCATGGTGAATTTATAAGTGCTTGTGTTTTGGCGGAGTGATTGGATAAGTACATGGTGCTCGCTGGGTGATTGGAGGAGTGCATGGTAGTGACAGGGCGATGGCTGGACTGCATCAGTAGTGCTCAGGGTATTGTAGCAGTGCATGAGTTAGTGCATGGGTCATTGCATGAGTGCATGGGTACTGACTGGATGATTAGAGTAATGCAAGGAGAGTGCATGGTGAATTTATAAGCGCTTGGGTTTTGGCGGAGTGATTGGATAAGTACATGGTGCTCGCTGGGTGATCGGAGGAGTGCATGGGTAGTGACAGGGCAATGGCTGGATTGCATCAGTAGTGCTCAGAGTATTGTAGCAGTGCATGAGTTAGTGCATGGGTCATTGCATGAGTGCATGGGTACTGACTGGATGATTAGAGTACTGCAAGGAGAGTGCATGGTGAATCTATAAGTGCTTGGGTTTTGGCGGAGTGATTGGATAAGTACATGGTGCTGGCTGGGTGATTGGAGGAGTGCATGGGTAGTGACAAAGAGATGGCTGGGCTGCATCAGTAGTGCTCAGGGGATTGTAGCAGTGCATGTGTTAGTGCCTGGGTCATTGCATGAGTACATGGGTAGTGACTGGATGATTAGAGTACTGCAAGGAGAGTGCATGGTGAATTTATAAGTGCTTGTGTTTTGGCGGAGTGATTGGATAAGTACATGGTGCTCGCTGGGTGATTGGAGGAGTGCATGGGTAGTGACAGGGCGATGGCTGGACTGCATCAGTAGTGCTCAGGGTATTGTAGCAGTGCATGAGTTAGTGCATGGGTCATTGCATGAGTGCATGGGTACTGACTGGATGATTAGAGTAATACAAGGAGAGTGCATGGTGAATTTATAAGTGCTTGGGTTTTGGCAGAGTGATTGGATAAGTACATGGTGCTCGCTGGGTGATAGGAGGAGTGCATGGGTAGTGACAGGGCGATGGCTGGACTGCATCAGTAGGGCTCAGAGTATTGTAGCAGTGCATGAGTTAGTGCATGGGTCATTGCATGAGTGCATGGGTACTAACTGGATGATTAGAATACTGCAAGGAGAGTGCATGGTGAATTTATAAGTGCTTGGGTTTTGGCGGAGTGATTGGATAAGTACACACATGTCACATCAGGCCCGCCCCCTCCCTTCACCACTGTGCAAACGCGCCCCCTGGCGGGTTTTAAGTTGGGGGATTAATTCCCCTTGAATCCTGAGGGTCCCTGGGGGCCAACTAGCCCACCAGGTACCTCCAGTAAGCGCCACAGAGTGGATGTTTTCAAATTCGTGAGAACATTGAAGTTAAAAAAACACTTTGCCTTGAACCAACAACGAAGAACAGCTGAAGTAAGAAATGTACCTGCGATTGACAGTCAGTTGGACAATCTTTCAGTATCTGATATGGATCTTTTATTAGATCTGAGGCGAATGGAAAATTTAAGTGACACAAGCCCACATATTATGACCATGGCCAATACAACTGACACGTATTCAACTGGCCGGAATGAGGATATTCAAATTTCTACCAGTCAAGCCCTTGAAATTGCCAGAGAATAAGAAGTGGACATCAGTGGCAATGCTCCCACGAATTTTAGACCAGCTTCCAGATTTATACCAATGACTACCAGAGACTCAGTTGATGTATTCAATGAGTTAGTAATTAATGATTTAAAAAAATTTGGAAAAATGCACAAGTGTCAAGCATAAAGTTTTCTCACAGCATGAAAAGGAGTATTCTGCTTTGGTTACTAAACTGACATCTAAGGGTAATTGCATTGTGCGTAATGCCGATAAGGGTGGAAATGTCGTTCTTTGGGATAAGGCTAATTATTATCCGCACCACACACTAGTTCCAATTCGTAGTGTTCCTGCGCAACCAACCCCAACGCCAGCCGTTGCTTGACGCCTCTGTGCCCCAGATCCAAGATTGTAGTCACTGAAATGGGGGTGCGCCAGGTCATGAAGTCCAGTAGTCAACAGTAGTGTAAAAACAGTTCTTTATTACAAATACATAAATCAACAATACGAAAAGCTCAGCCAACGCGTTTCATTCCCAACGGGAACTTCATCAGGGCAACGTGTGGATTCAATTAACTGCATATGCTGCGGGAACTCCCCAATACAATTCCATATTCCGAAAGTCAGTATTCAGAAACCTGTTGGATAAATGGTGACAATGGTCAAGCGTCCGCATAGTCACAAACGTAATCTGGCACAGTGCATTGCACTTGGACAAACCGGAATGCTGACAGGCATGATAAATCCTGCACAAAAAGACCGTAACAGGAGTTCGTGTGGTCGTAACCTTCATAGGAAAGAAAAGGAAGGTTACGACCACACGAACTTCTGTTACGGTCTTAATATGCAGGATTAATCGTACCTGTAAGCATCACGGTTTGTATCAGCTTAATACCCCTGCACCTTCACTTCCCCCACACTGCGCAGGAACAGCTGGAGACCAAGCAAGGGAACTATGCCATAGCTGGCTTCCTGCACGTGTTGGGGGCAATTTACTGCACACATGTACTACTTGTGCCCCCTGCCGACACTGCACACAATAACCGCAACAGAAACCACACGCATTCCATCAATGTGCAGGCAAAAGTGGACCACCGGGGCCTGTTCACGAATGTTGTCACAAACTTCCCAGGCACTG
This sequence comes from Calotriton arnoldi, assembly GCA_963921515.1. NCBI lineage: Eukaryota > Metazoa > Chordata > Amphibia > Caudata > Salamandridae > Calotriton > Calotriton arnoldi. The sequence goes on from CAWUFW010011473.1 coordinate 541,219, forward strand.
TGGAAGACCTTGGACATGTAGCTTTGTCGTCCCCCCCTGTAAGCGTGAGCGGAGTGGCCTTGGCCGGCGTATGTCGGGAGTAAATAGCCAGGGGCTCTGGGCGTGGTACAGTTCCGGGATGGCCACAAAAGTAACTACTGCGTGTGTCTCTGTGTCCGCCATATCCTGTTCATAGGCCTACACACACGTGGCCGACCACCCTCAACGGCCAGATTTACACTGGAGACGAGGTGGCTACGTCCCAAGCCAACCCGCGCACATCTCGTCATCGCATGCAGGGTCGTGTCTGCCAGGGCGGCACCCCCCACCCAGCCACGAGGCTGCCGCCATGACCTGTGGTGCCTGCGCGATCCTGTGCGCCTGCTGCACCCCAGCCCTGGTCCCCAGACCGGTCCGCCGCCCAGCGTTGACTGGCCGCCCCTGCGCACCCAGGCCTCAATGCTCACCTGACGCCACCGGCGTGTCTCCAAGAGGGGCCACCACATGCCGGTGCAACCTCCTCAGCCGATCGCTGGATTCTGTGCCACAGGCCCCCAGTGCACCCTGTGGCACCGCATCGCGGAGTCATGTGTGTGCTGACTGCTGCCTTCGGCGTACACTGCGGTCCAGCAGGGCTCTCAATTCAAATCGAATCTTGATTGGCAGGACGGAGTATCGAGGTCTACGCATCATCGCAGGCTGCACACCCGCTCAGCTTTTCAGGTGCCCCTACCTCAGTGCACCGCAAGTCACCGTCCCGTGGAGGTAGGCCCGTGCCAGCCGCACTGCATCGGGTGCCACCAACTCTGTGCACCGCAAGTCATCATCCCGGGGCGGTAGGCCCGTGCCGGCCGCAGTGCATCGGGTGCCACCAACTCTGTGCACCGCAAGTCATCGTCCCGTGAGGGTAGGCCCATGCCGGCCGCAGTACATCGGGTGCCACTAACCCAGTGCGCCACAAGTCATGGCCCCTTCATGATTGAGTCTCGTGGTGCGGCGCCATCATGTCACCTCCGGCAGTGGGGGATGTGATGTGGTAGGCCCCTTTTATTGGCAGGGTCACATGTCCTGTGACGCCTGTGCTGGATGGGTGTGGAGTGGGTGTAAACCAGCCCTCAGGGAGTGGCTGTGGCATGCTGACAACTAGACCAGTGATCAGCAGATAACTACAGGGAAGACCTGGGACATGTAGCTTTGTCGCCCCCTCCTGTAAGCATAAGCGGAGTGGGCTGGGCTGGCGTATGCCGGTCCAGCGTAGGGGTGTGAACAATGAGCCTGGGGCTCTGGGCGTGGTTCAGTTCTGGGCTGGACAAGAAAGTAACTAATGCGTGTGTCTCTGTCGTAGTGTCGGCACCACCCGGACCGCAATGGGCAATGTTGCACCCTGTGACTCGAGTCCCACAACATGAGCAACATGGACGTAAGGGGGAATCACTGACCCTACATTCATCCATACTTTCATACTTGAATGAACATAGACATGTCACATCTGTGTGAATTTGAATGTTTTATTCACATTCAGTGGAGTGTTGAAGCTGGAGAAGTACAGGACCATGCAAACCCCACTTTACATTGTTGCCCCATGGAGGGCCAACCAGAGTCCTTCAGGGAATGACAAGTTCATCGGAAGAGGAAGAGTTCAGTCCGCAGTCTGATTGCTGTGTCATTGGTAACCAAACAGAATATGGAAGTCCATGTCGAGGTCCAAGGTGAGTGTCGCAGAGTGTATCGGGGGACAGTGGAAGGTGATGATGCAGAGGGCAGAACCAAGCAGAAACAGGCCATATGGGGGAGATGAATGCTACCGCTTGCTCCTTACCACTAAGGCAGAATCATCCGCATCTTCGTCCTCTGATGTTTCATGTGCCTCACATGTGGGTGGTGGTGTTTTGCCTGCATCACTGTGTGGCACTGACACATCACGGGCCGGAGGTGGAATCTCTGCCGCACTGTGTGGCAGTGACACATCAGGGGCCAGAGGTGGATTATCTACCGCACTGTGAGGCACTGACACATCAGGGGGCGGAGATGTGGATGTAGAAGCAGCAGCAGCATTCATCAGCGCCAGGCCGTGTGGCAGCAATGCCATGATGAGGGTCTGCAGGGCATGGAAGATCCCAGCTACATCTCGCTGATGTGCAGCCGTGGCAGTCATTCTTTCCACCTGCATCTGCTCCCTTTTCTCCATGATCCTCCACATGTGTCCCAACTCCCGGCTGACATTGCTGGAGCCACTCTGACTAGACAGTTGTCCTTGTCTCAGAGTTAGGACTCCAGCGATGTCAGCCATGGATCGTTGGAGAGCATGGAGCGGACTGTGGGTGTCCGTTAGGGACTGTAAGTGGTCCCTTATGGGACTTAGACACCCATGAATGGCATCTAGTTTGGCTGCCATGAGGTCGAACCCCACCCGCACCTGATCAGCCATCTTCTCCTGGCCCCCTAACACACGGCGTTGGAAGGCCATGTGTTGTTCGTGGGGGTCCTGGGAGACAGCCGGGGTGGTGGGTGCTTCCTCCTGTGTGGTCTGTGCAGGGGGTGGGGTCTCCTCGATGCAGCTGGGCTGCCCTGCTCCTGGAGGTGAGGTGCCGAAGCTGTCCATGAGCTCTTGGAGGGCGTCGGTGTCGAAGGTGGGGAGGTCCTCTTCGTCATCAGTGTACAGATGTTCGGTCTGCTCTGCAGGAGGTCTTGATTCTCCCTCTGCAATGTGAAGGGGAGATGCAGTTTAACATTGTGTTCACATGTATGTTGACGCATTGTACAAGTTTACATACAGACTGCATGACAATGTACATTGTGACTGTTTGGGAGGAGCTGCCTATTTGATGCGGGACAGCGGACATTTCGACAACATCACGGATGTGTGTTTGTACTTGTACATTATCATCTCACATGTCCCTGCTATGCCAAATGTGATTGGCCAGTTTCTACACACAAGCGGCACCAGTTGTGTCCTCTGTTCTGTTGTGAACGTGTTGCAGTTTGTACCACATTGTTGTCAAAGTTGATGTGCTCTGAATGTTATGTGTGTGTGCTGCATTTTGGGAGAGTCGCCCCTGCAGCTCTGATTTTGCTGCCCCTTATCCCTATCAGGCGGTGTGCCTTTGACTTCTGTGCTTATACAGTGCTGAGATGTTGCCTACTTGGGTAAATTGGGCTCTTGGTGGGAGTTGGGACTCTGGGGCATGGTTTGTCCGCAGATGTGTTGTTGACGTCAGGGGTTGTTTGTGGATGTGTCAGAGTGTGACCTGCTCCTTTACGGATGTGGTCCAGACTCAGCCACCTCAGTGTCGTGGCGTGCAACATGTCATGATATATTGACTGGAGCCATGCTATTCGTTGTGCGGTGTCACTTGCATTGTCAGTGTGGCTCACAGACACACCGCTTTGCTGGGTTTGGCGCATGGGTTGGTTGTGAGATTGGTGATGTGTGGGAAGGGCCCCCTCTGGGCACATAGTCGACGGGGGGCCTACTTGCTGTTTCTAGGTATGCTGCAGTGTGCCAAGGGGATCAGGGACATGATCCAGAGTCATTGTGGGTGTGCACTGTGCTATACTTAATTGTGCATGTGTGCCATTGTGCCTATCTCCCCCCGTCCCCCCAGTCCCTGGTCGTTACTGACCCTGTTGCTGTTGTGTCAGGTCATGTTGAGCAGTGTCTGGGCACCCAACTCCTGCCACCGTCTCCACACTGATGACTGTGGACAGCGTTTCCTCCATCTCATCCAGCTCCTCCTATGGCGCTGGACTCCCACCTCCAGTCTGCATTGCTGCCTTCTGGTTGTTGCTGAGTTTATGCTTGGCTTTGCTCTTCACATCATTCCAGTGCCTCTTGAGCTCTTCCATTGTCCTCCTCAGCACTCCGACTGCATTCACCTTGTCCACGATGGACTGCCATATTGCATTTTTTGTTGCCAATGACACAGTGTAGGTGACGAACAGTTGTTGATGGTGTTCTATCACCTCCGTTATCAGGATCCTGTTTTCCTGAACCGCGTCGTCCTCTTCTTCTTCTCCTTGCTCTTCCCTGACCCCGAGGTCCCAGGCTGGTCCTCCGTGGGGCTTGTGGGGTTCTGGTTGCCCTCTGTACTTGCTCCGGCTACCTCCATTGTGCTTCGCAGTTGTTTTGGTTTTTTTTTTTTTTTCTGCTTTTATGGTGATTTTTCCTGCCTGACGTGTGTTAATTGCAGGCCTGGCGCAGTTTATCGCTGATTTTTTTATCACGGTTGGACCCATCGCCACTTTTTTCACGTTCGGCTTTTGATTTTTATCGTTGTGCCGGTAATTTTATTGCGGACATTTGATGCGTTATTGGGAAACTATCGCATGTTACCGCCGTGTTGAGAATGTGACGTTAACACAGCATTATTTTCCCGCGATACACGGCGATATGAAAAATTGCGTATCCTATTTTGGCGATGATTATCGCACGTTCTTGAGAATATCCCCCATAGTTTCTTTGGGTGACGTTACTCATTATGTCACATTGATTTACTATTTAATGTCCTTACACAGAGTGCTGCTGTCCATTGTTTTTCTCCCTATGCCCTAACAAAGACTACCTTTTCTATGGTTTGATAGGGATTGAAACATACATTGATGATTATCACTGTTTTGGGACTGTTTTCCTATTTTTATCATTCATTTAATAAGTACATTACTTTTGCAAACAAACTGGATTGTTTGATCTTTAACAGCCAGAAACCTCTGCATTCAAAATTGCTTTGCACCTCTTTGTGCACCAACTAGGAGCGCTGTGCCATCACATTTGCATATTCATCAAAGCACCTTGGGGCATATTAGCAAGACCCACGTTAAAATTATCGCCGTTTTAGCGGCAGGAAACTGCCGCTAAAACGGCGATAATGGGCTTGCTAATATGCGTTATGGAATTCCAATAGAAGCCCAGGTTAGATGTCCTGCACATCTAACCTGGGCTTCTATTGGAATTCTATAACGCATATTAGCAAGCCCATTATCGCCGTTTTAGCGGCAGTTTCCTGCCGCTAAAACGGCGATAATTTTAACGTGGGTCTTGCTAATATGCCCCCTTGTTTCTTTTACTGGACATAAATAACTTTATCAGAAAATATACAGTGTTTGTTTTCTATAAATAAGAACAATACTCCATATGTGGTTGTGCTGCACATTACATTACTTATTAGTATACGTGTTTTGCTTTCTGTGGAATTGCATTCTATGTCTCGGGTTAATGTATTGGCTTTGGTTTAAATGTACTCTAAAGGAACAATTGTTTTGTGCACTACCAATAAGTTATAAGCGTCTGAAAAATAGAATTCCTCAATAATGGTGAGTGAGGAACTTAAATCAGTTTCCAGATGGATTATGAAAACATTTTAATTGCTAAAATTTGATTTTGATTGAAGGCCAGGGAAAGGCAATGTCAGGATATTTCGAATCTGAAACTTCAGGGAATATTATGGATATTAGGTTTGCAAAATCTTGTTGGATGTTGCATGTTATGGCAGTGGCAGTGGATTGTTCCAATCTATCCGCAGGCTTAATAAAATGTAAGATGCATATTGTTTCAATGGTTGGCTTTGGAAATTATAACAGAAGATTTGTTTTGATCTTATAGATGCTCCACAGTGTAAAGTGATTTTCGGTATGCCCTGCTTAACCTTACAAAATCCATTCTTAAAATAAAACACGAACATCGGGAGATCTAATGTAAAAATAGCAAAAGTGTTTAATGTAAAAATAGCAAAAGGCACACCACATAATAAGAAAACAATTGTAATTTCAACCAACCAACTCTCTCGCAAAAAGACGGCTGGAGCATGTAGTCCTTAAAATACGTGTAATAGCAAATGATTCTTATTCACTTTCCTCTCAATACAAATCTATGGAGCATAAACATGTTGCAGAAAATGTTACTTCAATTAAACTATCTAATGAGCAGGAGGCAGGATCTTCTCATGGTAGAAAATGCGAGAAGATATTCAGTTGAAGACAAGGCTACATAAACACACTGCTGAATTAATTATTGTTCTAAAATCATGTTTCTCCTTGTCAATATTGAAAGTGAGGCTTCACTTTACTATGAGATGCTGGAAATGTGCAGATGTACTACCTCAAATACAATGGCTTCTAGGCGTGCAGGAATCATTAAACTTAGCACGCCCATTAAGGCTTATAAACACTTCCGGTTAATACAAAAACAATATTTAAATTTGATTACATAATATTTCAGTTCATGTTGTGATATACATGTGCAAGGAGGCATTAATATTTAAGGCAACAAGGAATACATGGTTATGTTTTCTCTGCCTCCTTTTATTTATCACCAACTCAATTGCAAATAGTCTCAAGCTTCTGTTTTTACATCTTCCTTTTCACTGCCCTCATCATATGACCTCAAAGGCAGCAAGCAGAAAAGTATTGGTAGTGCCTTTATTTGCATAAGTGCCTATGATGATGCACATTATTAATTTTATTAGAAGATGCACAAGAATTCAAGCAATATCAATGATTATTTCAGAAATTCCATCTAGCCAAGTCCAGATGCCACTGAGATTGAAATCTAGCCCATTTTGGAGCTCGTGTAGTTTCATGCCTCTGTCCCTAATGAGGTCTATTTGCTTGTGTACGCTGAGCGAGGTGTTGGGATGATAGTGCAACATTCAGAACCTACAATAGCACAAACCTCCTCTTTTGCTCATAAAATGTATTCTAATGTCATCCTATTCTGAATCAGCATTTTGGCATGTGCGACTAACCGATCTACCAGTAATCCTTACGCTAATGAAGTAGAGTTAGTGATTTTTCATATGATTTCTGCATTTCGTCTTGCTCCATTTAAAGCAAATGTTATGCCATTGGGATTTAGGCAGGAAAAAACTAGTTGTAGTTGAAGCAGCTCTCCTACCCCACCGTTGCTGTAAAGGGAGGCCCCAAAAGTGTCTCATTACAGGTACAACATACCCAGGATAACTGGTCGTAGACTACTCCAGGCAAAGCCATTGTTAGGCTCGCAATCTGCAAATGAAATGTGCATAGTCCCCTTTCTTATGATGCTTATGAAACAACAGTCCAGTGGAAAGACGGAATTCATAATGGGGTAATTCAAAGGGAATGCTCTGCAGTGAAAACACTAGAGAAATTCTCTTTACGGTGCTCACACTTTCTGCTTCAGTCGGTGCAAGAAGTATCACTTCTTACCTCTTCTGGGCCAAAAGATTGTTAAATCTTTCAAGGACATGATAAGAAGGTGAGGGGGGGATATGCCGGCAGACTCTGACTTTGCTGCCCATGGTAGAAGAGATCAAGGAAAGTGTAGTTATGATTGAAGGGCACAACAATCAAGGGGATACCACATTAATGAGCAAATGCATGAGTGCATTGCCTCGGTCAGGCAACTTTGGATACCATAGTGGCTGTTGCTTGCCTGTGTGCGGCCCCAATCACTGCCCAGCCCTCCTGGCACCTTGTCACGATGTGCCAAGTCTGCTCCGTGAGGACTCTGAAGTGGAAACCGAAGCTGACCAATTTCCCCCTCACATCACACCCTGACCGAAAAGTAACCCTGGGCGAAGTACTACGCTACGCTCGCGTAGTTTGCGAAGTTTGCGCTACTTCGCACAACGCGAATTGCACGTAGCACAGTGCAAACACGCGTAGCGTAGCGTAGTGCCGCGGTCATTTTTTGCTTGCTCGCGGTCCTCAACATCAAGTTGGCGACCGCGAGCAAGCAAAATGACATCCCGGCGAGACTTTTTCCTCGTTCGCGATCAGCAACATCAAGTTGCCGATCGCGAGCGTGGAAAATAAACCTCCCGGCGAGATTCTCAACGCGGGAAGTCAGGTTTCTCATTGCGAGTGGTCGCGTATGCTCGCGACCGCTCGCGATGAGAAACTACCAGTCCGCGTTGAGAAAGCTGCCGCTCGAGTAAAAATCTACTCGAGCGGCAGTAAAGACAGCTCGCACTGTGCAAGTTGCCGTTTTCAATGATTGCACAGTGCGGACAAGCATCCGGCACTGTGCAATCATTGCGAACACGCACTACGCAGTTCGCGTAGTGCTACGCGAAGCTCGCGTAGTGCGAACTGCACTTTGCGTAGCTTCGCGAAGCACTACTTCGCGAACTACGCCCAGCCTTACCGAAAAGGGCAGTCATGCAGTCAGGACGAGGAACATAAATCAGAAAATGGTCCCTTTAATTGACCGTACTTCCTGGAATCCTGGACTCCCTCCCCGAGTCACGTGATCAAGACTCCGCAACCAATCAGGCTCCTTTCTTCCACGCAGGAGCTATGAAACCCCTGAAGAGCAGGAGGAACTGGGACATTGGAAAACACCAACCGAACACCGAGACAGGGAGAAGAAGAGGAACGAGATTCACCACCTCCAGCTACTTCGAGGATATGCCGGACTGTGAGGCAAAGACACCAGACAGGTCTCATCCACTGAACCCGAGGACGGAGAAGACACAGGAACCCGACTCATCAGAGGAAGAGACTGAAGCACGCAGGCGTGGTGACGAGGTGTCCAGCCACGTTCCTGCAGGAGCGTGGCTTACCCAGGTCTGTCTTTGGTTGTGGGGGCTGGTAGGGAGGAGGGCAGAGAAGCCTGAGACGCACTGAGCATATAGATTAAAAAAGAATGTTACAGAACCAGTAGCCTTAACTCATTTGTGGAGGATTTACTTAAGGTGGTAATTTCCCCCCTCACCACCCTATATCTTTATCATGTGAATACTTACCAGGGTTTCCATTCCTTTTGAGGCACGCATCCCACCTGGTAGAAGACAAAAGGAGGCACGTCCAGGAAGACCATAAAAGGAAAAAAGAAAAGATCAGAATATAATTTCAGCCCTTCATGTATCGCTTCACTATGAAATAAAAATAGTGACAAGAAAACTCTTACGTTCCCCTACTGTTCTTTCAATAACCAATGCCCTACACACCTCAAATGCTGGGCCTTACTTGTCGGGCCTACACTGATGCCACTGGGCACTAGTGGACTTTTCACTGCTGCTGTGGTCTGCGTGGGACAGCTTGGGACCTCTTGTGCCACCACCGATTGAGCACTGTGCGCGAGTGGTGGGGCTGCATCCTCCGTGCACTGGACCCTTCGCTCCCCTCAGTAGCTGTCTTGAGCGAGTGGGCCTATCAGTAGCTAGGATACTGCCTTGCTGGTTGACGCTTCTCGCTGCACCTTGGGACATTGCTTTCTGCTATGTGCCTCCTCCACAACTGGAGACTTGACACAGGAGCATACTCCTACATTATAACTGCCCCTTCAGACATGGGAACACACCCTGAGGCATCTGTTACTGCTTTGTAAGTGACGATCTAGGGCAGCCCTAACACCAGCCATTTTTCTCCTCATCTTCCTTTGGCCATTGGTGGAAAGGCACTGGGAGCAAACTGCTGATACCTGGTACCTCTGCTCACCCCCACTGCTGCCTAGAATCCCCTCTTCCATCTCGGCTGGACTCCTGTACTGGGCTGCTTGTGCTTTGAATTATTGTGCCCCACCCTGACACTCACAAGCGGGCCACACCTACACTGCACTTACCTTATTTACTAAACTATCAGATCTGGAATCTTCCAAACTGGTGCACCCCAAGACTGGTGCTGTGTGCTCACGCATGTCTGTGTCCCCCCCCCAGACTTACAACATGTTACTGTATCTCCAGGCTGACTGTCAGATGTGGAATCCTTTACTGACAAACTTGATGTGGTGCTGCCGGCGATCGTGCGGTCAAGCACCTCCATGAGGTCAAAAATCAATGCCGTTGACACTGACCTCGCTCTCTTGCGAGAAGACTACTGGAAGTTACCGGAAAAGGTGCACTCAGTGGAACAAGCAGTAACAATCCTTCAGCCACAAACATCAGACCCGCAGACTCGATTTACCACCCTACAGGACAAGGTCCGCACTTTGGAAGATGCTGAGGTAAGGTACAGGTGGAACAGCATTCGAGTGGTGGGCCTCCCTGAGCTCTAGGAGGATAATGATATGGAGTCTTATATTGACACCTGGATTTTCAGCTTTGTTCCTGCAGACCTTTTATCTCCGTTCTTCTCTGTTGAGCATGCCCATAGGGTGCCCATGCAGCACCCCTCACCAAGCACCCCATCCCGCCCACTGGTTGCGCTTGATTAATTACTGAGATCAAGACATTGCCCTGAAAGAAGCATGCAAACAGGACAACCTGAGGCTCAACACTGTCTGGATCATGGTGTTTTTGGACTACACATTAGCTGTCCAGCGTCAATGACATACGTTTCTGGAGGTGAATTGCAGACTGTGGGAGAACCATATCCAGTATGCAGTACTCTCCCCGGCACGCCTTCATGTCCAGTTCAACGGTAAGGCTTCTTTCTTTACTGATTCCGCAGATGTTTGATTGTGGGTGGAATCGCACAGATTTGCTCTTGCGGGCCCTACCTCGGACACTCACAGCCGACCTCCATCATCAAATTCAAAGCGCAGGAAATGCACCCACCAGTTGGGTCTAACGGCCTCTCGGTCACAAGGATCCCACAACTTAGAGGAACTCATCCAAGAACGCTGCAGAGCGCTGCAGGTGGCAGCCAACGTCAGAGATCCTGTGTCACATTACAGCGCAGATGACAAAGACTCTGGATCCTCAGTGGACAGTGAATCTCTTGCATCCAACATTGATCCCCCAAGCACCGATGGGATGCTGGTAGTGACTCCTTAAACCTGAGGTCATATCCCTTGAACAGTTGTGTATTTCAAATATTTATGCTTTGTTCTTATTAGTCATATTGCTCTGCTGTCTGCTTATTGTGATCTGCCTTCTGTTTTGGCTGGGGGGAAGCGCTGTCAGGTAGTTTTTTCCATCTCTCCCCATTGCACTCTGTTTCTTGATCATAAGAGCCGCTCGTCACAACCCCTGGTCCCGGCATCTATACCATCAAGGACGACTGGACGGCAGCCTGTGAGGAATGGCGAATGTTTGAAATCTTGCCTCTCTTGCCCACCCCCTAGTCCGGCTCCTTCTCACCAGTTTTTCTCTTCCTTTCCTGGTTTGAGCAGGTACCTGTTGTACTTCTGCTCTCAATGTTATTCACTGTTTGTTATCCATTTGTTCTTTTTTGCACTGTTATTATAATGGTATGCACTCATTCATCCTGCACACATCCTTCTATGATACACTGGTCTCTGTCAAGGGAGGCTGGGACTTTCTTACTCTCACACCCCACCCCGTGGCTGTCACTAACATTGTTACCTGGAACATGAGAGAAATACATACCCCCTCTCGCTGGTATACAGTGTACCCCTACCTCTGCCGTAGACAGGCACATATAGCATACATCCAGGAATCTCATATCACGTCCTTAAAAGCTCTCAAACTGCAGAGGAGGTGGCTGGTTCCGGTGTTTTCAGCCAACTACTCTGTTTATGCCCAGGGAGTTTTAATTTGGGTAGGGACGGGGTTCCCTTTGCTGCCACTCACACAATTGTTGACCCAGAGTGGTGGTATGTATTTGTAGAAGGCTGACAGGATGGTAAACAACTTGTCCTTGGGGGGGATATATGCGCCCAATCTAGGCCAAGCTCCCTTCCTTCACTCCTTAACCACGCTTCTGGCCCACTGTAGCAAAATCGCCTGGGTGTCGGGTGGAGATTTCAACAGCCGTTGGATGTGGGGCTTGATTGCTCTTTCCCATCGTTGCCTCGTACGGTGGCTACATCCAATGCGCTTACATAGTTGCACCACTAGGACCTCCTTGATGTTTGGCGTCACCGCAACCTCCACTCCAAAGTGTATTCTCACTACTCCCATGCACACCAACTCCACATCCGCATAGACAGATTTGTTTGCACCAGGGATATCATCACACATATCACAGATATGGACTATCTTGGTCGCATGCATTCGGACCACAATCCACTTCAACTACAGCTTCGTTAGGAACACCTTTTGCCACCCATACCCACCTGTTGGCTACAAGCTTCCACACTAGAGGATCCCCTTTTCATGCTTCCATCGCCACTGCTATAGCGGAATATTTTGACATTAACACTGGCTCCGCTTACTCACCCTTAATAGAGTGGGAAGCATTCAAAGTATCCATACGGGGTCACCGCAACGGCAAGCACTTATTATGCGCCACTGCCTCACCACTGCCATCTCTCTCATAGAGGGTCAACTGCAGAGTCTTGAGGAACTGGCCTACTGTTCTGTCACTACCCAAGAGCATTTACTTCAATACCAGCTTGACCACCTTACACTACTTGTCCGACTCCTTTGTCTTCACTACTCCGAGCACACCAAGAGCACACATGCAGATGCTAATCATCCAGACACCTTACTGCCTGGCTGATATGGCAGGAAATGGACATGTACCCTATCTTGACTCTTCGCTCCAACTCAGGTCAACTACTCTATACACAGAGAGTCATACATTCTGCTTTTACATGCCCCTACACACAACTATACTCGTCCGCACCGGCGGCTCCTCCAGGAGCCATTCAGGACTTGCTATCTGAAATCACACTCCAATGGATATCACAAGACTCCGGGAAGGAAGTCAATGGAGACATTACCCTCTTTGAGGTGCAGAAGGCGATACGCACGTTGGCCACTAGCAAAACCCCTGGGCCGGTGGGATTCAGGGCATGGCAGACAACAGTAACATTTCATAGTGGAATAATTGGGCTGTTGAAAGGTGCTGGGGTTTCATATTGAAGAGGAGTGCAACTACAGATTGAGGCACGCCCATAGATAGGGCAGAACTCAACACAATATTTTCAGACGCTTCAACAAAATTTGTGGCAGCTGTCACAGACCATAAACATGCTGGTAGCCCATCTATGACTGGGTCTAGACTTGAAGAAAAATTGGCTATGGACTTTTTCTGCTCTCCATGACTCTGAACTAATACTCCAAGTGCATATCCTTTAGGTTCATGATAGTGCAAAGTAAATGTTTGTATAGTCAGGGAGCCCTAAAGCGAATGCAGCAGTCAATGCTTGTTTAATCTTTACAAAGGCATTATCGGCTTCAGTAGACTACTGTAAGTGTACGGAGGGATCTTTTCCAATATAATCAGGGAAGGGCTTTGCCAATACGATATAGCTCTTGACCCACTGTATGCATATAGCCACGCCCAGAAAAGTACATACCAGGGAGACAGTTAAGGAGTGGGATAACTTACGCATGGCTTCAACTTTATCAGAGGACAGATGGCGCTTGCCACCAAAAATTTAATGACAGATATATTGCATTAAGGGGAGGCTGGATTGCAATTTTGCCTTTGAATCCTTATACCCTTTTTTTTACTTAATTCAATTCATGCTAGGTTGAGTCTACCTTGTAATGATCTAGGACAACAGATGCCAAAAGCAAATCATCAGCATTTTGAACTAAAGTGGAACACCGGGGGAAAGTCAAAATGTCCCAATCTTTCTTTAGGGCTTGGAAAAAGGTTGAACGGAGGTCCGTGAAGCCTTGAGGAAGACAGGGACGATAAAGAAATTAGAACAGAGATCAACCACATTAGTCCACTGGGCATCTGCGGGGATACAAGAAAGGATGGAGACAGGATTAAAGACTGAAGGGAAGCTTGGGATCATCACATTATTAGGCACCCTAAGATCTTGGATAAATCTGTATGTGTTGGTCTTTCCTACCTTGTGTATTGGCAGAAACTTGCTTGTTGGCCTTTTCTACCTTGCGTATCAGCAGAATCTTGGTAGTACATCTGCTGACAATAGGAGCTGAAATTACTTGCTTAATCAGATTTTCTTTTACAGGGATAATTCCTTCCTCCGCCTCGGGTTTCAATAGGTACCTGAGTATCCTGGGTTGTTTCTTCTTAGGCTCAACTATTATCTTTACTGGCTCCATTGATGATGTGAACCCCACATTGTTGGTCTCTGTGAACCATGTTGTGGGTAATGCCCGTGAAAGTATATCAGTTAAATTTGCATCATATTGGCAACTTGTGCTCTCACACAGTAGTGAGAGTATTACATTTTCTTGCTGGTTTGGTATATTCAGGAATACATCATCTGGAGTATAAAATACAGTATAATTGAGTTTGCTGAAAATATCTCTGCCTAGCAGCTTAGCTAGGGAAGTTAGGCTAGGAAAAAGGGAATATTTATCGCTAACGCGTTCTAGGGAAATAGACATGGGGTCAGAAATATACCTGAGAGAGTTTGAGTGAGGAATTCAGAAATTTTTTAGAGTGGGATGACAGTCCATGTGTCAAAAAGACAGGGAGTATGATTACTATTAATGACTCAATCTACATAGATGCAAAAAGAAGGATTGATGGACAGAATGTTGAACAAAGTCAAACATTCACCCCAGTACAGAGATCTGGGCCTAAATCCATAGTTGTTTTGCTCCCCATGCCATTCCAGTTTAAACCCAGCCCCTGCCCGTGTTTGGTGGCTCAGTGGACTAATGCGTCCACTGCAGGGGCCTGTGTTTGACCTCATGGTCACAGGTTCAAATCCCAGCAGGTCCACTTAGCATTTCATCCATCTGAGGTCAATAAAATGTGTACCATTGAGTTGGGTAACAATAAACATCTGTTATTCAGTGCCAAGATGCCTACGGGTGAAAGTGCACTGTACAAATACACATGTTATGTTATATGCAAATCAGTCATGACCCTGCACCCTATGAGAACAGTCCAGCCCGAACTGCCAGGCCAGGTCCGCCCAGGACCGGAAACAAGCATCGTGGGACTGGTTTTGGGGTCCAAACTGGGGTGGCGTAATGAGAAAAAGAACAATGGATTTAACCCAGATCTCTTGACTGGGGATGAATGTTTGATTTATTCAGCATTCCGTCCATCATTTGTTGCTGCAGCATTTTTGCCCTAAATGGGATGGGTATGTCCAGAAGTGGGCCCCTTGCTCGCAGTGCCACTGGATTCAAGCTAGCCTGGCTAGCCGGGATGTTAGCCCGAAACCGGTCCCAGGATGCTTGTTCCGGTCCAGGGTGGACTTGGCTTGGCAGTTCAGGCTGGACTGTTTCCATGAGGAGCAGGGTCAAGACTGATTTGCATATGGCTGGGTCCACATTGGGGTTGGCGTAGTGATCAAAGGAATGATGGATTTAACCCAGATCTCTTGACTGGGGGTGATTGTTTGATTCATTTAGCATTCCATCTATCATTTGTTGTCGCAGTATCAATTGACATAGAAGCACTTTTGCATAACTGGGATTAAGGTATTCATGTCACAGTCAGAACCTCTAAGACTGTCCTAAAACCCAGGATAAGAATTTTGGGTAATCTGATGGAACCAAGTTGATTGGGGCGACATTGTGCATTAGATGCAATATTAGGACAATCTTGTTTTTAGTGTCCTAGCTGCATGCAAGCAAAATATGAACCTCCCGCTCTTGGCTTAACCCTGTCTATTTCATTCTCTCTCCCAGCTTTCCCACCTGCTCTGTCCTCCACTTCCCTCTCCCATTTGTCCCCCTTTACGAGGCTACATGTCCCATTTCACTGACCATTCTTTGCATGTTTTACAACTTCAATGACATGAACTTTGTGTAGTAATTTACACCACACAAGTGTAAATTCAGGTTTCTTTATTCTCACTCAAGGAACAGCAACCTCCAGCAGCTCACAGCTTCACTAACTGCCTTCTCAGAGCTACCACATAAACATTCCAAATTACATCAACAATAAGAATGTTTCCTACATATCTAACCCCTTACAAAGAAACACAACTAAATCTATGTAAAAATGCTGAAAAATAGATACATGTCAAATATGTGATAAAATACAAAGTAAGATTGATTTATACATGACTAAGAAAACATTATCAAGAATGATTGGGACCAACAACTTTGTTCAAATTACCAAAACTCCATTCCCTACCACCTTTGTTATATTCCATATAGGTACCCCAAATATAGGCTCAGTTAACATCCCAACCTTTCACCTATATTCATCCCTACATTACATACATAATGGGCTGTTAGGACTGACCCTTTACCTAGTTACAGTACTGCTTACAGAACGTGGGGTTTTCCCTGAACAATAGCCTCATACATTATGCATGAGGATCCTTGGATTCTTGGAAGCTCAGCAGGACTACCATCTCCTGCATAATTACTATGTACAAGGTTAATTCCTGATGTCATCCTAAGTCCGACAGTGGCACAGCAAGTTAGAACCCCTGGGGATACCTTCGGGTATATAAACATCACATCTTGCTGAGATAGGCAGAGGAGATCACGACTTCCATGCCGACACACTGACGCGAGACGCTGAGGTTCCTGCATACAGACACTCCAGCTCGATAGTGGTCTAACATCCCTTGCGGGGTGTCCAACCCGAGACCAAGACGGGGGTCCCACAGTTTCTCACTTCAGGTAATGGGGTTGACTTTATCCTAGAGGGATTCTTGGCTCAACACCTACACACATGTTAGGTACACTTAGGTACATCTAGTTAGGGTAGCATCGTAGGAGTACTCATTTTATTGTCATGTAATTTAAATATACTTGCCTATGTTCATGATTATAGCAGAATGGTAGAGATCTACCATCCTTTCACCTTCTTAGTGCTTCTAAACATTTATATCTGTTTCTGTCTAGTGGTTGTTTCAGCACACCTATTTTACACTAGAATGAAGAGTGTTCAATAAATACTTATTGAAAAATGTCCATATCGTTTATTCTGCATATCTCTCTGAGACCAAGTGAGCACGAGTGACTGAGCGAAAAGTATTGCACTGTTTCCACGATTCTGAGGGATCAGGGTTGTCATGTTCGATGGTTGCCAAGAACTATTCTCTCCTTGGTAAGAGGAGTTTCAAGTGGCACTGTGAGCGAGCTGGTATACAGGCCAACATACTCGGTGTGGGTGTCTGGAATCAGTTTGGACACCAAGCCCGCAGTGTATGTTGTCTAAATGCGCAGATCCTGGTAAGTTTTTATAGCAACTACACGACATGGCGCCGCCAACGTTGGTTGGGTACTTATCTGAGTAGTTCAGTCGTGCTATTCTCAGAGTCACCTACTCACATTTCCCCAGAGACGTCTGGAGTGGGAGGGTACAAAATCTGCCACAGCTGAGTAGACAAAATCCTGTGTATTGGCTGTTGGTTAATCAAGCTTGTATGACACATTGTTCCTATTTGTGCATATCACCTTATCAAAGTTCCCTTGCAAGGCTCTTCTTACTAAAAACAATGACTGTATAGGAAGATACTGTGGTTCAATTAAATCTCTCAGGAGAAGAAGAAGATGCAGATGCAATACACATTTCAGAAAATGTTAGAATTGCAATTATCTTAAAACTAGCCGCATATGGTCTAACATATAGGGGTGGGCAGGTAACATTCGTGATTGAGGCACATGAATCATTGAGAACAGAGGTATTCTATTCATGAGTTACATTCCTACATGCGAATGCATCAACAAAAACATTTCATTACTATACAGAAGATGAAATACCTAACGAATACTGTCCATACGAGGACATTGAAATTCCACTCACTTACCACAAACTTATCTACTGGTTTAAAGGTGCCGTACCCCATACAAGAAATATAGTAAGACTCGCTCCGCTCGGAAGAGACAGAGCAACATGGCCAGTACTAGCAGCCTACACACCACACCCTGACATTGACACAATGCCAGGAGGAGACTTACTTACAGAGCATAAAGAATGAATAAAACTTTACAGAAACATGACACAGTTTGTGATGAGAACACTCACACTTCAGCCAACACTGGCTACACAACCAGGACCAGCCAAACTTCTACAACCAAGATTACACCACAAACATTACACGCAGTAATGTGTAAATTGCCCACAAAATGTGAACAAATGCCATTTTGGGTGGCTCCAAAAATAACACAGTTAGAGGCGGTATTTCCAAACACCAGTACACATGAAAAGCATAGAATGCTAACAATTTGCTTGCCAATGGGAATAACTCCCCTGATAGAGGATTGTACTTCTTGGGGTACAGTCTTCGCTGCAATATATACCAGGGCTCATGTTATCCCTTCATTAGCAGTAATACCAGACGTATTGAGATAGATACAGAACGAGTATGGAGCAGAACTTGCTCTGAACTTAGGGATGAAGTTATTAAATAACTTCGCCCAGTTATCAGCTATAATATTAGCAAACATTAAAGGGGAAGCAGCATCAGTGGCAATACACCAACGCCTGAGAGATTTCACTCCTTTACAACAGGAGACAGAATTACCTAAAATAATTGAAACTGCTTATGCAGAATTAGGTAGAGATAGTTTGTGAGCTAGACCAGTAAAACCTCAATTAATGGGGAGTCCTGAAAAGGATACCTTTAAGCAAGCACCTACTTCTTCTAAGAAGAAATGGGACAATAACAAACAACAAAAGAATAAAGACAATAGATCTCAATCCAGAGGTGGGTCTCCTCAACAGGAGCCCTCCGAAAGGAGGTATAACCTTAGGAATAGAGACAACATTAGAAAACCTGACAGGTATTAGGACACTGATACACGTTCCTCTCGTTCCTTTCAGGGATCTTCGAAGCTCTCCGAGAGAGAAGGACGGTCAAAACACAGACTGGAGGAGTGTACTAAGTCCAGAGACAAGCAACGGTATGCGGACTACGCACCTAAGAAAGAAGAAAAACAAAAACTTAAACCTCAATTCAAAAAGAAGAAAGTAGCAGGTCTCAAGATCAGACATGCCTAGAATTCTGAGGATTCAACTGCTGAACGGGGAATGGGCTCTGACGATGCTAGACAGTGCAGCAGAAGTAACAATAGCTCGCCAGAACCTGATGGAATTTCTGGTGACAGCGGAGTTGAATGAACATATCATGGTGGAAACACCTGATACTAGGGTAAGCATCCCACATAGGTTACATGAGAAAACACTCAGGATGGAGGGGGACAAACCCAGGAAAATTAAGGGTCTCTTTTGGGAGAACCTAACCTTTGGCTATGACATTTTATTTGCTGAAAAAGATTGGCTGCCTGCTATTGTTATGGATTGCCCAAAAGGGAAACAGTAATTATGCCAGCTTTTTCCTACCTCGTCCCCCAATATTTAAAACATACGTAAGCACGGGAGTGGGCAGTAGCTCTTGCCCCAGCACTATATCGAAACCATGTTGGATGGGATGAACAACCCACCATGTGATACCATTAAAATCTACTCCAACTCCACAAAGATAGTATCCCATAAAGCAAGAATCTAAAAAACAGGTCAGGGAGATTTTAGATCAACTTGAATACCAGGGGGTGATTGAAACATGCACCTCCTCAATGAATAATCCTTTGTTTCCGGTAATGAAACCCGACAATTCATATTGCCTAGTTTTAGATTACAGACATCTAAATTCATGCACGAAAACATTTGCAGTACAAAATGGACACAGTGCCACATTAATGAATAACATTGTGCGGAAAAAATACAAAATAACACTAGACATCTCAAATGGATTTTTCTGCCAGAATATAGCGCCTGAAAACAGATACTTGACGGCATTTTCAGCGCTAGGGTCCCAGCGGCAATTTTGTCGACTGGACCAGGGATATAAAAATAGCCCAGGGTTGTTTTCCGCCAGAGTAACTGAATTACTACAAAATCTGGATGAGGAAGCATTGTCCTATGTAGATGATCTTTATCTGACGATGATGACATGGAGGAACACTTGACGAGGGTGAGCACCATAATTCTGGGATTCGCCTCAGAGGGTTACAAATTTAACTTCAAAAAATCAAAAATAGCCCATCTCAGTGTCCTATTTTTGGGATATGAGCTTTCAAGTGAAGGGAAAAGCATGGCAGCTAACTTTTTAGAAAAGTGTGCACTGCTCCAACCTCCAAAATCACTGAAAAATTTGCAACCCATACTGGGATTCCTGAATTTCGGCAGAACATATATCTTGGATTACGCAGAAAGAGTCAAACCTTTCTACGACCTCATAAGACCTGATTTTTCAGTTAAGCAATGGACACAAGAACACACAGATACACTTTGTTCCCTGCAGGCTGACATGATAGCATCTAAACACTTAAAGACACACGTAATTGTCTGCAACCTGGTGATCCGTATAGTTGCGGGTCAATCTGGGTACACACACCTCACATATAATGAAGGCGAAACAGTACCCATTGCTTATAAGTCACACTTGTATACAATTGCTGAGATGCGTTTCGCATCCACAGAAAAAGTTCTGACAGCAGTACAGACTGCTGTAGTGAGAGAAAGAGCACTGGCTCAGGGGAAACGAATAATTGTCGTGACTCCAGTACCAGCCTCAGAGGCTGCTACAAAGACAAGCATTCCTAACGCTAAAGCGTTACATCCAAGATGGATACAATGGGCTAATTCTCTCCCTTCATCATATGTAGAATACAGATATGATCCAAATCTGAAAACAGAAGCATTTCTGCAATGTGAACAAGAATATCCTCTCCCGAATGAAATAATGGCTCTAGATCAGTATGAATACATAATTTACACTGAGGGATCTGCTCATCCGGCCATAGGAAGTAAACAACAATATGACGCCGTGTGTGTGATTGTAAAAGGTCGTATGCAATATGGTAAGTTCCATCCAAGCTGTACAAAGACTCAGTCTCTAGGAGACTGCACGGCTCAGTTGGCAGAACTAAAAGCTCTTTTACTGGCACTGATTAATACGGCTTGAGAATTTCCCACACTAATTGTGTGTGATTCCTTTTACTGTGTCCAGTCATACAATGAATATCTTCACTATTGGGGACAAAATGGGTTTAAAGACTCAAAAGGTAGCACAATAAAGCACAAAATGCTATGGGAACAGGTAGCTGAGTTGAAAAACAAGCTACCAAGAGCTCACGTGATACAGACGCTGAGTCATCAACGTGATGGCGTTCACGTTGTAGGGAATTCATTGGCTGATGAAGCTGCGAAGGGGGCAGTATGAACTGCGTGCGTAGCTGCAATCACTCGTTCAAAAACAAGAATAGACGGACAGATAATGGTAGCTGTCATTGCTTCACGCAAGGACAACAAAGCACTTACGAAAGGTTTTCCACTCAAGTACTCCTACAACTTAGATGCAAACAATGTTCCATTTGCTCAGATTCCCGGAGTGGGGGATAGAGTAATACCAAACATGGATCGCAGACTAGGCTTAATTTTAACTGCACACGAGGGTCTAGGCTCTGCACACGCAGGAGTTATGGCGACGGTTTCTTTGCTGAAACGCTATTGGTGGCCAGGGTTAACAAAGCAGACCAGAGACTATGTCTTGAAGTACAACATCTGTCAACAGATGAAGGGCTCCACCATAACACGTCCAGCGCAGACACCATTCTTAATATCGGACAGAGCTCTCGCGTGTGTCTATTTGGACTACGGTGGCCCCTTACAATCTGATGGGGCTTACAAGTACATAATGGTTGCAGTGGATTCCTGCTCGAGATTCCTATTGGTATGGCCTCAGCGCTCGACCGACGCTCGAACTGTTATCAATGATCTGCGAGTCTTTATAGGGACATACTCAGTTGGCACATTACATTCTGACCGTGGCCCCGCGTTTAGCTCTAGGGCTTACAAGGAGGCCATATGAGGTTTGGGTGGAGCATTGCGGTACTCCTCTCCGTACCATCCCAAGGGAAATTTGGTTGTGGAGAGGAAAAACCAGGACTTATAGCAATCACTAACAGCTAGAGTATTAGGCACGGGTGGTAGTTGGGTCAATCACTTATATGGGGTATAGAGGGCCTTAAATAACATGCCAAGAAGTTTTTTAGGAGGTGTCAATCCTTATGAGGTACTATTTGGAAAGAGAATGTGGGTACCTGACCTAGATTGTGAATGCACAGTGGCGGACAAAAAACCTTTTGACATCAATAAATGTTTGGCTGTTTTACAGGAACTGAATGAATCATGGGCTCTACAGAACAATGTCCAAGTGAAAAGGTTCGCCACTGGGGAAGTCAAGTCAGTCATGGCAAAACCTGTCTGGATTCCTAAAGTCTGGGATCTGGTCAGGGAAAAGATAACAGACAAAAGAGAATTTGGACCATCAAACAGAAAGCCTGTACCTGTCCTGGCAGTTGAAGGAACAAGAACTGTACTTCTGCCACCTCTTGCCGGAAAAAAGGAGAAAAGATTTGTCTCCATTGATCTGATAAAACCACACTATGTGGCCGATACTGAATAGTAGGCCTTGTGGGCTCCTGGGTAGCCAACGCACTCCTCTCGCTACCATACAGGAAGTTCAAACAGAAAGGCTCATCACATTCGAAAAGCAACCCATACGGAATGATGAACTAAGCAACAATGCGTTGGAACTCATTCCCCTTGAACAAGAAATACAAAATCAAGAAGAAAGACAAATTTCAATTCGACCTAACACTGATGTCTACATAAATTTGCCTAAACAAGCACCAACTACAAGTTCAAAAAAACCTGCCGAGCAACCTAAAATAGATCGAACTGCATCTGGCTATTTCATCGACTTTGATACCTTTTCTTTGGGTCCAAGTGAACCTGAAACAACGCCAGCCCCAATTTCTCGTAAACAGTAAATAAAAAAGGCTGCTACATTTTACTTAAAAAGACTTACCTGATGTCACCTTGGATAGAACTTTGGATAAGCACCGGGAAACTTTTCTTTCTCTTCTGGTTAGGCTTAGTAGCTGTCTTCTGCTTACTCATTAATGGAACTTACCTCCGCCAAAGACTTGCAACATCAAAAGTGAACTTGCTCCTAAAATCTCATGTTTCATCACATTGTGAACCGAGAGACTTGTCATCAGTGAACATTACAGCAGTTCCTATACCTGATGGTATAGTATGGAAGAAGGTTGATTATGATATATTCGGACCAACAGAACTTTTAAAAATACCACATTTATTTAAAAATTCCTTGAATGATATCATTACCTCCAGTACATTTTCTGATGATTGGGATTTTGAAACTGTGAATAATATGTTGCCTGATTTAGAACAATCTGCAGCATTTTCTAGCAATGAAATGTTAGAAGACACATCAGACTTTAACACAATGTATTGTTATCAACATTATGGTCATCACTTTCTACACAAATCTAGTAACCCTAGAAATGTTTTCACATATCACCAATGGGAACATTGCCCTACACCACCGAAAAGTAGTTTGAAAACGTTTGCAAATTTATTTTCATATTTTTCAGGGTTTAATATTTCAGACCCGTCCTCATATTACTATGAGGTTGCACCTACACCTGCACAGAAAAATATGTTGACTAACACCAAACAGATTTACTCTGCTTCCTTTATTACCCAACTGTCTGAACAGGGTTTCGACTAATGGAAAGACACTATTGACTTAAAATCAGTCTGGGGTTCTAGAGACTGGCAAGTCCAGGGAACAGAAGCACTATTTGGAGCATGCCTCATTCCTCAGCAGATGATATTTCTAAATGAAACTGTGCAACAGACTTCCTGCCTAGGAATAGCCAAGAACAAGGATTTAAATACACCTCGAATTCCATCACCATCACAGGCCAAAGGTAACATTACATCACTAAAAGGGGCTACATTAGATGACATCTTACAATACAATAGATCAGACCCCAATTGGAAGGGATGGTTGGTTTGGCCCACAGACACTAATAGGTGTCAAGAAAGATTCAGGGGTACCACCAAAGGGTTCAGTATCCATAGGCCAGACCCACGCTATGTACAAAGAGAACACCCGGGGTGGTGACATCATACAGTGTTGGGAAGTTATGCCTCGATTGGCTAAGAACCTCAACACTATCACAGGTGAAACAACACTTATCCTTACTAACAGACAATGTGGACCTGAGGGATTTTTTATTACGTCCCAGAAAGCCATGTCAGAAACGTTTCTATTATGCTGTCTATAATGAAATTTGGAAAATCTCCTAACAAGAAGCAGTGGAGAGACTACGGGAAATTAATAGGATCAATTTAGAGAAGGCGTTAGCCGTAGTTGACAATGGTATGACTACATTAACTTCCAGGATTTATTCACTGGGCAACATTGTATCTTCTGCTATTGATGTACTAGAACAAGATTTGTCCATACTACAGCACGGACAGTCACAATTACGTTCTATTATGTTATTAAGCTGGACGCTGCAAACATTGCGCGCAGGTTATCTGCCTTGGTGTTTTATCAACAGTACGTCACTATTTTCTGCATTCAATCTAACGGAAAAACAGATGAAAATGGCACAGAGGGGAGCAAAATATACAATGCTGCGTATTGAAAAACTGGACAGATTATCTTTTACTGTGGCAGAATCACCATCCACAGAGTGGTTAATCCATGGCCATATAACCTTACCGAGCCCTGCTTACCGAGCCATGCTTTTACAGAAAACCATGCCCTTAACCTCCGCCCGGGAGACTTTTGATCTCCAGATCGCAAGGTCCTCGGCTGAGATACAGGCACTCATACGTACGAACTGTCCCTTCCATTTCACAGAAATGGTAAATCGTATCTTTAACATGTCTGATACGACGGGTATAGTACACCTATTTAAGACCATAGGTTCAGGACTGTTAAGCACCTTTCAGACGGTCCTCGGAGTTATACCAAACTTTATGCACTCCGTATTCTGAAGCATTTTTGGAGGACTTCGGCTGATGCTGTTTCTAATAGCAGGTGTCCTGATTGTAATTTTTCTGCTACGCAATGGACGTCCCAGTCACCAAGGAGATGGAAACAGTGCTCCTGGAGCGTAAATAGCGTGATCGCATAGTACAACATCTGGGCACACCTCGCCTACGGGAACTGAGTGCATCTTGGTTCCTGTCATTTAGACCAGTCTGGATGGACTGCATCTTACCTGTTCTCCGATGCCTGTTCTGCGGAGAAGAATGCGTGTTGGATCTCTGTCTGACACTTCCATCCATTGCGCAACCGGACGTTGATGCACTACTGGACCCGATAACGGCCCATGTTCTGCAGTGTCCCCAGCGTATTCCTATGTTGATGGCGGCATTCTTAGAGCCTCCACAGGAAGTTTCTGCTCCTGTAGGAATGGATACCGGCTCCTCCACTGACAACAAGGCCTTGTATGGAGCACAGGCTGCCCCAGCATCGGCTACAGGCAGTACGAAAGATCATCTGTGCTCGATTGACGTACTCTGTGAGGTGTTACAGGGATCGTCGTCTGTGAAGGCAGGCAACAGCGATGTTGCGTCTACAAGCCAGGACACATAAACATTTGGCTCGTCGTGTGCTGGGAAAAAATTTGGCTTTTTAAAAAACAAAACTCAAAATCGGAAACTTTCAAAACAAATTGACACTTTCTTTTGACCTGCATGGCTTTCCAATGCTTGTAGTCATTCAAACTATATATACGGACACATTAGAGCTATTGCTTGAGTGACAATTTCTTTAACGTTTTATAACATTTTTTTTTTTAGCAGAACTATGGTTTTTACTACATATGTTTGCGTACCAGTACCTAGACAGGTAGTACGTTAGAATTAGATTATGTCATCCAGTCGGATGAGGAGCGGGTGTTATATTCCATATAGGTACCCCAAATATAGGCTTGGGTAACATCCCAACCTTTCACCTATATTCATCCCTACATTACATACATACAGAACGGGCTGTTAAGACTAACCCTTTACCTAGTTACAGTACTGCTTACAGAATGTGGGGTTTTCCCTGAACAATAGCCTCATACATTATGCATGAGGATCCTTGGATTCGTGGAAGCTCAGCAGGACTACCATCTCCTGCATAATTACTATGTACAAGGTTCATTCCCGACATCATCCTAAGTCCGACAGTGGCACAGCAAGGTAGAACCCCTGGGGATACCTTCGGATATATAAACATCACATCTTGCTGAGATAGGCAGAGGAGATTACGACTTCCATGCCGACACACTGACGCGAGACACTGAGGTTACTGCATACAGACACTCCAGCTCGCAGTGGTCTAACATACCTTGCAGGGTGTCCAATCCGAGACCAAGACAGGGTCCCACAGTCTCTCACTTCAGGTAATGGGGTTGACTTTATCCTAGAGGGATTCTTGGCTCAACACCTACACACATGCTAGGTACACTTAGGTACATCTAGTTAGGGTAGCATCGTAGGAGTATGCATTTATTGTCATGTATTTTATATACTTGCCTATGTTCATGATTATAGCAGAATGGTAGAGATCTGCCATCCTTTCACCTTCTTAGTGCTTCTAATCATTTATATCTGTTTCTGCCTAGTGGTTGTTTCAGTACACCCATTTTACACTAGGATGACGAGTGTTCAATAAATACTTATTGAAAAACGTCCATATTGTTTATTCTGTGTATCTCTCTAAGACCAAGTGAGCACGAGTGACTGAGCAAAACGTATTGCACTGTTTCCACGATTCTGAGGGATCAGGGTTGTCATGTTCGATGGTTGCCAAGAACAAATGTCTCCTTGGTAAGAGGAGTTTCCAGTGGCTCTGTGAGCTAGCTGGTATACAGGCCAACATACTCGGTGGGGGTGCCTGGAATCAGTTTGGACACCAAGCCCGCAGTGTATGTTGTCTAAATGCGCAGATCATGTTTAGGTTTTATAGGAACTACACAACAACCTCCAATACAACCACATTTTCTTTTACACCAACCACTCTATTAGGTTGAGAGTACTTACTCTCTTTTTTTTTTACAATGCCTCCACTCCTAGTTACCGCCCAATCTCCACATCTCCAGTGAGTAGATTTCACCCCTCTTTTGTGATCATACATCCATTTGCTCACACTCTGCCTATCCCTCACTCTGGATCTCATGGCTTCCCGATCCACCCAGACTCTCTTCTTATCTTGCAACCACATAGGTGATTCTTTCGTAGCAGGCTGTCTTCCTTTAAGAGCAATAAAGGGTGAAACACCTGTAATGGAGTGTGGAGTCACTCTGTGAACCCATACCATCTTGTTCAATTCATCTCTCCAAGACAATCCATTGGCCAAAGAAAGTTGAATATTTTCCATTATGATACGGTTTACCCTTTCATCCAGACCATTAGCCTGAGGTCTGAACAATGCTACCCTCTTGTGTTCGATCCCCAGGTGATCCAAAAATCTTACCATTTCAGATGAAACAAACTGTACCCCATTATCAGTGGTAATCACTATAGGAATCCCTTCCTCCATAAAAATGTCCTGTAAAGCTCTCATCACATTCTGTGTCGTTATGTACCCCATAGTCTTAACAACAAACCATTTACTATGGTAATCAACAATGACCAGTAAAAACCGGACCTGTCTTCCCAACTTCTCCACTGGGCCAATAAAATCCATTGCCAAATGTTCCCACGATTTCTCAGGTATCTCCTTACAACACAAAGGCGGTTCTCTCATCACTTTGTTCTTATCACTGTTGGCACACGCCATGCAATCTCTCACTTTATCCTCTACCTCTCTATCCATTCCTGGCCACCAGAAAAACTGTCTCAACCTTCTCTTAGTCAAACTTCTACTCAAATGTCCTTCGTGTCCCATATCAATTAATTTTGCTCTCAAACTACTTGGGGGAACCACACGGCCAGCCCGTAGCACCTTGAATCCACAAACACTTAATTCATCCTTGACCAGACCATATAGTCTCATTGTCTGACTATCCTCGCCTTCTTGATTCCAATCACCAGCAATCAGATCTTTCAATTTACTATACTCATCATCTTCCACTGCAGCTCTACGCCAATCATCCTCAGTCAAAGCAAATCCAGTAAGTTCACAAATATCCATTTTAACATTATCTTCTCCATCCTTATCCCACCAACTATCCTCAACAGGCATTTGGGATAAACAATCTGCAACATCGTTTTTTTCCCTTTAACATATTCCACTACAAAATTAAAATCCATTACCGACAGCAACCACCTAGATATTCTTGGTGTCACACCACCTTCAAATCCTTTACCTCACTTGAATATGAATAACAAGGGCTTAAGATCTGTTTGGACTGTAAAGGGTAAAACCCACAAATAATATTTGAAATGATTCATCCCCCAACAGCATGCCAAAACTTCCTTTTCAATAGTAGAATAGGAACGTTCTGCTCCTTGCAGTCTTCTGGAAGCAAATCCTATTATTCTTTCTTGTCCATCCACCCTCTGGGACAACACAGCCCCCAATCCAACATTGCTAACATCAGTGGTTACTATTGTTTTGTTATTTACATTGAAATGATGCAGTGCCGGTGACATACTGATAGATGTTTTGATATGATTAAAAGCAAGTTCACACTGTTCTCCCAGTATGTAGCCGCATTTTTCAATAACATCCTGAAGGGTTCGACTTTTTCAGGAAAATTGCTTATAAACTTAGAGCAATACTCCACAAGCCCCAAGAAATACTTTAACTGCTCCTTATTTTGAGGCCTGGGTACCTCAGATATAGCCTTTACAATACTCTTTTTAGGCTTAATACCTGTGGCAGAGATATGTCCTAAATAATCAACCTGATTTTCTTTTAGCTGACATTTTTCTTTTTTATGGTCAAACCATGTGTTAGAATTGGGGGTCTCTGGTTGGCAGAGGTAGGTACCTTTGTCCAAATAGGGACCCTTGCTTCTAGTCAGGGTAAGGGGGATACACTTCTAAAATAACCCCTGCTCACCCGCTTGGTAGCTTGGCACGAGCAGACAGGCTTATCTCAGAGGCAGTGTGTAAAGCATTTGTGAACACATACAGTAATACAGTGAAAACACAACAAATGGACACCACACCAGTTTAGATAAATAAGTAATCTTTATCTAAACCAAAACAAGACCAAACGACAAAAATCCACAATACAGTAATAAAAATATGACTTTCAGATGGTAGAAATAGTTCAATTCAAAGCAAATTGCAGCTGCAACACTTTTTACACAAAGTACCTGGGAATGCGTCACGCAAACAAACAAAACGGGCCGCAGGGAAGGTGATGCTTACACTCAGGGAAGGTGATGCGTCGGTTCCTTGCTCCGGGGGAGGTGATGCGTCGGTTCCTTACTACTGCGCATGGGAGGTGATGCGTCGGTACCTTACCGGAGAGGAGGTGATGCGTCGGTTTCTTACAGCGAGGGGAGGTGATGGGTCAGTTTCTTACTGCGTCCCTCAATGATTCGACAAACTTGGCGTGTCGATCCGGGACGATGCGTGGATTCTTCAAGCTCCCAGCAGAAAACAGTCTCTAGAGGTTCAAAACAACAGCAGGCACCTCTTTGCAGGTCAGAACTCCCAGCAAGGAAGTTTAGGGTTGCTGGTGATGAAGTCTTTGTGTCTCTGAGACTTCTGAACAGGAGGCAAGCTCAGTTTCAAGCCCTTGGAGATCTTCTTTCATGCAGGTGAAACAGAAAAGTCCTTTTCTCCTTTCCTTGGTAGCAAGTAGCCACTGCAGGCCAACGCCAGACAGCAAACAGCACAGGGGCTGCATTCCTCCTCAGCTTCTCCGGCTCTTCTCCTTGGCAAAGGTTCCTCTTGATTCCCAGAAGTGATCTAAAAGTCTGGGGTCTGGGCCCCTCTTTTTATACCCAAAAATCCTTTGTTCTCTGAAGGCAGAGAGTGTCTGTACCCAGCCAAAACCAGTTCTGTGGGGCACTTTGCAAGTGCACTACAACCTCCATTGTCAGTGTGAGCCCTGGCTCCAGACACACTACAGGGGGGCAGAGCCGTCATTGTGGAAGGCAAGCACAGCCCTATTCAGGTGCAGGTGCCACTCCTCCCACCATTCCAAATGCAGACCAGGCCTATTCAGCCCAGCCCTGACTCATCAGAGTTCTGGGGCCACTGCCCCTCTCCAGCCCCTGTCATCCAAAAGCCAGACATGCAATACACAAACCTAGCAGAGGCACACTGGATGGTTAGGCAAGAAAATACCTACTTTCTAAAAGTGGTATTTTCAAACACAGAATGTAAAAATCACCCTCACTAAAAGATGCATTTTAAGATTCTGAGTTCAGGCATACTAAACTTTATTTTTCTAACTTGTTCCTAGGGCCAGTTATGTTTATAAGATGTTATAAACAAACTCCCCATTCTGTCCTATGGGAACAGGTAGCCTTGCAATAGTGAAAAACGAAATTGGCAGTATTTCACAATCAGGACATGTCACACACATCAGGGCATGTTCTACCTTTCACATGCAATGCACCCTGCCCACAGGGGTACCTTGACCCTACCTTGGAGGTGACTAATATGTAGAATAGGGAAGGTTTAGGGACTGGCAAGTGTGTGCACTTGGCAAGTCCACATGGCAGTACTAGACTGCACACAGGCTCTGCAATGGCAGGCCAGAGTTACATTTTACAGGCTGCTTCTGTGGGTGGCACAATCAGTGCTGCAAGCCCACTAGCAGCATTTGATTTACAGGCCCTGGGCACACACAGTGCACTATACTAGGGTCTGACACTTAAATCAAATAGGCCAATCATGGAATCACTAATCCATAACAACAATTTACAGGGAGAGCATATGCACTTTAGCACTGATCAGCAGTGGTAAAGTGTGCAAAGTAATAAAACCACCAACAACAGGTCAGAAAAAAATACAGAAGGAAGGCAAAATGTCCTGGGATGACCCTGCAAAAAGAGCCAAGTCCAACATGACCCCCTTCCAGCCTAAAGCCAGGGTAGACTAATCAATACCTTGATGGGTTTCCCTGCTTGGGGCGATAGAACATGGACCCAGGCCCGCAACTGCAGAGGCATACTCCAGTTCTACACCAATCTGAACCCATTTGGATCCCTCTGTCCATAGTCTCAGGGCCCACTAAGCTAACCCATGGGGAACCCTTCTTCTCACCTGTGGACACCATCTGTGCAGCACCTACCCGTAGCTTGCTCACAGGTGTGTCCCAACAGACAGACAGTACCCACATGGCCAACACAGTGATGCGGCCCAGTCCACCCCCGGGGTGTGACTCCTGTCCCCCTCCCAGGGGCAACTCTGTCCACCAGGACAGCAAGCCACAGTGGCCACTGACAGCTGTCGGTGATGAGAGCCAGGCCCCAGGCCTTTCATGGTTCTCCAACCTCTGTGACGTCAGAGAGTGGGGAGTAGTAGCTCCAGGTGCCTGGCACCCTTTGTCCACTCTCCCTCCTGTCAGGTCTGGGATGACATCCTGACACTGACCCACCAGCCTAGGGTCTGTACCCTCAAACTGGACAGGGGACTGTGGTGGGCACTCCCACCTTAGTCCTCCACCTTGGGGCTCTGCACCCTCCCACCTGGAGCGGTACCCCCCTCAAGAATTTTCAGGGCACCTGTGGCAGGTGTCCTGCACAATTCGCCCACCAGTTCAGGGTTTCTATCCGGCAACTGGGATCCCAGCCTAGGGTCTGTACCCTTAGACTGGGTAGAGGTCAGGGGTGAGGCTGTCCTCTCCCTGCCCACCCTACTGGGGCCCTGCACCCTCCCACCTGGAGCGGTGCCCCCAGAAGACAAACCGGTAGGGACACTGCCTACAGATGTCCTTCCCTCCAGGTCAGGCATAACCTCCTGAACCTGTCCTCCCAACCCAGGGACTACACCCTGTGGCTGAGCACTTGCCTGGCAACCCAGGACTTCCTAGGGAGCACGCATGCCCCCCTCAAGGGTAACACATACCTCATGGGTTCCGTGACAGTCTGCCTGGGGCTGATCTCCCCACCCCTGCCCATCTGACAGTGCACGGAGACCCCCCAAGACAGAAGTGGTGCCACCATGGTCACTCCTAGAAGGCTCAGCCCTCAGGGCTGGCCCTTGAGCCACTGGTTCTCCCACTGGGGTCTGCATCCCCCTCTCACTCCTCCACCTGGTTTCTGCACCCTCCACTCAGGAGTGACACCGCCAGACACTAGAACTGGGGGAGCTCTGCTTACAGATGCTCCAAGTTCTCCTGACAGTAGGGGATTCCCCCCCAATGGATGGTCTACCAGTACAGCCTAGGCTCCCCAACTGGTGTTCCCTTAGGGAACCCTCCAGGGCCTGAGACTGGGTTTCGGGCATCGTGGCACGCATCCCATTCTCATTCCTTCTCCGCGGAGACAGGATGTAAGTCCCTACACCACTCCCACTACATTGGGACCTATCTGGGCTACTACAACCTCCCCCTACCTCACTTGATTGGGGAAAACCCAGGCCACCTCCATCAGGATCACCCCCAGATGCTTCTTCAGACCCTCTGGAATCCACCACAAGGTCTGCCTCCAGTGTGAGCTCCCTGGGGTCAGAGAACTCACACTACACCAGGCTTTGGCATAACTCTGTGTTTTCCAGAGCTATGCCAAAGCCTGGTGGAGTGTGAGTTCTCTGACCCCAGGGAGCTCACACTGGAGGCAGACCTTGTGGTGGATTCCAGAGGGTCTGAAGAAGCATCTGGGGGTGATCCTGATGGAGGTGGCCTGGGTTTTCCCCAAAATATACTTTCCACCAATTGAATCACACAGCCCCAACAAGTGTTAACCAAGCTATCCTTTGCCTTAGCATCCAGTGCCTCGCACACGTACCCCACACCACTCTCCTGACATTGGCAAGACAGTGTCTGACTGTCTCTGTCACTCAACCCACACTCTTCTGGGCGGTCTCCACACTTACACACCAGGACTTCTACCATGGTGGAACCCCTCTCCCTGCACCTCTCTTCTAGAGTCAGTAGAGTGTCCCTCCCACCACTAGGACTATGAACCCCTGTGTCAGTTCCCCAATCTACCTGAGGGACACTGCGTACCACTGGAGCTACCTCATATCCTTGAACCCCCTGGTGTATGTTAACCCCCTCCTTCAAGTCAGACCCACATCTCTGGGTGTGTGTACTGCTCCCTCAACACTAGATAATACCATTTTGCTGCCACCATCTGAGCTGGACTCCTCCTCCAACCCAGCCAAGCTCACTTCCTGAGCTACACACATTTCTTTTTCTTGGGCTAAGGCCCCCTTGGTCTCAGCCATCTCGAGCTACTCATCAAGCTCTCTCAGCCTCTGCTCACAAGCTAGAATCCAGCCATCATTTTCTATTTCTCCCTCACTTTCAGGAAAGTCCTCCTGCTCAGACTCCACTGGTAGTGTTGGCCCCCGGAAGGGTAACTCATAATGAAATAGGGATGCCTCGAGATCCTCCCTGGACCTTTTCTTCACAGGCAGCCCTCGTTCCTTGCAGAACACACGCAGCTCCTTCATTGTGTAAATGAACATGTGCCAGAAGTCAAGTTCCATTTTGCAACAACTAACCAGAGTCCTAGTATCAAAAACTACCTCCAGGAGGACACCAGAAAACAGAAAAAACAATATGTAGTCACGTAATGGTCTGCACTATGCTAGTAGTGTACACCAATCACTGTATGTAAATCACAAATGCAAGTCCAGGATCCTCACCGCTGACCACCAATGTTAGAAATGGGGGTCTCTAGTTGGCAGAGGTAGGTACCTTTGTCGAAATAGGGACCCTTGATTCTAGTCAGGGTAAGGGGGATACACTTTTAAAATAACCCCTGCTCACCCCCTTGGTAGCATGGCACGAGCAGACTGGCTTATCTCAGAGGCAGTGTGTAAAGCATTTGTGAACACATACAGTAATACAGTGAAAACACTACAAATGGACACCACACCAGTTTAGAAAAATAAGTAATCTTTATCTAAACCAAAACAAGACCAAACGACAAAAATCCACAATACAGTAATACAAATATGACTTTCAGATGGTAGAAATAGTTCAGTTCAAAGCAAATTGCAGATGCAACACTTTTCACACAAAGTACCTGGGATGTGTCACGCAAATAAAAAAAACGGGCCGCAGGGAAGGTGATGCGTCGGTTATTTACAATCAGGGAAGGTGATGCGTCGGTTCCTTGCTCCAGGGGAGGTGATGCGTCAGTTCCTTACTGCTGCGCAGGGGAGGTGATGCGTCGGTTCCTAACCGGAGAGGCAGTGATGCGTTGGTTTCTTACTACGTGGTGAAGTGATGCGTCAGTTTGTTACTGTGTTCCCCAACAATTCGACAAACTTGGCGCCTCGATGCGATGCGACGATCCGGGACGATGCGTGGATTCTTTAAGCTCCCAGCGGAAAACAGTCTCTAGAGGTCCAAAACAACAGCAGGCACCTCTTTGCAGGTCAGAACCCCCAGCAAGGAAGTTCAGGGGAGCTGGTGATGAAGTCTTTGTGTCCCTGAGACTTCTGAACAGGAGGCTTGCTCAGTTTCAAGCCCTTGGAGATCGTCTCTTAAGCAGGTGACAAAGCAGACAGCAAATTCCTTTTCTCCTTTCCTTGGCAGCAAGTAGCCACTGCAGGCCAACCCCAGACAGCAAACAGCACAGGGGCAGTATTCCTCCTCAGCTTCTCCGGCTCTTCTCCTTGGCAAAGGTTCCTCTTAATTCCCAGAAGTGATCTAAAAGTCTGGGGTCTGGGCCCCTCTTTTTATACCCAAAAATCCTTTGTTCTCTGAAGGCAGAGAGTGTCTGTACCCAGCCAAAACCAGTTCTGTGGGGCACTTTGCAAGTGCACAACAACCTCCATTGTCAGTGTGAGCCCTGGCTCGAGACACACCACAGCGGGGCGGAGCCGTCATTGTGGAAGGCAGGCACAGCCCTATTCAGGTGCAGGTGCTACTCCTCCCACCACTCCAAATGCAGACCAGGTCTATTCAGCCCAGCCCTGACTCATCAGACTTCTGGAGCCACTGCCCCTCTCCAGCCCCTGTCATCCAAAAGCCAGACATGTAATACACAAGCCAATCATGGAATCACTAATCCTTAACAACAATTTACAGGGAGAGCATATGCACTTTAGCACTGAACAGCAGTGGTAAAGTGCGCAAGGTCATAAAGACCACCAACAACAGTTCAGAAAAAATACAGGAGGAAGGCAAAAAGTCCTGGGATGACCCTACAAAAAGGGTCAAGTCCAACACCATACTTCTCTATTCTTGTTAATACTACATTCAACACCTCATCATGTTCTCTCTCAGACCCACCAACCACCAATATATCATCTTGAAAGCATAAAACTTTCTACATACCACTAAAAATACTTTGCATCATCCTTTGAAAAACAGTCGAAGCTGAAGCAAGTCCAAATGACATTCTATGATAACGAAAAGCCCCCAGCGGAGTGATGAATGAAGTCAGTGGTCTTGATTGTTCATGTAAGTTCACTTGATGGTTTGCTGATGACATATCGAGAACACTGAACCATTTTCCACCCCCCATCATAGTCAGCATCTCAGATATATTAAGTAGTGGTTGTCTGTCCACCCATATAAGTCTATGCACAAAAAAAAATTTCCACCATCCTTGGGAGCCACAACCACTGGATATAGCCACTCCGGGGACTCAATTGGTTCTATAATTCCTTTTGCAAGTAGTTTATCCAATTCTTTTTGTAATGGCTCTCTCATCAAGTGCGGTATAGACCTTACCTTGTGCACAACGAGTATTGCTTTTCTTTCAAAATAATTTTGTGGGTAAATCCTTTCAACAACCCCAATTTATCTGAAAAAACATAAGGAAATTTTAGTATTATATTCTCCCCCTCTCAAATCTCTTGCACACTAGTTTCAATCACCATGACGGGTTCGTCAGCATTTGGATTCAGAAAAATGTTTATATCCTTCTGGTGTCGCCAAACAAGAAGATCTGAACCTTCCTTTGTAATATACACTCTTCCTTTCACTATGTTATTCCTGAATTCAATATTCATCAATCTCATACTTACAATCTCTATCCTCTTACCGCTGTATCCTACAGCTTTCATATCAGACACTTGTAAATCTTCCATTCTTCCCTTGAAACACTCCAAGTAAGTACTTTTACCCACAAGAGGGAATAAAC
Source organism: Calotriton arnoldi (assembly GCA_963921515.1). Lineage (NCBI taxonomy): Eukaryota > Metazoa > Chordata > Amphibia > Caudata > Salamandridae > Calotriton > Calotriton arnoldi. Next base: position 576,927 of record CAWUFW010011473.1, read on the forward strand.
TTCCTGAATCAACCAAAATCGGAACATTCACCCCTTCACAATGAGGTTTCTCTAACTTACATGAACTTTCCATTTTCACCCTACTGTCACTCCTTACGTGTACACAGGTATTCACCTCATTCACCGGTTCAACAACCTGATCAACAGATAACATCACCTCCTTAATGTTCTCACACACATCCTCTATCAATTTGACTCCTTGCATCTGCGGTCTACTTTTTGTTCTACAAACTTTAGCCAGGCGACCCCTTCTACCACAACTCCTGCAAATCACATTTCTTGCTGCACACCTGGTACTTGAACTAATTTGTCCAGGACTCCCACACCTATATATTATATTTCTCATGTCTCTTGAATCGTTCACCAACATTTTACTTCCAACTACTCCTGTCCTACCACTGGTACTTGCCCCATTATCAGTCCCCACATTTGTCCCACCTGCTTTGATTTCTCTTTTTATTTCTACTCCCTTCACCTCAACAATGTTTTCTTCATTAACTTCCCTAACATTTTCACTTCCTGACTCTATGCCCTTGAGCCACAAATCTGCATTCTCCATGCTCCTAGAAATTTGAATAGTCTCCTCCAAATTAGAATCCTTCGCTAACAATTTTTCCTTGACCCGTTTGTTGTTCGTACAACGCACAATTTGATCTCTATTTAAACTTGCAGTTAAATCATGAAATTGAAATGTAACAGCCAGTCCTCTTAAAGCAGCCACATAAGTCAATATGTCTTCATCGTCTCTTTGCACCCGCAAAAAGAACTTATGTCTTTCCAATACAATCTTTATCTTGGGTACAAAGCGTTTGTCAAGCATCATTAAGAACATATCAAAAACATTTGCAGCTTGACCATCCCCCACACCCAATGATGCTTCAGGCAAATCGATATATATTCTCCTGCCTTCAGTTCCTAAATGGTGCAAGAGAATCGCTTGTCTCGTAACAGGTCCATATTTGTCTCCTCCTGTCGCAACCATATAGGTGAAAAACATATTTTTCCACCTCTTCCACGGAATCGTTGGTTCACAAGGCACAGGTAAAAATGTAGGAGGTGCCATCATACTTTGTTCAGCCATCCTGAAAACAAGATTTAATAAAATAAATTAAAATAATTAACTAATATAATTAATTAAAACAATAAACTAATATAACCAATTAAAATAATAATCTAAAATAATAATGCTCTCAATATCACGTGCAAGGTTTTTCAAAAGCACTGTGAAAATAGTCCTCTTTTCATTTCTTCTTATTTTGTATTTTTCAGCTTGTCCTTCTTTAGTTTTGCACACTTGGATTCCCTTCCAGCAACAGGCAAGATGCGAGGCAGACGTCTCAAGGTTAGGTAGGTTATGTTATAAGGTACTTGTAGAGCGCACGGCTACTCAAAAGAGTGCCCGGCGCTCGTCAGACCGTAGGCTAGCCTAATAACAGTTGTAACAGAAAGAAAAAGAAACCTAGAGTTGTTGCTGGAACATCCATGTTTTGAGTTGTCTTCTGAAAGTCATTAAGTCAGGCGCCTGTCTGAGTGACATCGGCAAAAGGTTCCAGACACGGGCAACCTGTACTTGGAAAGAGCGGCCACCGCTACGAGTGCGGGAGAATTTGGGAACAGCTAACAGATGTTGGTGAGATGATCTTAGAGTTCTCCCAGGTGCATAGTGTAGAACTCTTTTTCTGATGTAGTGGGCCCCCATGCCATGTAGAGCCTTGAAAGCCAGGACTAAGGCTTTGAAATGAATTCTGTTACGGATAGGTAGCCAGTGCAAGGCCATCAGATGGGGAGAGATCCAGGTTCTGGGTCCTAGCATGAGAACCGCCCTAGCCGCCGCATTTTGGACGACCTGGAGTTTGTTTAACAAGAACTCCGGGAGGCCCAGATACAGAACATTTACATAATCCATCCTGGAGGCAATGAGGACTTGAACCACAGTCTTTCTGTGCGAGAGAGATAGCAGGGGGAGGAATTTCCTAAGCATTCTCAGGAGGCCGAAGCAGGATCCTGCCACAGTCTATTTGGGTTTTCATGGATAAAGAGTCATCCCATTTCACCCCCAAATTCTTGACTGCCCTAACCGAACACTGAGGGGGTGACATGTCAGCAGGCCACCATTGTTTCCATTCGTCCTGAGAGGGAGATCCGAAAAAGATCATTTCGGATTTCTCGGGGTTGCATTTTAATTGGTTGAGTCTGAGCCAGGTAAAGACTTTTCTCAGACAATTTTTTATCTTCCCACCATCGAAGTCATTGCCCTTCTCACATGTGAACAACAGCTGAGTATCGTCAGCGTAAGAAATTATTGTTGCGTCACAAGCTTCGACCAAGGGGGCGAGAGGGGCCATATACAGATTAAACAATGTCGGGCTCAGGATGGAGCCCTGCGGAACACCCACTTTCAGAGGAGGGATACGAGCGGCAAAAGGGGGGACCAGACCTCTTGGTTTCTGTCCTCTAAAAATGAAGAGAACCACTTCTACACCGTGCCCCCAAGGCCGCATTCCTGCAGTCTCTGCAGTAGTCGGTCATGGGGCATGGTGTCAAACGCCGCAGATAGATCCAAAAGGATTAGTACCTAGTCCCTTATTTATTCTTATCTTTATATGTTCTTAGGCAATGAGCAGCTTGGTTTAATACCTTTAATAAGCAGCATGGACACCAGGAACAGCGCTACTTAAGCGCGAGGCAACCGCAACCGAAACAGACGTGTTAGTGCTGTTAGGCAGCCGGAACAGTCTCTAGAGACATGATAGGTAGCAGGAGCCACGAGCCATAGAACTTCGGTGTGCGCAAGGGAATATGCTCAAGCGCACAGCAGGAGCCACGAGCCTTCGAACTTCGGTGTGCGTGATGAAATACACTTGAGCGCACAGCAGAAGCCACGAGCCTTCGAACTTCAGTGTGCGCGAGGAAAGAAAATACGCTTGAGCACACACGCAGAAACAATTTGAATTATATGCGCGAGGAAATTCGCTCGAGCACACACTCAACAATAAGATAAATTATTTCAATTAATGTCTCCGTGCTGCCTGAAGTGAACAATGAAGTAATTCTTCATAATCTTTCATGCCCCAAGCACTCAAAAATCGGTTCTTCTCAGTTTTTACAAAAAACGCTTGTCGTCTATTTACTGATCCATTCAGCACTGGTACACGCTGAAACACCTTCACAAGGCACCGATGCCAAAATTCACAAATTCCATATGCTAGTTCCCAGTTTGTGGCACACTTTTATAGACCAGCAGAGTCCATGTAAAAACAGTTGCACTTATAGTTGCCAGACGTTTTCATGGAGCTTCATCTCAGCTCTCCAGGGGTGGAGGTTACCGGTGTCTGCCCTCTGCGCAGTCACTCGTCGCCAAAATATGTAGTAATTTACACCACAGAAGTGTAAATTCAGGTTTCCTTATTCTCACTCAAGGAACAGCAACCTACAGCAGATCACAGCTTCACTAACTGTCTTCTCAGAGCTCCCACATACACATTCCAAATTACATCAACAATAAGAATGTTTCCTACACTTTGATTCAATATTCTCTTTCTTTCTTTTCTGTGAGGCCTCATAGTGGTTAGCAACCATCACTAATTCAGCCAGCTTCTTTACCTGCTGAATTGCAGATGATCATCAGCTAGCTTCTAACATTCAGTAACAACCCCTGTACAAAAGTAGCACTTACAGCTTCCTGAGCCATTTCCGTAATGCCTGCTGTGTAGAGTTCCTCAAACACATCCTTAAGTCTATCCAAATTGTCAGCCGGTGCTTCACCCTTATTTTGTTTACAATTTGAGATCTTAATCCGATCAAATTTCATAAGACAGACATCGCAATAACAGTCAGCGATGCATCCTTTCCTGCACTCAGTGCTCCTGTTAAAGACGATGTCATTCACGACTGTAGTCTTTATTAAGTAAAGGCCTTTATTATTTTGGTCAGAAAATTATAGGCATCGATCCATACTATGTGTCATGGGAGAGATTCAGAGAGGACAAAGAAAATAAGTTCCCTGCTTCTTCAGTCAGTCAGCCCCATAAACTAGCCTGGGGTCTTCTTCGACTGGACTTGTCGTTCTCAGTCTCTTGGCCTCAGGAAATCACAAAACAAAAACAAATGCCCTGAATAACAGATTCAAAACTCTCTTATTAATGTCCCATCACCATCATGATGACAACTAAGCGCATTTCCAAAGTGAATTTATGACCACACATAAGTAAGTCAACCAGAGCATGACTCAGTGCAAGATGTATTTAGACAGTACGCGCCCATGGCATCCCAAAGCTGTTAGTCCCTTATCCAGCCTATTGTGGATTGCTATAAGCAACGTAAACAATCGAACAATGAGGAAGGGAGTACTTACTTATAGCCACGGTTCTGGGTAAGAACCGTGGCAGACAGGACCTTTGGATCCTCTTCTGCTCACCATCCGAGCTGGTCAGTCGTGGCATCCTCCTGGCTGGAAGGTTCTTCGCGAGCCCTCCGCCGCCTCCACCACCAAAGTCGATGATCCTCCTCTACTCCTTTCTTGTCTGCCCTCTCTACTGACTTCTTCAGAATGTCACTCTTCCTGGTAGCTTCTGGCTTCCTCCTCTGTTCCTCTGACATGCCCCTCAAACCAGCTTAAATCTCCCACAATAGGCGGGCCATGTTCAACGACTAGCATGCTGCCTTCTGCAAGTCACAGCCCTTTACTGTCGGCCATTTTGGAGATATTATTGCCACACTCTGGGTCCATGTTACAGTTGCTTTATTGCCAGGATCAACCCTTGGCTATGCCTCTTTCTCCACCAACCTACTTCTCACTTCAATTGGCACCACCAATTAAGTAGCTCATTCACATCCACCAAATTCAGCTTGAATTCTTCTAACACACTCTGCAGCTCCTCTTGCAATTGAGCAGGGTTCTCTCTAACGTTGGGGACTTTTTTCTTCATGCCCATCAAATGTCAGCATTGTAATACGGTTCCTACAAATTTATTAGAAGTTTGTATTAGGTCAACAAAACTTCCCAATATAGAGACTAAGTCTACTCATGTCATCAGTAAATATTGGCTTGGCTAGCTCACAGTACCACATCTATACTCCAAACCTTTTAGAGTTATCGATGTTGTTAGTAACCTCGAACAAGACCAGTGGCGACTCGCACAGGTAAATGCTGTGGGGCGGTGTGGCGGGCAGGGGAAGTACAGGGTGGGGGGTAGTGTTATTTGACGTATGACGGGAAAGATTAAAGTAAAGAAATAAATAAATAAAAACCACTTACCTTGCGCTCGCCTTATTGCTGACTCAGCGATACTGCGAGCACAAGGTAATTTGTTTTATTTATTTATTTCTTTACTTTAATCTTCCCCGTCGTATGTCAAACTCCACTACAACTCACCCCTCCCCGCCCACACCCCGCCTCACCACCCCACAGCGTTTACATGTGCGAACTGCCACTGAACATGACCATTCCGATTCCCAAGACATTTGTGGAAACAGATATAATCATTTTGTATGTTACTTTTACACTCCCAAAGTGTCACAAAGATATCATATGAGATTACATATTCAGATGTTAATGAAAAAAGATCTAATCCTTGTAAATAAAACATGAGCTGTGATTATTAAGTAGATGAAAGACATCATTACTGTAAACATTATTAGAATAGTGAAAAACACAAAGAAATTAAACAATGTTAATTGTTCATAATATTACTCTGTGTACTATAGAGAGCATATCAGGAGTACCTTTCTGTCAGACCTGTTGGAATAATCTAACCCCATAACTTCGTAGAATATGTCAGGAAGCCGGCCTCAGTACATTAACAAACACACCCCATCTGAGTGTGCAGGCCTGCACACTTCTCTTGCACAGCTATCCTCCATCTCAGGATGAAGGTCAGGACCTGCAGAGCTGCATCTCAGTCGCAGCAGCTCCTATGATAACCAGCGTGAAGAGTCTCTCACCAAATTTAGCATGGACTCTGTTTAAATAATGAAATATCAGTCTTATCGTAAGGTGTCAAAGGCGCAGAACAACAACTTTAGTTAGTCTGGAGAGAAAGAGGTGTCTCTTACCAGCAAAAAAATAAAACAAGGGCATCGTGTTCTAATATGTGTGATCCTGGAACTAATTGTGCAGACTATAGGGCAACAATGTCTACCAGGAATAAATGCATGTGTGGCACTTCCTTGTAATAGTTGAAAACATGTGCAAACCATCATCAGAAAAAGAGACTATGTTAAAAAGGAAAGCTAAAATGGAGACTAAATGTACTCTCTACAATAGCATCAGTTGAGCGGAGAGATGAAAAAATAATTCTAGACAATTATTCAGCGGTTTGTCTTAGACGTTACTGGATGATGGTGGGGCAGCATACTGAAAGGTTCCTATATCTTGGAGCAGATCATACACACTCCTTGGACTGATCCACAGTAGTGCATTTGGTCTCATATCTAGATGTTTGCACCCCTCTATTGGTCATATTACAGTGCTCGCTAGTGTGTTGCCTCCTTGTCCTGCAGTTGCTGGCACTCCCACAGGTGCTACTCCATTTCTGATTGCATTATCAGCTGCACCCCCAGCCTCTGTGGCTGGCATGGGGAAGATATCCAGTAAATCCTCTTCTCTTGGGACCTCATATTATTTCTACTTTCCTGTCATTCAGTGACCTGGGGGAATGGATATGGAGGAGGCAGAGCAGTTGGAGGATAAGCACTAACTCTGTCCATAAGATGACTGATCTGTTACTCTCGTTTCTCCTGGGTATTCTCCATATCTCGGACTTGGGATTCAGGTTTATGCTTGTGTGCATTCTTTTGCCATTGTAGATAGAGTGGCCTTTGCTGGGCATCTATTTTATTCTTGGGATCCATAAGTTTCTTCTGCAAGTTTGCTGATCCCTCTTTGCAAATCAATACATGGTGAGATAACACAACCAGATATTGTTCTTGTTTTAAATATCAATTCTCCCTTTCATGTGCATACAACAACTTGATTGACATTCTCAATAGGCAGATTGTGCAACAATATTGCTGCAGCTGAAACTCCTTTCATGTATGTTGAATTTCAAGCGTGAATGCCTCTTGTTCCCTAACAATTGGAGCATGGACAATTGTGCTTTCAGCGAAGAATCATAAAGTCATGTGTGATTTAAAAAAAACTGCCTTAAACTATTTTTAACACATTTATTTGAACTCTATTATAGGGACTGCTTGTGTTCTTGTGACGAACAGGAGTGAATAAAAAAGGACATTCCATATTTAAATAAATATTAATACACAAGTGTATAAGCTGTTAGAATTCCAGTATGTACATAAATTGATGAGTGTATGGAGTCACAGGACGTTAAAGATGTTCTTAAGTTTTTAGTTTACAGAAGACAATTTGAAACTCCATTCCTCTTCAACAAAACAGTGTATAGTGACAAAACTCTCCAGAAAGATGATGAAACCCTACCTTCATAGACGTAAGTGTCAACAAGGGACCCAAGTGCTTAATTCGGTAAAAAACAATAAGTGCATTGATTGGACTCCACCACCCATGCTGCCAAATGCCAGTTTGTCAAACTAGAAGGCTGCTTAGTCTTGATTCCACCTTGTTCCTATTTCGTCCACACTCCTGAATTTCCAGGCTCTTTGTCTCACTTTTGCAGGCTCTTTTGCATCTCTACCAATCCAAACATTGAGTGCTGGTGTTCATCCCCTATATCCACAGGGACAAATTAAACACTGCAAACTCATGTATTTTATTGTTGTGGAAATGTTAGAATGTGTGACGATTTACAGATGGAAAGTTAAGATCTTTATACAAAGGATGCTAACAGAGAACAATCAGTTGTTATGGGGTTATATTACCTCACAGGTTAAGTGGTGAACAGTGCTGTAGTATGTCTAACTTACATATTACCCACTGGCGGTGGCCAGTAGGCAGTTATAGTTAGGAGCATGTTTAAATAGGAAAAGTGTTATTTGGATTGCCTATATGTTTGGCTCTGTTTGACAAATCTTCACGAACTTTTCCAGAAAAAGTGTGCCGGTGATTCTTGATGTGCATGGAACGTTTTGGGGTGATCCGTTAAGCGGGGGTAGAGAAAAAGGGGTAGATAAAAAAAAAAAAATTCCGATGTTAATTTCCATAGAGATTTTTAGACATGACTACAGCCCAAACCACTGGATGGAATTACACCAGATTTGACAGAAAGGTAGCTCTTGGTCCAGAAAGAACCCTTTTTGTTATTTGGTGTAAATCCGTTCAGTAGTTTTTGAGATTAAATAAACAAAACAAATTTGTATATATAGGGATGTGGATCCTCTGAGGATCTGACAGTCCCCATGCTGAAATCTGATTGGCTGCCAACACTTCAACCAGGAAGTGTTGGCAGCCGTCTTGGGACTCAGCTTCAAGCGAATCCCACAAAAAAAGTGTAAAAAAGAAAAGAAAAGGGGGCAGGGTTGGAATACCCTGACACCCTAACTGTGATCCTGGGGTCGCACTGTGACCCCGACAGGGCCAAAGAGCTCTTTTTAAAAAAGAGAATTTGCTGCAGAAATGTCACAGAGCAGCAAATCCATGGCAAACATTTAAAAAAAGAAGGCACAGTCTCCAGCGCTTGTTTTAATCAGAGCCCCTGTGTGGGCCAGATCCCTGGGGTATTTTTTTTTTTTTAAAAGAGCAGGTGGGGGTGCACTGTGCCCCCCCTCCTAAGGCTCTTAGAGCCCTGGGGACCACCACCTCCCCAAGGTTTTCTGTGCATTTTGGAGGTGGGCAGCGCAGACCTCCCTCCATGGACTCCCTTAAGCCCTGGGGACCACCAACACCGCCCACTCACAGAACAACTCAGACCCTATATTAGCCCCTCACAGAACCATTCAGACACTCATTCACCCATTCACTGATGGACTCAGACACATACGCACACTCACAGACCCAGTCTGACACTCATGCACCCACTTATAGAATCACTCATACTCTGTCTCACCACCCACTCACAGACCTACTCAGAGACTCATGCACTGACTCACAGACACACTCAGAGACTCACACACCCACTCAGAGACTCATGTACCCACTCACAGACCTACTCAGACACTCATGCACTCACTCAAAAACTGACTGACACACTGATGGAGGCAGTCACAAACCCACTCAGATACTCTCATACCCACTCACAGACCCACTCAGACAGTCATGAACCCACTCAGACACCTACTCAGATACTCATGCACCCACTCATAGACCCACTCAGACACTCACACACTCATTGAGACACTCATGCACTAACTCACACACTCACCCTCAAAGGTTGCAGGTTACAGTTAGGAAATAACATTAGAAAAACATAGAAATTCACTTAAAAAGCCAAAGATTACAGGGATGACCAAAGGTTACAGGGACATTATAGTTAGGAAATAGAATTTTAAAAGAACTTAGAAATTCACTGAAAAAAGAAAGATTACATGGACTTTATAGTTAGGCTCAGATTTCACTCATACAAAACCATAGAAATTCAGCAGTTATAGTTACCTGAGCTAACTATAACTTACGTCCCCATAATGCACTGCTTATGACCTCACATATTACATCACTATGCACTACCCATCCCTGAACTTCAAATCTCCTTACTACCCTTAAAATACTCTCCACCTCTGAACTCTTAAAGAACCCTTTCTATCCCAACCTACAACTCATCCCTAAGCTCCCAAAAAATGGATTTCTACCCCTAATCAGCACTTATCCTTGAGCCCTAAAAACTCCTTACTAACTCTATTCACAGCCCATTTCTGAGTCCTAAAAACTCCTCACTACCCTCCTGCAAAGTAAAGTACTGAAATATTACCCTTGATGTAAATGCACCTGATGTACTTTCCTTTGGATGTAATCACTAACGATGCAAAATCTACGATGTAAGGGTGGCATGCCCTAATAGAATGTGCTGAATGACAATTACCAACAACAACCAAACAACCAGCTTTTAACACCAGTGCATTATTCAGAGAACAGTAAACAGATTATTTAGATCCCAGGAATGCACTCCACAGGGCTCTTAAGAAATAACATACAATACTTATAAGCACATGTACCCCTAAATAATGCCCATACAATTACCATAAATCGGTGCTGTGGAGCGGTCATGGCCAGTGAATGGCTTCAGTCTGGCACGAGGACTTCTCATATTTGGTTAAAGAACACAGGAAAGGGAAGAAATGACATTGTGTTAATTTTATATAACTATCATTCAAGCCAGAAACTAGTCCATAGAATTCACAGCAACATTAAAGTTAGAAGACAAACACAGAAAATGTGAAAAAAACATGATTTCCCATGCTCACTAACTAAGACACTAAGGGGCATATTTATAAGGATTTAACGCTGCCGTAGTGTCATTTTTCTGATGCTACAGCGGCTTTTCATTTATCGCCATATTTACAAATTGCCGCAAAGCCCCGTTAGCGACATTTTTACACAGTTAGCAACAATTTTCCACAGTGCCACTTCGCTTAGCATGACTTATCAAAAATTAGATGCAAGGTAGGCGTTTTGGCAATAAAACTCCCACAAAACAAACCGCGATATTTACAAGGATTTTCATGTATGTCGCTGAAATAGAAAAACTGCCGCTAAGTTCTATTAGTGGCAGTTTTTTTTACTATTAGGAATTTCGTGGTCTTAAAAATGTTGCTAACACATTTGTGTAGAAGGAAAAGACTCCCAAGTCATCTTTGGCAATCTCACCAATGCCATGGATCTTCTGCTACTGCAAGTAGGAGCACCAAGAAGACCACCACCACTGAGGCAGTGCCGGAGAAGGGAGCGATCTACCGCCAGAGGGTCACCCTCATTCACCTCTGGCAAGAGGAGGTCGTAGCCCATAACATGCTAAAAAGGGGGTCCATTGTCCGCCTACAGAACCAGATAGTGCCAAGGCTGCAGCCCACATCCCAGTACTGCACCAACATACCTCCACAGACCAAGCTACTCCCTGTCCTCCACATGCTGGCCTCAGAAACTTTCCAACCTACCACCACCACAGTGGTTCCTAAACACTGTCCTGGATGCCATAATCAGCCTCATGCCACAGTACCTACACTTCCCCAACACTGCGGAAGAACAACTCGACAACAAGAAAGGCTTTTTTTCCATTGCTAGATTTCCGCATGTGTTGGGGGCAATGGACTGCACCCATGTGCAACTTGTGCCTCCTGCTGAAACTGCACTGTAGATATTACAACAACAGGAAGCACACCCATTCAATGAATGTGCAGGCTATTGTCGACAATCTTGGTGTGTTCATCAATGTTGTTGCAAAATACCCTTGCAGTGTGCATGTTTCCTACATCTTCCGCCAATCTGTCATTAACCAGCAGTTCCACAATGGCACCTATAGGAATGGACTGCGTATTGATAAGTACATCTCCAACACACAATACACCACAAGGCACACAATCATGTAGGGAAAGAATGTCAAATTGCCCATGTATTGATTTACAAAGTGCATACATTGTTGCTGTGTCAACTTTCACCCCCAAACATATGAGCCTCATTTATGACGTTTTGATGTAGGTCAGCGCCACAATTACTCTTGCTGCGCTGCCTTACGTCAAAACAAAAGGGCAGGAATGCGTTGTATCTAGGAAATATGGTGCACTCCTGTCCTTTTCCCCTGTGCTGGCGCACATTGGGCTGCCATGCGCCAACTCAGGCATTCTTGCACCATGGTGCAAGGGTCCATGTGTTGTGGGGCTAATTGATTTTGTGCATGAAGGGACAGCTTCATGCCCAAAATCAATGAATTTATGTGATTTCTTCTATCTATGTGTGCTGCAGAATGCAGCACACATAGAAAACTGAAAAAATTAGGAGAAAAAGACATTACTCCTCGTTGTGCCTCCCTAACGCCACCCCTGCGGTGGCGTTAGATTCTGACACATTATCAGGTTCACGATTTCTTGTAAATCTGGAAAAGCCTCAGATTCCATGGGCGTTGTGTGGGAACAAAGCAAACACAAGGAGATGATGGACGGAGCACTAAAACGTTTCAGGCACTCAACCCCAGTCACAGATCTGGGTTAAATCCATCATCGTTCTTTAGCTCACTTCGCCACCCCAGTTCCGACTCAGCCATATGCAAATCAATCTTGACCCTGTTCCTCATAGGGACAGTCCAGCCCGAACTGCCAAGAAAGGTCTTCCCTGGACCGGAAACAAGCATCCTGGGACCGGTTTTGGGGTAATACCCCTCATCAGCCATCCAGTGGCAAAGTGAGCAAGGGACCCGCATCTGGGCACACCCTGCCAACTTAGGGCGAACAAAGCAAATACAAGGAGATGATGGACGGAGCGCTGAAACATTTCCGACACTCATTGGAACAGTCCAGCCTGAACTGCCAAGCCAGGTCTTCCCTGGATTGGAAACAAGCATTCTGGGACCGGTTTCAGTGTAACACCCCTCATCAGCCAGGCTAGCTTCAGTCCAGTGACAAAGTGAGCAAGGGACCTACGTCTGGGCATACCCTGCTAACTTAGGGCGAACAAAGCAAACACAAGGAGATGATGGACGGAGCACTAAAACGTTTCAGGCACTCAACCCCAGTCACAGATCTGGGTTAAATCCATCATCGTTCTTTAGCTCACTTCGCCACCCCAGTTCAGACTCAGCCATATGCAAATCAGTCTTGACTCTGTTTCTCATGGGGACAGTCTAGTCTGAACTGCCAAGCCAGGTCTTCCCTGGACCAGAAACAAGCATCCTGGGACCGGTTTCGGGATAATACCCTTCAGCAGCCATCCAGTGGCAAAGTGAGCAAGGGACCCATGTCTGGGCATACCCTGCCAACTTAGGGCAAAGAAAGCAAACACAAGGAGATGATGGACGGAGCGCTGAAACTTCCCTGACACTCACCCCTAGGGTTGAATCCATCATTATTGTTTAGCTCACTTCGCCACCCCACTTCAGACCCAGCCATATGCAAATCAGTCTTGACCCTGTTCCTCATGGGAAGTTTCAACGCTCTGTCCATCATCTCCAAATGTTCATATATAAAAGGACATATCTAATGTGTTGAAACTACTGAGGGACACGTGTAGCAGGGGATACAGCCTACAGAATGTTACTTTTAGTGATGTACTGATGGCAAACTCACCTTCTCCTGTTTTTCAAAGCAGGGTCAAGCCTCGTAACGTGACTGAATGTTGCATTGAAAGTTAGGCACCTGCACATGCTCCACATAGTGTGAAAGGGGGTGTAAAGGGGGTTGCAGTGGGTCTTCTGCTGCAACACACTTGGCTCCATGATGCGCAGCCAAATGTTTAATCTGAGGCTGTGCCAAAATATGTAATGGCTCTGAAAAGGATGCTTAAGAAGGGTGATATGAGTCTAAAGCATTGCATGTTCCTCCTAGTTTCCTCATCAAATGTGTACTGCATGCTGCTGCCAACATTGAGACTGCAAATTCAGCCTCAGAATTGTCAGGGCAAATCTATGAGGAAAGGTCTAAGGCAGGTGTTGTGCAAAGATGTGTAACATGGTGCTTTGTCTTGTCTCAACACACAGGGATGAGGCATATGTACCATATTTATGGGGCATCCCTGTGAGTGCCCTTGCAGTGGTGCAAAACAATCTGGGCAGTGCCAGTGCAGGCACACTTGTGCCATGTAGAAAGGGTGAATGCATTGCATGGTTGCATTTTTGTGTGCATGAAGGGACACCTTGCAGCACAGAAAATAATCTAAACTGCGGAAATGCCTCATCCATGGCAGCACACGTGGAAGGAGCTAAAACACACAAGTACTCATTACATGTCTCCTAGTCTTGCCTGTCTAAAGTTGCATTTTCAGAGCTGTCAAAGTTGACACAACCCTAGACGTGTGAATTTAGACCTGCATCAAAAGTTGGCGAAAAGTCCCATTAAGTGTCTTTGCACCACCCTGTGACTATGCGGATGTCTTTAACCCCACCAAAGCAATAACGATTGCGATGTTCCGTTGTTGAATGTGCCTTGTATGCATGTCCCCAAATCTTTGGCACTAGTAATAATAGCTTGGTTGCCACATATGTGTGTGTCTCAACCCCATGACAGTGGTACACACCTTACTGGAATGAGGCACGCACGTGACACATATATTGATTCACATACAACATATGGAAAACTGTATGACTTGTACAAAAGACGTATGGTGCAGCAAGACTCAGTGAAGGTTTGCATGTTGACAGCCTATACACTTTTTAAACCAAAGACATCATACCAAGGAAAGCCAAATAAAAGTTTTTCCCTTTGGGTTCAGACAATACCAACACTCAATTCTCAAATGTACCAATCATCCGTCCAGTTCTAAAACTAATATCACCAAGATAATAATTTGATACCATATATATTGTAAAATATACACTTTTATTTTTTTTAAAAGGGGGGTTATTTTACACTTATTGTCACAATAAATATGTGCAAAAACCATGCAATCAAATTCTTGTGATTTAAAGGACATACAATTCTTTAAAAGAACAACATTCATATGACAAGAGATAAAAAGAGATGTTCAATTTCTTTTTTGTTCACCTGAATGATTCTTAGTTCTCTGCCAAAAAACACATATATGCTGCATAGACTAATCAATAGAAGCTATTTAAAAACAGGTTATAAAATAAAGAACAACGATTCTTGGAAAAAGGGGAGAATGCATTAGATAATCACATTTGTCATTATAAAATCACTAATCGCAGGAAAATCATTGATGAAAATACAATGTTACGCAAAGGATTTTTGCAGTTTCAATCAATGTTTAGTCGATTTAGTGTAGAAACATTGCTGCATCGACGCGCTTCGGTGGGTTCTTATTATTCACAACCACTTTCTTCAGGAAATTGTAGATGTCTCCCACTTATATAATTCTATCATAAAATATATTAAAAAAACATATAAACTATATCTAAGATTAATCAATCGATCAATCAGGGGGCCTATAAAGCACGTTACTCACCCGTGAGGGTCCCAAGGCGCTGGGGGGGAGAAGGGGGGACAGCTCTGGTTCAGTTGAAGAGCCAGGTCTTGAGGTTCTTCCTGAAGGTGTGCAGGTTCAGGGAGCGTCTGATGTTTGCTGGGAGACCGTTCCATGTCTTGGCTACAATGTAGGAGAAGGCTCGTCTGCCAGCTCTGTTTCTGCAGATGCGGGGGGTCTCTGCTGGGGTGAGGTCAGCGGAGCGGAGGTTCCTTTTGGGTACGTGGAAGGAGACTCTCTCGTTGAGGTATTTGGCTCCGATGTTGTGGAGGGCTTTGTAGGCATGGGTGAGAAGTTTGAAGGTCACTCTCTTCTCGACGGGGAGCCAGTGGAGGTCTCGTAGGTGTTGGGTCATGTGTTCATGTCGTGGTGTCCCTAGAACGAGTCTTGCTGCGGCGTTCTGGATGGTTTGAAGCTTGTGCAGCAGGGTTCTGTTGATTCCGGTGTAGAGGGCGTTGCCGTAGTCCAGTCTGCTGGTTATGAGTGTGTGGGCGATGGTCTTTCTGCATTCGGGGGGTATCCATTTGAAGGTCTTTCGGAGGATGCGGAGGCAGTTGAAGCTAGTGGAGGCGACGGAGTTGATCTGGCGGCTCATGGTGAGGGAGGAGTCCAGGATGATGCCAAGGTTCTTAGCGTGGTCTGTAGGGGTGGGAGGACTCCCGAGGGCAGGGGGCCACCAGGTGTTGTCCAAGGCCGAGTCGGAGGGTCCTAGGATGAGGACCTCGGTCTTCTCCGAGTTGAGCTTCAAGCAGCTGTCCTTCATCCAGCGCGCGACGTCCTTCATTCCTTCCTGGAAGCCGAGTCTGGTGTCTTCAGGGTTCTTCATGAGGGAGAGGATGAGCTGGGTGTCGTCAGAGTATGAGACTATGCTGAGCCTGTGCTGTCTGACGATGGCGGCGAGGGGGGCCATGTAGATATTGAAGAGCGTGGGGCTGAGTGATGATCCTTGGGGTACTCCGCAGTTGATCTCTGTTGGTTCGGAGAGGAAGGGAGGGAGTCTGATCCTCTGGGTTCTGCCGGAGAGGAAGGATTGGATCCAGTTGAGGGCGGTTCCTCGTATCCCCGCGTCGTGAAGTCTGGCTGTGAGCGTGCGGTGTGAGACGGTGTTCGAAGGCTGCGGAGAGGTCTAGTAGGATGAGGGCCGCGGTGTGTCCCTGGTCGAGTAGCATGCGGATGTCATCCGTGGCGGCGAGGAGGGCGGTCTCAGTGCTGTGGTTGCTGCGGAATCCGGACTGGGAGGAGTCTAGGATGGAGTTCTCTTCGATGAAGGTGGTCAGCTGGGCGTTTACAGTCTCTCGGTGACTTTGGCAGCGAAGGGGAGCAGGGAGATGGGCCGGTAGTTTTTCAGGTCCGTCGGGTCGGTCGTGGGCTTCTTGAGGAGGGGCTTGACTTCCGCCCATTTCCAATCGTCTGGGAAGGTGCCGGACTTGAAAGAGGCGTCGATGGTCCGTCCTAGTTCGGGTGCGATGGCGGCGGCGGCCCTGTGGTAGATGTGTGGAGGGCAGGGGTCCGTGGGGGCTCCAGAGTGGGTGTTGTTCATGGTCGCGGTGACGTGTTCCACCGTGGCGGGATTCCAGGTCATGATGGTCGGCCGGTTGTCGGTGGTGGGGAGGCGGGTCGTGTCCAGTGTTTGTTCGCTGAAGTTGTCGTAGAGGGCCTTGATTTTAAGATGGAAGTAGGAGCTGAGCTTGTTGCAGAGTTCCTGGGATGGTGTGACGTCCGTGGCTTCGCTGGGGGGTTTGGTGAATTGCTGTATGATGTTGAAAAGTTCTTTAGCGTTGGTTGCATTGGTGTGGATCTTGTTCTTGATGAAGGTCCGCTTGGTGTCCCTTATTTGCTGGTGGTATTCCTTCTGGGCATTCTTGTGGTTATACAGGTCTTCTGTGGTTTTACGGTTACGCCAGGTTTTCTCGAGGCGTCTGCAGGCGCGTCTGGCTTCTTGGAGTTCGGTGGTGAACCAGGCGGCCTTCGGTGGCCGTTGTTTAGCGGGGTAGTGGAGGGGTGCGAGTTTGTCGGCGCAGCTGGAGATCCAGCAGTGGAGTTCTTTGGCTGCGGAGTTGGCGTTGGTCGTGGTGCTGGGGGGGTCTAGGCGAAGGGTGGTGTTGAGGTGTTCCTCTGTGATCTTGCTCCAGTTTCTTCGTGGCGGGCGCGGGGGGTTTGGGTGCGGTGCTGATATTGAAGGTGAGGTGTATGCAGTGGTGGTCCGTCCAGAGGGGCTGCGTGGTGTGGCTGAAGCGGATGTTTGTTCCTCCTGCGAAGATGGGGTCGAGGGTGTGTCCTGCTCTGTGCATGGGGGTGGTGACGAGCTGCTTTAGTCCGAGGTTGGAGAGGTTGTCGAGGAGGGTGGTGGAGTCGGGGTCGTTGCGGTTGTCGAGGTGGAAGTTGAGGTCTCCGAGTAGAATGTAGTCCGTGGAGGTGATGGCGTGGGGTGCGACGAGGTCGGCGATGGTTGTGGCGGCCTAGGTGCGTGGTCCTGGGGGCCTGTAGGCGAGGGTGCGGTCCTGGGGCTGGTCTGGAAGTGGAGGTGTTCTGTGTTGGCGTGGGGGTCGCTCGTGCTGGAGAGTCAGAGTGAGGTCTTGTGTGCGATGGCGAGGCCTCCTCCTGGGCGGTGGGGGCAGTCCTTTCTCTGGATCTTGTATCCGTCGGGGATGGCGGTGGCGATGTCGGGGCCGGAGGTGGCGTTGGTCCAAGTTTATGTGAAGAAGGCGACGTTGGGTGATAGAGTGTCGATGAGCTCCCAGATCTATGAGGCGTGTCTGTGTAGGGAGCGCACGTTGAGGAGGATGCAGGTCAGGGCTTCGGTGGAGCGGCCGTCCAGGGGGCCTTCTGCCGTCGTGGGTGCGTCGTTGATGGTGAAGGATCGTTGGCAGTGTCTGCAGGAGAACTGTCCGTGGGTGGTGTTAGGTGCGGCTCTTTGGCAGTCGGCGTGTCTTCCGCGGTTGAATGCATGGAGGGCGGCGGAGTCGTAACGGCGGGGGCTCGGAGTTCCAGAGGTCCTGGCGCTGGTCGCGGTCGGGTAGCGGACGGGCGCAGACGGGCTTGCCTTAGGCGCGCCAGCGGCGCGCCAGCTGCGCGCATCCGCTGCGCGATCGCACCACGGTCCCCATTAAGTAGAGGAGGGGGGAGGGACGTGCAGCTGGGAGGTGGGAGCGGGGCGGGTTGCGGCGGGAAAAATTACCGAACAGCAGCAGGGAATACAATACAGTCACACAATGCAGTGATACAGAAAAGAATGAGGGGGAACAGCGTTAATGGTCAGGGAATACGGCGAACTACAACAGCAGATGACTACAGTAGTCACACAATACAGTGATACAGAATGAAAAGAGGGGGAACAGCGTTAATGGGCTATAGTGGGGGGATGCGGAGGAAAAATAAGGAAATACCGGCGCTGCAGCGAGGCACCAGCAGGAGCCAGCAAGGTGCGGTCTCGAACCCTGCCTGGGTGGGTCGGTAGGCAGAGCACAGCAAGGCGGAGCTGCTGGGGAAGAGCTGATCTCTGACCGAGGGTCAGGGGTCTAGCTCGCGCTCCCCGCAGCGGTCGCCATTAAGTAGGGGAGGGGGGAGGGACTTGCAGCTGGGAGGCGGGAGCAGGGGTGGGTTGCGGCGGGAAAATGACCTAAAACCACATTTAGACAATTTGTGCATCTGCAATAGTTACGCCCTTATTAATTCTTGGTATCTCGTTGTGCTCCCACATCTATAAGTATGTATTGGTGATATTGGAAATTTCTCTAGTGTCCTAAGTTGTTATCACATTCAAATCATCACTCAATCTTCAATTCATTATTCACATTTGTACCTTCAACCAATTCTATAATTATACCATGGGTATAACCCACCAAATCTCCCCAAGGATAGTACCCAACACTCACTATTCCTTGTGGCTTGGACTCCAAGTCTTCCTCATCTTAAGGTTCCCTGGTTGATCCCATGTAAATGTGGATCCGTGTGGTTATACAAAATGGGGTAAGGATATATATAAAATCTTCTTAAGGTCATCCTAGTTAGTGTAAAACCCTATCCAAATTTCTTGTTATATTTAATCAAGGTACCTGTTATAGCTGGACAATTCCTTTCACAATAATATGTAGGAACTAAACAGTCTCCACTTCTATGCTCAGTCACAGCTGGTGTCACATTAGTGATGTAGTTAACAGGGCCCAAATGGTGCCTGTGAATGAAACACATAAATCCCTTTCAATTACTACATACTGACACCCACTTTTGGAGTTCTGATATGAGATGTATATTCAATCCTGACCCTCCTTAGTTTAGTGGTATATCACTCTCTTTCTTATCCCGATTCAATGTTTGCCTAATGTGAAAGAGTTAGAAATCCCACTAGCTAATTCAAACTTATTCTACCAGTTGTTACCTCTGATGGGACCCCAAAGGCGTTATGTAGTGGGGTGGGTTTTTGTCATTAAATATATAACCCAAAATGGGTGTAAAAAAAAGACTATTATATATAATATGTAAAGCACCAGCTGTTGGTAGGTAAAAATGCTGGTATATGAAAATTGCATCCCTCAATATTGTAACTTAATACAGATATACACCAGTGTTAGCAGGTCTCAAAAATATCCATCAAGCCATCAACCAACTATGATGTAAACAAAAATAGAAAATTGCACAACCCGGCATTGACTAACCCCCATATTACAAATAATGGGAGCCTGCGGGGGCATGTAAACCATCACATAATTTCAAGGGAAAACAATTGTCAACATACGAAACCCACCTCTGATGCACCCCATGCTCTGGTTAGTTGGAGCCTGCGGGGGCGTATGAATTATTTTTAGCAAGAAACTGTCAAGAGCTAAGAACGCTCAGTTTCAAGATGCCTGTAGCTGCTTACCGTTCGTAATCGCTCCGCTCTCGGTCGATCCTCCTCACGTGTATCACTAAAGTTTTTTATTCGCGCGGCACTCGCGATTTAAATACTCCCAGATTTAAGTCACGTTGTTTTACAATTCGGAGCTCTTGCGGAACCGCTAAAAAAGGTGCCGCCATCTTTGAAGGTCTTTTTTCCATAGCGTCATCCTGTTTTTGTGTGAATTCTATTTGCATGAGATGTGCAAGCTTTAAGTAATTCAATAATCTGTCATTTATGCTATTTTCCTGTTGTACCAATTATTATTTCGGGTTAAGGGGCTGTTTTACCGCAATTACTACAATACATTAGTGAAAACTTTCTCTAGGTGTCCAAGGGGTAAAATAATGATAATGGAGTACTGTTTATAGAAACATCCAAGAAGGGTGTAAGAGTATTTTAAACAATATTTTCTCTCCCATAATAATAGTGACATAGTATTTGGTATTTCACTATTATCTCAAACCCACTACGGTATTTAGGGCCCACCAATATTCTTATACTTGCTATCAGTTATTAAAATTATCAATTGAAATAGTATGGGCAACTCCCTGGATGTACATTTAAGTAGGGGGTTAATTCAATGTATGTTAATACTCTATGTGTGATTTTCCAATAGTTTAGGCATTCCATGAGTGCCCTCAGTCACTATATATTATTGGAGATATCTTTACCTTGCCTGTACTCATATGATCCTTTAAATACATTATAAGGTGACTCAACTGATCAGCTTTTCCCACTCTTCCCTTAAATTTAGTCCATCTCTAATTGTGTTTAATTTGGAGATGTACCATTGTTCTCTAGCCTTTCGTTTATCATTGAGGTTTCCCCCTCTTCTGCCAATGGTAACTTTCTCTAAGATAAACCACTCAAAGTCCAGGTCACTATGGCCAAATCTTTGGAAATGAGCTACCAGTGGGGCGTTGAGTTTCAGCGTTCTCATGGCTGATTTGTGCTCCTGCAATCTAGTCCTCAACTCCCCACTGGTTTCGCCAGCATACCCCAAACCACACGGACATCTTAGTAATAGATCACATTCTTACTACGACAGTTGTTCAATGTGTGTGCCACCACTCGTGTTCCATTCAGTGCTATTTGTTTTGCCACTCGGCACTGTGCACAGATATTACAGTTTCCACATTTGGTCTTTCCCCTAGCTACACTGTTATCTATGGTCTTTTGGGCATTGCATTTTTCTTCTCTATAGGTTTGTACCAATTGATTTCTAAAGTTCCTATTCCTTTTGAAGGCAAAGAGTGGTTAATCTAGATATATCTCTTCCTCATCATTGAGGATTTCCCAGTGTCTGTTAATTAAATTTTTTATCATATTGCTGACGCCTGGGAACTGGCTCACAAATACTATCCTAGTCGCCTCCCTTTTCTTCTTGGTGGTGTTCAGCATGGCATCTCTTTCATAAAACCTTGTTAGTTTCAAAGAATGTGAACATGTTTTTTGGGATATCCTCTATCCATTAATTTTGCTTTCAGGACTTACGCATGTTTATAGAAATCTTGTAAATCAGAGCATTTCCTCCGCAACCAGAGGAATTGACTAAAAGGGATATTGTCTTTCTGAGACTTTGGGTGGAAACTGGAGTAGTGGAGCAGAGTATTTTTATCCATTGTTTTGGTGTATATTTCCATCACCAGTTTTCCTTCCTTTTCCATTATGGAGATCTCTAAAAGGTCTACTCTTTCATTGCTGTAGCAGGAGGTACATTTTAAGTTGCAATCTCCCAAGTTTAACCAGGTTAAAAATTCTTCCAGCTGTTCAGTCGTTCCCTCCCAGATAAAAAAGATATTGTCTATAAAGCGATACCAACCAACTACATTTTCAAATAATGGGGCCATTTCATTGTAAATATGTTTCTTCTCAAATTCGCCTACATATAGGCAGGCTAGACTAAGAGCACATGTGGCTCCCATACTGGTCCCCTTCTTTTGGTGAAATAATTGATCTTTAAACAAGAAGATGTTATTTTTTAGGACCATTGAGGTACATTTCACAATTAATTCTTTATTGGCCCCCTCAATTTCTGTTTTATCTAATATTTTTCTTATTACTCCTATTGTTGAATGTTGAGGGATATTAGTATATAACGCCTCAATCAGACATTGAGGGGCCGATTCCGATCTCGGTCGGAGGCGCACCCAATACCATTCGGTCGGGAAAAAAGCCATGCGAAAGCCAGTTTCCCGACCGATCCGTACAGCACACCGAACGAGCAAGTACGATGCGCACAACAGCAAAAATTCCGGCCGAGCCGTACTCACCCAAACCAGGTCCTGTTCTCCGACCGAGGCGAATCCGGAAACGCCGAATCGAGTCGCACGGAAGGGAAAATGCAGCCCCGTCCGGCCGGACAAGTACGATGCGCTTCCGTACGCGCCGAACCCGCCGCTACGCACGGCACGTCAAAGCATCCGGGAGAGGCGCACATAAGCTCCGAATCGCGCCACAACACGATCCACGGCTACGAGACGAACACAGCACAGACGAGGACGACGCGAAGCGACGAGGACGAAGCGAAGCGACGAGGACGAAGCCAAGCGACGAGGACGACGCGAAGCAACGAGAAGGACGAACGACACGAACCAACCATGAATCCCTTCGTCCCGATCATACCAATATTCTACATCTACTACCGGAACAGGCACGGACGCGTACGGCGCAGAAGGTAAGTCAGACACCAACCACAAAACACATACAACACGTACACGACACATCACACACATACACTGGGAATCTGAATATACTTGCAACAGCAGCACCATAGGGGCGGGATGCCCATCACCAATGCCACATATGCACACAGGGGCCTGAATGCGCGCCACCACCCCAACCCAGGGGGCTGGATGCCCACCACTACTACCACCCTCACCCAGGGGGCTGGATGCCTACCACTACTACCACCCTCACCCAGGGGGGCAGGATGCCTACCACTACTACCACCCTTAGCCAGGGTGGCAGGATGCCTACCACTACTACCACCCTTAGCCAGGGGGCAGGATGCCTACCACTACTACCACCCTTAGCCAGGGGGCAGGATGCCCACCACTACTACCACCCTTAGCCAGGGTGGCAGGATGCCCACCACTACTACCACCCTTAGCCAGGGGGCAGGATGCCCACCACTACTACCACCCTCACCCAGGGGGGCAGGATGCCTACCACTACTACCACCCTTAGCCAGGGTGGCAGGATGCCTACCACTACTACCACCCTTAGCCAGGGGGCAGGATGCCCACCACTACTACCACCCTCAACCCAGGGGGCTGGATGCCTACCACTACTACCACCCTCACCCAGGGGGGCAGGATGCCCACCACTACTACCACCCTCACCCAGGGGGCAGGATGCCTACCACTACTACCACCCTTAGCCAGGGGGCAGGATGCCCACCACTACTACCACCCTTAGCCAGGGGGCTGGATGCCTACCACTACTACCACCCTTAGCCAGGGGGCAGGATGCCCACCACTACTACCACCCTCACCCAGGGGGCAGGATGCCCACCACTACTACCACCCTCACCCAGGGGTGGCAGGATGCCTACCACTACTACCACCCTTAGCCAGGGTGGCAGGATGCCTACCACTACTACCACCCTTAGCCAGGGGGCAGGATGCCTACCACTACTACCACCCTCAGCCAGGGGGCAGGATGCCCACCACTACTACCACCCTTAGCCAGGGGGCTGGATGCCTACCACTACTACCACCCTTAGCCAGGGGCGCAGGATGCCTACCACTACTACCACCCTTAGCCAGGGGGCAGGATGCCTACCACTACTACCACCCTTAGCCAGGGGGCAGGATGCCCACCACTACTACCACCCTCACCCAGGGGGCAGGATGCCTACCACTACTACCACCCTCACCCAGGGGGGCAGGATGCCTACCACTACTACCACCCTTAGCCAGGGTGGCAGGATGCCTACCACTACTACCACCCTCAGCCAGGGGGCAGGATGCCTACCACTACTACCACCCTCACCCAGGGGGCAGGATGCCCACCACTACTACCACCCTTAGCCAGGGGGCAGGATGCCTACCACTACTACCACCCTTAGCCAGGGGGCTGGATGCCTACCACTACTACCACCCCCACTCATAGGATGGACAATGCATGACACAACAAGCACACCACAACCTAGGGAATGCAAGATTAAGACATCCCCCCACCACCATGACAAGCGTGTGAGCAGGCTGTGTCAAATGCCTACAACACCGAACATGACTTTGAACATACAATGTGACCCCTAGCACATGTGCCACACATATATGTGTGTGGCACCCACAATGCAAGCAGCCCATGACCATTGTGGCAATGGGGCCTAAACCCCCATCATCACAGTGACCAAAAGGCAAGTGTGGGGTCCATAGCTGAAGCACATTTTGACCATTGTGGCAATGGGGTCTAAACCCCATCATCACAGTGACCAAAAGGCAAGTGTGGGGTCCATAGCTGAAGCACATTTTGACCATTGTGGCAATGGGGTCTAAACCCCCATCATCACAGTGACCAAAAGGCAAGTGTGGGGTCCATAGCTGAAGCACATTTTGACCATTGTGGCAATGGGGTCTAAACCCCATCATCACAGTGACCAAAAGGCAAGTGTGGGGTCCATAGCTGAAGCACATTTTGACCATTGTGGCAATGGGGTCTACACCCTCATCATCACAGTGACCAAAAGGTAATTGTTGACAAAGAAAGAGCTGCAACTGCCAAACTGCATGGATCATTCCTGGTCACAGAACCAAAAACTCATCTGTGGCAAAGTAGTGTATGTGTCCCATTGCAACATAAATTGGGGGAGCCAAATACTGCAGTGCAAATGAAACATTCCTTTGGCCATGTGCAGACAAACAACACCCATGGGGGCTGAGACCGTCAACAGTCATCAATGACACAATGACAGAAGTGACCATCAGAATGCAGAACCACATATTTGCACCAATGGGCACACAAATGCAGATACCCTGTGGAGACAGCAGATGTGAGGTGAACAGATACCATACCATGGCAGCAATGGGACACACAAACCATGATCACTGTGCTGACCGATGACCTAGGAGTCCCAGGGACAGCAGGGGAAACACACCAAACAACATACAGCCAATGGCACACCCAAGATATGCCAATGCAGTGGTGCAGATGCACAAACACAAACAGGCAGACCAACACTGTCATCATACACAGCAGGTGAGGGGTGGGGGTGCCAGTGTCCCCAGGCAACAACACAACACATGAGGAGAGCTGAATACCAATCATACAGATGTGCATACACTGCCACACTAAGGTAACTCATGGATCCAAATCCCCTATGTGGGCAAGCAGGCATTGACAGGTGAGAGGGAGCACAAAACACACATGTCACACAGGCACGTAGGAACAACAACTGACACAGCAAGTCACAGACACACCACAGCACCACCCCCAGGGCCCCCACAATGTGGTGACCCTGGGCTGAATAAAAATACCACTGTGATGACAAAGCTAAATGTCGTTCACACTGTGAACCACAGTCAGGTGTCCTGAGCAACAAACTACCATCACACCTACACAAGCACAAATCAATCAGCATGGCCAGTAAGCCAAGGCCAACATGGAGGCAGGGGACTAGCCGGGCAACAACTCTCATCTGCACACACTCAAGACCACACCCTCGACCTCCAACAATGTGCAGCAGTGAAGTACACATGCACTGGTGACATTGCACATGCACCCATGACTATTCCAGGGTGGTGGGTGGGAACCAAGGTGTAGAAACACATCACACATGGACACTCAACAAGACTCCTGAATGTCTGACACACTGCACACTACGCTGTACATGGACATGACGGCAATACCACACCGACCAATGGGATCCCAGCCACAGTCACACACCAATGAAGAAGCCAAGGTCACCCACAAAGAACACACATAGACAACAACCAACATTGCAGCCCGGACCCTAAGGAGTGCCAGCAGTCACACACACAACGTGTCACAATCACTGAAAGATAACACAAACTGGAAATCACATGACAGGGGCAAACAACAAGTGCCAAAGGGAAACCTGACTGTGACCCATCTGCGTCTGCACACAAACTCTGCCCTGACAGCAAACACACCTATGGGTGACACCCTGATGACCAGTAATGTGCCATGCACCCACATCACAGAGAACACAGGGAGAAGACTTTGGGGGAACATAGCTCAAGTCAGCAAGCATCACAAACAGGTACAACACTAGGGATCACAGCATGCGCAGATGAATGGAAGTGAACACACAGACATGCACATACAACACACACCTTGGGCGCAGGCAATGTCACACGTGTACACACTGCCATGAGGGGACTCCACTCCTGTGTGAGGAAAGCTGTGCCATATGTTGCCTCAGTAGGGCCCCATCATGTCAGCTGAGCACTTGGTCACACAATCAACAATTAGCACCAAATGAGGGCTCCCATCACATCAGCCTGGTCATGGATGTGCCAACGGAATCATCAGCACAGATCCAACACACTTGTATAGCAATGTTGCACTGACTACACGGATGAGTCCCTCCCCATTGATGCCCAAACCTGCATGTCCACTGGAGATGGCAACACGGTCAGGGAAGTAGACAAATGCAACGATGGCAGGCACAACAGATGTGCAGGGGTGGAAGCCACAGATATGAAATTGCCAATGTAAGTAGGAAACCCATTGCCAAATACTGAACACATGACACCCTCAGATGCTGCTATTGATGACATGGATACACCACATGATAGGACACATTCCCCTGGACCACATGGGTTCCTGCACAGTAACACTTCATAATCATGAGACCAGATATCACCATCACTGCAGCAAGGGCATGGTTAGCTGCACCAACAACATGTACATCTGAAGCATGAGCACTAGAGAAAAGAAAGTTGCTTTATTCAGCATATGTGTTGTTTGATAACGACGTCCAGAAGAAATTAGAGCAAAGGCCAATGGCCAGTCCATTGTCAAAGTTCAAACAGGGTGACACTGGCAGATGTCACCCTACGCATGCCTGCACAATACCAGGGACAATCCACTAGGAGGGGCAACCGGGGGGCAGGCCAGGCACCGCAGGGACAGGATCAGGGCTCACCAGGGGGAGTCAGGGAAGGGGTGGTGGGTGCTGGAGAGCCACTGACAACTGCAGTGGAGGTGTCTGACATGGTGTGTGCCGGCACAACTGGGGGCATGACACAGATGTCGTGGGTGCCGGCACAACTGCAGTGGACCCTGCAGATGGGGTGGACAGGTCCGCCACTGCAGTGCCCAAGTCAGACAGGGCGGTAGTGGACTCCACTGCAGTGCCTACCTCCAGGGGAGGAGAATGGGGAACAGGCAAGGTGGGTTGGACAGAGGGGAGGACACCCTCACCACATCAGTGGCACAGACAAGCGCAGCGGGGGGTGTGGTGCTGGGAGAGCAAGTGGCAGGGGGAGAAGGCCGGAGCATCTTGGGGATGGTATATCTGTGGGTGGGGGAACCTGGGGCAGGGTGTGGTGGGGGCACCTGTGCAGTGGGGGCCTGAGGGATGGAGGACGGAGACCTTGTGCCTGAGCTGCAGGGCGGTGGCGGGGTCTTGCTCTTAGCACTCCGGGGGACTTGCGGGTGGGGGCCTCAGTCCGTCTGCGCCTGGGGGAGGGTGTCCGGGGGCGAGGGGCACTCTGCTCCGTGTGGTGGGCTTCTCTTCCCCCGGGATGCTGGAGCAGCTTCATCGGTGGGGAAGAGGCCGAGGTCACAGAGGAAGAGCTGCTGTGACTTTGGGGTTGCAGGTGAGGCAAGGGAGGGTGCTTTGGAGGGAGAGGGAACTGAGGACTGCGCAGTGCATGTGGATGCGTGTGTGTGTTCCAGGGCCCCATCCCCTGTGAGTCTGGCTTCAGTCCCCTGAATGTGCGTGCGTGTGCGTTTTGTCATTGGCGTGTGTGTCAGTGTGCTGGATGTGTGTGTGCTGGTGTGTGCCTGTGCCAGTGTGTGTGTGCCTGGGATGGGTAAGGTGCTGGGGAGTGTGGATGGAGCAGAGGCAGGAGGGGTGAGGGACCGTTTGAGGAGGGACACTGCTGCCGTCAGGGAGGAGTCCATGGACCTATTGCCCTCTGTAGGTCAGACATGCCCGATGAGATGCCCTCCATGAACGACACCAGCTGAGTCAACAGCGCGGTGTGCGCATGGAGGACACTCAGCATGGCTGTCTGCCCTACATGGAGCTGGCGAAGGAGGTACACAGACTCCTCACTCAGGGCAGCAGGGGACACAGGGGCAGGGGGTGCGGTGCCTGGCCCAAAGGAGACACGCTCCCGGACATGGGAGCCTCCACGGACCTGGGGAATGGGAGCCGATGGGAGGGCGGTGGTGGTGCTGGTGGTGGCGGGGACAGCAACACTAGCTGGGGTGTGGTGGCTGCTGACACCCGCCTCCACAAGGGAGTCATCCTCCGAGTTGCTCTGGTCCTCAGCTGAGGTGGATGCTGCTGAGGACTCCTCGGTGTGGCTCCCTCGCCCTCCGTGCCACTGGGTCCCTCCGACCACTCCTCGGCTGCTGACCCAGTCTGGCTCTCCGGCTCCTCCTGGTCCGTGGAGCTGTCCCCTTCCGTGGCCGTGGATGTATCTGCAAACAATGGGGAAACAGACAGACATCAGTCACCTGCACATAACGCACACACCACTGTGAGCACAGCACATCACAGAGCAAGCCCTGGCATCATTAGTTGTACATTGCTAAAAGTGCACTAATTGAACAGGAGAAGTCAATTGTCAGTCTGATGCCAAGCATGGCACTCACATCCCACATGGCCTTGCACCCATCTGTCTGGTGTCTGTTGGATTGCAACACCCCAGTGTTGACACATGCACCAAGTACACAGTAGTTGGACAGTGCAGAGGACACGGTGTGGACACATCACAGCTCTTGCCACTGAGTCAGTACAGGTTTACGGATGTAAGGGATGCCCAGAGTCAAATAGGAAATGCATGTGATGCATACCAGCGACAGACACCATGATGCACCCATGTCCTGATAGCCAGCGCCACTATGGTGTGCAT
This sequence comes from Calotriton arnoldi, assembly GCA_963921515.1. Lineage (NCBI taxonomy): Eukaryota > Metazoa > Chordata > Amphibia > Caudata > Salamandridae > Calotriton > Calotriton arnoldi. The sequence goes on from CAWUFW010011473.1 coordinate 605,836, forward strand.
GTAGCACATGTCACTCCCTGCAGGATCACCAATCAGTAGACACATGCCATGGCGGAGGCATGATTGCAAAGTCATACATCACTGTCTCAGTGATGTATGACTTTGCAGCCAGACAACAACACTCTGCACTGTGTCACAATAGTAGGTCATGGGGAATGCAAGTCCTGGAGCTGCACAAGTGCACATGTACATCCCCCCCACAACACATCCTCTTAACCCTCATCTGTCCAGGTCATACCTATTGGACATATGGGAGACCTGTGACACTACCCTCTGAACCTGAGCCCTCACACTCTGCTGTGCATGGGGAACAGCTGCCTGAACTTCACATTTACATGCCCCAGTCTGCATGGGCAGCTGATCAGACACCTATGTGTCACACAAGTATCGTCTCCTATGGTCACATCTCCAGTGGCATGCTGAGCCCCTACCAAGAAACTCCACAGCAGTCCTGGCGACTAATCCACAGCACACTGACACAGAGGCAGACACCTGAGGGGTCAAATCACTGTGCACAATGTGTCCTCTGATACACGGGAGTGGGAGTACAGAGTGTATTGTATGGCCTGGAGTAGGCATGACTGTCCAGCCCCACATGAATGAGGGATGAGCCCTGGACTGTAGGCAGCTGGCTAAGTATGTGTGACACACGTCATATACATACTCCTGGGGCCCAAACATTGTTCCCACCCGCAGCATGGGTGTGTGCCAGGTACCCCAGCCACATGTGGTGGATCAGCTCAGCAATTGGACCACAGATCAAAGTAACACGCTGAATACATGTCAGAATACAGGCATTGTGTAAGCAATGGACCCACCCATGATGCCCACCACAGAGTCAGGGAAACAGATGCTGTCTCCCACCTTGAGTCAAGCAAACTGCAAGGACACAGTCCTAAGTGACAGAATTCCCTGCATGTAAGGGCCACACCTGGGTATCAGATGAGGAGTGGGCAGTGCACAATAGAGGGACATGGCTCCTGGACAACATGACTGCTGTACTGTGGCAGTTCAACCTGGCCCGAGGAGGGCACATAGCATGTTAGACAGAGTACACAGTGCAGTCTTTGACTCACCCCCTCCTTGCTGCTCTCTGGCCTTCAGCTGCCCATCCAGGTCTGGAAAGACCACCGCCAGGATCCTGAGCATGTGGGGGTCAGGGTCCGTGTTCCGCCCTCCTGCGAGGAGGCGACAGCTTCAGCTGGACCCGTGCAATCCTCCGGGTCCAGCCCCGAAGGTCCTGCCACCTCTTTTGGCAGTTGCGGATCCGGCGCTTGTAGACCCCCACGGACCGGACAGCCCGGACGATGTCCTTCCAGATCTCATGCTTCCGATGGGCAGAAGCCTGTCAGGATGACAAAGTGATAAGGCCATTACTACACATGCAACATATCCGTGCATGACACAGTTGCATATACATGTCGCAATCACAGGGGCACATGGTGTACCCAGGCAGTGCACGGCTGCCCATGGACAGTTTTCCAGAAGTCACTACATGGTATCATTGCATGGGGAGTAAAACCCTGTTCAGAAGCACTGTCACTGCACCATACCTGTCCAGTGCAAGTCACTACACACTATGGGGGTGACAACTACTCAGTGAGCCTGCTAGCCAGTGGTGTGCTGACTCTCAGCCTTGCTAGTCAGACAAAATGCACATTCAGAAAGGCAGTGCACAGAACACTCACCTGCTCCCCTGGTGTCCCATACAGCTTGCTGTACTGTGGAAGTAGGCTGTCCAGCAGGGCCTGGTTCTCTTCAAGGCTGAAGGCTGGGGCTCTCTCCACAGTACGTGCCATTGCAGGGTCCAGAGGGGCAGAGACAGCAGCAGTGCAGTGGCAGATGTCGCCCTGGAGCATGTAGTGCAGGCAAGTGGGCTCTCAGGGGAACATGCAGCAATATATATGTGCTGGAGAGGCAGATACTGTCCCTTGTGTCCAAAGTGATAGGTCCAAGTCGTTTGCATCTTCTGAATCTGGCCAATCCATGGAATAGCAGCACCAAAACACGCCCACAGCATCCTTCAAAATTTCAACTTCATGACATACATGATTTTGCAACATTGTTGTGGGTGACCAACTGATTTTCCAGCAACCGACTCGCTCGAATATTCGAAAACGCGTCCGTTGCCAGGCAAGCCCATTGTCAATGGGTGCGCACCGATCGGTCCATTGAGGTACAACGCGCACAGGGGTACAACGCGCACTCGCACACATTGAAAGCAATGGGCCGGCCGGAGGCACCGATCGGTCCATTGCAGTACAACGCGCACAGGGGTACAACGCTGCACCCGCACACATTGAATGCAATGGGCCGGCCGGAGGCACCGATCGGTCCATTGCTGTTCAACGCGCACAGGGGTACAACGCTGCACTCGCACACATTGAATGCAATGGGCCGGGCCGGAGGCACCGACCGGTCCATTGCTGTTCAACGCGCACAGGGGTACAACGCTGCACCCAGCACACATTGAATGCAATGGGCCGGGCCGGAGGCACCGATCGGTCCATTGCTGTTCAACGCGCACAGGGGTACAACGCTGCACCACGACACATTGAATGCAATGGGCCGGCCGGAGGCACCGATCGGTCCATTGCAGTTCAACGCGCACAGGGGTACAACGCTGCACCGCGACACATTGAAAGCAATGGGCCGGCCGGAGGCACCGATCGGTCCATTGCTGTTCAACGCATCACTGTACATGTGACTGGCATATGTCAGCATGCCTGTCTCAGATGGACATATGCCAGCCACAGATAGCTCCCAGGGAGTGAGGGGCACACCTACATCACGACAGCCTGTCCAAACCTTATCATAAGGCATGTAAGGCTGCATTTCCTATTGTGTGTATGTTGGTGTACATGTTGTCCTGTGGGTGTCACCTGTGGGCAGCCACCCCAGGCTGTGCACGTGTTAATGGGGACAGGATCCTGGGTGTTACGTGTACGTGACCACTGTGATGTGCAACTGTTCATATCTGTGCATGTGCCATGGTCACATTTCACAGTGGTGTTTGTGTATGTCATGTCACATACCCCGTGAGTCCCATGTGGGACGGTATGTTTGAGCCAGGGTGTCCCAGTGGCACAATAGTGATGGCCCTCCACAGTCTTTGTGCATGTAGTGTTTACAATGTCTCTGATTTCATGTGCACAATGGGAGACAGTCTCCACATCCACGTTGTGTGTGCATGGACTCTGATGTTGTGCGTGTGTGTCACAGACGTCCATGGCTCTCCTGCCATGGCAAGTGTGGCCACTACCTGTGGGGGTCATGTTTGTTTTGTTGTGGTGTACACATGATACTCCAGGTGATGCCAGTGTCCATGTGGCATTACAGGGTCCCTGGGAATGTGCCTGTCGTTGAGCTGTGGTGCCTGGGGCACATCTGTCCTCACATGTCACTGGGGGTGACTGTGACACAGCATCATGATATCCAATGGGCCAACCTGGGACAAATTGATGCCACCTGTAGGACCGTGTTGACAGATGTTGGCCATGTATGTACCATACATGTCGCTCCGGTACTGCACACTTCATGTAGTTGTGCCTCATGATGATGTATGTTGGGATCTTGAGTGTGTTCAATGCCGCATATGTGGGGTGACTGACGATCTTGCTTACTTCTCCTCTGCACTGCAGGGCTCCTGCTGTCCATCGGCCATTCCCAGACCTGGCAACGATGGTGGAACGGGACAGCATCCGACGGTACCGCTTCACCAGGCAGCTGATTGAGGATTTGGCAGTGCAGTTGTCCCCACATTTGCAGCCTGGCCGGCCGTATCCTACAGCGCTGACCCCCAAGGTGAAGGTGATGGCAGCCCTACACTTCTTTGCCACCGGTACCTTCCAACATACTGTGGCGTCTGCTGGTGGGATGTCACAGACCATGTTCAGCCGTGTGCTCCGCGATTTCTTGGCGGCAATGTTGCTCTTCCTGAACCGGTACATCTATTTCCCTAGACTGCGCACGACTCACTGACGTGAAGAGTGACTTTTATGCCCTGGGGAGGATGCCGCATGTCATTGGCTCCATTGATGGGACACATGTGGCTTTGGTACCACCACAGGCCCAGGAGCAGGCCTACAGGAACCGCAAGCACTACCACTCGGTCAATGCACTGGTGGTGTGTCTTGCAGACATGACCATCACACACGTGTGTGCCCGTTTCCCTGGTTCAGCACACGATGCCTTTGTGATGAGGAGTAGTCGCATCCCCAGGTTGATGGCACAGATGCAGAACCAGCGTGCCTGGCTTGTCGGTGTGTACTGACTTTGTGCCATTGTGTGTGATCTGATCTGTAGTATTCCGCCCACTTTTCCAAGTCAGCTGATGTGCACTTGTCTGTCCGTAGGTGACTCGGGATACCCCAACATGCCGTGGTTGCTGACACCCTCAGGAACCCTGTGACACCTGCCCAGATGCGCTACAATGAGGCACATGGTCGGACCAGGAGAGTGATTGAGCGGACCTTTGGTCTCCTGAAGAGCCGCTCCGCTGCCTGGACAAGACCGGAGGGTCCCTCCCATATGCCCCTGCGAAAGTGTGCAAGATTATCATCGTCTGCTGCATGCTCCACAACCTGGCAGTGCGGAAGGAGTTGCCTCTCATCCAGGATGACGATGACCAACATCCGCCACCTGTGGAGGATCCTGGCCTGGACCACGATGCCAGTGACGATGATGATGATGATGGTGATGGTGATGTCCGCACACAGCTCATCACCAACTTCTTTAGCTGAATGTGAGTATCCTGAGGTGTCATGTGAATGATGTGAGTTGGCATGATGTGTGGGTGGTGCTCTGGTGCTGTTGGAGTGTGTCCATGGGCTACTTGACAGGATGTGTGTTGCGATGTGTGGTGACAGGTGGGCTGTACTCCCCAACAGTGTTGACATGCTAACTTGGTTCTGGGTGGGTATCTTGTAACATGTATTGTGCATGAGTTTTGCTGTTCTGTCCTGTACTGCATTGCTTTTGACTGTGTGTCATTTCTGTCCTTCACAGGGTACTTTCAGATTCGTTTGGTCAACTGTGTCCACCGACGACGTGATTGCACATCCAGGCTGGTAGCTGTTGTGTCCCTACAGGTGATGTGCGCCACACCCATGGACTTCCTTCTGTCTACAGTTGTTGACTGTGTGCCCGCTACCAGGTGGGGTTACCTTGCATCTGTAGTGGTTACGGCATGTTGCTACTGTGTAATAAACCTGTGCTTCACTTAGTGATGTGCGTTGTCTGTGGTCACACATTTGACTGCCATTTGCTTACTGCACCTGTGGGCTACTTGACTACAACTGGGAATGGGTGTGGTGTCTGTGCATTGCACCGTCTTCCCTGGCAACATCAGTGTAGGCAATGAGTCAGATGGCCTAGGTGTGTATGTGTTGTGTAGCCCTGGTGGTGTGTCTCCTCATATGTGTCACGTTGCCTGTACTCACATGCCTGTGTTGTCCTTGCTGTTGCAGTTCGCATACACAGTGTAATTTTGCAGTTCATCATCCCCATAACAGCACCCACGTTGGAATCACGACAGAGGCAAGTATGGTGTATTATTGTGTTTATTGTGATACATCTGTGATAATAGTGCATAGGATGGATTGTGCTGTACATGAATCTTGCAATCCCAAGTTCCTAGATGAATAGAAAGTCCAGGTAGACAGGATCCCCAGTATCGGGGCCACAGTTGTCTGACACATTGTTCCAACTTGTACTCCCCATGCAATGTGTGGGAGTAGTGTTGCCATCAACAGGGTGAACAGTCTGTGCACAAAGGCGAAAATCCAGAACAGGTTCAGGCTTCCTGGGAGTTGCGCTTGGCCATCAGCCTCTCACTTTCCTCCTCGGACGACCCCTCTTCTTGGGGGCCCTCAAGTGCAGGCTGCTGCGGTGCAGGGGACTCTCCGCCAGAGTCCTCCTCCCTCCCTGTGGCAGTTGCAGTTTGTTCGGTACCAGATGTTGTTGGCACACAGGGAGGTGTGGACTGGTTGCTGTTCATCTGGCGGAGGCATTGTAAAATGTCCCTGTGCACCGCCGTCATCTCATGTAGTACATCCCACTTGGACTCCACGCGGACATGTGGGAGTCCACACGTGACATGTGTGACTCCACGTGGGACATGTGGGAGTCCAAGCGGGCATGATGGGCAGCCTGCTGCTGTTTGATGTCTCTGAGGAGCCCCACTACCTGGCTGAGCTCTCCGGTGCTGGACTGGTACGCATCAGCTATGCGTACCAGTTGTGGGTCTTCATGCACACCAGCAACGTCTGCAAGCAGCGACCTCTGTCTCCCACCCCTCCCACCACCCCTGCTGACATGTGCAGTGTGTGCAGTTGCACGCACAGATAACCCTGGTCCACCTTGGGGGTTGGTGGTGGTGGTGGTGTCCATGGCCCCAGGTTGGTCCAGGGTCACTGCGCTGGTGTTGTTCCTTATTCTGTCCATGTCGGCAGGGATGGTATTCGTGGTGACAGTCGTTGGAGGGGTGGGTGCAGGGGGTGCAGCTGGTGGACCTGCTGGTGCTGCAGCTGGTGGTCCTGCTGGTGCAGCATGTTGACTTGCACCGGATGTGCCAGGTTGTTCTTCATCGTCCGAGGAGGACAGAGGCTGTACGACGCCAGTGAGCTCGGCATCCTCTTGAGCCTGGGACTGGGACTCCTCACGCCTGCTGCTGTGTCCCTATCATCACCTGTTTTTGGGAGACACAAACAATGTATGTCATGTTTCTGCAGGCATCAGTGGTTGACACACCTGACAGTTGTGACTGTGCCTCGGGTGCGGGCCTGTACATTGTATTGTCCTAAGTCGTCACAGTCAGGGGTTGATATTGGTGTGGCACATTGTCCTGCATTATTTGGGCATTTCTATGTATTCTCTGGGGTGTGAACATGGTCTGCATTGATTGTGTTTGGTTGACAGCCAGACCTCCTTCCCACCCACCCACCCACCCAGTCAGTTATCCCACCATGGAACGTGCTTGCATTGCAGGGAGTGTAAGTTGTCTCTCAGGATGTCAGTCAGTGGTGTCCTGCTGTTTGTTGGTGCACAGTTGGCAGCAGGGCCTTGTGCTCCCACAGCAGTAGCCAGTGTCAGCCATCTTGTGAGTCCTTCTCCACTCCCTGTGATGTGAGCATGGTTCAGGGTGGTGTTGATGGGCCAGTTGTGAGGCTGAGCAATGTCTGTGACTACGACTCCCATCATGCTATTGCCTCCACCCCCTTCCCAGCATGCCCATGCTTCCTTCCTTTTGACTCTGCTTCCCTGTGGGGTGGGCTGGCTGTGCTGACAGGATGGCTGGGAGTGTTGTCCTGGCAGTTGTTTGGCTAAGAGTCCCAAGAGTGTCCCTGTGCTTCACACAACATAACCCAGGGTGGTGGTGCTTTGTGGGATCTTGTGTTAGGATGGAGGGCATTGCATTCTACCAGGTGGGTACTGTGGAGTT